>OZ012736.1:215181603-216381603 GCA_963859935.3 Lathyrus sativus | reverse complement strand
GTGGACATTTCCTCAAGTTGATGATGTGTGCTAGTCCTAACGTGAACAGAATCAAGCTCTCGGTGTGGATTGAATGTGAGGTCATAACGTTAACAAGATTGATTACTCTTCGTGTTGGAGTCCTGACGTGGACCATTTATTTCCAGCAGATAGCTTTATTCGTAATGGTGAAATGTGCGTCTTGACGTAGACCAGTTTGTAGTTCTTTGTGATGACAAGATATGAGAGTCTTGATGCGGACAGATTTATCCTTCATCGTGTTGTTGGCAAAGTATGAGTCCTGACATGGACAAAGTCTTATTCCCCAGCAAGTCGAAGACGCGCAAGTCCTGACGTGGACAGGTCCTATTACTTCAACAGGTTGAGATGTGAGTCCTGACATGGACAAAGCCTCACTTCCCCAGTGGGTCAAAGGGGCATGAGTCCTGACGTGGACAAGTTTTTATCCTCAGCGAGTCGAGTGGTGGGTCCTAACGTGGACAAATCAAGACGAAAAGCGTTTCCTTACGTGGAAAGGTTGGAGTCCTTACGGGGACAGATAAAGGAGTGTTCCTTACGTGGAACGATGGAGTCCTTACGTGGACAAATCAAGAAGATTATCATTCCTAACGTGGAAAAGTGGGTCCTAACGTGGACGATGTAGTCCTTACGTGGACATATCAAATTGTTTTCCTTACAGGGAAAGTTTGTATTCCTTACATGGAAGAAGAGATGATGATTCCTTACGTGGAAAAATGATTCCTTACATGGAAGAAAAACGGTTTCCTTACGTGGAAAGATGAGTGTATTCCTTACGTGGAAAGCTTAGAGTCCTTACGTGGACAGATCAAGAATTTTATTCCTTACGGGGAAAAGAGGTGGTTTCCTTACGTGGAAAGATGATATATTCCTTACGTGGAAAGATTGAGTCCTTACGTGGACACCTCAAGTGGGAGTCCTGACGTGGACAGATCAAAGTTTGATTCCTAACGTGGAAAGATTAGAGTCCTTACGCGGACATATCAAGATTTATTCCTGACGTGGAAAGATAGTATTCCTTACGTGGAAAGAGGCTGGTATTCCTGACGTGGAAAGAAAGAGTGTATTCCTGACGTGGAAGGGTTTAGTCCTGACGTGAACAGATTCAAAAGAAGACGTATTCCTTACGTGGAAGAGTTTGACGAAGTAGAAGTTCATTCCTTACGTGGAAAGGTGAGTCCTAACGTGGACGGTGTTATTCCTAACGTGGAACGGTTATTCCTTACGTGGAAAGACAAGTCATCCCCAGCGAAGTCGCCGAGATTTTTCGTGTTGACGGCAGGTGGAGTCCTAATGGGGACAGGTGTAGTTGAGATTTCTTTGATGATAGAATCTTTTTCGGGCTGATGAAAATAATCCCCAGCACGGTCACTAATGGAGCAATCGGTTGCCGTAGCAGTCAGATTCAGCTGATGAGTGTCATTCCCCAAGCAGTGGTGCAGTTTATTTCTGCGGTTGGAAAATTTCTGGGTTCCTAGTATTCAACTGTCTCGTACCACGAATGTCTGAAGGCTCCGGGCTCTTCACCCAATCGGGTCCAAGTCGCTTGAATAGGGGCAGCTGTTGCACCCTAAAATTTGCTCAACCTTATTCATTTGGTTTATGTTTCAATATCATTAGCATTCGCATATAGAGTCATGTACATAGTCTAATCATCTGCATAGCATAAGCATAGCAAGTCATCCAACAGAGGACCAATCATTATTCTCATCTCTAGAGGCCTATCAAGAGGTTATTATTCAAATTCAATCTCATTCAAGTCATCAGAAAGAATTTGAAAGCTGGGAAGTCAATGGATCAAGCAGTTCATCTATCTCCTATCTGAGGGTACCTGGGGATCATAAAGGAAAGTATGAGCTGTGAATTGAAGGCATGGGGAGTATCTAGACATCTTGGAGGACTTAGAAAGTCATTTGGAGAAGGAGGCAAGTCATTGGTGTAGTCACAAGAGTTGTGGAGGAAGACAGTCAACTAGGGTTTCACCTGGGTCAACCCTGGGTCAACTCTAGGTCAATTGACTGATTGAGAGGCATTAAAGGCTATTGGAGAGATGTGGGGTTCATCATTTGACATGAAGAAGAAGGATATGTTGTTATGCTAAGAAGAAATCAGGAGAAATCAAGGAGAAGAGGAGTTTCTAAATTAGGGTTTCTGTGTAAAATCCCCTAGTTTAGGTCAAATTTCCAAGCAAGATAAGTCAGAATGCAAGCTTCAAATGGATCCTTGGCTAACATGGAACTTGTAGAGGGTCTCAAGACCTTTAATTTGAGTTGTGGAAGACATCAAGGAGATTCATAGAACTCAAGTTATGGTCCTTGCAAGTTACAGGTCATCTGAGGTATCTGAACTTTTGTCTATGAAAGTGACTTGACTTCCAAGCTATTTTTACCCCTCAAGGAGATTCCAAATGAATTTCTGGTCAACATAAGAATTGTTCCTCATTGTCTTAGATTTCTATAATGGTATAGTATGCATTCATATGATTTGTGGAACTCTACTTATGGTCTTGGAAAGAAAAGGGTATTTTGGTCATCTGAGGATTACAGGTCATTCTTAGCCTATGCCTAAACCTCATACAAGGGAGCTTCAAATGGAAAACTTCCCAACATCAAAGTTGCTCAAAATGCCATTTTAAGTCTAGAAAAGAAGTCATGAAAGCTTGGAAATGCATAGAATGAGACTTGACCAAAGTTGGTGAAAAATGGCCTAAAAAAGGCATATAACTTGAAAAAGTTCAAGTTGGAAAATGGTTTGAGAGATCTACAAATCCAATATGGGTCATCCAATATACCAAATTGATTCCCAACATCATTTTAGAGACATTGGTTCAGCCACATTGTTTAGTTTAGGCTTAAAAATTGGACTTCCTTTGTAAAGTTGTTTCTTGCATCATAAGGCAACATGGCAAAACTTAACATAAGGCAAGGAAAAGCTTGGTTTTTCATACATACACTCCTAATATCTCATGAAAGGATATTTTCACACAAGTTTACCCAAGGTGCAAGCATGATATGAGATGATTCAAAATACCATCAAATGATAAGTTCATGAAAGTTCCACAAGTTTCTAGATCCCTCTAGGACCAATCTAGAAGCTTCTCATTCTGTTAATCCTCACCTACATAAGGAAATGAAGCCATTTGTGCATTGGTTGGTGATTCTTTGAGCTTGCAAACACTACTTTGGTTCCTTCACTCCCATTTGCATTTTCTCTTCAAACTCCATTGAAGCTTCATCAATCATCTTAATTTATGTTATCATCATCATCCACCATTATCATAGAGTAATTGGAAAAGGAAATTGAGAGGAATTCGTGGCTGGTTAGGGTGATCCAAGTTTACACCAACTTGCATGAAGAGGGGGATAAGGTGGTTCAAGAAGATTTAGCCACAACCCTTGCAAACAGTAGAAAGCACACCATTGGAGGAGCATCTAGAAGCCATTACAAGTCTTGAATTGCAGCACAACTACACCTACCATCATCACTTGCAAGGTAGGCATTTCCCTTCGAATCTCCTTATTTATTCAGTTATAGATCATATGGTTAGGATAAAGATGCTTAGAGACCCTAGGGGATTGAATTCTGAGAATTATGGAGACTTCTATGAAGTTCCATGGCAGGTCACCATTTCTTTAAGTTCCAAGAACAAGTTGTGCATTAGGTTGTAATTGATATGGGATAGCATGGAATGATGAGGGTAGCATGTAGAACAGTTTTAGATCATTAGGATTGAGTTCTAGCAAGGATGATGTCAGAAGAGCATGGTGAAACCCTAGCTTTCGTGCCCTCTGTTTGGGATCTACAAGGAGAGTTAGCAAAAACTAAGATCAAGAATGGATTCCCTGTGATTAGTAGATCATTTTAGGGTTTTGAATTTTTCATTTTCATCAAGTGATCATGGAGAACGATCTGGTTGAATTTTCGTGCATGAAGTATGTTCTGCTGAAACCCTAATGGTTGGAGGAAGACGATGGCCAATGGCCCTTGGATCTGATGAGAAGTCTTGACTTGACCAAGGATCTAACGCTCCACATTCAATCTGAGTTTTGGAGGCAAATTTCAAAAGAATGAAACGATGCGTTTCATTAACGTGTACTACTGGGCCGTTTCTGTTATCCGCACCCCCACTCTTGCTGGGCCCAACGTGTATCCATTATGTTTCTTACTCTTCATACCCCCTGCCTTTTATTTCATTTTAACTTTCTTTTCATTTTCATGCATTTTATAAAAATCATAATAAATCATAAATTTCATATTTTTTAATGGTTCTTTTTGCATTAATTTCTTCAAAATGTCTAGAAAATTATAAAAAATAAAAATTGCATTTTATTTTTTATTTGATATTTTTCCCATATTTTCCAAATAAATGCCTATTTTAGGTGTTCCATTTCATACATGATTTTGTTAATTTTTGTTCTAATAGTTGCTTTAATATTTTTCACCCATTCTTTTTAGGTTGATTAGTAGACATTGTTAGCTTGTACATACAATTTAGTTCCCATTTTTAGAAATTAATGTCATGTGATTAGTTTAGGTATGAATAACATGAACAAAATTAGGGTTTTAAATCAGCTTAGGTGAGATAGTTTAATTCTTTTAGGAAATTTTCATTTGATTTTTGGGGTATGGGCTATAGGGGTTATGGGTATAGGATAGATCCCCTTAGAAATCACTAGGATTCCCCTACTGCTATTAGTATATACTACTATATTTGATTGATTGGTGTGGTGTGCCCTCTAGGGATTATTGATTTGTCTGTGTGGGTATTGGGATTGCCTGGGGATTGGGGAAGCTGAAGACTTGTGATGATGAAGCCATTGGAGATCCAGAGCTCGAAGACCAACTTCCAGAGTTGATGAGGAGATTCCTACTAGCAGCTGTTGAGGAGATTAGGGTTTAGGAGCTAGGCAGAGCTCTAGATTAGAAAGTTTGATTCTCAAATATGGAAGGTTTTGACTGCCTCCATTCCTCTCTGTAATACAGAGTCTCTCTAAGACACTCACCCCCTTCCTTTGGAAGGCTTGGTGCTACTGTCTAAGGGATAGAACTCTTGAGAGAAAATGTCTTATGTGTTAGTAGCAGTTGGTTTGCCACCCTTGGTAGTCAACTAATTGCTTAACACCCAATTCACTCTGGTGATTGATCCCTCAGCTTGGAGGATAGGACTTGAAGAAAAGCCATTGTAGACTGAAGATTGATAACCAAAGCCCTTGCTTGAAGACTGTGGAGATGGGGACTGATGCTTGCTGAAGCTTGTCGCTGTTTGGAGATGACTTGAAGATAGATGTGGTGCAGAGCTGCTGTGGCTGTTTACCTTTCTGCTGTATTTCATTTCTGATGTATTGATTGGTTTTCCTGACTGTATTGTTTGTTGTTTACCCTGTTGGGGTTGAAAGTGAATCCTGTTCACTTTTGCCTATTGTTTTCTAGGTTCGAGGTTGAGTGGGACTCCCTTGCCTCGCTTGTATTGCTGCATCCATGCATTTTACTGCTTTACTGTATATATCTGATGTTGTTTCTGTTTTCGTCTATTCCCTTAGGATCTCTGTTTCTCTCTGTGCAAGAGAGGAGCATGATAGACACTAGGTCTTAACCCATGCATGATAACATTAGGTTAGTTTGATTCCCTTCGCAACCGTAGGTTAGAGTTCTATCTCTTCTTCCTCAAAACACACAGAAAAATACAATAAAATTTCAAACTCAATAAAAGACACTTCTTCCGTAAAAGAATGTGAACTCATCAAGACGTCATTTTTGTCCGCTTGGACTGTTAATCAGAGAAACCTTTTTCAGAAGGAATAAAATCAATCAAGACAAGCTTGTGTCATACGTAGCCCGAACTACGTTTGCTCTGATCTTCCATGCAGTGTGGAAGTACCTAGGCATAGGATGCGATATCCTAGCGAGCAACCTTCCCCCCCTTTCCCGTAGGTAGGCGAACTACGTTGACTCTGATTTCTCATTCCAGACGAGAATACGTAGGCATAAAGTGCGATACTTTGCCGAGTCATTTTCTTTTCTTTTAACCCTTTGACCTATAGAGTAGATAGAGTAACAATCCATACCCGAAAACAAGCGTGGATCCCGTCGAGTACGACGGACGTGAGGGGTGCTAATACCTTCCCCTTGCGTAACCGACTCCCGAATCCAGGTTTTGGTTGCGACGACCATACCTTTCCCGTGTTGTGCGAGGTTTACTCTGGGCGTTTCCTTTCCCTCCCGTGGGATAAATAACGCACGGTGGCGACTCTTCTGTTCAGCCGGCGCCGATTTTCGCAGTAGCGACACATTGGATAATAGCATGCTCCCTCATCATATACTATTCATCTAAAACAAATCAGTTCTCCTATAAATAGAGGTTATTTTACATCAATTCAATCACACCAAAACAATACCAAAGACTTGTTTTCTCATTCTCCTTCCTTTACTTCAAGTTTTCAAAGTTTCAAAGAGTAAACTTAGAATTTTCAAAACCAGAGCTTGAACCACTAAAACAAACATCCAAACACATCACAAGTCATCCCATAAAGGTGTTCAAACCTTCATCTTCATCTCAAACCACCAAAATCAGAAAGTCAACTATCAAAACCTCATATCATTGACTTTATGCATTTCCAAAGTCATGTCTTGATTCTGTCCATTTCAAAATCATCCAACACTTCAAACACACTCTAAATAACATCCTCAAACTATTACAACAAAAGTTTCTCAACTGTAACATCATTTTATGGGGTTTCCATTTTTGTCACTTTTGACAAAATTTGCAAGAAGGAGCTAGATTCTGTCGTAGAGGTTTCCATTTGGTTCCAAGCATCCAAGAAGCTTCTTTGAGGTGTCCAAAGCATTGGCTTCTTTCTTCAACAAGTATCTTGGAAATTGACAAGTGAGCTTCAAGAGGTAAGTTTCCAAAGAACTTGAACTTTAAGAAATATGCTTTGCTTTGATGTACATTGATCATGATCATGTCATTTATGTTGAGTTTGAACCACTTTATAATGCTATTATTTATTATATATGGTTGTAGCATAGAACTTGCAACACCATGTCCTTTTTAAGAACCACTATCAGGTTTTAAAATGTAGGAATTTTTAGAAAAATTTAAGACTTCCACTGAATTCCTTGTGAAAAGTCCTGCAAGATTGGTCTTTACATTTTTTAATTTCATGAAGTATTGAAGAAGTTATGGTGTTTCTTGCATTTGAACCAAAACCTGATTTTCTTAGTCAGCTAGCCATGGTGCCTTAGAGGAGGGTTTAGGTTACGTTTAGTTATTTCAATCAATGATTGGGGGTGATACAACGGATGTATCACCACCCCAGTGTTTTAATCTGCATGCCTTGTGTCCTTTGAACCATCAAAACTAGAGTTCGAATCCTCCCTCACCCCAGTTCTTTTTTATTTTCTGATTTTTAAGCATTTAACACATATAATACATTGTTCCCATCATTTAAAACCATACGCGTGTGGTTGGTTTGGTTTGTACTTTGTATTGTGAGCGAATGGTCATGGGTTCAACACCCATGGGGACCATTCCCCTTTTTTTAAAACACCTATTTTCTTTATTTTCTTCACATTTTCAAACTATCATAACTTTCTCATTTTTTTTAATCATTTTAAACCCATTATTTTTGCAAATTGGTCATAATAATGTCTATTTTCTAGTTTTGAAAAGAAAATATCAAAAATAATTATTTTTCTCATATTTATGAGTGCTTAAAGTATGTAACTTTTTAAGGGTTTTGTTTAGTGTTGCACCCAAAAATTTGACCAACCGGTTCTTGTACTTGGCTTTTTTTTATTTGCATTTTCACATTTCTGCATTGCATAGCATTTTTTCTTGAGGCAGGGGGTCAAGGTTTTCCTGTGGCCCAGAGTTCTTTTTTAGTGCAAGAGACTGGACAGCGAACATCAGAGGCTTCAACATTCATTTTGCCCAGCGAGCGAGCGGTCGATTTTATTTTCTTTTGCAGGATATTTTCAACTAAAAAGGCATCATTCATGCTATATCAAGCATCCTCAAGGTTGTATCATTCAAAGGAAAGTTTCAGAGGCTGAACATAGCTCAAAACGATTGAAAACGGGCAAGTGTGCAGGTTTCCCTCTAAAAGGCGCCAAAATTCAAATTTTGAAGGTGTTAACCGATTAGCCAGGTCAAAATCAGGTCAAATTTGAATTTTTAAAGGTGTTAATTGATTAACCAGATGGTTAACCGATTAACCAGTGCAAATTTCAGCTCTGCACGTGAATTTTCAAGTGAAGCCATTTTGGGGTCCATTTTGATCACATGAGAAATTGATTTTACACCAAGGGAAGGATCTAGAACCATTTTGAATTTTGGTTAATTTTCAAATTAATTAAAATTCCCTCCAAATTCACATTCCTAATTCCATTCCAATTTTCACAAACCACACTCCAAACCATATTTGGATCCAAACCTAAGGGGTATTTAAATGATTTGCTCCAAACCTCACATATACAATCCTCATAATTCCATTTCATTTTCAGAAATCTCTAATTTTTCTCTCAAATTTTCTTCCCACCAAAACTCCATTAAAGCTCTCTTTGCTTGAATGCCTTGATTCTCCATTGGAATCATTGAGTTCTAGAGCTAAACCTTCATCCTTCATCATCATCATCTCCATTTTTCCATTCAATTTGTGTGCAAGTTTGGATATGAATTTTGAAGTTGATTTAGAGAAGCTAATTTGGATAATTCTTGCTTAATTTTGGTGGATCTTCGTTTCTACTACAAGCAATCACTTGGATCTTGAAGGAATTCCGAATTTCTTGCTTGGATCTGCTTAATTGGAGTAAATCAACAATTACCGAAGCAATTCTCCGCTTCGTAGATTGGAATTCTTAATCTGATTCTGTTTTTGAACTTATTAGCATAATTATCACGTGGATCTTCATTTTCGATTGATTTGGCTAAATTTGATTCATATGATCTGTGATATTGCTAGTTTAATGTGTTTACATGTTGATTGGATCACTGTTTTCTCGTTTAAATTCGTGCATAATTGATTATGTGATCATCCGGATTATTGGATAAGTGCTTATTTGATGAAAACGCAGTTGTTCTGTTGTTTTTCTGCTTCTGGCACAGTGTTAACCGATTAACCAATGCGAATTTTCAAATTTTCAAACATTTTTCAATGGTTAATCGATTAACACTAGGGGTTAATCGATTAACACTGTGCCAACAGGCCTGTTTTGCTGTTTTTCATGCTTGTTTGGTATAGTTTCACTTCAAATCTTCACGGATCAGTGTGATGCATTAGGAGTGAGATGTTGTGGATATATGTCTCTGTTCTTGATTGTTTAATCATGATTTTGTCGACACGCGTGTTCGATTTCCACTTGAATGCATACTTTTGTAGTTGACGTTCAAAGTGATGAGTGTTCATGTTTGCTTGCCTTCTTGCATTTCCTCTTGTGTTTTGCATCTTTTGGTTGGTTATAAGAGGTTGAGACGTGCTTGTGGTGGCTGCTTCCCCACATTTTTTTCCTCCCTCTTTGCATGTTTATTTTCCATGTTTTCATCTCTCACTTGTGATTGATTTATCTTGTGCCTTCTTGGTCTTTTGCCATAATCCCTTAGGGTTCCTAGTCCCTCGGAAGTAAGAGAGACATTAAGTGTTCAATCCAAGCATGCTAACATTAGGGTAGATTTTCCCCTTTCAATCCTAACTTTAGGACCATTTTGCATGACAACGTTAGGGCCGAGTTTCCCTTAGACCTTCCGTGCGTCTCTCTTCTCATCTCCAAACATCTCAAAACACTTAATAAAGAATAATTTGTGTTGTACACTATGAGCCTTAAGCATTTGGGACATCATGATTGGGGGGTCTCCTCTCAATTGTCTAGAGTGTTTAGCGTATGTCCTTTGGACGATATACGATGCATTCGCTCCTAAGTCATAGTCTTTAGTGCAACATGAATTACAAATCAAATTCAATTCACTTCTCGTCTAAAAAACACAAAAAAAACAAACATCAAATCATTTTGTCCTTCGGGATTTAATTTGGTAACCTTTTTCATAAGAAGAGTTTTGTTAACTCTTGGTTCTACCGCAAACAGGTAATGCCTAAGTCTCCAATGGTCGAGCTGCATACACCTAACTACTAGAACTAAGGTTTAATCCTACTCGGGTAAAACATTTTGAACTAATCTGTGGTCTTGTTAGCCCGAACTACGTTTGCTCTGATTTCTCGTACCAGACGAGGATACGTGGTCACAACACGACGATGTCTTGGCGAGCAACCTTCCCCCACCTTTACCCATAGTTTTTCGTACTACGTTGACTCTGACTTTCCCATTGCACGAGGGAATATATAGGCATAGAGCGAAGATGCTCTATCGAGTCTCTTTTCTTTTCTTTTGTCCCTGTGGCCTGTAGCTAGATAGATAAACACCCTTTAGCCTGGATCCCGTCGAGTACGACAGACGTGAGGGGTGCTAATACCTTCCCCTTGCGTAACCGACTCCTGAACCCGAGATTTGGTTGCGATGACCTCTCTTCTCCCTTTTCGTTAGGTTTTCTCAGATCGTTTCCTTTCCCTATTTTGGGATAAATAACAAATGGTGGCGACTCTTCTGTCTTTTCTGGCCCCTTTTCGCAGCGATGCGACAGCTGGCGACTCTGTTGGGGAAAGTGGTTCCCTATGCGATTCAATCCTAGCGTTTGTTTATTTATATTTGGGTGTGTATATATGCATTGTACTTTATTTACATTTTACTTTCAACATTGTATATATCAATTTTGCTGTGTTGTTGGGTGGGAATGTTCCATTAAGTGAGAAGACAAACCCAGGCTTGAGTACAACCATAGCATTAGAAGTGGAAAGTAGTGGTGGACCTGTATGCTTAGCATGCACTAGTTCCCATGAAATTCACGCTCAAACGATATTCTCTTGATGATGTCCTTTCTAGTTCGTAGGACCGTTGAGAGGATTTTAGATCTGAGGATTGTCGACTCTGGGGTCCGATCATTTGGAAGTCAGCTAAGTGAGGTCGCTTCGTTAGACTAGGATGCCAAACCAGAAACGGTGAATGTATCATCGTTTTTCGAAAGTCTGTGACGCTGACGACCGCATAGGATGTCAGACCTTATCAGTGATAGGTTCATACATGTGAATGGAAGGGCTATGCAGGTAACTTGACCTTCAACCTACCCGGTTTTCTTGTCAGTATGAACCTGTGACTCTTGATACAATGGGTCCTTATATCAGTGTTGTGTTATGTTCTCGCCGAGGCGAAGCTCTGGTTCAGCTCAATCAGCACCACAACAATCTTGACCCCATGTCTTTACATCTGCATCATCATAGCATGTTTGCATTTTTGCATCCTGAATTTTCATTTGCATCGCAGGTTGTTCTCAGTGGCCTCGTGTTCTTATCTCCGCTTGGCTTTCTTCAGTAACAGGATTGAGAAGTTCAGTTTTCCCAGGTATCCAACTCGCGGGAATTAGCGAAAAGTAATGGATCAGGTTCAGGCTGAAATGCAGGAGGTCAGAGCTCGCATGTCTCAGTTCATGGAGCTGATGCAGAATGTTGCCAGCGGGCAGGAATAGTTAAGAACTATGGTCCAGTCGTTGATAGCACGAGTCGACGAAGAGGGCGTTTTGCACGGAGGAACTGGTGTTATTCCTCCACCGGCTGGTGGATTTATCCCACAGGGTATTCCTACTGTTGTCATACCTCCAGGCAGAGGTGCTGTGAACGGAAATGGTAATGCTGCTGGTGGAAGTATGTGTGTTGTGCACGGGGCTGCTGGCCCTCATTGGGAAGATAACCAGGATGATGTCTTTTCCTTGAGAGATATGGAGGGTGGTTTACCGACTGAAGCTGAAAAGAGGTTTAAACTGATCGAGGAGAAGATGAAGTCTTTTGAGAATCAGAACTCTTTGGGTCTTGATATGTCAGATCTCGGTCTAGTTCCTAGGGTCAAGATTCCCCCCAAGTTCAAGGTACCAGATTTTGAAAAGTACAAAGGGACAACCTGTCCTAGAGTACACCTCCGAGCATACTTCCGGAAAATGTCTGCATACTCCAATGATGAAAAGTTGTTAATGCATTGCTTCTAAGATAGTCTGGCAAGAGCGTCTTTGGAATGGTGTTTGGGACTCGAGAGAACTCATATCCGCAGCTGGTGAGAATTGGCCGAAGCTTTTGTGCGTTACTATCAATATAATAGTGATCTGGCACCGAACAGGTTACAATTGCATAGTTTGTCACAGAAGAGTACTGAGAGCTTCAAGGAGTACGCCCAGAGGTGGCGAGATTTAGCAGCGAGAGTGCAACCTCCCATGATGGAGAGAGAATTGACTGATATGTTCATGGCTACACTGCCGAGAGTGTATTATGAGAAGCTGGTAGGCTGCATGTCTGCGATTTTTTCAGATCTGGTAAGGGCGGGGAAAGAGTTGAAAGCGGTATCAAAATGGGAAAGATCTAAGTTGCTCCTGATTCTTCCAAAGATGCAAAGAAGCCTTATGTTGGGAAGGAAGGAGAAACTAATGTTGTATCTGCTCCAACTGTTATTCAACAGTCAGCCCAGTACCCACAACCTTATGCTCCTCAACAGCAGAACTATCGGCGCCAAAATCAGAATAGGCCTTGCAACAATTTGGAAAGAAGGAATGCTCCTCTTCATCCAGTTCCTGTGTCGTACAACCAGCTTCTGCCACATCTGATTCAGAACTCATTGGTGAAGCCCAAGACTCTCAAGCCGGTGCCAAAGCCACACCCTCCGGGGTATGATCCCAGTGTGCAATGTGGATATCATGGAGGATCCATGGGACACTCAACTGAAGATTACAAAGCCTTTCAAGCCAAAGTGCAACAGTTGATTGACAAAGAGTACATATCCTTTCCCGAAGGGAATTTGGTTGTGCATGTCGACCTCTCTACTGTTTGAGTTTGAAGAGTTCAAGGGGTCACGTTCTCCAGAAGTAAGTCATATTTGAAAGCCCGGTTCCCAGAAGCTGGCAATCACTTTTATCATGTCATTTCTTTGCATTTGTAGTTTCTTTTCTGTTTAAGTGCAAATCTTATTTGTAAAACTTGTTTGTTTTCAATTGATAATGATAATGTGATGAATATGCAGGTTTTTTGATTAAATCCATTTGTGTTCACTCAATGGTTTTATTGATGTCAAACGCTTGTTTAAGCGGAATCCGAGGGAGGATGACAAAATTGAAAGACGCACAAGCTTCCGATTGTATGCTTTTGAATAAAACCTGCTGATGATGTACAGGCATTGTGTTGCACCCCAAAATTTGCTTAACCTTTTCTTACTTGGCTTATGTTTCATTGCATTGGCATATCATTGATCTAACATTTGCATAGCATATCATTATTCATTTGTGCAGGGGATAAAGTGGGGTTTATATCCAGAGGAACCTATCTAGAGGTCTTGTTCAAGCTTGAGAAGTCACCAAAGTCATCAGGAAGAGGGTTGGGTTCTTGAGAAGTTCAGTTGTTTGTATGTGGTTAGTCTCCTAATATGAAGACTAATTGAAGATCATCAGTGGGTTGTGGAGCCTTGATCAAGGAGAGAGTGTGTGGATAGAGCTCATAGAGTGCCTTGAGGGTCATGGTGGAGGTTAATCAAGTCTTTGTGCCAAGTGTGAAGAGCCACAGTTGAGGGTGTTGCAATTAGGGTTTTCATCTGAGTAACCCTAAGTCAACTATGCAATTGAAGAGGATCAAAACTCAATTCTAAGTCTTTGTAATCATGGATAGTTATGTTGAGATACATAAGGTGATATTCCAAGATCAATCCAAGAAAAGTTCACAGTGTGAGGAGTTGCTAAATTAGGGTTCTCAGGGTAAAATCCCCTATTTAGTGCCTAAATTCAAGACCACTCATCTCAAGATACAAGTTTCATCTCCACTTTTGGCCAACATGAAACTTGTAGAGCATGCTCTTAGCTTTAATTTGAGTACTAGAAGTCCTCAATGGGATTTGTAGAACTCAAGTTATGACCCAGACAAGTTATAGGTCATCTGAGGAATGTGAAATTTGTCTGTGAAAGTTCACCAACTTCCAAGGAACTTTTGACCTATAAGGGTGTTTTTTTCCTCAACTTTTGGCCAACATGAAAGTTGTAGGTCTGGATCTTAGCTTTCCAAATTGTATTAGTGATATTTTGGGAAAGTAAGATTATAGGTCATTTAGCATTATAGGTCATTTTCACTATCTTGCATGCTTCAAATGAAGTTTTGTCCAACATAAAACGTGCTCAAAATGATGTTTTTAGGTCAACCATGTCCTCATGATGAATTGATTTGGCTTAGGGTGAGACTTGGTTTGAGAAATTTGGCAAAAGGGAGATTTTAAAGGCATTTAAGTGAAAAATTCAAGATTAATTCATTTTGTGCTCAAACAAGGCAAGTGGGTACTCATTTTAATCAGAAAAATCATTCTAAACACTTTGGCATTATTGGATTTTTCATTTGAGGTCTAATTCATGGTGGTTTAAATTGTAACTTCCCAAATAAGCAACACATCCCAACTTGTTCATATGGTATGTTCAAGCTCTCTAATCACTCTATACACCCTCACCAGACCACAAGGGATTGAATTGAAGCTTCCAAGGGAAGATTTAAGTGCAAATTCGTGGATACCATTGTTGAAGTTTTGGAAGAAATTTGAAATTTGGATATTTTGATTTGGGCTTCTAATGGACCTTCAAAGCCCACAAACACTTTCTATATAAGTGTTATGATTGATTCAGAGCAATTTTGGTGATTGATTTGTGCCATAACCAGAGATTGAAGTTGGAGTTTCAAGAGGAGAAGTGAAAATCGTGATTTCAATTTCAGACCAATTCAAAGCAAATTGAGGCTACAAACACCTTCAGTACACTTCCTTGAGTATATCTGCACGGTTTTAAGCTGAGAATCGTGTTCTAGATACCTCAATTTCAAGCTCTAACACAGGTATGCAGTTTTCAAAATTACTGAAGTTTCATCATGATCTAGCATATGTTAGCATGCGGTTAGGCTTTAGGAGGTTGCTTAGATGGATTTTGGATCATTATTTGAAGAATTAGAGACAATTTAGGATGAGGTGTGATTTCTGTTTGGAATTGGTGTGGCCTGATCTTGAGGATTCAACACAATCTAGATAGTTTAAGATGATCAGTGAAGTATGAGGAACATATCTATGGTTTTAGATTGAGGATTGGTGAGATTTCAGAATGAGGTGAATTTTAAGATCTTTATCGTGTTTCAATTTTTATGAGGAATTAGGAGATTTTAAGGTCATTTTTGAGATCAGCGTGGAATTTGGAGTGGATTGATGTAAATTTTATTAGAGTTTGGTGACCTGCAACTGGATGTTCGCCGGAGAAGACGGTGGCGCATCACCGGACCACCGTCTGGTCCACCTCTACAATTCTCCCTCCCTTTCAACATTCAAATGAAGAAGATGAATTGATCACCCTTGGATCAGCTTGGAGATTGGAATTTGTATGCGAATCGTGTGGCCATGACTTGTTCTGAGAATTTGATTTTGGTATTGAAACGCTGCGTTCCATTAAATGAGGTGGCAGTGTGTTATCCCTTAGATGCCTTGACAAGTCTTCCCATCAAACGCTCCTCTTTTATTTCTGCATTTTATTTTCTTATTTGATTTTTATTTCATTTTCTTTTTATTTTAATTGCTAATTTCATTCTAAAATTCATTTTAATTTCAATATTCATCAGAAAAATAAACGAAAAATATGTCCATGATCCTGATTTTATTTGGGATTTTTCTGTGCTTTTACATTTGATGTTTGCCTGATTTTCAATTTAATTTGATTTTCTCCATTTTATTATTTTCTTTAATTTTGCATATTTGATACTTGTTTTTGCTGATTTTTATTCTCTCAATTGGTTTTGAATTTGGGGATGATTTTTTGCTAGCTGGTAGATTAGAGATGCATTATCTCCTATGATTTAATTTAGATTTTTTAGACAAAATTAACTTCTGTTTTGGATTAGGATCATTAGACTTTCCTTTTTAGGGTTTTAGTTTGGTACCTTGTGATTTAGGATTTCTTTAGGTGACTTCCCTTTAGATTAAGGCTCTGATCCTTTGCCCATAGGTCAATAACATGTTTAGGTTCCGTTAGAAAATTTCCTAGGATTTTAGAAGTAGTTTTAGTATTTTAATTGGATTTAAAACTTAGACTAGTTTTAAGTTGCTTTCAACATAGCACTTGCTTTAGATTGACTTCAATGGTTGCCTTTAGTGCATAATTGGTTTACTAATCTTCTTTGGTGGTGCTTTAGACATGTATAAGCTTCTGTTTTCTTGTTGGTGGTGCTTGTTTTGGTGTTTAGGCCTCCCTTTAGGAGCTTTCTTTGAGCTTGTTCAATTAGGGCTTAGGAAGAGTTTAATTGCTTTCTCTTTCTTCAAATAAACATGGATTGCTTTGTTTGCTTTCCATTCTCATCCTATGATTCAAGGTCCCTATGTGAAAGCCTCATCTTTCCTTTGGAAGGATGTGTGGCATTTTACAAGAGGTAGAACCTTTAAGGATGCCTGTCTCAGATGACTGGTTGAGTGTCAGGTTGGATTCCTTTGGTTTCCTTCCTACTTCCCATCATCAATCAAATATCTTGATGTTAACTCTCTTCTTTTTGTTGGAGCTTTTTGAAGAATGAAGGTGAATACTTCTCTTGGTTTTGGCTTGAGTTGTTTGTTTGCAGACTGTTTGATTGTTTGTTGTTTATCTGCTTTGCTGTGGAGCTATTTTGTCTGCTATTTTTTTTTTCCTGATTGCTCTGCTTTGGCTTGTGTGACTGATTGACTGTGTGTTGCATTAGACTAGGTTTCTCATATAGTGATCTAGGCTTAAGAGCATCCTAAAGGTTGAGAATAGCTCCCTTTACTTGTCTGCATCTAGAGGTTGAGGTTGTCTCCCTCTGCTTGACTGTTATTGATTGGCTTTGCTTGCTGGCTTAAGGTTGAGTCTGTCTCCTTTGCCTGTGCTTTGTGTGTTGCCTTTGGGCTTGCTTGCTCTAGAAGTTGAGCTTGGCTCCTTCTGCTTGTTTGTTGCATTGCATGCATTTTATTTACAGTTGTTTCTTTGCAGTTTATTCTTTCTGCTGTTGTTTTCCTTTGCCATGTTCCCCTAGGAACTCTGACTTCTCTTGTTCAAGAGAAGTTATGACAGACATTAGGGTTCTAACCATGCATGATAACATTAGGTAGTTCCCTCCTAACATCAACCATAGGGTCAATTTTGCATGACAACTTTAGGATTGGATCAGTTCCCCTTTAGTGCGTCTTTTCTCTTCCCATCTGCAAACAAATCAAGATATAGTAATAAAGGTTAATTGACGCCGTACGTTACTAGCCTTAAGCTACTTGAGAAATGATTGTTGGATAGTTTCTTTTCAATAGTCTGGATGTTTAGTATGGCACCCTTTGGGTGACATGCGACGCATTCACTCTCAGGTCATAGTCTCTAGTGCGATATCAGTTGCAAACATCCATAAAAGATACTCCTCTAAAAAATAGAAAACAAAGATCAAACTCTTTTTGTCCTCTTGGACCCTTAATCCCATGAAACCCTTTTTCAGAAGGAGAGTTCTGTTAACTCCCGGTTCTACCGCAAACGGTAAACGCTTAAGTCTCCGTCAAGCGAGCTGCATACACCAAACTGCTGGAACCGTCTGTTAACCCTACTCGGGTAAAAAAGACAAACCTGTGTCTTTCGTGTCCCGAACTACGTTTGATCTGATCTTTCACGCTGTGTGAAAGTACGTAGGCACGAGATGCGATATCTTGGCGAGCAACCTTCCCCCGTAGTTAGGCGAACTACGTTGACTCTGATTTCTCGTTCCAGACTGGAATACATAGGCATAAAGTGCGACGCTTTGCCGAGTCATTTTCTTTTCTTTTCAGACCAGACCTTTAGTGTAGATAGATGTAACAAACCCGTCAAATAAACATAACAAGCATGGATCCCATCGAGTACGATGGACGTGAGGGGTGCTAATACCTTCCCCTTGCGTAACCGACTCCCGAATCCAAACATTGGTTGCGATGACCTTGTCTTATACCTTTTCGTCAGGTTTTTCCGATCGTTTCCTTTCCCTTTCTGTGGGATAAATAACGAAAGGTAGCGACTCTTCTGTTTTTCCGGCCTCGTTTTTCGCAGTAACGACAGCTGGAGACTCTGTTGGGGACTCTAGGTCCCTATGCGAGTCAATCCTAGCGCTTGTGTGTTTACCTGTTGGGTTTTATTTATTGCACTTTTACTTTCCGCATTTTATTTTCAGTATGATATTATTATTGTTGTGCTGTTGTGGGAAGGGGTTCTGATGAGTGAGAAGCCAGACCCAGGCTTGAGTGTACTTAGCATTAGTTATGGAAATTAGTGGGCGCGTGCTTGCTGTGCAGGCAGTAGTGTCTCATGAAATCCACGCTCAGACGAGGTTATCCCGGTTGACTTCTTTTCCGGCCCTTTGGGCCTGAGGGGTTGTTGGTTTGGAGGATTATCGACTCTGGGGACTGATCATTTGTGACTCAGCAGAGTGAGGCCACTTCAAGAGATGATGATGCCACACCTTCTGGGTATCGTATCATTGCTCTTGAGAGTCTGTGACGCTGGGAAACGTATAGGATGCCATACCTTGTCTGTGATTTAGGTCCATACCTGTGAGCGGGGTCGGGTTATTGCAGGAAACCTTAACCTTCAGACTACCTGGTTTCTTGACAGTGAATCAGTGTTGTTGGGTTCAGAGGTTCTTATCATCAAAGATGTGGTTGTTCTCGACAGTGCATATTTATTGGTCCTCTTCAGGGTTGTACTATCAGAGCAGTTTTGATTGTGTTGGATCAGAGCTTTGATCTTCTCAGCAGCACCATCTTGATCCCCTGCTGCATGTTTGCATTTTGCATTTTGCATACTCATTTGCATATCATTAACGTGTGTCTGTGTTACAGGTGCATATTATCCCCCGGTTCCGGTTTTCTTGCCTTCTGTTGTGCTATTATGGGATCTCTGAAGAGGAATGTGGCCTAAAAGCTCCCTACTCCAGATGTTGCTTTACTGTCTAGTTTGATTACTTTGGCAGATGATGTATTGAGAGGGGAATTCAGAAAATCTTATGGGAAGTTGCTCAGTTTGGTCCGTAAACCTTCTGTGTATGAGTTGAATGGGTTGTACGCCTTGCTGCAGTTCTTTGATCCTCCTTTGAGATGCTTCACTTTCTCGGACTTCATTCTTGCACCTACATTAGAGGAGTATGTTGAGTTGTTGGGTGTGCCTATCAAGAGTCAGATGCCATTTTTTCATATGGATGCTAAGCCTAATCTGGCTAATATAGCTTTTTCTCTTCATTTGGATGCCTCTGAGTTGATCATGTCTAGTTGCAATGGGGTTCCTGGATTTTCTCTGCAGTTTCTAGTTGGGAAAGCCCAACAGTGTGCCAAAGACGGTTGTTGGATCACATTCAACGCCATTCTTGCTCTCTGCATATATGGTATCATTTTGTTTCCCAACATGCTTGATTTTATAGACTTGGATGCCTTTCATATCTTTGCATCAGGGAATCCGGTTCCTACCTTGATTGGCGATGTGTATCATTCCGTCCATTACAAGAACGAAAATAGAAGGGGTAAGAATGTATCATGCTGTGTGCCCTTACTCTACAGATGGTTTGATAGTCACCTGCTCAAGAAGGGTCTCTTTGCTTCATCTGCAGCCACAGCTGAGTGGTCTAAGCGATTGATGGGTTTATCAGTAGAGAGTGTTGTGTGGTTTGATAGAGATATGTTGGGTACTGAGGTTATATTCAGCTGCAGTGGGTTTTCAAATGTGCCTCTGATTGGAAGAAAGGGTTGTATATACTACAATCCATCTCTACTTGTCAGACAGTTTGCCTATGCTTTGAGAGTTCCTCCAAAGGATGAAGAGGTGCAGGAATCTTTGTACCTCACCAGTCTTCTAGAGGGGGGATATGTTATCTAAGCTTCAGCATGCCTGGAATGATATCAGTAGAAGAGGGAAGTCATTGTTGGGCAAGAGCAATAGCCAAGCTTATGCTCCGTATGTGACCTGGATCAAGACCAGAGCAGAGACCATAGGGATGCCTTTTCCACTTGCTAAGCAGGAGTGCCCTCCAGTGGTGGAAGAGCCTACTACTGTGCCTATTCAGCAGTATAATCAGGTGTTAGCTGAGAGGGAAGAGATGAAAAAGGCCAATGAAGAGTTGGAGAAAGAGTTGGCACATGTTAGAAGCGATAGAAATGAAGTCGTCCACTCCTTCAAGAAGCAGACAGAGTTGGTGAACAGATTAGGCACGAATTTCACTAAGCAGATAGCTGATCGTGAGCGCTTGGGTCTGGACTTCAAATCTGTCAATGATGTACTGGCTACCAAGAAGCAGAATCTAGATGAAGCATACCAGAGAATATCCAAGTTCAATCAGCAGTGGAATGCCACTATAGCCAACAACAAAGAGAGGGAAGATAAACTGAAGTAGCAGATCTCCAAACTGAAGGCTCAGGTGAAGGCCAGCGAGAAGATGTTTGATGAGGAAACTGCTCGCAGATATGCCACTGAAGACATGCTGAACAAAGCTATCACTAACCTGAAAGATCGCAAGCAGAGGTTCGAGTCTAAGAAGCGAAAGTTAGAAGATTGCTTTGGTCAAGGCGCGTGGGAAGATTCTGTTCAAGGTCTCCAGTGCACTATTATGTAGAGAGAGTTGCTTGTTGAAGGGTTACTCACTCGGCTTGATCATCCCAAGACAAAAGAGTTGCTAGAGGAGTTTCGTGCCTATTGTCGCACTTGATTATCTATGTAACCTTTTGTATTTTTCTGATTCTTGCTGTAGGCTGACCATCACCAGGATTGTTGGTCGAGGTCATGCTATTGATTCCCCATGTATTCATTGATTTGTACTGCTGTCTTGTTGGGCCATCTATATATGAGATGTTATTTCAGTGACTAGATCCGGACTTCTTGTTATCAGCACTTGCACTCTGCCACTCGAATCGGGGGAAAATCTCCCTAACACACAGACACACGTTTTCATTTGCATAAATCATTCGCATAGCAGGTATCTTTAGTTGTCTCCTAACCCTCTGTTGATGCAGGTTCCAAGATTGTCGATCAGCGAATTCATCGCTACTCTACCAAAAGCAACTGTAAGAAAGCCATGGATCAGATGTAGACTGAGATGCAAGAGATGCACGATAGGATGGCGCAGTTCATGCAAGTAATGGAAACTGTGGCCAAGGGCCAGGAGCAACTGCAGACTCTGGTGCAGCCTCTGATTGCTAGGGTTGATAGTCAGGGTGTGCTACATGGCGGAATTGCTACTGATCCTCCTCATGGCGAGACTCTCCAAGCTGGTGATGCTGTACCAGTGGTCGTCCTCAATGCGACTGAAAACAGTAACAGAGCTGGGAACGGAAATGTGACTGGTAATTAGTGAGCATGTGGAAACTAATGGAAACATTGGTGCTGGAAATGCTGGGTTCAACGTTGGCACTAGGACCGCTGGTCTTGGTGTTGGGAATACTGGTATGGGTATTGGTGTTGTTGGCAATGCTAGTTTTGGTGCTAATCAAGGCTATGTCAATCAGGGTTACGGCAATCAGGGCTTTGGTAACACAGGTTTTGGCAATGCAAGACACAATGGTATGGGTATTGGTGCTCACAATGCTAGTTTTGGGCCAGGTGCTGGTAATCAGGTTTTGGTAATACGGGGTATGGTCCCAGGTTCAATCAAGCTGGTTTTGGTCCCAATACTGCTTATGCTGGGTATGGTAATGAGGATTCTCACTAGGGCAAAGATTGTCAGGAAGATGCTTTCCCTCCTCCAGGCAGGGATCTTGAGATGCCCGCTGACAGTGATAGAAGGTTTAGGATGTTGGAAGAACAGATGAAGAATCTTGCTAATCAGAACTCCACGGGGTTGGATATGGCCAACATGGGATTGGTTCCTGGCTTGAGGGTTCCACTCAAGTTCAAAGCGCCCACTTTTGATAAGTATAAGGGGGATACTTCCCGAGAGTTCACATGCGATCTTACTATCGGAGAATGTCCGCTTACTCTGATGACGAAAAGATGCTGATGCATTTTTTCCAGGACAGCTTGTCGGGACCATCATTGGAATGGTACATGGGGTTAGAGCCTACTCAGATTGGTAGCTGGAAGGAGTTAGCAGAAGCTTTTGTCAAGCATTACCAATATAACAGCGACCTTGCGCCGAACAAGGTCCAACTCCAAAATCTTTCTCAGAAGAACGACGAGAGTTTCAAAGAATACGCCCAGAGGTGGCGTGAGCTTGCAGCCAAGGTGCACCCACCCATGGTGGAGCGTGAGTTGGTGGATATGTTCGTGGACACTTTCTTTGGGCTGTATTATGACAGGTTTATCAATTGTACGACGAGTAACTTTTCTGAGTTGATACTCTTGGGGGAACGTATTGAAAATGGTGTTAAGATTGGTAAGATTCAAGCGCGAGAGTCAACCTCAGCTGGAGGTGGTAAAAAGGTTTTTGGGAATAAGAGACAGGGGGATACCAATTCAGTATACAGCTCTCGAGGAAGAGGTAGAGGTCGAAACCAATACCTTTAGCAGCAGGTTGCTAGTGTGACGATTCTTGTACCTCAACAGCAACAAAAACAGCCACAGCAGCAGCAAGGATGACAGAATGCTGCTCCACAGAGATATCAAGGTCGGGATAGGGCTGTAAAGAGAGTATTTGATGCGCCTCCGTTGCCGTATGCTCAGCTTCTTCCAACTTTGTTACAGCTGCAGCTAGTTGAGAAAAGGACGTTGGCTCCGTTAAAGGGCACGCCTCCTTTTGGGTATGACGCCAATGCGCATTGCGACTTCCACTCCAGGGAACCCGATTATGGCATTGAGAACTGCCATGCTTTCAAGCGCAAGGTGCAAGATTTGTTAGATAGCAAGGCTATAAACTTCGATAATGAGGCGCCTAATATTGAGAAGAATCCGATGCCAGCTCACGGATCTACGCAGGTGGGTGCAGTTTTGGAAGATGCCAGTCTAAATCTGGTTCTGAATATGGATGAACTGAAGACACCTCTGGGTTATGTCAAGGGCAGATTGCTGAAAGGGGGAGTGTTCCCTGGTTGTGATGCTGATTGTGTTGATTGTTTGGCCCGGCCTGAGGGTTGTGATAATTTGAGAAGAGGTATTCAAGGGCTGATTGACGAAGGTACGCTGAAATTCGACCGTACTGCTGAAGAGAAGCCTGGTGAGGCAATAGCTGAAAAGCAGGGTGAAGTTGCAATGATTACGACCCCGTTTAAAACTGTCACGATATCGGCGCCTCCCAAGAGGCCGACTATCACAATAACCAAAGTTGGACCCATTCCGTATGAAAGCACTAAAGCCATCCCTTGGAATTATGGGGCGGAAGTTTACTGCAACGGAGAGAAGATTAACCTGGCAAGCCCACCGGTAGGGTCAGTCGATAACCTTGTGAGGGCAGGGGGCATAACCCGCAGTGGTAGAATCTTTGCGTCGCCAGAAGTAGAAGCTGAGAGAATGGTCAAAGGGAAAGGTAAAGTTAATGAAGAGGGACCTTCTCAAGAGAAGGAAAAAGAGGCTTTGACCAAAGATGTGGAAGAATTCATGAGATTAATTCGGAAGAGCGATTATAAAATTGTCGACCATCTGCAGCAGACGCCTTCCAAGATCTCGATTTTGTCATTGTTGCTTTGTTCCGAAGCTCATCGGAATGCTTTGCTGAAAGCTCTTGACGCTGCCTATGTACCCCAGAGATATCCATGAATCATCTCAAAGGAGTGATTACGCACGTGAATGCGGGGCATGGCCTTGGCTTTACAGATTTTGATCTAACACCCAGGGACCGCAACCATAACAGTGTGTTGCATTTTTCTATTGAGTGTAGGGGCACTGTTATGTCTCATGTCCTTGTCGACACTGGTTCTTCCTTGAACGTTTTGCCCAAGAAAGCACTGTTGAAGCTAGACACCCGAGGTATAATCTGTACGCCCAGTGACTTGGTAGTGAGAGCTTTCGATGGGACTAGAAGGTCCGTGTTTGGAGAATTGACTTTGCCAATCCAGGTTGGTCCAGAGGTGTTTGACACTGTGTTTTATATCATGGATATACAGCCAGCTTATAGTTGTTTGCTTGGACGACCGTGGATTCACACTGCAGGGGCTGTGACGTCTACGTTACACCAAAAGCTTAAGTATATGGTCGATGGTAGCATTGTCACCATATGTGGGGAGGAGGACATCCTGGTTAGTCAGATGTCATCGTTCAAATATGTCGAAGTGGACGGTGAGATCCATGAGACATTGTGCCAAGCCTTTGAAGGGGTGCAGATCCGA
This sequence comes from Lathyrus sativus, assembly GCA_963859935.3. NCBI lineage: Eukaryota > Viridiplantae > Streptophyta > Magnoliopsida > Fabales > Fabaceae > Lathyrus > Lathyrus sativus. Next base: position 216,357,237 of record OZ012736.1, on the reverse strand, counting down.
GAGAAATCTCCTATCGTAAGCAGTGGGCCGAAGGTGGCTATGTCGTCGTACAAAGAAGCCCAAGCGGTAGTTCAGGCGGGGGATACCAAAGGTTAGGGTCAAGTTCTGGAGATTCCTGTTAAGCAGGACAAGTTCGGCTTAGGGTATCGCCCGTCGTCGTCTTCTTCACAGAGCACGCCAAGGTTCAAAGTGCCGATTGTGTTCACTCCGGGAGGAGTCAGTTTTGAACAGATCAATGTTGTGTCGGATAATGAAGATGGAGATAGCGACTGTGACATGGATTCATGGATCAAGCCCAGCGAGACAAGACAGAGCCTATGCAACTGGTCTATCCAGGACTTTATTCAAGTGACGCCAAAACAATAATGCCTTGTTTTTTCGATTATTGTACAATACTATGTTCTACCCAGGGCATAGTGATTTTATTTCAGGGCCTACTTGCTTATGTGTATGTTTTGTTTTAATCATCAAATAAAGGCGTTTTCCTCATGCAAATTTTATGATCCCTGTTTTTCTATTTTTATTTTCAACAATAAAATGGCAATGTGGTTGTATGCTTCGTTTGCATATCATTTGAAGCATTTAACCCTTTCTCTTGCAGGATTCATATTTCAGATGACACCGATCAAGAACTCCCTATGACTCACATCGACTTTGAGCACCCGATATTCCAAGCCGAAGAAGAGATTGTTGAGGACGATGACTTACCAGAAGAGCTGACTCGTCTTTTGAAACAAGAAGAGAGAATCATTCTACCTCATCAGGAGGTATCGAGATCATTAATTTGGGTCCCGAAGAGGTTGTCAGGAATTTCCGGATAGGGGCCGCGCTGCAAAGTGATATCAAGCAGAGACTTATCGAGATGCTTCGAGAGTATAGTGACATCTTTGCTTGGTCTTATGAAGATATGCCTGGGTTAGACACTGATATTGTGGTCCACCGCTTGCCATTGCGTGAAGACTATTCGCCGGTCCAGCAAAAGCTCAGAAGAACGAAACTAGATATGGCCGTAAAGATTAAAGAGGAAGTACAGAAACAGTGGGACGCTGGTTTTCTAGCTGTTACAACTTACCCTCCTTGGGTCGCCAATATAGTACTTGTACCAAAGAAAGACGGTAAGGTATGGATGTGCGTTGACTATTAGGATCTGAACAAGGCGAGCCCTAAGGACGACTTCCCGCTTCCTCATATTGACGTGTTGGTCGACAACACTGCTCAATTCTCTGTGTTTTCCTTCATGGACGGCTTTTCGGGTTATAATCAGATTAAGATGGCGCCGAAGGATATGGAGAAAACTACTTTTATTACCCCGTGGGGAACGTTCTACTATAAAGTGATGCCCTTTGGTTTGAAGAACGCTGGGGCAACATATCAGCGTGCTATGACGACACTCTTTCATGACATGATGCATAAAGAGATCGAGGTCTATGTTGACGATATGATTGCCAAATCCCAGACAGAGGAAGAGCATCTGGTGAATCTTCTGAAATTGTTTGAGAGGCTTAGGAAGTTCAGGCTGAGGCTGAATCCTAATAAGTGCACCTTCGGGGTGAGATCTGGTAAGCTATTGGGGTTCATTATTAGCGAAAAAGGAATAGAGGTTGATCCTGCTAAAATAAAAGCGATACAAGAAATGCCAGTGCCAAAAATGGAGAAAGAGATTTGTGGTTTTTTGGGGAGGTTGAACTATATTGCCCAGTTCATATCTCACCTTACAGCCACGTGTGAGCCAATGTTTAAATTGTTGAAAAAAGATCAGGCAATTGTCTGGAATGAAAATTGTCAGAAGGCGTTTGAAAGAATAAAAGAATACTTGCAGGAACCTCCGATCTTGATACCCCCAGTAGCCGGGAGACCACTGATCATGTACTTGACGGTTCTGGAGAACATTATGGGTTGTGTTCTCGGTCAACACGACGAGATCGGACGTAAAGAGCATGCGATCTACTATTTGAGTAAAAAGTTCACAGATTGTGAGTCCCGTTACTCAATGCTCGAAAAGACGTGTTGTGCACTTGCTTGGGCTGCCAAACGTCTGAGACAATACATGCTGAATCATACAACCTAGGTTCCCCCTCACTCATCTGTCCTACAATCTTAGGATCCCTCTTGTGAGAGCCTGGTTCTTCCTTTGGAATACTTAAAGTGCATTCCATAAAGAGGTTGAACCTTTGATGGACTATTGTGTTGATACACATCTAAACTTGATGAATTCCTGGAATGATTTCCTTGCTCCTCATATTGTTTACTTCTCTCCTTCTTGATTGATTGAGTATTTGATGTGTTGCATTAGGATAGACTTGCATATGTAGATACCCTTAGGCTTAGGTGTATGATTGCATTAAAGGTTGAGGTGTGCCTCCCTTTGCTTGGCTGTTTCTTTTCCTTTTATGTTTTCATGCTTGCATCTAAAGGTTGAGGTTTCCTCCCTTTGCTTAGGTGTTTCTTTCATCCTCTGTGTTTTCTTGTTTGCATTAGAGGTTGAGGCTTCCTCCCTCTGATTGTATTGTTGCATTGCATCCCCATGTTCTCATTTTATCTACTTGATAACTATATTCATCTATTTTTGCTTTTGCTTCCCTTTCCATTTGCCATGATCCCTTAGGATTCTCACATCCTTGTTCGAGGATGGTGATGATAGACACTAGGTTCTAATCCATGCATGACAACAAGTAGGATAGATTCCCTTTCTAAACTCAACGTTAGGACCATCTTGCATGACAACATTAGGGTTTCAATTAGTCCCCCTGTAGAGTCCTTCTCTCTTCTCATCTTCAAACAATTTTAAAACACTTAATAATAAAGGCTAATGAGTATTTTATGTTACGATCCTTAAGCTACCCAGGAAATGGTTATTGGAGGGTTTCCTTTCAGTATCCAGGATGTTTAGTGTGGCACCCTTTCGGTGACATGCGACGCATTCACTCCTAAGTCATAGTGTTGCACCCCAAAATTTGACCAACCGGTTCCCATATCAGGTTTATGTTTCGACGCAATTTGCATTCGCATTCGCATACTGCATGCATTGCATTCCCTCAGTCAGATTGATTTTATCGGGATTATAGCCCCTAGCGTTTCAGGCAGTTCAGGCCGGTTTGAATAAGTGTATTTTGAGAATTGGTGCTCGTTCCCTGTGTTTTCAGGCCATCTCGGTGCCCGATTTTCACTATGGTTGCACAATTGTTCTCTAATCGATTTAATCGGCTTCCTGTTTTTTTTTAGAATTTTCTCTTTTATTTTCTATATTTTTAATGCATTTTAATAGATTTTTCTAGATTTTTTAAATAGATATTCTCTTTTTTAAATAGTTTTAATAGATTTTTAGCATATTAGATATTAGTTCTTTTATTATTAAATAGAATAGTTTTTAATATAGATTTTAAATAGTCTTTTTAGATTTTTTTAAATAGTTTTTTTGATATAGTTTTAAAAAAGGAGGGTATAATAATGTGAGATTTTAGTTTTAATAAATAGTGATAAAAGATTTTTGATATAGAATTTTAATAGGTTTATTTTTTTTCTAGGTTTTAAATGGAATTTTAAATAGGTTTTAATAGGATTAATAAATCTTTTTCTATTTTTTAATAGGTTAATTAGAGTTTAATTTTGTTTTTTAATTAGGTTTAATTAGAAGTTTTGATTAGGGTTTTTTGTAATTAATTTCGTTTTGTTTTAATTAGGCTTTAATTAGATAGTTATTAGAGTCTAAATCTGAGTTTAATAGAGTCTTTAGTTTTAATTCAAGATTAATCCAAGTCATTAGCATTAATCATGTCTTAATCATCTTCATTAAGTTATTAATCAGTATTAAGGCTATAATGGGCCAGCTGTCCAATTTTCGTGGGCCCAATCCAGTCAAAGTCCAAGAGCTTGCCACTTGTCATATAAAGGAGGACCCCACGCGTCCTTCTCTCTCTTCTTCCACCTCACAGGTTTCTGCCGCCTATCTCCCTCTCTCTCCCACGTGTCCCTCTCTGACTCCACCCTCTCACACGTGTCCTTCTCTCCTCCTCTCTCAAGCCAGCTGTATTCCACTAACACCACCTCGTCGCCGGCCATGCAGCCGTCGCCAGAGACTCGCTAACCATCGTCGGAGACGCCTTCCACCGCCGCAACTGTCGCCGGAATCCTCAAACCCACCGGAAACTGCAAATCACTAAGAAGTTCATCCAAACTTCATCATCCTCAACGATCAGCCTCCATCAATCTTCGCCAGAAAACTCCTCCTCGCCGGAATCTTCATCAGCATTCATCCACGTTCTCCAGTTCTTCATCAAGATTCATCCAGTTCATCATTTTTTTTCCAGGAACGCCAAGAACATCCATCAGCAAGTTGTTGATCTTCATCCAGTTCTTCGTTTTTTTTTCCAGAAACGCCAAGAACTTCATCAACCTTCAAGATACTTTGCCCATAAATTCATCAAGAGTACGCCAAACTTCCGTTCTTGTTAAGCTATTTGCAAATCTTCGAATCTTCGACGGAGATCTTCAGCGACATTCATCAAATCGCCAGATCCTCATCGTCCAGCTTCAAAGAGTCCTCCAGATCATCAAGATTCATCAACGACTCGCCCGATCCTCATCGTCCAACTTCAAGATTTACAGATCTTCACGCGTATTGAATCTCGCCATCTTCATCGTTTTCTAGAACTCATCCTCTTCATCGCTTCTCCAGGTTCTCGCTATGTACTGATTAACTTGTTCTTTTGTTGTTGTTAGCTGAAAAACTATGTTATGTGGATTGTTAGTTTGTTGAGTAAGATTAGGTTAGAGGAATTGATCTGAGCTGATAGGTTGGCGGTATAGTTTGTGTGGAATATGGGTAGGCGTTTGGTGGTTTGAGAGGATCAGAGAGGGAGGATGGAGAGAGTGGAAGGGGCGCCGTTAGGGTTTGGGGAAGGAGTGAACAGTAGAGAGGGGACTGGGATAGAGTTAGGGTTTTGTTGCTGAGAATGGATTGGACTCGGGCCTTAGGCCCATGGTGTTTTTTGCTAATCATCTCCCCGATTTCCCCATTGAACCCCCCTCTCAGTGTGAATTGTGTTTTGGGCCATAGACCAGATTTGCTAACCAAACCCCCCCCCCCTGAGTCTAATATCATGTTTGAACTAGATATATTTGCTATTCACCACGCCTGTTTCTTATTTTTAGGTGATTTTCTTTTATTTTTCATGTTTGCATATAGGTTAGTAAATAATTCATATCAAATTGAAAAATAAACATTTTTGGATGGAAATTTTTTCCCTAGTCCCCTTAGGACCTCTAGAAAATTGTGAAATAATAAAAATAGTAATTTCATGCATTTTATATTTTTGGTATATTTTACAATTTTATTGCTTTTATTTTGCATTTGTTTGACACTTAATTTTTCTAAATTTAGTATGAGAGATTGGTGCATGATTTTTGATTGATTCTTGTGAGGCTGATTAGATTAGGGAAGAATGTACCCTTAGGAATTTTGTCATATTTTTGTGACTAAAATTTAGATTAATTTGAGAGGTAGATAGGAGAGATATCAGAATTAGGGTTTCACAACACTTAGGTGTAGTTTAGGGCATAGTTTTGGGGTTTTTAAATTGATTTAGGCCTTGGGGTTTATATGGGGTATAGGGTATATAGTTATGTTCCCTTAGAAATTTAATTAGGATTTTATAGTGAGTTTTACTATTTTACTTGATTTTTGCAATTTGGTTGATAATGGTGTGGTTCCCACTTGGGATGTTGATTTGTTTGTTGGGTTTTGGGCATTTCAATTGGGTGTTGGGCTTGGGTTCTGCTTGTTAGGGCTTATGAAGACATTGGAGATGATTGAAGACAACGGATAGAGCTTGATGCATGAAGATTCCTCTCCTTGAAGATGGTTTGTGAAGACTTAGGAGATAGGAGAAATAGGGAAAGCTTTAGATTAGAATGATTTCTTCTTACAAACATAGAAAGCATCTTGTGCTTCTATTCCTCCCTATGACAAGAAGTCCTTCTAAGATATTCACATCCCTCCTTTGGAGGGATAAGTGGCTTATTTTAGAAGTAGAACTTTGAGGGAACCTTTCTCTTATAATGTTAAACACTTATAGGCTTCCTTTGGTTGTCAATAAGCTGTTTAGCATTTCAACTTAATCTGTTAAGTGATTCTATCCTGTGAATGCTTGCTTTGAAGATATAAGCCCATTGAAGATAAGAAGTGCATTGAAGAGGGGTGAAGATGAAGCTTGTACCTGTCAAAGCTGCATACCTGTTGAAATTAGGGATTTGCTGTTGTTTGAAGCTGTTTATTTGTTGGGGTTCATTGCTTGCCAGAGCTGGGGTACTTTTGAAGACAGGAGCTTATCTAAAGCCTGGGGATCATTTAAGAGTGAAGATGGGATCTTTCTTGAAGTTGGTGCTGGCAACCCTTTGCTGTTAATCAACTGTAGCTTTCAGAGCTGGTGCTGTTTGAACTGCCTACTGTAGGAGCTAGTGTTGCTGTCAGAGCTGGTGTTGGATTTTATTTCTTTTTCTGTATTGTTTGTTGGCTTGTTCAGCTTGCCCCTTAGGTTTGAAGTGAAGCTGTTTCACTTTGCCTATTGTTTTCCCAGGTTTAAGGTTGAGTGGGACTCCCTTGCCTCGCTTGTATTGCTGCATCTCATGCATTTTACTGTTTACTGTATATATGCTGTTCTTTTCCGTTTATCCCCTAGGATCTCTGTTTCCCTCTGTGCAAGAGAGAAATATGACAGACATTAGGTGTTAACCCATGCATGACAACATTAGGTTAGTTTTATTCCCTTTTCAACCATAGGATTTTAGAGCGTCGTTTCTCTTTTATCTCAAAACAACTCAAAAAACACAGTAATAAGGTTAATCGATGTCGTACGCTACGAGCCTTAAGCTATTTGAGAAAGGGTTGCTGGAGAGTTTCTTTCCAGTAGTTTGGCTGCTTAGTATGGTACCCTTTGGGTGACACGCAACGTAGTCACTCTTAAGTCATAGTCTCTAGTGCATCAGAGATTGCAAACATCATAAAAACAGTTCTTGCGTAAAAGACTGAAAACAAACATCAAAGTGTCATTTTTGTCCGCTTGGACCCGTAATCAGGAGAAAACCTTTTCAGAAAGATAAAAAACAGTCAGACAAATCTGTGTCTTCCGTGGCCCGAACTATGTTTGCTCTGATCTTTCATGCCGTATGAAAGTACGTAGGCATAGGATGCCGTATCCTAGCGAGCAACCTTCCCCTCCTTTCCCGTAGGTAGGCGAACTACGTTGACTCTGATTTCTCGTTCCAGATGGGAATACGTAGGAATAAAGTGCGATACTTTGCCGAGTCATTTTATTTTCTTTTAACCCCAGACCTGTAGAATAGATAGAATAACAATCCGTACTAGAAAACAAGCGTGGATCCCGTCGAGTACGACGGACGTGAGGGGTGCTAATACCTTCCCCTTGCGTAACCGACTCCCGAATCCAAGATTTGGTTGCGATGACCATTCCTTTCCCGTTTTGCGTTAGGTTTACTTCGAGCGTTTCCTTTCCCTCTGCTGGGATAAATAACGCACGGTGGCAACTCTTCTGTTTAGCCGGCGCCAATTTTCGCAGTAGCGACAGCTGGCGACTCTGCTGGGGACTCCAACGGTTCCCTACGCGAGTCAATCCTAGCGCTTGTTTTCCTGTCGTGGGTTTTGTATGGATTTACATTGCTGTCTTTACTTTTCCGCATTTTATTGTCAGCTTTATATTGTTATTGCTGTTGTGGGATGGGGTTGATCTATTGAGAGATAAGCTGGACCTGGGCTTGAGTGCACCTAGAATTAGTTGTGGAAAGTAATGGGCGCGTGCATGCTTTGCATGTACCAGTGTCCCGCAAAATCCCCGCTCGGACGAGGTTCTTCTGGTTGACTTCTTTTTCAACCCTTTGGGTTGAGGGGGTTGTTGGTTAGTTGGATTGTCGACTCCGGGGACCGATCATTTGGAAGTTGGCTAAGTGAGGCCTCTTCAGGACATGATGATGCTACACCTTCTGGGTATCGTATCATCAGTCTTGAAAGTCTGTGACACCGACGACCGCATAGGATGCCGTACCTTGTGTCAGTTATTAGGACACCTACCTGTGAGAGGGGTTGGGGCATGCAGGTAACTTGACCTCCAGATTACCGGTTTTCTTGATTGAGGTTCAGTGGTGTTTGAGGACAGTGTTATTGGGTCTGTTGAGACCAGGTTGGAGCATTGTGGTTGGCCTTTTGAGACCAGGTTTTGAGCAGTTGGTGGGTCTATTTGAGACCAGCATGGTGGATTGGGCTTCTCAGCCATGTGCACTTGATCCCTGTTGCATACTGCATTGTTGCATACTGCATTGTTGCATACTCATCCTGCATATCATTAACGTGTGTCTGTGCTGCAGGTGCATTTCATACCCTCTGATTCTAGTTGCCCGGATTTCTGTCTGCTGCTATTATGGATACCCTGAAAAAGACTGTTGCGTACAAGTTGCCTACTCCAGATGTTTCTTCTTTGCTTGGTTTGATATCTTTAGCTGATGAGGATGTGAGGAGAAGCTTCAGGAAGAGCTATGGGAAGTTTCTTAGATTGGTGTATAAACCATCCATGTATGAGCGCAACGGATTGTACACGCTGATGCAGTTCTATGATCCCCCGCTGAGGTGTTTTACTTTCCCCGACTTCATTCTGGCTCCGACTATGGAGGAATATGCTGAGATCTTAGAGTTGACCATTCAGAACCGGGTACCTTTCATTCATATGGACGCTGAGCCCAAACTGGAGGATTTGGCTGCTGCCTTGCATTTGGACTCTTCAGAGCTGCTGTTGACATTGTGGAACGGAGTGTCTGGTTTTTCTCTCAAGTTCTTGGTTGGGAAAGCGCAAGAGTATGCCAAGAGTGGATGTTGGACTGTATTTAATGCTATTCTTGCTCTGTGTATCTACGGAATTGTACAGTTCCCGAACCTGCCTGACTTCGTTGATCTGGATGCGTTCTATATATTTGCTTCAGGTAATCCTGTGCCTACTTTGATCGAAGATTTCTATCACTCGCTGCATTATAAGAACGAGAACAGGAGGGGCAAGAACGTCTCTTGCTGTGGGCCTTTACTGTATATGTGGTTTGAGAGTCATCTGCCCAAGAGGGGTATCTTCGCTGAGTCTGTAGATACGGTGGATTGGTCTGAGCATCTGATGGGACTTTCTTCAGAAGACATTGTCTGGTTTAATAAGGATTTTCTGGGATCTGTGATCATCTATAGCTGCGCTGGATATCCTAACGTCCCTCTGATTGGGAGAAAGGGTTGCATTAACTACAATCCTTCACTGATGATTAGGAAATTCGGGTATGCTTTGAAAAGCCCGCCAAAAGAGGAGGAAGTACAGGAGTCTCTGTACTTCACAGGTGATTTGAAGGGAGAACTACTGTCCAGTCTTCAGCATGCTTGGAGAAACATCAACAGAAGGGGTAAGCCATTGTTGGGTAAAAATGATTGTCAAGCCTATCCCCCGTACAGAGTATGGATCCAAGATCGGGCAAAGCAAGTGCGGATGCCGTTTCCTGCAGTATTACCTCCTGCTTCCCCTGTGATTGAGGAGCCAACTACGATGCCTATTGAGAGGTATGAACAGGTTGTGAAGGAGAAGGAAGAGCTGATGAAAGCCAATGAAAAGCTGGAAGAAGAGCTAACGCAACTCAGGAGCGAAAGGAATGAGGCCGTATATTCCTTCGAGCAGCAAACGAAGCTGGTGAATCAACTAGGCACGGAACTGACTGAGCAACGAAAGAAGCGTGAACGTTTGGGGATAGATTTCAAGAGCTCTCATGATATGATGGAGTCTGAGAAGAAAGCACTTGATATAGCCTGCCGAGAGATCTCTGCATTCAACAAAACCTGGAATGCCACGCTGACCGACAATAAGGAAAGAGAAGACAAGCTAAAGCTGCAGATCTCTGAGCTGGAAGGTCAGTTGAAATCTAGCCAGAAGAGGTTGGAAGAAGAGGTTACGCGGAGGTATGATGTCCAGAATTCCTTGAACAAAGTTATCAAGCGCAAGAAGGAGTCTGCATCTCAGAAACAGAAGCTAGAAGATTGCTTTGGGGAAGGTTTTTGGGAGGAATCCATTGGTGATCTCCAGCGTGTTGTCAGGCAAAGAGACTCGCTCGTCGAAGGGTTGCTTGCTCAGCCAAATCATCCCAAGACTAAGAGATTATTAGAGGAGTACCAGGCATATGGTCGCACTTGATTATCTCATGTATTGATGTGTATGCTTTATTTGCATTGTGCTGGCCATCACCAGGATTGTTGGTTGAGGTCATGCCTTCATATTGTACACTCTGTAATGTTGTATTCCTGACTTGATGGGCTTTTCCGCAATATATGAGATGTTTTCTATGATTGGGTTTCGAGCTTCTTATTGCTATCACTGTCACTGCACTGGCACTTTGGCACTAGAATCAGGGGTTGATCTCCCTAACGCACAGACACATATTGCATCTGCATATCCATTTTGCATTACCAGTTACTTGTTGAACTTGTATCTCATTTCCTGCATCTCCAGGTTGTCCAAGATTGACGAACAAAGAGTGCACCGCTACTCAACCCGAAACAACTGCAAGAGAATCATGGATCAAGTCCAGGTGGAGATGCAGGAAATCCGCGAGAAGTTGAATTTGTTCATGCAGGCAATGGAGAACATTGCTAAGGGCCAGGAGAGCCTCCAGACTTTGGTACAGCCGCTGCTGACGCGGGCTAATGGGAATGGCAACAATGACCACAATTATGCGCACGTTGAAACTATCCCGGAGGATGGCCCCCCTACGCCTATGGTTCCACCCGTGGTGACCCCACCGGTTGTGGTTGTAAACGATGGCGCTGGCGCTGGCAATGGTAACGCAGGGAATGGAAATGAAACTGTTGTTAACAATGTTGGATTTGGGGACGCCAACCAAGGCGGTGGTAACAACAATGGCGGTAATGGTTTCGGCAACAATGGTTTCGGCTACAATGATCAGGGATTTGATTACGTCAATCAGGACGGGAAATTCGGCTTCAACACTCGGGGTTTCGGTTATGACGATTTTGGTAACGCTAACCAGGGGTACGGTGGATTCGGTAATATGAATGGTGCTGGGGTGATTCCTGTCAACACTGGGTTTGGACCTGTTAGGGTCAACTAGGGTTTCGGTAACGGGGGACGAGGTCCCATGATCAATCAGCAAGGGTTTGGTCGCAACACTAGTTATGACGGATATGGAAATGGAAATGTGAATTGGGGCGAAGACTGCCAGGAGGACGCCTTTTTTGGAAGAGGTGTGGGATTTGAAGGGCCTGTTGATCCTGTGCAAACGATCAGAATGCTTGAAGAACAGATGAAGGGGGTAGTAAATCAGAACTCCACCGGTCTGGATATGACTACAATGGGCTTGGTACCAAGGCTGAGGGTGCCGTTGAAATTCAAGGCTCCCACGTTTGATAAGTACAAAGGGGACACCTTCCCTAAAGTCCATGTCCGCTCTTATTACAGAAGGATGTCCACGTATTCAGATGATGAAAGGATGCTCATGCATTTCTTTCATGACAGCTTATCAGGGTCGTCGCTTGAATGGTACATGGGGCTGGAGCCCACGCAGATCAAAACCTGGAAGCAGTTGGCTGATGCTTTCGTGACCCATTCCAAATACAACAGCGATCTGGCGCCAAACCGGGTCCAATTGCAGGGTTTGTCACAGAAGAATGGTGAATGCTTTAAAGAGTATGCGCAAAGGTGGTGCGATATGGCAGCGAGGGTGCATCCTCCTTTAATTGAAAGGGAGATGAATGATATGTTCATTGGGACATTTACGGGGGTGTTCTATGAAAAATTGTTTAGTGTGTCATTGAGCAGTTTCTCAGATTTGATTCTTATGGGGGAGATGATTGAAAACGGGATTAAAGTTGGAAGGTTCCAAGCAGGTGAGTCTACTTCGACAGGAGGTGCCAGAAAAGCATTTGGTGGTAGACGACAGGGTGATACTAGTGCCGTGTTGGGTGGCAGGGGCAGAGGCAGAGGAAGAAATCAGTATGTTCGGCCGCAGCAGATAGCTAGTGTCACGATCCCGCTTCCTCAACTGAGGCAGCCACAACAACAACAACCACAGCAACAGCAATAACAGAATCCTGGCAAGAGAAGGGTACAGAACGCGAGAGCGAAAAGAGTGTTCGACACACCTTCTTCCACGTATGCGGAACTCCTCCAGACCCTGCTAGGGTTGAACTTGGTTGAAAAGAGGACTTTGGCACCACCTACTGGGGCAGTACTTCCTTACAGATATGATGCCAACAAGCATTGCGAATTTCATTCCGGGGCACCCGGGCATGATATAGAAGCTTGTCAGGCATTTAAACATAAGGTTCAGGATTTATTGGATAGCAAAGCTATTAACTTCGGATAGGCAAGTCCAAATATAGTACAGCAGCCTATGCCCAATCATGGGGCAAACGCCATCTTGACAGAAGAGAATTTGAATCTAGTGATGGATGTCAATGAGCTAAAGACACCGTTGGGTGAGATTAAAAGCACGCTATTAAAAGGGGGTGTATTCCCGGGTTATGATGAGTTTTGCTTGGATTGTTGGACCCAGCCAGAGGGTTGTAATGAGTTGAAGCAGGGTATTCAGGCTATGATAGATGAAGGTACTTTGCAATTCGATCGAATCACGGTTGAAAAGCTTGTAGAAGCATTGTGTGATGAGCAGAACGATGTTGCTACGGTGACAATTCCAAGGAAAACAATAACGATAACGGCGCCCGCCAGGCGGCCGACGATCACAATTACTAAGGCAGGACCAGTTCCTTTTGAGAGTACTAAAGTAGTGCCATGGACTTACGGGTTGGAGGTATATTGCGATGGTGAGAAAATTGAAGTCAATAAACAGCCAACTGGGGTTGTAGATAATGTTGTCGGAACAGGGGGTATGACCAGAAGCGGAAGAATATTCACGTCACCCGAGGTAGAGGCGGAAAGATTAGCCAAGGGTAAATCTAAGGCAACTGAGATTGGTCCTTCTCAGTCGAATGAAAAGGAAACGTCACTTAAGGATGTGGAGGAGTTTATGAGGCTCATTTGTAAAAGTGATTACAAAATCGTTGAGCATCTCCAGCAAACGCCGTTAAAAATTTCCATCCTATCATTGCTGTTATGTTCTGAGGCCCATCGGAACGCTTTGCTGAAGATTCTAGACACGTCATTCGTTCCTCAAGAAGTTTCTGTTAATCAATTAGAAGGGGTGATGGCGCATGTCAACGCGGGGCACAGTTTGGGTTTCACATACTTTGATTTGACTCCGAGAGGGCGAGAGCACAATATGGCATTGCATGTGTCAGTTGAATGCCGGGGCACGGTCATGTCCCATGTTTTAGTAGACACTGGATCTTCCCTGAATGTGCTACCGAAGAAAGCCATGATGAAGTTAGATATCAGGGGGATTATCTGCACGCCCAATGACTTAGTGGTGAGGGCGTTCGACGGAACGAGGAGGTAGGTTTTCGGATCGATAACATTATCGTTGCAGGTGGGGCCTGAAATATTTGAAACTGAATTCTATATAATGGACATCCAGTCAGCGTATAGTTGTCTCCTTGGACGCCCATGGATCCATGCTGTCGGGGCAGTCACGTCCACGTTACACCAAAAGTTAAAGTATATGGTTGGGGATAGTGTCGTCACCGTTTGTGGAGAGGAAGATATTCTGGTTAGCCATTTGTCTTCGTTCAAATATGTGGAGGTCGACGGCGAAATACACGAAACACCCTGTCAAGCCTTCGAGGGGTTGCAAATTAAAGACAAAGCTCCGGTGCCAAGTAAAGTATCAAATGTGGCGGTGTCATCCTACAAAGAGGCTCAGGCTCTAGTGCAGGCAGGCAAAGCCAAGGGATGGGGTCAGGTGTTGGATATTCCCGTGAAGAATGACAGGTTCGGGCTTGGATATCATCCTTCGTCATCAGCATCCTCTTCAGGAGCGCCCAAGTTCAGAGGACCGATAACCATTACACCAAATGGGGTGAGCTTCGAGACTATCAATGTTGTTTATGATTCTGAGGAAGGAGATAGCGACTGTGATATGGACGTGTGGATCAAGCCAAGCGTGCCAGGACAAAGTCTCTGCAATTGGTCTATCCGGGAAACTGTTCCTGTGACAACTAAGCAGTAATGATTTGTTTTCTTAATTGTTGAATAATCTTGTGTCCTACCCGGGGCATAATGATTTTGCTTAGGGCCATTTGGTTATGTACATTACATTGTTTAATCATGAAATAAAGGCGTTTTTCATATACAAATGTTGTGATCCCTGCTTTTCCTGTTTTTATCTTTTACAATAAAATTGCAACGTGGTTATTTGCTTTGTATGTGTTTTGAAGCATTTAACCATTTCCTTTGCAGGATTACTATTTCAGATGACATCTATGAACCGCCTATGACTCACTTCGACTTCGAGCACCCGGTATTTCAGGCTGAGGAAGAGATTGTTGAAGATGGCGACGTACCAGAGGAGTTGACCTAGTTATTGAAACAAGAAGAAAGAATCATTCTGCCTCATGAGGAAGTCATTGAGGTTATCAATTTGGGGTCGGAAGAGGTTGTGAGAAACATCCGTATAGGGGTTGCGCTGCAAAGCGACATCAAGCAAAAGTTGGTTGAGATGCTCAAAGAGTACAGTGATATATTTGCTTGGTCGTACGAGGATATGCCTGGGTTGGATACGGATATGGTTGTTCACCGTCTGCCGTTGCGAGAAGAATGTCCGCCTGTTAAACAGAAGCTCAGGAGAACCAGACCGGACATGGCTGTGAAGATCAAGGAAGAAGTTCAAAAATAGTGGGATGTTGGTTTCCTAGATGTTACAAAATATCCCTCATGGGTCGCTAATATCGTGCCAGTGCCGAAGAAAGACGGCAAAGTGCGAATGTGTGTAGACTACCGTGGTCTGAATAGGGCAGCCCAAAAGACGACTTTCCACTTCCTCACATCGATGTGCTGGTTGATAACACTGCTCAGTTCTCCGTATTCTCCTTCATGGACGGATTCTCGGGCTACAATCATATCAAAATGGCTCCTGAAGACATGGAGAAGACCACCTTTATTACTCCCTGGGGAACATTTTGTTACAAAGTGATGCCCTTCGGATTGAAGAACGCTAGGGAAACATATCAACGTGCTATGACGACTCTCTTTCATGACATGATGCATAAAGAGATCGAGGTTTATGTTGATGATATGATTGCCAAATCCCAGACGGAGGAGGAGCATTTGGTTAATCTGCTGAAACTGTTCAAGAGGCTTAGGAAGTTCAGGTTGAGACTGAACCCTAACAAGTGCACCTTCGGGGTGAGATCGGGTAAACTACTGGGGTTTATTGTGAGCGAAAAAGGAATAGAGATTTATCCTGCGAAAATAAAAGCAATACAAGAAATACCGACGCCTAAAACAAAAAAATAAGTACGTGGGTTCTTAGGGAGGTTGAACTATATCGCCCGGTTCATATCTCACTTAACTGCGACGTGCGAGCCGTTATTCAGGTTGTTGAAAAAAGACCAGGTTGTGACTTGGAATGAAAATTGTCAAAAGGCGTTCGACAAGATAAAAGAATACTTGCAGGAACCACCTGTTTTGATACCCCCAGTGGCTGGGAGACCGTTGATTATGTATTTGATGGTTCTTGAGGAAAGTATGGGTTGTGTTCTCGGTCAACACGACGAGACCGGACGTAAAGAGCATGCGATCTACTATTTGAGTAAAAAGTTTACTGACTGTGAGTACAGATACTCAATGCTTGAGAAAACATGTTGTGCGCTAGCCTAGGCCGCCAAACGTTTGAGGCAATACATGCTAAATCATACAACCCTGCTAATTTCAAAGATGGATCCAATCAAATACGTGTTTGAGAAGCAAGCACTCTCCGGAAGAATTGCCCGATGGCAGATGGTGTTAACCGAATATGATATTCAGTATGTCTCGCAAAAGGCTATTAAAGGTAGCGTTTTGTCAGAGTACCTTGCGGAGCAGCCTGTTGAGGATTACCAGTCGATGAGGTTTGATTTTCCTGACGAGGATATCATGTACCTGAAAATGAAGGATTGTGAAAAACCGTTGCCAGACGAAGGACCAGAGTTGGGTTCCAAATGGCAGTTGATATTTGACGGAGCTGTGAATTCCTATGGTAGCGGAATAGGGGCAATTATCACTACTCCTCAGGGGTCGCACATCCCCTTTACTGCCCGATTGACCTTTCCTGTTACCAATAATGAGGCTGAATATGAGGTTTGCATCATGGGTCTGGAAGAAGCTATTGATTTGCGAATCAAACATCTGGATGTATACAGAGACTCAGCTCTAGTAGTGAACCAGATTAAAGGAGAATGGGAGACACGTCAGCCCAATTTGATACCATACATGAACTATGCAAGGAGATTGTTGCCCTTCTTTGACAAGGTGGAATTGCATCATGTGCCGCGAGCAGAAAATCAAATGGCTGACGCTCTGGCGACATTGTCTTCAATGTATAAAGTTAACTTCTGGAACGAGGCTCCCCGGATTGTTATCTCTCGGCTCGATAGGCCTGCCTTCATATTTGCCATTGACGAGGCTCCCGATGGTCAACCCTGGTACTTTGACATCCAGAATTTCTTGAAGAACAAGGAGTACCCGGCTGGGGCATCCAGTCGAGATCAGAAGACTCTCAGGAGATTGGCTGGCAATTTCTATTTGAATCCTGACGGTGTCCTATACAAAAGAAACCACGACTTGGTGTTGCTACGTTGTGTAGATGAGAAAGAAGAAAAGTTGCTCATGGAAGATATACATGAGGGTACATTTGGTACACATGCTGGTGGGCATGCTATGATGAGAAAACTGCTGCGGGCAGGTTATTATTGGCTAACTATGGAAACAGATTGTTTCAAGTTTGCAAAGAGGTGTCATAAATGCCAAATTTATGCGGACAAGGTCCATGTACCCCCAAGTCCTCTGAATGTGATGTCATCGTCGTGGCCTTTTTCGATGTGGGGAATTGATATGATTGGAAAGATCGAGCCTACGACATCCAACGGACACCGGTTCATCTTGGTGGCAATTGATTACTTCACCAAATGGGTGGAAGCAGCATCATATGCCAATGTCACCAAACAAGTGGTCGCCAGATTTATCAAACGAGATGTTATCTGCAGATATGGAATCCCTGAGCGGATTATCACCGACAACGGTTCGAATTTGAAAAACAAGATGATGAAAGAGTTGTGCCAGAGTTTTAAGATTGAACATCACAACTCTTCTCCTTACCGACCCAAGATAAATGGCGCTGTTGAAGCGGCTAATAAGAATATAAAGAAGATTGTCCAGAAGATGGTTGTGACCTACAAGGACTGGCATGAGATGCTACCTTTCGCTTTGCACGGTTATCGTACGATGGTACGCACATCAACCGGGGCAACCCCTTTCTCATTGGTATACGGAATGGAGGCAGTGTTACCATTGGAGGTTGAGATTCCTTCCTTGAGGGTTTTACGAGACGTCCAACTTGACGAGGCAGAATGGGTTAAAGATAGACTGAATCAACTCAGCTTAATGGATGAGAAGAGGCTAGCTTCTCTCGCATACGGTCGGTTGTACCAGAGCCAGATGAAGAAAGCGTACGATAAGAAGATACACCCTCGAAGCTTTCAGACGGGCGACCTTGTGCTGAAGAGGATTCTCCCGCCACAAACAGATCACAGGGGTAAGTGGACCCCTAATTACGAAGGTCCCTACGTTGTCAAAAAAGTCTTCTCTGGAGGAGCCTTGCTACTATCTACCATGGATGGTGAAGACTTTACGTCTCCTGTGAATTCAGACGCAGTTAAAAAATACTTTGCTTGAAAGTGACCCGCTGGACAGTAAAAAGAGAGTCCAGGCAAAAATGGGGCATCCTGGCGAACCGTAAAAAATGAATAAAAGGTCCGGGCAAAAGTTAGGGATAAAATTTAAAAGATGTACACCCGCGAAGTCGAAAACCTGCATTGGGCGACTTCGGCAAAAAGGGGTATCCCGGTGAATTGAAAACCCGCAAAGGGCGATTCACGCAAAAGTTAGGGATTGAAAAAGCAAATGACTGCGGTCCGGATCTGATACAACATTGATTAGTGGTTTGGGAGTACCTGAGGGTTCGTTTATCCAACACAATCTCTTCCGAAAGTCGAATACCGGGAAAGCGCCAGAGTCAGGCGAGTCATAGGAGGATCAACTCAGGATGTTTGTCTGCACCACGTTGCCGACATGTATACAAATATTGTTTTGTATTTTTATGTTTTTGTGCATATATGTGTGTGTGTAACTTCCTCTTTTCAGGAGTTGCATCCGATGTACAAAACTTTGCCTATTCAGAGGCCTGTTATTAATAAAACATGTTATTCAGTATTTGATGTTTGTGCTTTACTGTTTTGTATGTGGAAAACGCCAATGTTCCGATGAACTTGCTTGTGCATAACTTTGCTGGCCCTTGCCAATAATTGCTAAAACTTCGAATTGACTGAAGTAATGTCGCGGATGCTAACCCGAATAGATTTGGTTGTGTAGATTTGTTTTGTCTCGTTTGTGTTTTGCAGGGTTCTCACCTTTGAAGCGAACGATCAGAAAGTTGTGGCCCCAGCCGGAGGTTCATGGTGAAAGACTTGACTTTGTTTGACGCTAATCCCCATGCAGGTCCCGCCTCATCCCCAGAGGTTGAGACCATGTTATCCCTCACCGAAGGAGGGATTATTTTCCCCAGAAGAGTATCCTCATGGAAGTTGCCCACAGGACATCCCCAACAAGTCGAGATCAGTATCCCATGCAGAGGTTATACTCCCCAGAGAGTCGAAGATGTGCGCATTCAATCCCCAGCTAGGAGGATTTCCATGGCGCATAACCAAGATAGTAGGGTCAGAAGGAGTACCCCCACCGAGATTGGTTTTCTTTCTCCCTGCACGTCGTCGTGCTATCATCAGGATGATTATCCCCAACGGAGTGGTAGTTCCGAGTTTGTAAACGGTTCCCAGATAGTTGTATCCCAGAAGGGTCGCTTCTCCCCCAGCTGAGTTAATCTTCCCAGCAGGTGTTATTCTTTCCTCCAGTGGAAATCAATGTGTAATCTCTCCCCGGAAGAGTTGGTTGTATTTCCGGCATTTATTTTGGCCAGAATATTTTATGATACCCGTTCATCCCCAACAGGGTGGTACTTGACCTCAACAAGCCGTGTTGAGGCAAACTTGTTAAAGTGTTCCTCAGTAGCCTGAACCTGCATTTGCGTTTGCATACATTATCATGTTTGCATCTACCCAGAAAACGCGTAGCATTTCCATGCTGTATGGAGCATTACGCCATTGCCAAACATACGCATTATGAAACATAAATCAGGTTGGTTAACCTTTTGCTTTCAGGTGTGTTTCTCAGCAGGAGTATGAAGTTATAATTCAGATCTATTACTAGATGATCGAGGTCTCGCCGTGAGACATATGATGACATAGGTCTTGTTGACATTCTCCACAGAGTTACTGGCTGAAGTTTCTCTTATCCGACCAGCGGAGTGTTTTCTTCAAGTTTGCTGTCGCGGCAGCATTTCAGGGTTTCATAAATCAAAATTCAGAAGTGGTCACTTGTTTGTCGAAACGGGTGTCGGGCAGTTATTTTCAGAATATCCCTAGTGGAGTTAGCTACTACCGCGAACAGGCTAGGAAGCTATATCCAAAGGTATTGTTTTCCCGTAAGAATCAGGCGGAAGAACTTTCCTGTATGTATCAGGCATATGTGTTATATTTTCCCGTAAGAATCAGGCGGAAGAACTTTCCTGTATGTATCAGGCAGATGTGTTATATTTTCCCGTATGAAATAGGCGGAAGAACTTTCCTGTATGTATCAGGCAGATGTGTTATATTTTCCCGTAAGAATCAGGCGGAAGAACTTTCCTGTATGTATCAGGCAGATGTGTTATGATTTTCCCGTAAGAATCAGGTGGATGAACTTTCCTGTATGTATCAGGAAGATGTGTTATATTTTCCCGTAAGAATCAGGCGGAAGAACTTTCCTGTATGTATCAGGCAGATGTGTTATGATTTTCCCGTAAGAATCAGGCGGATGAACTTTCCTGTATGAACCAGGCAGATGTGTTATGCTTTCCCGTAAGAATCAGGCGGATGAACTTTCTTGTAAGAATCAGGCAGACGACTTTTCCCGTATGAAGCAGGCGGATGAATTTTCCGGTACCCAGATAGATAATTCTCCCGTGATAGACAGAGTATGTGAGTTGTATTCCGATATTTGACAAAAGTATTTTCCCCAAGGAAGTCACCGTGATTCCCTCGTGTTACTGTCCCCAGTAGAGTCCTCCTCAGAGTCGTTTTTGGGTTAGGACCAACGGAGTTGGCTACTGCAGAGGTAGGCAGAGAAACGGTTTTCAGATAATTGTCCCGTATGAAGCAGGCGGATGGATTTTCCTGTAATCAGGCAGATGACTTTTCCCGTATGAAGTAGACGGGTGGGGTTTCCTATGGTTAGACAGATGATGTGTCTGTAGGGATAGGCAGATGAGTTCCCTGTGGTTAAACAGAAATGTTTCCCCAGCGAAAGCGCCGGGAGTTTCCGTAATGTGAAGTCATGACGTGGACAAGATTGATTACTCTTTAGGGACCATTTATCCCCAGTAGATATCTTCATTCGTATGGGCAAAGTGGGGGGTCCTAACATGGATAAGGTTACTCCTGTGACGACAAAATCTTTATTCGTGTTGACAAATTGGTTCCTCTTCTGGAGTTGACGAGGTTAGCCCAATGGTGGACGGAAGCGTTTTTGCGAAGATAGTTCAATACCTGTGGCGTCACACAGGTGGTTGAGGTTGAAATCAAAATTGTATCAGATAGTTGACCAGTTGTTGCTATAACAATCAGATTCAGTCATTGGACGTTGCTTCTCAAGCAGCTTTGCAGTTTATCTCCACGGTTGGCAAATTTCTGGGTTTCTTTGGTATTCAACCGTCTTGTACCTCGAATGTTTGAAGGTCGTTCGCTCTTCACCCAGTCGGGTCCAAGCCGTTTGAATAGGGGTAGCTGTTGCACCCCAAAATTTGACCAACCGGTTCCCATATCTGGTTTATGTTTCGACGCATTTTGCATTCGCATTCGCATACTGCATGCATTGCATTCCCTCAGTCAGATTGATTTTATCGGGATTACAGCCCCTGGTGTTTCAGGCTGGTTTGAATAAGTGTATTTTGAGAATTGATGCTCGTTCCCTGTGTTTTCAGGCCATCTCGGTGCCCGGTTTTCGCTATGGTTGCGCAATTGTTCTCTAATCGATTTAATCGGCTTCCTGTTTTTTTTTTAGAATTTTCTCTTTTATTTTCTAGATTTTTAATGCATTTTAATAGATTTTTCTAGATTTTTTAAATAGATATTCTCTTTTTTAAATAATTTTAATAGATTTTTAGCATATTAGATATTAGTTCTTTTATTATTAAATAGAATAGTTTTTAATATAGATTTTAAATAGTCTTTTTAGATTTTTTTAAATAGTTTTTTTGATATAGTTTTAAAAAAGGAGGGTATAATAATGTGAGATTTTAGTTTTAATAAATAGTGATAAAAGATTTTTGATATAGAATTTTAATAGGTTTATTTTTTTCTAGGTTTTAAATGGAATTTTAAATAGGTTTTAATAGGATTAATAAATCTTTTTCTATTTTTTTAATAGGTTAATTAGAGTTTAATTTTGTTTTTTAATTAGGTTTAATTAGAAGTTTTGATTAGGGTTTTTTGTAATTAATTTCGTTTTGTTTTAATTAGGCTTTAATTAGATAGTTATTAGAGTCTAAATCTGAGTTTAATAGAGTCTTTAGTTTTAATTCAAGATTAATCCAAGTCATTAGCATTAATCATGTCTTAATCATCTTTATTAAGTTATTAATCAGTATTAAGGCTATAATGGGCCAGCTGTCCAATTTTCGTGGGCCCAATCCAGTCAAACTCCAAGAGCTTGCCACATGTCATATAAAGGAGGACCTCACGCGTCCTTCTCTCTCTTCTTCCACCTCACAGGTTTCTGCCACCTATCTCCCTCTCTCTCCCACGTGTCCCTCTCTGACTCCACCCTCTCACACGTGTCCTTCTCTCCTCCTCTCTCAAGCCAGCTGTATTCCACTAACACCACCTCGCCGCCGGCCATGCAGCCGCCACCAGAGACTCACTAACCATCGTCGGAGACGCCTTCCACCGCCGCAACTGTCGCCGGAATCCTCAAACCCACCGGAAACTGCAAATCACTAAGAAGTTCATCCAAACTTCATCATCCTCAACGATCAGCCTCCATCAATCTTCGCCGGAAAACTCCTCCTCGCCGGAATCTTCATCAGCATTCATCCACGTTCTTCAGTTCTTCATCAAGATTCATCCAGTTCATCGTTTTTTTCCAGGAACGCCACGAACATCCATCAGCAAGTTGTTGATCTTCATCTAGTTCTTCGTTTTTTTTCCAGAAACACCAAGAACATCATCAACATTCAAGAGACTTTGCCCAGAAATTCATCAGGAGTACGCCAAACTTCCGTTCTTGTTAAGCTATTTGCAAATCTTCGAATCTTCGATGGAGATCTTCAGCGACAATCATCAAATCGCCAGATCCTCATCGTCCAGCTTCAAAGAGTCCTCCAGATCATCAAGATTCATCAACGACTCGCCCGATCCTCATCGTTCAGCTTCAAGATTTACAGATCTTCACGCGTATTGAATCTCTCCATCTTCATCGTTTTCCAAAACTCATCCTCTTCATCGCTTCTCCAGGTTCTCGCTATGTACTGACTAACTTGTTCTTTTGTTGTTGTTAGCTGAAAAACTAGGTTATGTGGATTGTTAGTTTGTTGAGCAAGATTAGGTTAGAGGAATTGATCTGAGCTGATAGGTTGACGGTATAGTTTGTGTGGAATCTGGGTAGGCGTTTGGTGGTTTGAGAGGATCAGAGAGGGAGGATGGAGAGAGTGGAAGGGGCGCCGTTAGGGTTTGGGGAAGGAGTGAACAGTAGAGAGGGGACTGGGATAGAGTTAGGGTTTTGTTGCTGAGAATGGATTGGACTCGGGCCTTAGGCCCATGGTGTTTTTTGCTAATCATCTCCCCGATTTCCCCATTGAACCCCCCTCTCAGTGTGAATTGTGTTTTGGGCCATACACCAGATTTGCTAAACACCCCCCCCCCCTGAGCCCAATATCATGTCTGAACTATATATATTTGCTATTCACCACGCCTGTTTCTTATTTTTAGGTGATTTTCTTTTATTTTTCATGTTTGCATATAGGTTAGTAAATAATTCATATCAAATTGAAAAATAAACATTTATGGATGGGAATTTTTTCCCTAGTCCTCTTAGGACCTCTAGAAAATTGTGAAATAATAAAAATAGTAATTTCATGCATTTTATATTTTTGGTATATTTTAAAATTTTATTTCTTTTATTTTGCATTTGTTTGACACTTAATTTTTCTAAATTTAGTATGAGAGATTGGTGCATGATTTTTGATTGATTCTTGTGAGGCTGATTAGAATAAGGAAGCTTGTACCCTTAGGAATTTTTTCATATTTTTGTGACTAAAATTTAGATTAATTTGAGAGGTAGATAGGAGAGATATCAGAATTAGGGTTTCACAACACTTAGGTGTAGTTTAGGGCATAGTTTTGGGGTTTTAAAATTGATTTAGGCCTTGGGGTTTATATGGGGCATAGGGTATATAGTTAGGTTCCCTTAGAAATTTAATTAGGATTTTATAGTGAGTTTTACTATTTTACTTGATTTTTGCAATTTGGTTGATAATGGTGTGGTTCCCACTTGGGATGTTGATTTGTTTGTTGGGTTTTGGGCATTTCAATTGGGTGTTGGGATTGGGTTTTGCTTGTTGGGGCTTATGAAGACATTGGAGATGATTGAAGACAAGGGATAGAGCTTGATGCATGAAGATTCCTCTCCTGGAAGATGGTTTGTGAAGACTTAGGAGATAGGAGAAATAAGGAAAGCTTTAGATTAGAATGATTTATTCTTACAAACATAGAAAGCATCTTGTGCTTCTATTCCTACCTATGACAAGAAGTCCTTCTAAGATATTCACATCCCTCCTTTGGAGGGATAAGTGGCTTATTTTGGAAGTAGAACTTTGAGGGAACCTTTCTCTTATAATGTTAAACATTTATAGGCTTCCTTTGGTTGTCAATAAGCTGTTTAGCATTTCAACTTAATCTGTTAAGTGATTCTCTCCTGTGAATGCTTGCTTTGAAGATATAAGCCCATTGAAGATAAGAAGTGCATTGAAGAGGGGTGAAGATGAAGCCTGTACCTGTCAAAGCTGGATACCTGTTGAAATTAGGGTTTTGCTGCTGTTTGAAGCTGTTTATTTGTTGGGGTTCATTGCTTGCCAGAGCTGGGGTACTTTTGAAGACAAGAGCTTATCTAAAGCCTGAGGATCATTTAAGAGTGAAGATGGGATCTTGCTTGAAGTTGGTGCTGGCAACCCTTTGCCGTTAATCAATTGTAGCTGTCAGAGCTGGTGCTGTTTGAACTGCCTACTGTAGGAGCTAGTGTTGCTGTCAGAGCTGGTGTTGGATTTTATTTCTTTTTCTGTATTGTTTGTTGGCTTGTTCAGCTTGCCCCTTAGGTTTGAATTGAAGCTGTTTCACTTTGCCTATTGTTTTCCCAGGTTCGAGGTTGAGTGGGACTCCCTTGCCTCGCTTGTATTGCTGCATCTCATGCATTTTACTGTTTACTGTATATATGCTGTTCTTTTCCGTTTATCCCCTAGGATCTCTGTTTCCCTCTGTGCAAGAGAGAAATATGACAGACATTAGGTGTTAACCCATGCATGACAACATTAGGTTAGTTTTATTCCCTTTTCAACCATAGGATTTTAGAGCGTCGTTTCTCTTCTTATCTCAAAACAACTCAAAAACACAGTAATAAGGTTAATCGATGTCGTACGCTACGAGGCTTAAGCTATTTGAGAAAGGGTTGCTGGAGAGTTTCTTTCCAGTAGTTTGGCTGCTTAGTGTGGTACCCTTTGGGTGACACGCGACGTAGTCACTCTCAAGTCATAGTCTCTAGTGCGTCAGAGATTGCAAACATCATAGTCTCTAGTGTGTCATTTTTGTCCATTTGGACCCGTAATCAGGAGAAAACCTTTTCAGAAAGATAAAAAACAGTCAGACAAATCTGTGTCTTCCATGGCCCGAACTACGTTTGCTCTGATCTTTCATGACGTATGAAAGTACGTAGGCATAGGATGCCGTATCCTAGCGAGCAACCTTCCCCTCCTTTCTCGTAGGTAGGCGAACTACGCTGACTCTAATTTCACGTTCCAGACGGGAATACGTAGGCATAAAGTGCGATACTTTGCCGAGTCATTTTATTTTCTTTTAACCCCAGACCTGTAGAATAGATAGAATAACAATCCGTACTAGAAAACAAGCGTGGATCCCGTCGAGTACGACGGACGTGAGGGGTGCTAATACCTTCCCCTTGCGTAACCGACTCCCGAATCCAGGATTTGGTTGCGATGACCATTCCTTTCCCGTTTTGCGTTAGGTTTACTTTGACCGTTTCCTTTCCCTCCGTTGGGATAAATAACGCACGGTGGCGACTCTTCTGTTTAGCCGGCGCCGATTTTCGCAGTAGCGACACATAGTCTCTAGTGCAATATGAATTACAAACATTCATCAAAAAAACACTTCTTCTCATAAAAGACTAAAAACAAACATCAAACTCCTTTTTGCCCTTTGGGGCTCCCTTTAATCCAGGAAAATCTTTTCAGATAAAGAGTACTATTAAGCTTCGGTTCTACCGCAAACAGGCTTATCCCTAACTGCTGGAACTGTAGTTTAACCCTACTCGGGTAAAAACATTTGAACAAACCTCTGTTCCGTTTTATCCCGAACTACGTTCGCTCTGATCTCTCATACTTGTTGAGAGTACGTAGGCACAAGATGCGATATCTTGGCGAGCAACCTTTCCCCCATCTTTTACCCGTAGTTAGTCGAACTACGTTGACGCTAACCTTCCCATTGCACGAGGGAATATGTAGGCCCAGAGCAGCGACGCTTTGTCGAGTCCTTTTCCGTTTTTCCTTTAACCCAGACCATTAATTAGATAGTTAAACAACCCTTTAGATAAACAAACAAGCATGGATCCCATTGAGTACAACGGATGTGAGGGGTGCTAATACCTTCCCCTTGCGTAACTGAATCCCGAACCCGAGATTTGGTTCTGACGACCGATCTTATCCCTTTTTGCTAGGTTTCTCCTGATCGTTTCCTTTCCCTCTCTTTGGGATAAATAACGATAGGTGGCGACTCTTCTGTCTTTGCCGACACCTTTATTTGCAGTAGTGACACACATCAAACACTTTAGATTTTTCTCTTATAAAATTCACCTAAGTGTATCTGGAAAAATCATCCACCACCACATATGCATACTTATTTCCACCAAGACTCTTCACCTGCATAGGTCCCATTAAATCCATGTGGAGAAGTTCCAACACTTTTGAAGTAGTGAGATGTTTGATCTTCTGGTGTGACATCCTCGCTTGCTTTCCAATTTGGCATTCACCACAGACTTTTCCTTCTTCAATCTTTAGCTTAGGGATTCCTCTGACAACTTCCTTAGAGATGATCTTCTTCATTCCTTTTAGATGTAAATGACAAAGTTTATCGTGCCCCAATTTCACTTCATCTTCTTTGGCTAGAGCACATTTAGAGTTCTGAGAAACCCATAGGTAGCAGTTGTCCTTAGATCTGACTCCCTTCATGATCACTTCTTTTTTTTTCATTTGTAACCAAGCATTCAAATTTAGTGAAGTTGACATTGAGTCCTTGATCAAATAGTTGACTGATGCTAATTAAGTTAGCAATTAATCCTTTAACCAGTAACACATTGTCAAGGTCAGGAGCTCCTGAGCAGTTCAATTTTCCAACCCCCTTGATTTCACCCTTGGCTCCATCACCAAAAGTCACATAGCTAGTAGAGTGGAGTTTGATGTCTACTAAGAGATTTTTAATTCCTATCATGTGTTTAGAGCACCCGATGTCAAAATACCAATCTTCCTTAGCTGAGACTTTGAGGTACATATGAGCTATCAAGCTTGTAGCAGTAGCTTTAGGAACCCATTGCTTTGT
This sequence comes from Lathyrus sativus, assembly GCA_963859935.3. Classification (NCBI taxonomy): domain Eukaryota; kingdom Viridiplantae; phylum Streptophyta; class Magnoliopsida; order Fabales; family Fabaceae; genus Lathyrus; species Lathyrus sativus. The sequence continues at coordinate 216,330,077 of OZ012736.1, read as the reverse complement.
AGCAGCAGCTTTAGGAACTCGTTTCTTCCTATTAGAAGGAATGTTGTGATTGGGTCTAGATTGAGGAATATGTTTAGGATATCCATACAGTCTGAAGCAGAAAGGCTTTATGTGACCAAAGCGTCCACAGTAATGACATTTCCATCTTTAGAATCTTCTTCTTGGGTGGTTGGGTTGTCCTCTACCATGATGTTGAGACATCTGATGTGACATATTTCGCTTAGATCCAGAAGGATTATGGTGTGAAGATGGATTACAGTCTGAAGATGGTTTCTTTTCTCTAGCAAACCCTAACCCGGTCATTTCTCCTTCCTTTTTTTCCAGCTTGAAGGATTTCATCCAGGGTGTTAGTACCACTGTTCATCATTCTAAAAGACTTGGACATTTGGTGAAGTTGGGAAGTTAGATGAGCAACTTCATTATTCAATTCAATGATAGTTTTAAGATGTAATTCCTTCTGAGCCTTCAGTTTGATTATAAGTTTCTTCTGCTTTTCTCCTTGATGACATACTTCATCACTCCTAAGACACAGCTCTTTGTAGGAAGCTACAAATTCTTCAAAGGTTAATTCATCATCAATGGAGTCTTCATCAGAGTAGTATCTCCCAGTCAAAGCAGTCACATGTTTACCAGACTCTTCTTCAAGATCACTATCAGAGTCCTCATCAGTCCCAGAGACAGCTAGGCTCTTCTTTTGTTTCTTGAGATAGGTAGGGCATTCAACTCTAATGTGACCAAATGCTTCACATCCATGGCACTGAATCCCTTTACTTTAGGTGGATTTTTCCTCAGACATGGTCCTTCTACCTACTTCATTAGACCTACTGATGTCATAAGAGTTGTTCTTGACATTTGATCTTGACTTCATATCCATCCTCTTCATTACCTTGTTAAATTGTCTTCCAAGGAGAAATATAGCATTGGACAAGCTTTCATTAGTACCCCCATCAGATTCATCCTCTCTATTTTCAGCATTTGACACAAAGGCTATGCTCTTGTTCTTATCAGATTTGTCACTTATCCCCACTTCAAAGGTTAAAAGAGATCCAATAAGTTCATCAACCCTCATCTTGAAAATGTCTTGAGCTTCTTCTATGGTAGTTACTTTCATGTCAAATCTTTTGGGAAAAGACCTGAGAATCTTTCTTACCAGCTTTTCTTCTGACATCTTTTCACCTATGGCACTTGAAGCATTGGCTACTTCATGAATGTTCATATGAAAATCATGTATGCTTTCATCATATTTCATCCTCAGGTTTTCAAATTTTGTATTTAGCAATTGAAGTGTTGACATCTTTACCTTAGAAGTACCTTCATGAGTAGTTTTGAGCATCTCCCAAGCATGTTTAGCAACTTCACAATTGTTCACCAATCTGAATATATTTCTATCAATTCCATTGAACAAGGAATTTAAGGCTTTAGAATTACCAAGAGCCAATTAATCCTCCTCCTCAGTCCATTCTTCCTCAGGCTTCAGGTCAAATATAGCTTTTCCATCTTTCCCAACAGTCACATGGTTATCCCATCCATTTATAACAACTTTCCAAGCCTTACTATCCAATGATTTCAAGAAGGCAACCATGCGAGGTTTCTAATAATCATAATTATTCCCATCCAGAACAGGTGGTCTGTTTACAAATCCTCCTTCTTTGTCCATAGTACCAAAAGGTATCATCCCTAGATCTCACCCAGAACCAAAGCAGGATCCCTGCTCTGATACCAACTGAAATTCTGGTATCAGATATGAGATGTCGAAGGAGATGTCACGACACTAATATCTGAACAATCACGAATATATGAAAAAGATAAAAAGGTTGTTAACAATAGTAAATAGACACAAGCAATTGTTAACCAAGTTTGGTGAAAACACACCTACGTCTAGGGGCTACCAAGCCAGGAAGGAAATTCACTAGATAGAATTAGTTTGAAGATTCACAGCAAACTCTCTCTAGTTTACAATCTTCGCACCTAATCTCTACCCTTACAATTTCTATCTAAAACACCTTAGATATGAGAGACCTCTCACTCCCTCTCAATCACATCAGTGATAACAACAGATTAATAAAATGTAGAAGACACTCTTCAAAGACAATACTTGATCTTGCTTAAAAGCTTCAATCAAGAATAATACACTCTTGCTTAAAAGCTTTGAGTGGACAACTTACAACACAAAAACTCAATCCAATTCACACATCAAGGTGATAAGTGAATGGCTCACATTTATTATTAACACACGAAGCTAAAAGCTTATTCCTTATGCAATGCACTAACTTAAACCTAGCTTCTCTAAAATTCAAAATAGGATTGTAAAGTCTTTATATAGTAACACTTTGAACAGGCTTAGGCTTTAGCAAAAACTACCTCTGATTTGATAAAATCAATTCAGATAGTTCTTCAAATCTTTTCATAATAAACATCAAGGAAATAGAACCAAAACATATTTGATCAAATCAAATCAAATTACAATTCAAATCTTCTCAAGATTTTCTTCAATAAATAGAACAAAACATTTCACAATTACTCCACGAATTATGAATTAGAAACTCTTTTGAATAAGGAAGATTTCCATGCAGATTTGGACCACCGAAATCTCTTATCATAACAACGCACAAGGTTGCACAAAAGCACAACAATCAAACCATAACATTCTCACTGAATGTTCTGTTCACAAATGTCAGGATATTGTACTTGACATCATGAACCAAACCCTGCAACACTAAGAATAACCACCTGCAGAATGTTAAGAACATATGTCAAGATACCTATAGGACATCTTGTGATATCACCAAGTTTTTCCAAAATTGTTGCCAATCAATAACTAACAGACATGAATCGATATCATAGGTTTTTAGCCATAAACCATAAATAAAAAAAGGTTGTTCTTGGGACGACGAACCATGGTGACGTATTGATCAGAAAGCGGCCATGGGGCCGTATTGATGAGAAAGTGGCCATGATGCCCTAAAAGAAGGTTTGAATCCTTCTGCCCCATATGACATCGATTCATCTACGCTGCAATAACAATTGTTAATATTTCAATTGAAATAATATTCAAATGCTTCAATTAGATGGTTGAAAGACCAAGCAAAACAATTTCAGTTCATCCTATTGGCTCGTCCGAAATCAGTATTGCTCCATCCCATTTTTGAATCTCAATGAATCCCTATTATAATAAGATAGGAATGAAACCTCTATTATTTTTACTAATCGATAAGTCAATGGACACACAAATATTTCTTTATTTAATATTTGGGGTTGTCGAAGTAGAACCCTCTGTAGAATTTTATTTTATCCGAATGAATTCGCAATATAATCGAAGAGAAACACAAATTTTATTGCATCGATTTTATTTAGAAGCCTATATGAATATTGTGTTTGGTGTGTTTCTAGATCCCAATTAGGGCCCTTTGGATGTTGTTACTTTGGCTGGTCCTAGTGACAATGACGATCATGATGGGTACTTCGCATAATTTTATTTAATCTATCAATTCACCTAAAGCAACCTGCAAATCTTTTCCCCACCGGAGGGTAAGGCAGTGATTGAGGAGAACATCCAACAACAGGCTGGTAATGATGTTTTTTCGAAAGACACGGAGGAATTCATGAGACTCATTCGAAAAAGTGACTACAAGATTGTGGATCACTTAAATCAGACTCCTTTGAAGAATTCTATTTTGTCGTTGTTATTGTGTTCGAAGGCACACCACAACGCTTTTTGGAAAATCTTGAATTCAACATATGTACCCCAGGAGATTTATGTTAATCAGTTGGAGGCGGTAGCAGCACATGTCAACGCTGGCAATGGTTTAGGATTTACAGACCTAGATTTAACTCCCACCCAGAGGAATCACAATCATGCATTACACATATCAATGGAGTGCAGAGGGTCCCTGCTGTTGCATGTCCTGGTTGACACAGGACCATCCCTCAATGTACTACCAAAGAAGTCGTTGATGAAACTAGACACTCAGGGGTTGATATGCATGCCAAGTGACTTATTTGTAAGAGCTTTTGATGGCTCAAAGAGATCAATTTTTAGGGAGATCACCATGCCTATACAGGTTGGGCCGAATATTTTTGACGCAACTTTTTACATTATGGATATCCAGCCAGCATACAGCTGTCTGCTTGGCCGACCTTGGATACATGTTGCGGGAGCAGTTACCTCGACGTTGCATCAGAAGCTAAAGTATATGATGGAAGGTAAAGTTGTTACAGTATACGGTAAAGAGGATATTATGGTGAGTCATTTGTCATCATTCAAATATGTGGAAGTGGATGGGGAGATCCACGAAATACTCTGCCAAGCTTTTGAAGCAGTGCAACTTTAGAAGAAGCCTCCTCCAGAAGCCAAGGGCCAGAGGTTTCCATGTCATCATTCAAACAAGCCCATGCTATCGTAGAATACGGTTCTTATTAGAAGTGGGGCCAAGTTCTTAACGTTCCCGTCAAACAGGACAAGTTTGGCCTGGGATACAAACCCTCAAGTTCTTCTCAAGACCCTCTGAGGTACAGGGGACCTGTCTAATTCACCAGAGGTGATGTCATATTTGACAAGATTCACGACATGAGGGATGATGAAGGTGACAACGACTGCGATATGGATGCCTAGATTCGTCCATGTACTCCCGTCCAGAGGCTATGCAGCTGGACTACTGAAGAAGTCATTCACGTTACTCCTACAAAGTAATGTTCATTGTTTTGATTATGTTCAGTCCTACGTTCTGCCCAAGGCGTAGTGACCCAATTTGTAGGGCCCTTTTGTTATTTGCACTTTATCATAAATAAAGAATGTTTTTCGCATTCAAATTTTATGATCCCTGTTTTTTTCCTTTTTCTTGTTTTTGCATTATATTAAACAAAAAATGGCAATGTGTTTTGTTTGTTGCATCGCATAATAAACATAAACATCATCATGTAGGTATTTTCTATCAGATACCATCGGTTCTGATTCAGCTATGGCTTCGTATGACTTTGATAACCCCATTTATCAAGCTGAAGAAGAGACTGATGAAGATTGTGAACTACCCGAAGAGTTAGCCAGACTTCTAAAGCAAGAGGAAAGGATTATTGTACCACATCGGGAGGATATTGAAGTCGTCAATATAGGTATCGAAGACGACAAGAGAGAATTCAGAATTGGGGTTGCATTAGAAGATAATATCAAGAGAAGATTGGTTGAAATTCTTTGTCAGTATAAAGATATCTTAGCTTGGTCTAACCAAGACATGCCTGGGCTGGATACAGATATAGTGGTACATCGGTTGTATCTCTGAGAAGAATGTTCGCTAGTCAAGCAGAAGTTGAGAAGGACGAGGCCTAATATGGCAGTCAAGATCAAAGAAGAAATTCAGAAGTAGTTGAATGTTGGTTTTCTTGCTGTCACAAATTACCCTCCGTGGGTCGCTAACATTGTTCCTATGCCTAAGAAAGATGGAAAGGCCAGGATGTGTGTTGATTACAGAGATTTGAATAGAGCGAGCCCGAGAGACGATTTCCCGCTCCCCCACATTGACGTGTTGGTTGATAACACCGCTCAATGTTTTTTGTTTTCCTTCATGGATGGCTTCTCTGGGTATAACCAAATTAAGATGGCCCCAAAGGACATGGAGAAAACTACTTTCATTACACCGTTGGGGACTTTTTGCTATAAGGTAATGCATGTTGCACCCCAAAATTTGACCAACTACTCATCGCAATTTGGCTCATGTTTCAACTCATTTCATTTGCATACCGCGTACATTGCATTTTTTCAGTCAGATTGACTTTATCGGGATTACAGCCCTCTGATCACGTTTCAGGCAGCTTCATACCATTTCGAATACGAGGATTTATTTTGAGAATTGGTGCTCGTCCCGGTGTTTTCAGCTCTCGCTGTTATTTTGAGGACATCTCGGTGTCCGGTTTTTACCGTTTATTTCGCTATGTTCGCGTATCTGTTTGCTAATCGATTTAATCGGCTTCCTTGCATTTTTAGATTTTTCCCTTTATTTTCTAGAATTTTAAATGAATTTTAATTGTTTTTCTAGAATTTTAATTCTTTTAAATAGATTTTAATAGTCTTTTAGAGGTTTATTTTCTATTATAGAATTTAATAGATTTTTAATAGCAATTTTCTATTTTTTAGAATAATTCATTTTTAGATATAATAGTTTTTTTTAATGGATTAATAGGTTAATTGATTTATTTTCTAGATTTTAAATAGATTTTTAATGAATTTTAAGTAGTTTTAATGGGGTTAATAGATTTTTTTCTCTATTTTTAATAGGGTTAGGATTTAATAGATTTCAAATCTCTTTTTGGATGTTAATTGATTTAGAAGTTAGTGGAGTTAATCATTTCTTTGCTAGATTAATTTCTTTTTAGAGGTAATTGGATATTAATTAGCATTTTAGGAGGTTTGATTAGCTTGATAGTTTTAATTAGTCTTTAGGATAATCATTCTTAATTAGAGTAGCTTTAATTAGCGGTTCTTGAGTAATAGGTCATAATTTTCGCTTAAGCTTTAATTAGGGTTTAATCATCTTCTTTTTATCCATTAATTGAATTTATGGATTTTAGTTGGTTTTTAAATCAGAGTTAATCAATTCAGTGGGCCATGTGTCTAAGTTGGAGGCCCACAGTCCAGTACGCACCACTTGTCATGCATATAAAGTGCCACCTGCTTCACTCTCTCTCCACCACCTCATTCACTGCATGCACATACAGATTGACACATCACCCACTCTTCTCCCACACTTGTCCCTCTCTCTCTCTCTCCGCATGGCCCACACGTGGCCTCCATTCACCCCTCTCTCCCATGCGTGTTGACACGCGTCCGTCCCCTTCATCCCTTCCACCACCGGCCATGCATGCGCCGGAGGTCAGCCGCAACTGTCACCGAAGCCACCCTAACCATCACCGATGACTGTTCAACTCGCCGGAAACTACGTTTTCCGCCGGAATCTTCATCCACTCAACCGTTTTCCAGAAATTCTTCATCAAGATCCACAGATCTTCAACGACCTTCATCCAACTTCAAGAACGATCGTCACCATCTACGATCCATATCAGATCTCCTTCGTGTTCATTATACAAGAGCCTTCATCCTCGTTTTTCCAGATCCCTATACCGTGTCCAACAATTTTTCCAGCGAGATCCTTCATATGATCTTCATCATTCTGCATCCTTGTTCCTCTGTTCATCCGTGTTCATCAGTTGCTACTCAACTTCTCCAGACTCATCATCAACCTTCAAGATCGCGCAACCGTTTTCGTCATCTTCAAGTTCATCGTCATCATCAACCTTCAAGAACTCCTTCAAACATGATCGTCTCAACGCCAGAAGCTTCAATTTCGTCTCAACTTCATGAACTGTTCGTCAGATCTTCGTCAAGATCTCCATCAGGATCTTCGTCCATAAGAACATTCAGAACCTTCACTCCAGGTTTCCACAGTCTTCATTCGCGGACAATAATTGTAACTGCATCAATAAATTCTCTGATCTCCATCGATCATCACCTTCTTCATGATCCACGCGCAAGGAGGACTTCGCAGGGGTTTGGTTTTTGGATGGGAGAGCGAGTGAGATGAGGGGAGTTAAGGATGAGGTTGAGACAGTGAGAAAGTTGAGGGTGGGCGAAGAACGGAGATGGCGGCGCAGCTGAGTGAGGAAGAATAGTTAGGGTTCAGAGTTTGGATTGAAGAGAAGTGAGGGCAGAGAGGAGAGGACGTGGGTTGGGGGATTGGGCCTCAAGCCCAACGAGATTTTGGAGCTACACTCCCCGTTTCCATATTCACCCTCCGTTTTGGTTGTTTTTGATTCTTGTTGGGCTAGGCCCAACTGATTGCTAAAGCTTACACCTTTTTTTTCCTAGCGAACCCCCCCCTGATGGAGTTTTGGTAGTTATTGGGCTGGGCCCAGAACAACGTTTTCTGCTTACACCTTTTTTCCCAGCGCACACCCCCCCCCCAGTTTTATTTTGTTTTATTTTCTTAGTGTATTGTGGGATCAAAGCCCAGTTCTATTTTTTTCTGCTTTACCCTAGTTTTGCAGATTGTACCCCCCTCCCCTTTGCAATTTAATTTTTCCCTTGTATTGGATGATTGATTGTAATAGTGTAGTTCTATTTTTTCTATTTTTCCTTAGGGATTATAGTTCATAGTTTAGAATATTAGCGCATATTTTTTACTATAAAATTTTAAATAGGATATTGTATTAATATAGAATTTTTCATTCTAGTTTTCTTTATAGAATATTATAGATTTAATATAGTTTTTTTTTCTATTTTCTTTATAAAACGTTAAAGCATTTTAGAATTGTTTTTCATGCTATTTTTCTTATACGCAGTTCATTTTAATATTTCTTCAGAATATTTTCTATTGGAATTTAATTGCTAATATTTCGGAGTAGCATATTATTTCCATTTTGTGTTGGATTTCTCTCCTATTTTCCTTTCTATCTGATTTTATCTCCGATTTTATTTTTGGCTGGCCGTGTGACATGATTCAATTGGAGAATGATTTTCGATATCATTTCTCTATCTTGTCTTTGACACGGACATCAATACGCTACCTCTTAGAGTTCGATTTCTCGTGTAAGTCGAACCATGACGGTCTAAGCATCACATTGTTCCTGATTCGAGCGTCCTCATCAAGAATCCAGAAAGGAGAAGATTGGAATGGAGCTTGCGCGCATGTCAGGAGCCAACGGAGCCGCTTCGTTCAACATCATCTTATTCAAGTCTTTAGGCAACCGTCGAGTGTTGTGAGCTGTAGCGTTAGATACATAGGAAATGACAATCGAGCGGTCTCCCCTCGATCGTTTAGGGTGTTTAGTATATATCCCTTGGGTAATATACGACGCACTCGCTCCTATGTATTAGGTTCTTGCGTGTGTGTCCCGAGTTCCTTCCCGTTTAGGCGTAAGCCTGCTTCCTCTTTGTTCTCGCCCCCGCGCGACCGAACCCCTTTTCTCTCGTGTTCAGGCGATCGAGACCCTTTCTCTTGCCCCTGTGCAATCGAGACTCGTTTTCTCGCCGAACTACGTTTGCTCTGATCTCTCGTACCAGACGAGAGTATGTAGGCATAGAATGCGATATCCTAGCGAGCTCCCTTCTCCCTTTTTCCCTGTTTTGCTATAGTTAGTTGAATTACAGCTGCTCTAATTTCTCGTATCAGACGAGAATATGTAGGCATAGGATGCGATATCCTAGCGAGCACACTAACAACTAACTTCTCTGTTCTCTCGCTGCCGTGCGATCGAGACCTTCCCGCTAACGACTAATGTTTCCCTTTCTCTTGCCCGAGCGCAGTTGAGACCAGACCGTAGTTCTAATACCCGTAGGTTCCCATACCTTTCAAACTCGACATACTACGTGCGTACTACCGCAAACAGGTAACGCCTAAGTCTCCGTCGAGCGAGCAGCATACACCTAACTGCTAGAATGCGTACGCTAGTATCGTCAATCCTTTCTCTCACCCCCGTGTGATTGAGAACACCCTGTCTAGCCGTATTATCCCGAAATACGTAAGCTCTGATCTCTCAAGCCTGTTGAGAGTACGTAGTCACAATACTGACGTATTGGCGAGCCACCTTCCCCGTTCCCCTGTAGTTTCCCGAACTACGTCAACTCTGATTTCTCATTCTATAATGAGAATACGTAGGCATGGAGCGTGATGCTCTATCGAGTCAGTTTCTTTCCGTTTAGCTTTAGAAGTCGTAGATAGATTGTTTTTCACCCGTAGATAAACCCAACCAACATGGATCCCATCGAGTAAGATGGACGTGAGGGGTGCTAATACCTTCCCCTTGCGTAACCGACTCCCGACTCCAGACAATGGTTGCGATGACCTTGTCTTATACGTTTTCGTCAGGTTTTTCTGATCGTTTCCTTTCCCGTTATGAGGGATAAATAACGAAAGGTGGCGACTCTTCTGTTTTGTCGGCACCTTATTTTCGCAGTAGCGACAGCTGGCGACTCTGCTGGGGACTCCAACGGTTCCTATGCGAGTCAATCAGGGGATCTAACATCCCTGTACGAGAGTCAATCCTAGAGCTTGTATGTTTACCTGTTGGGTTTTATTTATCGCATTTTATTTCCCGCATTTTATTTTCAGTATGATATGATTATTTGTGCTGTTGTGGGAGGGGCATTCTGATGAGTGAGAATCCATACCCAGGCTTGAGTGTACTTAGCATTAGTTGTGGAAATTAGTGGGCACGTGCTTGCTTTGCAGGCACTAGTGTCTCATGAAATCCACGCTCAGACGAGGTTCTCCCGGTTGACTTCTTTTCCGGCCCTTTGGGCTTGAGGGGTTGTTGGTTTGGAGGATTGTCGACTCTGGGGACCGATCATTTGGGATTCAGCTAAGTGAGGTCGCTTCAAGAGATGATGATGCCACACCTTCTGGGTATCGTATCATCGTTCTTGAAAGTCTGTGACGCTGATGACCGTATAGGATGCCGAACTTGTGTCAGTTTAGGTCCATACCCGTGAGTGGGAGGGTTTTTTGCAGGAAACTTGACTTCCAGCCTACCCGGTATTTTTGGTTTTCTCTTGTCAGAGCAAACTTATCTCGTCAGCAGCGCAGCAGTAATCAGAGCTTTGTGGGGGTTGTGATCCCGTGTTTGTTGCATCTTGCATTGCATTTGCATAATCATCTTTGCATCATATTGCATAGCATTCTCCAGCTAGCCAGAGCTCTTATCCAGTCTTTGTTTTGCTTCAGAGGGTGCTTCTCCGGTGTTTGGTCTGAGCAAGGGTTGATTGTTAGAGGACGACCAAGGGGTTGAAGCAGAATTGAGCAGAATCAAGCAGTGAAGTCAGTTGAAAGTTGCTGGTAGCTATGTCAGAGAGCAACTTCCAGTTTGTTATACCTTGTCAGGTTTCACTATGACGTCCAATCCTTTGTATGGTTCTATGCCTGATGAAGACTTTCCGCAAGTGAACAACCTTATTGCAACTCGACTTGTACAACCTTCTGTTGAAGATCGAGATCTACATGAGCAGTTTGTTGTCCGAAGTGAACACTCTCCTTCTATTGATACCTCAGACTATCAGGGTGTTGTTTTCCCTGTGCCAAATTCCCGAAGAAAGGTCCCGATAGCAAAGACTGAAGACCCATTAGCTCTCGTGTATGCTAAAAGGTTTCGTGCGTTGGATGAAAGATTTAAAGCCTTGGAAGTTAAAGATGCTGTTAACCCCAATGTTGCAGACATGTGTCTGGTTTCTGGCCTAGTGTTACCTCTGAAGTTCAGAGCGCCGAGGTTTGAAAAGTAAAAAGGAGATAGTTGCCCGAAGCAACATTTGGTGATGTTCTGCCGAAGAATGAATTCGTTTGTGCACGATGACAGGTTGATGATTCACTACTTTCAGGACAGTCTGATTGGGGCATCTCTGAGTTGGTATATGCAGTTGGAGAGTAATCAGATCCGATCATGGGTGGATTTAGCCAATGCTTTTCTGAAGTAGTATGACTACAATCTTGATGTAGCTCCTAGTCGCATGCAGCTACAAGAATTGTCTCAAGGGAACAATGAACCTTTCAGGAAGTATGTTCAGAGATGGAGAGAATTTGCTGCTAGAGTGCAACCACCGCTTCTAGACCGAGAGTTAAAAGGCATGTTCGTAAACTCCTTGTAGAGTCCGTACTTCGAAAGAATGCTTGGAGTTGCACCAAATTTCTCTGAATTGGTAAGGGCAGGAGAGCGCATCGAGTATGGCGTAAAGACTGGAAGAATTCAGAATGTTTTGAGCAGTCAAGCTGGTGAAAATGAATCTCTCTGTAGCTTTCAAACTGAAGATGAAACTGTGGTCAATGCAGTCATGATAGATGTTGGGTATCCTCAAGACGAATCGGTGAAGTCTGTTGGTTCTTCGTTTTCTCAGCGGTCAGTATCCTCTGTGTCTCGTTATTCTGGACAGACAATTGTGCCTAGGGCACCACACCGGGAACCTTATGTCGCTCCTCTTGCAAATCCACGAGCTTGTGGCCGAGGTTATCAGAGTGAGCGTCAGAATCAGAACCGACCTCGTAACAACTTGGAACAAAGGAATGCTCCTTCTCATCTAGTGCATGTGCCGTATAGCCAGATTCTGCCACATTTGATTCAGAATTCTTTGGTGGAACCTAAAGCTCTTAAGTCCGTGCCAGAGCCTTATCCCCCTGGGTACAATCCCCATGCTCAGTGTGGATACCATGGTGGATCCCCGGGGCATTCAATTGAAGATTGCAAGGCTTTTCAGGCAAAAGTGCAACAGTTGATCGACAAAGGGTGCATTTCCTTTCCAGAAGGAGTTTTGGTTGTGCATGACAACCTCTCACCTGTCTGAGCTTGCAGATTCAAAGGGTTATTTCCAAAGGCCAGTGGTCCAGACAGGCAGACATCCTCAGCATTGGCAGTCCTCAGACTTTTTATCATTTGCATTTGTAGTTTCCTTTCTGTTAGTGACTACTTGCTGTTAAACATTGTTTGTTTTGAATGGTAATATTGATATAGTGACTATGCATTTTTCTGAATTAATCATGTCGCTGTCACTCATTTCCTGCATTGCACTAACACTTGCATTTTATTTACTCCACTTTATCACTATGATTAGTAAAGATTGGAGGGAGGATGACGAAACTGAATACCCATAACTGATGATCGTATGCTTTCGGATAAAATCCTGCCGATGATGTACAGGCATTGTTTCAAATCCCCTTAACGCTGGAGATATAAGGAGTTAGTCCCTTGTTAGCCACTTCGAGCCAAGAAGTAGGAGTTTCTTTCGGACTTTTAAACCCTTTCATCTTAACCCGGGGCAGGGTAGTCGTCAGTTAGCATGACCGAGCGTTTAAGTCTTATAGAGGAGTGCTGCCTTTCGAGGACCAATCACAGTTTATTCCTCTCAAGAGGTCGTACCTCGTCAACCGCAGTGGTTAAACTTCACCAATCAGGAGTGAGACGGTTATAACCCTTTCGGAGCAAGCAAGACAACTAGTGTCACACGACTTGTTCCAAGCAAAAGAAAAAAAAAAGAAGAAAAAAGAGAGCCCGCTAAGTAAAAAGAAAAGAATAGCTGGAAAGCAAATACTTAGGAAAAAATCAGGGCATCCCGCTTGTCTCTACCGCGAAAATAAGGTGCCGGAAAAACAGAAGAGTTGCCACCTTTCGTTATTTATCCCTCAGAGTGGGAAAGGAAACGATCGGAAAAACCTGACGAAAAGGTATAAGACAAGGTCATCGTAACCATTTTCTGGGTTCGGGAGTCGGTTACGCAGGGGGAAGGTATTAACACCCCTCACGTCCATCGTACTCGATGGGATCCACGCTTGTTGTGTTATCTGACGGGTTGGTTTTACTATCTACCTATCAAGGCCGGTCTGAAAATGAAAGAAAATGAGTCGGCAAAGCGTCGCACTTTATGCCTACGTATTCTCATCAGAGAATGAGAAATCAGAGTCAACGTAGTTCGGCCCACTATGGGTTACGGGATGGGTGAAGGTGGCTCGCCAATACGTCAGTATTGTGCCTACGTACTCTCAACAGGTATGAGAGATCAGAGCTTACGTAGTTCGGGATAATACGGATTCCGGGAATTCAGATTCATCTGTTTTTCCAAGTAGGGTTAACAAACAGTTCCAGCAGTTTGGTGTATGCAGCTCGACCCTTGGAGACTTAGGCGTTACCGTTTGCGGTAGAACTGGGAGTTAACGACACTCTTTTCTTCAGAAAAGCTTCCTTTGAATTATGGGCCCACGGGGCAAAAAGGTTTGAAGTTTGTTTTCTGTCTTTTACGGAAGAACTGTTTTTTATGGATGTTTTCAACCAATATCGCACTAGAGACTATGACCTGAGAATGAATGCGTCGCATGTCACCCAAAGGGTGCCATACTAAACATCCAGACTATTGAAAAGAAACTCTCCAACAATCCTTTCTCAGATAGCTTAAGGCTCGTAACGTACGACGTCAGTTAACCTTTATTACTGTATTTTGATTTGTTTTGAGATGAGAAGAGAGAGGGGCTCAACTAAGGGGAGACTATCAAGTCCTAACAGTTGTCATGCCAAGGATTCATCCTATGGTTGAGGTTTGAAACAGGGAACTCCTAGAAGTTATCATGCATAGGTGTCAACCTAAAGTTCTAATCATCACTTCCTTATCAAAGGAAGTGAGATTCCTAGGGGATCATATCAATGATAAACAGAAACAGATAAAGCATCAGCTTAAACAGTAAACAGTAAACAGTAAACGACTGTAAAATGCATGCAATGCAAGTGAGGGAGGAAATGTGTGTGAGGCATCAGCCTCCAGAAGCTCGTCTCGACCTCAAGCCAGATATGAATAACTGCAATCATACAGGAAAAATAAAATGCCATCAAGCAAATCACAAACCACATAGGCAAGGGAGCAGAGCTCTACCGAATATCCACAAGCAAAGCCATACAGTAAAAATACAAACAGAGGGAGCAACTCAACCTCTAGTGCAATCATGCTCCTAGCTTAAATCAGTCTAAATATGAACTTACTCTAATGCATCAAGCAAATCAAGCAAGTCATATCAATACAATTGCACAACAAGCAAACAAACAGGAAAGAAAGCAGATCAACAGCTTCCACAGCCTCACAGCAAAGCAATCTTCTCTGAAAGCAGTTCAGTCCTCAATCTTCAACTGCTCTTCAAGGCTATCATCTTCAATAGCAAGTATCAACTTGCTTCTTCAAGCTTTCCATGCATCAAACACAAGTATCAACTTGTTCTTCATCTTCTGCAAGCTTCAGCTCTTTCTTCAATCTCAAATTGATCTTCTGGCTTCACACAAGTATCAACTTGTTCTTCATCTTCTTTAAGCTTCAGCTCTCATGGCAGTCTTCAAACAAAGGGGAAGTACAACTTCTAGCATCTTAAATATTCTAGAAAGGAACTCCATCCTCTAGAAAGGGAGAAAGATTCATCTAACAAGAGCAAGGTGGGATAGGGAGAAGCAAGGTGAAGACCTAAGGTCACCACTAAGCACTCCACCATAAAAGAAAGGAACCCTCAAAGGTTCTACCAACTTGTGAGGAGCCACACATCCTACCCAAGGAGGGATGGGGCCTTCACCATGGGACCTTATATCATAGGGAGGAATGGAAGTGATCAACACCTTCCATGTTTATGAAAGGAGAGAATCTATCTAGAAGCTCAACTTACAAACCCTAATCATAACACCTAAACTAACTCAAACCAAAAGAAGGGAAATCTTCACATCCAAGCTTCTTCAAGCATTCCACAACAGCCCAAACTTGCCTTCATCATCATCCAAGAGCAAGAGAAGCAAAGCCCTAATCTAAGGGAGCTAAAGAAATCATTCTAGTTGAGTTAGCAAGTTAGGATCACCTAAAACTTAGTATTAAAGTTAATCCTAACTAAAATACTAAAACCAATTGTAAAATCCTACAAAAATAACTATGGGAACCTAAGTCAATCATGACTCTACCATGAAAAATCCAGAGATCAAATCACCAAATAAGACCTAGAAATAAATTCTACACTACAAGGTACAAAACCTAAACCCTAAAAGGGAGCACCTAAGGTTTCAACTTAAAAAAAACACCTAATTTCATCACAAAAATGTGAGAAAAATACTATGGGCGCATGCATATCTAAGCTAATCACACACAAAAAATCAAGCCAAAAATCATCACCAAGTGATCACACTAAAATCATCGAATAAAGGTATCAATTAGCAAATAAACATCGCGCATCACTTTGAACCGTAACTACGAAAGTATGCATCCGAGTGGGAAACGACAACGCGTGTCGAAGGAATCATGATTAAACAATCAAGAACAGTGGAAAACATCCAAAACATTTCACTCTTAATGCACCATATTGATCTATGAAGATTCGAAGTGAAACGATACGAGAACAAGCATAAAAACAGCAAAACAGGCCTGCCAGCACAGTGTTAATCGATTAACACCATAGTTTAATCGGTTAACCACTTAAAAATGTTGAAAAATTTGAATATTTGGGTTGGTTAATCGATTAACCATATAGGTTAACCGATTAACACTGCACCAGCAGCAAAAAAACAACAACAGAATCACTTTTCAACAGCTTATTACATCTCCAAACATACCAATGCTCACATAATCAATTATGCACGAAATTACCTCAGCAAACGGTGATATGATTAGAATGTAAACATGGTAAAGCAACATGATCATGGATAAAGAAGATCAAATCAACCACAATTCAATCAAATGTGAAGATCAACATTATGAACATGCAAGTAAGTTCGAAAATTAAATCGGATCAGAATTCCAACCTACGAATCGGAGAATTGATTCGGTAATTGTTGATCTAACTGTAATTGAGAAGATCCAAGCAAAGAAACCCGAAAAACTTCAAGATCCACACCAATTCTTGTAGTAGCAATGAAGATCCACCAAGAACAAGCCAAAATAAGCCAAATAATCACTTCCGAAATCACTTCCAAGTTCAGATATGCTTGAGCACGAAAATTGAATGATGAAAATGGAATTAATGGAGTGAATTGATGAAGGTTCAGCTCTTAGAAATCAAGGATTCCAATGAAGAAACAATGATTTCAATGAGAAGAGCTTTGTGTGAGTTTTGTGAGGTTGAAAAATTGAGAGAGAATTGAGAGAGAACTGAGAGAGAATTATGAAGATGAAAGGGAATTATGAAGATGAAAGGGAATTATGAAGATTTTTTTTGTGAGGTTTGGAGTAAATCATTTAAATATACTCTTGGTTCGGATCCAAAGCAAGGCTTGGAAATAGGATTGGGATGTGGTATGGGGTTTTGGCGGGAAACTGAAATAACCAACTTGAGAAGGTTCTAGATCCTTCTAGAATGCCAAATGGAACCTTCCAAATGATCAAAAATTGGACCCCAAATGGGAATTGCTTGAAATCTCACGTGCAAGGCAAAATCTGCTTTGGTTAATCGGTTAACCATATAGGTTAATCAATTAACACTGTTAAAACTTGCAAATCTGGACTATTTTCCAGTGGTTAATCGGTTAACCATATGTGTTAACCGATTAACACATTCAAAAATTTGAATTTGGCGCCTTTTGGTGGGAAATCTGCCTGTTCGCCCGTTCTCAACTGTTTGGGGCCCTGTTAAGCTTCTGAAACTTGTCGTTGAATATTATGATCATGAAAATGCTTAGGATACTCCTGAATGCTGCTTCCTGTAGAGAAAATGCCTGCAAACAAAATGAAATCGGTCGCTCAACCGTTGGGCAAAATAAACGCCAGACCCTCTCATGCTTGAATAAAATCTCTTGATTAGCTTTGTACTCTATGATAGCCTTTGGCCTCCTGCATACATGTCAATGAAATGTATATGGTAATGTTATGTTAAATGAAACGAAACACAAGCTAGGTAAAGAAATGTTGGGCAAATTTTGGGGTGCAACAGCTGCCCCTATTCAAACGGCTTGGACCTGACCGGGTGAGAAGCGAACGGCTCTCAAAAAATCAAGGTGAAAGACGGTTGAATACTAACAAACCCAGAAATTTTCCAACTGCACAAGTACACGGTACTCTGATGGGGACAAATCTTCGGAAACTGAAATAATAGTTGCACGGCAACTAGCTGGAGAAATACTGATCTGAATCTCCGTCAGGATGATTCTTGGATTTATCTGATATCATTGCGTCCTCAAATCATCGGGGGATCACCGGTTACACGGTAACTGGTGATTTGCCAACCGCATAGGTAAGCGATACTCTGATTAGTAGGAACATCTTCGACACTGAGCATGACAGTTGCACGGCAATTCCGCTGGGGAATTGGTCACACGGTAATTGGTGAAGGGTCTAATCTCAAATCTCCATCAGGATGATCATCTGATTTTGCTGTAGATCTTCGTCCTCAAGTCATCAAGGGATCACCAGTTACACGGTAACTGGTAATGGATAGTTGGATTCCTTATCGTCGCCTATGGACGCATCATGTCGCTAGGAACGTCGACAACATCCTTGTCGGACTTCATCAGTAAGTCAATAAGGGATCACCGGTTATTCGGTAACTGGTGAATGATGGCTGATTCTGCCGTCGGGCAATCTGCGCCACTGCAGAAGAATTCCTTATCGTTGCCTATGGACTCATTGTGTCGCTAGGCACGTCGACAACATCTTTGTCGGACTTCATCAGTAAGTCAATAAGGGATCACCGGGTATTCGGTAACTGGTGAATGATAGTTGATTTTGCCGTCGGGCATTCTGCACCACTGTAGAAACAAATCCTTATCGTCACCTATGGACTCATCATGTCGCTAGGCACGTCGACAACATCTTTGTCGGACTTCATCATTAAATCAATAAGGGATCACCGGTCATTCGGTAACTGGTAAATAATGGCTGATTTTGCCGTCGGGCATTCTGCGACACTGCGACAGAAGAATTACTCGGGACTCATTAGGTCATTTAGGAACTTTTGACAATCTCTATAATTATGCCATCGGGCATTCAAAGAAATTTTCGAGCATCAGCCGAACTTCATCAGTAAGTCGGGAATGGAATTCTCGGTCAATCATGAACCACAGGGAGGGGGATATCCAAACTTCTGCCATCAGGCACTCCGCATCAGCTGAGAGAACAGCTTCGACATCACAGTTGGACTTCGTCAGTAAGTCTTAAAATGGAATCCTTAATCAATCCGGAACCACTAAGGATATACAATCTTTTGCCGTCAGGCACCCTCCGTCAGCTAGGTAAACTGCTTCGACCTCGCAGCTGGACTTCATCAGTAAGTCAGGGGTTTTGGCACCGCTGCCGGACTTCAATCATCAAGTCTTCAAGGGAATTTCAACTTCTCTGTTGAAAACCGCTGGGGATGACACATCTCCGCTGGGGATTCTGGAGAACTATCAAATAACTCTACTTCGGGGATCCATAAATCATTCCGGGTGAATCAACTCTTCTGAGGACTTCAAGAATCATCTTGGACAAATAATCTCGTCGAGGACTTCAAGAATCATCCTGAACCAATAACTCTGCGGGAGATTTCAGGAATCATCCTGAGCAAACACTCTGCTGGAGATTCCAAGCATCACCTTGAGCAACCAACTCTGGCGACTTCACTGGGGATTTTAAGAATCATCTTAGGCACACAACTTCGCTGGTGAATTCAAGAATCATCTTGAGCAAACCATTCTGCGGAGGAACACCTGCACAACAAGAACGGTAGCGACCTAGCTCATGTTTCATATACATATGCTTTGACGATGGCGTAATGCTACACATTTAGGGTAAATGCTATGCAATCATGCAAAATGCTATGACCCCATCAGCAAAATGAATGTTGAAGGGAGGATTCTCCTGTCAAGGAGAAAGAACCACTCTGGTGGAGGAAGGACTCATCTTGCCGAGGAGAAGAAGTCTAATCAATCTCTATTGGATTCCGCCTGGGGAAACGAACTTCAGTCGACTGCTGCAGGGGAACAAAGTTATACAAGAACCTGAACCCGCTCAACCAAGTATTAAAACCACAAACTGTCGAGGAAACGATATCAGTCGCAGAAATAAACTGCACAGCATTCGCAGCAAAACTTTCCTGGAGATAACGACTCCGGTGGGGAAATACAGCATCAGCTATTCAACACTCTACTGGGGAAAACCAATCATGGCCTGAACGGCTTCCAAGGACTCAGCTCTCTTGAGGAACTGCAAACTCGGCTGAGGATAGGCGACCAGACGCTGGAATCACTCCTACCTGCCGGGGAGAGTACAACTCTGTGGGGATGTTCCTTCGAAGGAAAATATGCAATCTCTGCACCCTGTTCTGCTTCAGCATTTTGAACCTCGCAAAGGTGCCTCAGGTTAATTGCCTTCAGGCTAAGGATGGCTTCGGCGCTCTCGGGGTGACATGCCCCAGTCTTGTCATGACTCTGCCCCTCATGGGCTGATATGTGGGGAGTAGTACCCTTGGCTGCTAGAGATTCATCAAATCTCGACCTGGTTGCCCCGAATTAACGATTTCTAGATGGCTGACTCCCATGCTGTGATCGTTCGACGTAGCTTGCCCCGGTTCACCAGAATATTCTAGCATTCTGCATTCTATCCTGATCAGACTTTCCATTATGGAAACTTTCCTGCTGTCAAGTGCTCACTCGCTAGTAAAACAAGTTGTTCTGAATAAAAGACATATCAAATGCAATGCATATGGCAGTTTTCAAAAATCCATCCATGTTCACTGGAAGAAAAAAAAAATTTTATGACATAAAATATATGAAATCATTCATCAACATGTCAACCTTAATACAACGCTGTATTGAGAATCCTTTCTAGGAGTCAGTTCCGACGCGATCTTTACCGAAGTATGCTTTTGAAACAAACCTATTTCAATTAGGTCTTTTAAAGGTTGTAACGTGGTCAGGTTCACGGTTTAAGAAAGAAAAGATAAAGGCTCAAAATTCATTTTATCCCACCCATTATCCTTGATGTTCTCCGATCCTACGTTCAGCTAATTCGACCTTAGTGTTCACCTTTCAAAGGTTGAGCGATAGTTCAAGAAATCATTCTTTTTCGAAGTGACAGTCACTCTCTTTTCGTTTTTGTTTGGGCACCGGTAGCCATACGATTTCATTCTAGCTTGAGGATTTTCTTCCATAGTCCTTTTCGTCTTTTCGTTTTTCGTTTTTTCGTTTTTTGTTTTTTCGTTTTTCGTTTTCCCTAACTTTTGCCTGGACTGACTCTTTTGAGTTTCTTCAATTTTGAAGTCCAGCGGGGTACCCTAATTTTTGCCTAAGTCGCTTGCTTTCAAGATTCGACTTAGCGGGCTTTTTCTTTTCGATTTTTTTCCCTTTTTTTTTTGAACAAATCGTATGGCATCGACTCGTATGACATGTTCAAGAGATTGTGACTGTTTCACTCCTTATCATCCAGGTTTAACCATCATGTTTTTTTTTAGGTATACGACCTATAGCGGTGTGATTGGTCCTCGAATGGACACTCCTTGTTGTAATTTGAACGCTTGGTCAAATCAACTAACACCTACCCTGCCCCGGGTTATTATTGAGGGTTTGTCTATCTTCAGAAAGAAACTCCTACAACTAGGCTCAAAGGGGTTAACAAGGGATTCTCTTCCTTATATCTCCGGTGTTTGGGAATTGAAACAATGCCTGTACATCATCAAGTTTTTTGTTCAAAAGCATAGCATCGGAAGCTTACGCATCATTGGATTTCATTATCCTCCCCAGATTCCACTTAAACAAGCGTTTGAAATAAAAGAAAGCAATAGAGTGAACACGAATGGATTAGTTCAAAACATGCATATTTGTTTCATTATCAATATCAATTGAAAAACAATCATGATTTACAAACAAAATTTGCAATCCTACAGGAAAGAAACTACAAATGTAAAGAAATGACATGATAAAATGCAGATTGCCAGCTTTCGGGGAACTGGGCTTTCATACTTATTTAATGCTGAGGGGAGCTACCCTTGAAGTCTTCAGACTCAATCAGAAGAATGACTGCTGTGGGGTTGACTCTGATTCGGGCTCCGATAGTTTTGCTGCAACAGAGCGAGAGGTTGCCGATTCTGTATGGCAGAAACAATCTGGAGACGAGGTTTGACCTAGTGAGGATCCTCTCTGTTCAGGGGTTTTCATCCTGGAGCTCGACCCAAGAACATGAAAAAGTTGCGGGCAAGGCGATTCAGACCTCAAAGACCGCGGGATATACTCCTGATCCTTCTCATCTTCAGATGAGATCATGGGAACATCCATCTCTCTCGCACGATAAGAGATGAATTTGCCTGATGCTTTCATGCCGCCCGACACAAATTCAATTGTTCTTGACTCAATCATGTCTTGAACCTTATGCTTAAAAGCTCTACAGTTCAATATATCATGCCCCGGTGCTCCAGAGTGGAATTTGCAACGGGCGTTCACGTCCCAGTCGAGTGGTAGATGTCCAGTCATGGGAGTGTTGCACCCCAAAATTTGACCAACTCTTCTTTACCTAGCTTGTGTTTCATTTCATTCACATTAGCATTATCATTTGCATTTCATTGACATGTATGCAGCAGATCAAGAGGTATGATTACCAATCAAGAGATATACAAGACTTTGAAGCTAGCTAAGAAGGTTATTCAAGTGCTCAAAGGTTGATATCTTTGTCAGAAAGGTCAAAAGATCCTTAGAGAAAGTGGTTGAAGCCAAGTGTGTAGGTCTCCTAACTTGAGAGTTGTGGGAAGCCACCAGATGATTCTGAAGCCATGAGGATGGGCTTGAAGCCTTGAGAGAGCCTAGGAGATGTTTTGAAAGCCATCATGAAGCCTAGATAGGTCATGGTGCAAGTTTAAGAAGACTCAGCCATGAGTGGTGTAATTAGGGTTTGATTGAGTCAACCCTAGGTCAACTGATGATTTGAACAAGGTTGAGACCTAATTCAAGAGCCATGTGATCATGGATTGATGCATTGAGATGCTATAAGGATGATTCCAAGGTCAACTCATCATGATTGAAGAGTTTGAGAAGTTTCAAGCTAGGGTTTCAAAGGCTTGACAGTGTAAAATCCCCTAGTTTGATCCCTATCTTGAAGGTAGTTTAGCTCAAGATGTTATTGTCATATCATCTTGCCCCTAACATGAATGTTGTAGAGCTCATTCTTAGCTTTAATTTGAGTACTAGAAGTCCTTGATAGGATTTGTAGAGCTCAAGTTATGACTTTGACAAGTTACAGGTCATCTGAGGTATGTGAATCTGGGGCCTTGAAAGTCACCCAACTTGCATCAAACTTTTGCCCAAGAAGGATGATGCCTATGAACTTTTGGTCAACATGAATGTTGTTCCTTATTCTCTTAGATTTCTAGAGAGTACTATAAGTCCTTGATAGTATGTGTAGAACTCAAGTTATGGCTTTGACAAGTCAAGGGCATTTTGGTCATTTGGAGATTACAGGTTATTTCAACCATAAGGCCATAACTCCTATTTCCAAGCTTCAAATGGAAAAATCTTCAAAATCAAACTTGTTCAAAATTATGTTTTAAGGCTAGTAAGGAGGTCCTGAGATGTTGTAAAAGCTTGTAGCTCAAAGTTGCAAAAATGACCTAAAATGAAGGCATAAGTTAAATAAGTCAAAGTTGGAAATTGATATTTTCAACCTACACATCCAAACCATGGCATGTAATATATCATTTTGACTCTAGAAAACATTTTAAAGACAACGGTTTAGCCACATTTTTGGTTTGAGGTCTAAATCATGGACTTTCTTTGAAAAACACTTGCTTGCATATTAAGTAACATATGCATAACTTAAAATTGAGGCATGGGCAAGGAACTTGGCAAGCTAAACCCTTCCAAATTGTCACTAGGGGAGAAATTGAAGGATATTGAGATGAGTTTCAAGCTGCAAACAGAATTGAGCATGGCATGATAAGTGATTCAAAATCTCATGACATGAGATATGTAAAATCTCATTGGAAGGATCTAGAGGGTTCTAGATCATCCAAACTTCATCTATATATTGAGTAGAATGCATCCATGGCAAGGGTTGGTGATCATTGACGGTTTGAGCATAGTTTGGGATTGAGTTTTCATAGATTGCAATTGAAATCGGTTTCATCAATTTCCTCCATTTCCTTCCATTTTCTTGATTGGTTCTTCTTCCATGAGTATCAAGGATTGATTCCAGATCATTTCCAAGGAGAATTGGTGGCTAGATCGTGTGGGAGCAAGTGATTTTCAGCACCTGCAACTCTTCATCGTGTTTCAAGATTGAAGCACTCTCCATTGAATCTTTTGCATACAGAAGCAAGGAGGATGTTCAGTGATCGTGTCCAGAAGATTTGAGAGCTTGAAGTGGAGGATTCGTGCATCTGTTATTCAAGAATTTCCAGGTTGGTAATCTTCTTCCTATAGCTTGATTTAGGTAGAATTAGGTTGAATTAAGGTGCTAGATTAGTTGTAGAATGGCCTAGGATGGTTTTCAGATGGTTAATTGTTGGATTAGAGACAAAATAGGAAGATCACCATTTTCGGTTGAGATTGGGAGATGATGATTCTTGGGGTTTCAGAGGAAATTGATGGTATGATTGAGTTCGTGGCAAGATTTGGAGTGTATTTCATGTTTTGACCTCTTGGATTTGAGGGCTCTAGGAAGAACTAGGGTTGAAGGGGACGATCGGAGCTCCATCGGCGGTGGCCGGAGCTGGGCGCGAAGCTCAGAGCTTTGAATTGGAGAAGATGAAGTTCTCACCATCAGATCATGTTTTGACCATTGACTATGAGGAGATCCAGTGGCTGTGTTTTAATTCTGACTTGTGAAGGAGTCTCTGATGAAACGATGCGTTTCATTTATTTGATGCCTTGGGCTTAATAATCTGAGTGTTATCCACATCCCCCAGCAAGCCCAACCCATGTTTTGAACTGAATCTGAATGCTATCTACACCGCGCGCTTATTTATTTTAATTGGATTTTCTTATTTTTTCATTTTGTTTATGGTTCTTGCAAAAATCATAATTAATTGAAAATTTATCCAATTAAACCCATTATTTTTGCATATTAATCATGATTGAGTCTATTAGTTTTTAGAGAAAAAATATTTTCATTTAATATAATTTCTGATTTAATTGGAATTTTGTATTTTAATTGATATTAAAATGTTTATGTTTGATGCATATTTTTGTAGATTTTTGTGTGATCTCATAGTGTTGATTCTTGGCCTAATTTTTTGTGTGTGATTAGGTTAGACATGTATGATCCCATAGAATTTTTCTCACATTTTTGTGATGAAAATAGGTGTGCTTTCTAGATTGATGTTTAGATGCTTCCTTTTTAGGGTTTTAGGTTGATGCCTTAGAATGTAGGATATAGTTCTAGGTCCAAATTGATGATTTGATCTTTGAAACTAATGTGATAGAGTCATGATTGACCTAGGTTCCCATAGTAATTTTTGTAAGATTTTACAATTGATTTTAGTATTTTAGTTAGGACTAACTTTAATGCTAGGTTTTAGGTGATCCTAACTTACTAATTCAACTAGTTTAACTCATTTAGTTCCCTTAGATTAGGGTTTGTGATTGGTTTGACTTGGATTGAGATTGAAGACAAGTTAAAGACAAGAAGAGGATGCTTGAGGTGGCTTGAGGTTGCTTGGAGCTTTGGATTTGTTAAAGCCTGAAGGTGTCTGATGAAGATTAGGAGATAGGACATAGGAAGAGCCTTGTAGTTAGAATGATTTCTTTCACAAACATGGAAAGCATCTTGTGCTTCCATTCCTCCCAATGACTAAAAGTCCTTCTCAGATATTCACATCCCTCCTTTGGAAGGATGAGTGGCTTTATCTGGGAAGTAGAACTTTGAGGGAACCCATCTCTCATAATGATGAACCCTTACAGGCTTCCTTTGGTTGTCAGTAAGCTGTTTATCATTTCCACTTATCATGTTCAATCAATTATCTTCTGGTTTGAGTATCTTGAGAGATGTTGAGCTTGAGTTTGAAGATGAAGACTTCATTGAAGAGTGTGGAAGAGGATGATTCCTTGAGCATTGCCATTGTAGCTGAGGCTTGAAGGGCTTGGAGAAAAATTTGATACTTGAAGACCCCAAAGGAGATTGAATGAAGAGCTGAGGCTTGAGAAAGAATTGAAGGATGAAGGTGACACTTCTAAGTGATTAAAGATTACCCTGAGAAGCTGACACTTGAAGGTGAAGAAGACCAAGTTGAGACTGGTGAAGCAAAGAGAGCTGAAGCTTGAAGCCTAAGTGGATACTTATGAAGATGATTCAATTGAGATTGAGTGTGGAGCTGAGGCTTGAGGAATAAAAGATAAGATAAGTTGATACTTACATTGATGATTGAGAAGCTGAAGGAGTCAAGTTGACACTTGCAGTTAAGAGTGATGCCTGAGGGTGAGAATTGAAGAAGGAGGATAAGTTGAAACTTATGTTTGGTGGGTTGAAACCTGGAGAAGCAAATTGATATTTGTCATGAAAGATGATAGCCTTGAAGGGTGGTGGAAGTCTGAAGACTGGATTGCTGTTAGAAGAGCTGAAGCTTGGAATGAGATTGAAAGTAGGAAGCTGTTGATCTGTTGCTTTCTTGTCTGTTTTCTGTTCTGTATTGCTGATGTGCCTTGTTTGACTTGCTTGATGCATTAGAATAAGTCCATATCTAGACTGACTTTAATCAAGGAGCATGATTGCACTAGAGGTTGAGTTGCTCCCTCTGCTTGTATTGTTACTGTATGGCTTTGCTTGCGGGTATTCGGTAGAGCCCTGCTCCCTTACCCATGTGGTTTATTTTGCTTGATAGCATTCCATTTTCTTCTGTATGATTGCAGTTTACTGTATTTTGCTTGATAGCATGTTTTATTTCTTCAGTATGATTACTGTTATTCATTCTGGCTTGAGGTTGAGATGAGCTTGTGGAGGTTGTTGCCCCACACACATTTCCTCCCTCACTTGCATTGCATGCATTTTACAGTCATTTGCTGTTTACTATTTACCATTTACTGTTTAAGCTGATGCTTTATCTTTTTCTGTTTATCATTGACATGATCCCCTAGGAATCTCACTTCCTTTGATAAGGAAGTGATGATAGAACTGTAGGTTGAAACCTATGCATGATAACTTCTAAGAGTTCCCTGTTCAAACCTCAATTATAGGATGAATCCTTGGCATGACAACAGTAGAACTTGATAGTCTCCCTTAGTTGAACCTGTTCTCTCTTCTCATCTCAAAACAGCTTAAGATACAGTAATCATGAATGATTTCTTCCGTACGTTACGAGCCTTAAGCTATCTGAGAAAGGATTGTTGGAGAGCTTCTTTTCAACAGTCTGGATGTTTAGTATGGCACCCTTTGGGTGACACGCGACACATTCACTCTCAGGTCATAGTCTTTAGTGCGATTGAAATTGCAAACACAATGAAAAACACTTCTTTCGTAAAAGACAGAAAACAAACTTCAAACCTTTTTGCCCCGTGGGCCCATAATTCAGAGGAAGCTTTTTTGAAGAAAAGAGTGTCGTTAAACTTCAGCGCCAACGCAAACAGGCTTTGTCCCTAACTGCTGGAACTGCTGTTTAACCCTGCTCGATAAAACAGATGAATCTGAATCCCCGTAATCCGTATTATCCCGAACTACGTAAGCTCTGATCTCTCATACCTGTTGAGAGTACGTAGGCACAATACTGATGTATTGGCGAGCCACCTTCCCCCACCCGTCGTAGGTCGAACTACGTTGACTCTGATTTCTCATTCTCTGATGAGGATACGTAGGCACAAAGTGTGACGCTTTGCCGAGTCATATTTCTTTTCTTTGTAAGCCAGCCTTGATAGGTAGATAGATAAACCAACTCGTCCAGTAAACACAACAAGCGTGGATCCCGTGGAGTACGACGGACGTGAGGGGTGCTAATACCTTCCCCTTGCGTAACCGACTCCCGAACCCAGACAATGGTTGCGATGACCTTGTCTTATACCTTTTCGTCAGGTTTTTCCGATCGTTTCCTTTCCCGTTCTGAGGGATAAATAATGAAAGATGGCGACTCTTCTGTTTTTCCGGCACCTTATTTTCGCGGTAGCGACAACTGGCGACTCTGCTGGGGACTTGATAGTTTCCTGGGATCCAACGTCTCGTATACGAGTCAATTCGGGGATCCGACGTCCCCTGCAAGAGTCAATCCTAGCGCTTGTATAATTACTTGTTGGGTTGTGTTTATTTATCGCACTTTATTTCCCGCACTTTATTTTCAGTATGATATGATTATCTGTGCTGTTGAGGGAGGGGCATTCTGATGAGTGAGAAGCCAGACCCAGGCTTGAGTGAACATAGCATTAGTTGTGGAAATTAGTGGGCGCGTGCTTGCTTGGCAGGCACTAGTGTCTCATGAAATCCACGCTCAGACGAGGTTCTCCCGGTTGGCTTCTTTTTCAACCCTTTGGGTTGAGGGGGTTGTTGGTTTGGAGGATTGTCGACTCTGGGGACCGATCATTTGTGATTCAGCCGGGTGAGGCCGCTTCATGAGCTGGTGATGCCACACCTTCTGGGTATCGTATCACCCCTCTTGAATGTCTATGACGCTGATGAACGCATAGAATGCCGAACTTGAGTCAATTTAGGTCCATACCTGTGAGCAGGGTTGGGTTTATTGCAGGTAACTTTGACCTTCAGACTACCTGGTTTTCTTGATAGTGAATCAGTTTTATTGGGATCAGAGCATCTTATCATCAGACATATGTGTGTTCTTGACAGAGCAGATTTATGATTGGGGTCTGAGGATCTCATCAGCAGATGTATGGGTTGTTCTTGACAGAGCAGATTTTTGGTCCTGTATCAGAGGTCCTTATTATCAGGTGTTTGTTCTTGACAGAGCAGATTTATGGTCCTATATGTGTGTGTTCTTGACAGAGCAGATTTGTGGTCCGATACCAGGGTTTTCTTCTTATCAGAGATAGTGTTTGTTCTTGACAGAGCGGCATCGTGGTTTTGTTGATACAGAATATCCACAGCATAGTTGCCGTGATCTCCTGCTGCATGATTGCATTTTACATCGCTTTGCATACTCATTTGCATTTCATTAACGTGTGTCTGTGTTGCAGGTACCGTTTTCCCCGATCCAGGATTTCTTGCCTCCTAATGTATTTGTTATGGGTTCTCTGAGGAAGATCGTGGCTTACAAGTTCCCTACACCTGATGTGGTTCAGCTGACTGGTTTGATTGCTTTAGCAGATGATTCTGTAAGGGATGAGTTCAGAAAGTCTTACGGCAAATTGCTCAGTTTGGTTCGTAAACCTTATGCGTTCGAGTTGAAGGGGTTGCACGTTCTGCTGCAGTTCTATGACCCTCCGTTAAGATGCTTCACCTTCCAGGATTTTGTTCTCGCACCCACGCTAGAGGAATATGCAGATTTGTTAGGTGTGCCTATCAAGAGGCAGATGCCCTTTGTTCATATGGATGCTGAGCCTAACCTGGCAAGTCTAGCTCCTTCACTCCATCTGGATGCCTCCGAGTTGGTATTGTCTAGTTGGAACAAGGTTCCTGGTTTCTCCTTGCAATTCTTAGTGGGTAAAGCTCAGAAGTGCGCCAAAGATGGATGTTGGGTCGTGTTCAACGCCATCCTCGCTCTGTGCATATATGACATCATTCTGTTCCCCAATATGCCCGACTTTGTAGACTTCGATGCATTTCATATCTTTGCATCAGGGAATCCAGTCCCTACCTTGATAGGAGATGTCTACCATTCCGTCCACTACAAAGACGAGAACAGAAGGGGCAAGAATGTCTCGTGCTGTGTGCCCTTGCTTTATAAATGGCTTGATAGTCATCTGCCCAAGAGGGGTCCCTTTGTTTCGTCTGCAGCCACAGCTGAGTGGTCTGAGCGTCTGATGAGTTTATCTGCAGAGGATATTGACTGGTTTGACAGAGATAGGCTGGGTACCGAGATTATCTTCAGCTGCAGCGGGTTTCCAAACGTGCCTTTGATAGGCAGGAAGGGCTGTATAAACTATAATCCGTCTTTGCTGGTCTGACAGTTCGCGTACGCTTTGAGAGCTCTGCCGAAGGATGAAGAGGTGCAGGAATCTCTGTACCTCACTGGTCTTCTAGAGGGGGATCTGTTATCTAGGCTTCAGCGCGCATGGAATGGTATCAGTAAGAGGGGAAAACCATTGCTGGGGAGAAGCAATAATCAAGCATACCCTCCGTATGTGACTTGGATCAGAGCCAGAGCAGATGCTATAGGGATGCCGTTTCTTCTGGCCAAGCCAGAAAGCCCTCCAATGATCGAAGAGCCTACTACTGTGCCCATTCAGCAGCATAATCAGGTGTTAGCTGAGCGAGATGAATTGAAGCAGGCAAATGAAGAACTGGAGAAAGAATTGGCTCAGCTCCGAAGCGAGAGAAACGAAGTCGTTCATTCCTTCAAAAGGCAAACAGAGCTGGTGAACCGGCTGGGGACGGACCTGACTAAGCAGATAGCCGAGCGTGAACGTATGGGTCAAGACTTCAAAGCTGTCAACGACGTACTGGCTACGAAGAAGCAGCACTTGGACGAAGCGTATCGGAGGATATCCAAGTTCAACCAGCACTGGAAGGCTTCCCTAGCCACCAGGAAAGAGCGGGAGGATAAGCTGATGCTACAGATCTCCAAGCTAGAGGCCCAGGTGAAGGCCAGTGAGAAGAGGTTTGATGAAAAAACCGCTCGCAGATATGCCGCCGAAGGCCAGCTCAACAGGGCTCTCGCTAACCTGAAGGAGCGCAAACTGATGTTTGAGTCCAAGAAACGGAAGTTAGAAGATTGTTTCGGCGAAGGAGCTTGGGAAGATTCGGTCGAAGGTCTTCAATACACCATTGTGCAAAGGGAATTACTCGTCGAAGGGCTACTCACTCTGCCTGATCATCCAGAAATGAAGGAGTTGTTAGAAGAGTATCGCGCCCGTGGCCGTGCTTGACTATTTGTATTCCTTTTGTTTTGATCATTGCTGTATGCTGACAATCACCAGGCTTGTTGGCTGAGGTCACGCTACTGATTCATCTTGTACTCGCTGATGTTGTGTACTGCCTTGATGGGCTTTCTTTATATATGAGATTGTTATTTCCATGACTGGACTTGGACTTCTTATTATCAACATTGGCACTCAGGCACTAGGATCAGGGGAGATCTCCCTAACGCACAGACACACGTTTGCATTTGCATGAAGCATTTGCATAACGAGCACTTTGTCGTTTTTTCCTAACCTTTTTGTGTTTCCAGGTTGTTTCAGGTGGTTCCAAGATTGATCAGAGACCTATTCACCGCTATCCGACCAAAGCTAATCAAACCAGGATCATGGAGCAAGTGCAAACTGAGGTTCAGGAACTCCGCGAAAGAATGGATCGCTTCATGGAGCTCATGCAAGCGGTCGCCAATGGCCAAGACCAGCTTAGGACCTTGGTTCAGCCTCTGATTTCAAGGGTCGATAGCAATGGCGTACTCCATGGTGGGACTGTGCCTACCCCTCCACCAGTTGAAACTCCGCAGAATGGCGTCCCCATGACCGGGGGAAATGGCAGTGCCAACGGCAATGTGATAGCTAATATGGGACTCAATGGCAACACGACGGGCGTCGGTAACGGGAGTCTGGAAGCTAATGTTAGGCTGGGCAACGACAGTGCAGGTGTTGGGAATCTGTTTGGGCCTTAGCCGTGGTTAGAAGATCGTCAGGACGATGTGTTCTCTCAGAGAGGTGCTGAAGGTGAGTTGAATGCTGAAGCACGTCTAAGGTTCAAAGCACTCGAGGATAAGATGAGGAATATCGAGAACCAGAACACCCTGGGCGTTGATATGTCCAAGTTAGGACTGATTGCTGATTTTAAGGTGCCTCCCAAGTTCAAGGTACCTGACTTTGAAAAGTACAAGGGCACCACATGCCCCCGCGTCCACCTGAGATCATATTATAGGAAAATGTCAGCTCATTCTGAGGACGAGAAGTTGCTGATGCACTTCTTTCAGGACAGTCTGTCCGGACCCTCCCTCGAATGGTACATGAGTCTGGAGCCTACCAGTGTGCGCACGTGGAAGGACCTTACTGAAGCATTTGTGCACCACTACCAATACAATAGCGACTTGTCCCCGAACCGAGTCCAGCTGCAGAATCTGTCGCAGAGGAACAACGAAGGGTTTAAGGAATACGCCCAGCGGTGGCGTGAGTTGGCAGCCAGGGTTCAGCCGTCGATGGTTGAACGTGAGCTTGTGCAGATGTTCGTAGCCACCCTCCCAGGGGTTTACTATGAGCAGTTGGTCAGTGGTATGTCTGGAACATTCTCAGATCTCATTATCACGGGTGAGCACATCAAAAATGGGATCAAGCTTGGGAAAATTCAAGGTGAGTCATCCTCAGCTGGGGGAGGCGGAAAGAAACCTTATAGTGGCAAAAGACGGGAAGGAGAAACGAGCGTTGTGACCAACGCTCGAAGGAAGGGTAAAGGCCATCACCAGCAGGTGGCCAGCATAATTATCTCGGCAGCTCCACAGCAGCAGCAGCAGCAGCAGCAACAACCGAATCAACAAGGGTACAAGAAGTATCAGAATCAGGCACCTCTGTCGAGCCGTCACCTCGAGACACCGCCCATGTCGTACGCGCAACTATTGCAGACTTTGCTTCAGCTACAGTTGATCCAGAAGAGGACCTTGGCTCCCTTGACAGGGGCACCTCCGCCAGGGTACGACACGAATGCAACTTGTGAGTTTCACTTAGGGGCATCAGGCCACACAATAGAGAACTGCAAAGCCTTCAAGCATAAGGTGCAGGACATGGTGTATGCCAAGATCATCTACTTATCGGATAATGTGCCAAATGTCACGAAGAATCCTATGCCGAATCATAGGGGAGGCGGAGTGAACGCCATTATCGAAGACGAGAGTTCGGATTTGTTGACTGACATCAGAGATCTGAAAACGCCACTTAGCTTCGTCAAGGCTAAGCTGATGAAAAGGGGTTTCTTTCCAGGTTGCGGAGAGCTGTGTATGGACTGTGCCACACGTTCTGATGGATGTGAACAGTTGGTAGAAGGAATTCAAAGTCTGATGACTTAAGGGATTTTACAGTTTAGCCGGAGGGCCGAATGTGGATCAGGAGAGGTAGTGCTGAAGCAAGCTGATGAGGTCGCCACCATCACCATCCCTCGCCAGACGATAACTATTTCTGCGCCCAGACCGCCCACAATTACTATCACCAAAGCTGGGCCGATACCCTTCGAAAGCACTAATGCTGTCCCATGGCATTATGGGGCTGAAGTCTACTGCAACGGACAGAAGTTGGAGCTAGAACCGTTTGGGTCGTCTGTGGAGAACCTTGCGGGAATCAATGGTATTACTCGCAGCGGAAGAGTGTTTGCACCACCAGAGGTCGTGGCAGATAAAGCGGTCAGAGCTGATACGGCCGATAAAGGTAAAAGTAAAGTCGTTGAAGAGATCCCGCGTGGGGCTGAAAAAGACTTACTTGTCAAAGACGCCGAGGAATTTATGAGGTTGATTAAAAAGAGTGACTACAAGACTATGGATCATCTCCATCAGACACCCTCGAAGATTTCCATCCTGAACTTGTTGCTGTGTTCTGAAGCACACCGCAACGCACTGCTGAAGGTGTTGAACGCCGCATATGTACCATAGGAAATATCGGTAAATCAATTGGAAGAAGTCGTAGCCCACGTGAATGCTGGAAATGGGCTAGGTTTCACAGGCCTGGAGCTGACGCCGAAGGGGAGGAACCACAATAGCGCCCTGCACATCTCGATAGAGTGTAGGGGCACGATTATGTCGCACGTGTTGGTGGACACGGGTTCGTCGCTTAATGTTCTTCCGAAGAAGGCATTAATGAAGTTGGATACTCGTGGAGTGATTTGCACACCCAGTGATCTGGTTGTGAAAGCGTTCGATGGAACCAAACGACATGTTTTCGGGGAGGTGACCCTGCCGATCCAAGTCGGGCCGGAAACGTTCGACGCAATCTTTTACATTATGGACATCATGCCTGCCTACAGTTGTCTCTTGGGCCGACCATGGATCCATTCTGCGGGTGCCGTGACCTCCACGTTGCACCAGAAACTCAAGTACGTTGTTGGAGGTAGCATCGTGACTGTTTGTGGTGAGGAAGACATAATGGTGAGCCATTTGTCGTCCTTTAAGTATGTTGAGATGGATGGGGAAATCCATGAAACTTTATGCCAAGCGTTCGAAGCTGTCAAAGTGAAGGACGTAGCTCCTGTAGTCACCGAAAAGCCAGAGATGACTCTCTCCTCATTCAAGGAAGCTCGGGCCGTTGTCCAAGCCGGATCTACCCCAGGTTGGGGGCGAATTTTGGAGATACCTAACAAGCAAGACAAGTTTGGGTTGGGATATTCTCCTGGAGCAGAAGCTTCTTCTTCTAGCAGTGCGTCGCGAGGTAAAGGGCCGATCCAGTTTACCAGTGGCAGAGTGATTTTTGAAAGCGTCAACGCGGTGTCTGAAGACAGCGGAGATAGCGACTGTGACCTAGACTCTTGGATCCAGCCAAGCAAGCCAGGCGAGAGCCTCAACAACTGGTCCGTTAAGGATATCATCCAGATGACAAGCGAAGAGTAATGATTTACTTTTTCCAATCATTGTACAACCCTATGTCCTACCCGGGGCATAGTGGTTTTATTGTCAGGGCCTCGTTCGATTATGTACATGCATTTTATCAATAAATCAAAAGGCGTATTTCTTCGTATTCAAATGTTGTGATCTCTGTTATTCCTGTTTTATATTTGTTTTGAAAAACAATAAAATGGCAATGGGGTTTGTGCTAACCTGCACATCCTTGTTTTAAACTTAACCCTTGTTATTGCAGGATCCACATAACAAATGACATCGACTCTGGACCTTCTACGACTCACTTCGACTTCGATTGCCCGATCTATCAAGCCGAAGAAGAGATTGATGAAGACGAAGACCTTCCTGAAGAGTTGGCCCGCTTGTTGAAACAAGAGGAGAAAGTTATTCTGCCTCATGAAGAGGAGATTGAGATCGTGAATCTAGGTTCTGAAGAACTCGTCAGAAACGTCAGGATAGGGGCTGCACTGCAGAGTGATGTCAAGCAGAGATTGGTCGAGATGCTGAGAGAGTATAGTG
Source organism: Lathyrus sativus (assembly GCA_963859935.3). Lineage (NCBI taxonomy): Eukaryota > Viridiplantae > Streptophyta > Magnoliopsida > Fabales > Fabaceae > Lathyrus > Lathyrus sativus. Next base: position 216,295,509 of record OZ012736.1, on the reverse strand, counting down.
ACGTCTTTGCTTGGTCATACGAAGATATGCCCGGACTTGATACTGACATTGTGGTCCACCACTTGCCGTTGCGATAAGATTGTCCTCCCGTTAAGCAGAAGCTTAGGAGGACGCGACCAGATATGGCCGTTAAGATCAAAGAAGAAGTGCAAAAGCAGCTTGATGCTGGCTTCTTAGCGGTCACTACTTACCCTCCGTGGGTCGCCAACATAGTGCCTGTACCGAAGAAGGACGGTAAGGTACGAATGTGCGTCGATTATCGGGATTTGAATAGGGCGAGCCCTAAAGATGATTTCCCACTGCCTCATATTGATGTGTTGGTCGACAATACAGCGCAATTCTCCGTGTTTTCGTTCATGGATGGCTTCTCCGGTTACAACCAGATCAAGATGGCACCGGAGGACATGGAGAAAACGACGTTTATCACTCCTTGGGAAACATTTTGCTACAAGGTAATGCCTTTCGGTCTGAAGAACGCAGGGGCCACTTACCAACGAGCAATGGTTACTTTGTTTCATGATATGATTCATCATGAGATTGAAGCCTATGTTGATGACATGATTGCGAAGTCCCAAACGGAGGAGGGACATCTGGTCAATTTGCTGAAGCTTTTTGAAAGGCTTAGGAAATTCAGGTTGAGGCTGAATCCTAACAAGTGCACTTTTGGAGCGCGGTCCGGAAAGTTACTGGGGTTTATCGTGAGCGAAAGAGGCATCGAGGTCGATCCTGCGAAAATAAAAGCAATACAAGAAATGCCAGTGCCAAAAACAGAAAAAGAAGTTCGTGGTTTCTTGGGCAAAATAAACTACATTGCAAGGTTTATTTCTCAGCTCACGGCCACGTGTGAATCGATGTTCAAGCTATTAAAGAAAGATCAGGCGATTATCTGGAACGAGGATTGCCAGAAGGCATTTGACAAGATAAAACAGTATCTGCAGGAACCTCCAATCTTGATACCCACAGTGGCTGGACGGCCATTAATCATGTACTTGACAGTTCTTGAGAATAGTATGGAGTGTGTTCTCGGTCAACACGACGAGACGGGCAGAAAGGAGCATGCCATATACTACTTGAGTAAAAAGTTCACAGATTGTGAATCTCGTTACTCGATGCTGGAGAAAACGTGTTGTGCACTGGCCTGGGCTGCCAAACGTTTACGATAGTACATGCTCAATCACACCACCATGCTAATTTCGAAGATGGATCCGATCAAGTACGTCTTCAAGAAGCAAGCTCTTTCGGGCAGGATTGCCAGATGGCAAATGGTGTTGACAGAATATGACATTCAGTATGTTCCCCAGAAGGCCATCAAGGGCAGCGTATTGTCTGATTACCTGGCCGAGCAGCCGATCGAGGATTACCAGCCGATGAAATTTGAGTTCCCTGATGAGGATATCATGTTTCTCAAAGCGAAGGACTGCGATGAACCGTTGCCCGACGAGGGGCCAGATAGGAAATCCCAGTGGAAATTGATATTTGACGGGGCGGTTAATTCTTACGGAAGTGACATTGGGGAGATCATCACGACTCCCCGCGGATCCCACATCCCGTTCACTGCGAGACTGACGTTTCCGATCACCAATAACGAAGCGGAGTACGAAGCATGCATCATGGTTCTAGAAGAGGCAATTGATTTGAGAATCAAGAATCTAGACGTATATGGTGACTCGGCGCTTGTGATCAACCAGATTAAAGGGGAGTGGGAAACTCGTCAATCGAATTTGGTGCCATACATGAATTATGCCAGAAGGCTACTTCCGTTCTTTGATCGAGTGGAACTCCATCATGTACCCAGAGCAGAAAACCAGATGGCTGATGCCTTAGCCACGTTGGCTTCGATGTATAAAGTCAATTTTTGGAATGAAGCTCCAAGAATTGTCCTTTCTCGTCTTGATAGACCTGCATTCGTCTTTGCGATCGAGGAAGCCTCCGATGGCAAGCCATGGTTCCATGGCATCCAGACTTTCCTTATGACTAAGGAGTATCCTGCGGGAGCGTCAACCCAGGATAAGAAGACTCTGAGGAGGCTGTCTGGAAATTTTTATCTCAATCCTGATGGAGTGTTGTATAAGAGAAACCACAATCTCGTGCTACTCAGATGTGTAGATGAGAAAGAAGCGAGTATGCGCATGGAAGAAGTCCATGAAGGTACATTTGGTATGCACGCCGGCGGGCACGCTATGACAAGAAAGATCCTGAGAGCAGGATACTACTGGCTGACGATGGAATCGGATTGCTTTAAATTCGCGAAGAGATGTCATAAATGCCAGATTTATGCTGATAAAGTTCATGTGCCGCCGTGCCCGTTGAATGTCATGTCCTCCCCTTGGCTGTTCTCCATGTGGGGCATCGACATGATAGGCAAGATCGAGCCCACTGCATCTAACGGTCATCGCTTCATTCTAGTAGCTATCGACTACTTCACCAAGTGGGTGGAGGCAACCTCATATGTTAACGTGACCAAGCAGGTGGTGGCTAAGTTCATAAAGAGGGATATCATTTGTCGTTACGGAATTCCCAAGCGGATCATTACTGATAATGGTTCGAATCTGAATAACAAGATGATGAAGGAGTTGTGCCAGAGTTTCAAGATTGAACACCATAACTCATCTCCTTACCGGCCGAAGATGAATGGCGCCGTTGAAGCGGCCAATAAGAACATAAAGAAGATTGTTCAGAAGATGGTTGTGACCTACAAGGATTGGCACGAGATGCTGCCATTTGCACTGCACGGTTATCGTACCACGGTACGTACGTCAACCGGGGCAACTCCTTTCTCCTTAGTGTACGATATGGAAGTTGTCCTACCGTTAGAAGTGGAGATCCCTTCTTTGCGAGTTTTGGTTGACGTGAAACTCGACGAGGCAGAATAGATTAAGAACCGACTGGACCAACTCAGCCTGATGGACGAGAAGAGGTTAGCATCGATTGCGCATGGTCGTCAGTACCAAAGCCGAATGAAGAAAGCTTATGATAAGAAGGTGCGTCCTAGAAGCTTTCAGACGGGTGATCTCGTCCTGAAGAAGATTCTTCCTCCATACTTCGATCACCGGGGCAAGTGGACTCCCAATTACGAAGGTCCGTACGTCGTCAGCAAGGTCTTCTCGGGAGGAGCTTTGTTGTTATCCACGATGGATGGTGAAGACTTTGCATCCCCGGTGAACGCGGACGCAGTTAAAAAATACTTTGCTTGAAAGCGACCCACTGGAAAGAAAAAGAATATCCAGGCAAAAATGGGGCATCTTGGCGAACCATAAAAAAGGAAAAAGGTTCGGGCAAAAATTAGGGATATAAATTGAAAAAATGTACACCCGCAAAGTCGAAAACCCGGATGGGCGAATTTGGCAAAAAAGGGTATCCCGGTGAACTGAAAACCCGCAAAGGGCGGTTCACGCAAAAGTTAGGGATTTTAGAAAAGCAAATGACTGCATTCCGCGTGTAGACTTTCATTGTTTGGTGGTTTGGAAGACCTGAGGGATGTTTATCTGAATCAATCTCTTCTGAAGCTGAAGCGTCGGAGAAGTATCGAAGCCGAGTGGGTCATAGAGGGATCAACTCATGGTGTTCGTCTATGCCTCGTTGCCGACATTTGTATATACTGATGTTTTTACTTTTCGCGCAGCTTCCTCATTCCAGGAGCTTGCATCTGTTGTAAAACATTTTTACCCATTCAGGGGTTCGTTATCAATAAAATGTATACTATTCAGCAATTCTGTTTGTTTGTTTAGCATCTATCTGTTTTGTTTGCGAAAAAGAACGCCGATGTTTTTGACAAAATGCGCATACATAAACTTACTGGCCTAGACCACTGATTGTTGAAACAATGAATTACTTAAACATTGTCACAGGATGATAACCTTGACAGGTCCCTTTGAGAAGGGTATCTTGTCTGTTTGTTTGTGTTGTTACAGGTGTAGCATGTACCAGACAGTACGTTGTACGCGTCCCGAAGCAGGATGATCTCTCCTTCTCCAGCAAAGTTCAGCAGCCTCTCCCCGCAGAGTCTGAACATGAGATTGTAAGCATTGATATGTTTCCCCGATCAGAGAAGATTCTCTCCCCAATCAGATGTATCCTGAAGGATCGTCATCTCCCCAGCTAAGTCATACTGAAGTGTGCAGCAATTGATAGTTCCAGACTGAAGTCTCTATCGGAATTGAGATCCCCCACAGAGTCGTACTCTCTCTAGCAAGTAGAATGATTTCTTCTTCCCCAGCCGAGGTTGCAGATCCCCAAGGGAGCCGAGGCCTTGGAAGCAGTTGGGACCATGATTGGTTTTCCTCAGTAGAGTGTTGAATAGCTGATGCCGTATTTCCCCACCGGAGCCGTTATCTCCAGGGAAGTAGCCGTGAAGGCCGTGCAGTTTATTCCCGCGATTGACATCGCTTTCCTCAGCAGGTCCAGGTTCTCGTAGAGCTTCGTCCCCCTGCAGCAGTCAACTGAAGTTCACTTCCCCACGGAGTCAGATTGAGATTGGCGTGACCTTTTTCTCCTCAGCAGGATGATTCCTTCCCCTATCAGAGTGGTTCTTTCTCCTTGATGGGAGGATTCTCCCTTCAGCATTTATTTTGCCGACGGGATCGCATCATTTTGCATGACTGCATAGCATTTATCATAAACGCGTAGCATTTCCACCGCGTGGAGCATTGCGCCGTTGCCGAAGCATATGCATAATAAGCATGATCTAGGTTGTTACCGTTCTTGTTTTGCAGGTGTTCCGCCACAGAATTGATTGCTCAAGGTGATTCTTGAATTCTCCCCAACGGAGTCGCTTGCTCAAGATGATTCTTGAAATCCCCAGCAAAGTCTTCGGCCCAAGATGATTCTTGAATTATCCAGCGAAGGCGTTCGTTTAAGATGATTCTTAAAAGCCCTAGTGAAGTCGCAAGAGTTGGTTGCTCAAGTCGACGCTTAGAGTCCCCGACAGAGTATTTGATTAGGGTGATTCCTGAAATCTCCAGCAGAGTCATTGGTCCAAGATGATTCTTGAAGCCCCGACGGAGTTATTTGTCTGAGATGATTCTTGATTTCCTCAGCAGAGATGATTCACCCAGAATGATTTCTGGATCCCCGAAGCAGAGTTACTTGATAGTTCTCCAGAATCCCCGGCGGAGATGTGTCATCACCAGCAGGTTTCGAAACAGCGAAGTTGAAACTTCCCTTGAAGACTTGATGGTTGAAGTCCAACCGTGTTAACGTAGCAGTTCTCTTAGCTGATGCAGAGTGCCTGACGGCAGAAGTGTGGATATCCCCAACTGGTTCATGATTGACCGAGAATTCTATTCCCGACTTACTGATTGAAGTCCGGCTGACGCCCAGAAATTTCTTTGAATGCCCGACGGCATGATTAACTTGATTGTCGACCTGATGAGTCCCGAGGAATCTGGATGCCTGACGGCATGATCGACCATGTATTACCGGTTACCGTGTGACCAATTCCCCAGCTAGTTACTGTGCAGCTAAGATTTCAATTTTCGAAGATTTGTTCCCATCAGAGTACCGTGTACTTGGGCAGTTGGCAAATTTCCGGGTTTATCGGTATTCAACCGTCTCGTACCGTGATTGGTTGAGAGTCGTTCGCTTCTCACCCAGTCAGGTTCAAGCCGTTTGAATAGGGGCAGCTGTTGCACCCCAAAATTTGACCAACTCTTCTTTACCTAGCTTGTGTTTCATTTCATTCACATTAGCATTAGCATTTGCATTTCATTGACATGTATGCAGAAGATCAAGAGGTATGATTACCAATCAAGAGATACACAAGACTTTGAAGCTAGCTAAGAAGGTTATTCAAGTGCTCAAAGGTTGATATCTTTGTCAGAAAGGTCAAAAGATCCTCAGAGAAAGTGGTTGAAGCCAAGTGTGTAGGTCTCCTAACTTGAGAGTTGTGGGAAACCACCAGATGATTCTGAAGCCATGAGGATGGGCTTGAAGCCTTGAGAGAGCCTATGAGATGTTTTGAAAGCCATCATGAAGCCTAGATAGGTCATGGTGCAAGTTTAAGAAGACTCAGCCATGAGTGGTGTAATTAGGGTTTGACTGAGTCAACCCTAGGTCAACTGATGATTTAAACAAGGTTGAGACCTAATTAAAGAGCCATGTGATCATGGATTGATGCATTGAGATGCTATATGGATGATTCCAAGTTCAACTCATCATGATTAAAGATTTTGAGAAGTTTAAAGCTAGGGTTTCAAAGGCTTGACAGTGTAAAATCCCCTAGTTTGACCCCTATCTTCAAGGCAGTTTAGCTCAAGATGTGATTGTCATCTCATCTTGCCCCCAACATGAATGTTGTATAGCTCCTTATTAGCTTTAATTTTGGTACTAGAAGTCCTTGATAGGATTTGTAGAGCTCAAGTTATGACTTTGACAAGTTACAGGTCATCTGAGGTTTGTGAATCTGGGGCCTTGAAAGTCACCCAACTTGCATCAAACTTTTTCCCAAGAAGGATGATGCCTATGAACTTTTGGTCAACATGAATGTTGTTCCTTATTCTCTTATCTTTCTATATAGCACTATAAGTCCTTGATAGGATTTGTAGAACTCAAGTTATGGCTTTGACAAGTCAAGGGCATTTTGGTCATTTGGAGATTACATGTCATTTCAACCATAAGGCCATAACTCCTATTTCCAAGCTTCAAATGGAAAATTCTTCAACATAAAACTTGTTCAAAATGATGTTTTAAGGCTATTAAGGAGGTCATGAGATGTTGGAAAAGCTTGTAGCTCAAAGTTGCAAAAATGACCTAAAATGAAGGCATAAGTTAAATAAGTCAAAGTTGGAAATTGATATTTTCAACCTACACATCCAAACCATGGCATGTAATATATCATTTTGACTCTAGAAAACATTTTAAAGACAATGGTTTAGCCACATTTTTGGTTTGAGGTCTAAATCATGAACTTGCTTTGAAAAACACTTGCTTGCATATTAAGTAACATATGCATAACTTAAAATTGAGGCATGGGCAAGGAACTTGGCAAGCTAAACCCTTCCAAATTGTCACTAGGGGAGAAATTGAAGGAGATTGAGATGAGTTTCAAGCTTCAAACAGAATTGAGCATGGCATGATAAGTGATTCAAAATCTCATGACATGAGATGTGTAAAATCTCATTGGAAGGATCTAGAGGGTTCTAGATCATCCAAACTTCATCTATATATTGAGTAGAATGCATCCATGGCAAGGGTTGGTGATCATTGAATGTTTGAGCATAGTTTGGGATTGAGTTTTCATATATTGCAATTGAAATCGGTTTCATCAATTTCCTCCATTTCCTTCCATTTTCTTGATTGGTTCTTCTTCCATGAGTATCAAGGATTGATTCCAGATCATTTCCAAGGAGAATTGGTGGCTAGATCATGTGGGAGCAAGTGATTTTCAGCACCTGCAACTATTCCTCGTGTTTCAAGATTGAAGCACTCTCCATTGAATCTTTTGCATACAGAAGCAAGGAGGAAGTTCAATGATCGTGTCCAGAAGATTTGAGAGCTTGAAGTGGAGGATTCGTGCATCTGTTATTCAAGAATTTCCAGGTTGGTAATCTTCTTCCTATAGCTTGATTTAGGTAGAATTAGGTTGAATTAAGGTGCTAGATTAGTTGTAGAATGGCCTAGGATGATTTTCAGATGGTTAATTGTTGGATTAGAGACAAAATAGGAAGATCACCATTTTCGGTTGAGATTGAGAGATGATGATTCTTGGGGTTTCAGAGGAAACTGATGGTATGATTGAGTTCGTGGCAAGATTTGGAGTGTATTTCATGTTTTGACCTCTTGGATTGGAGGCCTCTAGGAAGAACTAGGGTTGAAGGGGACGATCGGAGCTCCATCGGCGGTGGCCGGAGCTGGGCGCGAAGCTCAGAGCTTTGAATTGGAGAAGATGAAGTTCTCACCATCAGATCATGTTTTGACCATTGACTATGAGGAAATCCAATGGCTGTGTTTTAATTCTGACTTGTGAAGGAGTCTCTGATGAAACGACGCGTTTCATTTATTTGATGCCTTGGGCTTAATAATCTGAGTGTTATCCACACCCCCTAGCAAGCCCAACCCATGTTTTGAACTGAATCTGAATGCTATCTACACCGCGCGCTTATTCATTTTAATTGGATTTTCTTATTTTTTCATTTTGTTTATGGTTCTTGCAAAAATCATAATTAATTGAAAATTTATCCAATTAAACCCATTCTTTTTGCATATTAATCATGATTGAGTCTACTATTTTTTAGAGAAAAAATATTTTCATTTCATATAATTTCTGATTTAATTGGAATTTTGTATTTTAATTGATATTAAAATGTTTATGTTTGATGCATATTTTTGTAGAATTTTGTGTGATCTCATAGTGTTGATTCTTGGGCTAATTTTTTGTGTGTGATTAGGTTAGACATGTATGATCCCATAGAATGTTTCTCACATTTTTGTGATGAAAATAGGTGTGCTTTCTAGATTGATGTTTAGATGCTTCCTTTTTAGGGTTTTAGGTTGATGCCTTAGAATGTAGGATTTAGTTCTAGGTCCAAATTGATGATTTGATCTTTGAAACTAATGTGATAGAGTCATGATTGACCTAGGTTCCCATAGTAATGTTTGTAAGATTTTACAATTGATTTTAGTATTTTAGTTAGGACTAACTTTACTGCTAGGTTTTAGGTGATCCTAACTTACTAATTCAACTAGTTTAACTCATTTAGTTCCCTTAGATTAGGGTTTGTGCTTGGTTTGACTTGGATTGAGATTGAAGACAAGTTAAAGACAAGAGGAGGATGCTTGAGGTGGCCTGAGGTTGCTTGGAGCTTTGGATTTGTTGAAGCCTGAAGGTGTCGGATGAAGATTAGGAGATAGGACATAGGGAGAGCCTTGTAGTTAGAATGATTTCTTTCACAAACATGGAAAGCATCTTGTGCTTCCATTCCTCCCAATGACTAAAAGTCCTTCTCAGATATTCACATCCCTCCTTTGGAAGGATGAGTGGCTTTATCTGGGAAGTAGAACTTTGAGGGAACCAGTCTCTCATAATGATGAACCCTTACAGGCTTCCTTTGGTTATCAGTAAGCTGTTTATCATTTCCACTTATCATGTTCAATCAATTATCTTCTGGTTTGAGTATCTTGAGAGATGTTGAGCTTGAGTTTGAAGATGAAGACTTCATTGAAGAGTGTGGAAGAGGATGATTCCTTGAGCATTGCCATTGTAGCTGAGGCTTGAAGGGCTTGGAGAACAAGTTGATACTTGAAGACCCCAAAGGAGATTGAATGAAGAGCTGAGGCTTGAGAAAGAATTGAAGGATGAAGGTGACACTTCTAAGTGATTAAAGATTACCCTGAGAAGCTGAAGCTTGAAGGTGAAGAAGACCAAGTTAAGACTGGTGAAGCAAAGAGAGCTGAAGCTTGAAGCCTAAGTGGATACTTATGAAGATGATTCAATTGAGATTGAGTGTGGAGCTGAGGCTTGAGGAATAAAAGATAAGATAAGTTGATACTTACATTGATGATTGAGAAGCTGAAGGAGTCAAGTTGACACTTGTAGTTAAGAGTGATGCCTGAGGGTGAGAATTGAAGAAGGAGGATAAGTTGACACTTATGTTTGGTGGGTTGAAACCTGGAGAAGCAAATTGATATTTGTCATGAAAGATGATAGCCTTGAAGGGTGGTGGAAGTCTGAAGACTGGATTGCTGTTAGAAGAGCTGAAGCTTGGATTGAGATTGAAAGTAGGAAGCTGTTGATCTGTTGCTTTCTTGTCTGTTTTCTGTTTTGTATTGCTGATGTGCCTTGTTTGACTTGCTTGATGCATTAGAATAAGTCCATATCTAGACTGACTTTAATCTAGGAGCATGATTGCACTAGAGGTTGAGTTGCTCCCTCAGCTTGTATTGTTACTGTATGGCTTTGCTTGTGGGTATTCGGTAGAGCCTGCTCCCTTGCCCATGTGGTTTATTTTGCTTGATAGCATTCCATTTTCTTCTGTATGATTGCAGTTTACTGTATTTTGCTTGATAGCATGTTTTATTTCTTCAGTATGATTACTGTTATTCATTCTGGCTTGAGGTTGAGATGAGCTTGTGGAGGCTGCTGCCCCACACACATTTCCTCCCTCACTTGCATTGCATGCATTTTACAGTCATTTACTGTTTACTATTTACCATTTACTGTTTAAGCTGATGCTTTATCTGTTTCTGTTTATCATTGACATGATCCCCTAGGAATCTCACTTCCTTTGATAAGGAAGTGATGATAGAACTGTAGGTTGAAACCTATGCATGATAACTTCTAGGAGTTCCCTGTTCAAACCTCAACTATAGGATGAATCCTTGGCATGACAACAGTAGGACTTGATAGTCTCCCTTAGTTGAACCTGTTCTCTCTTCTCATCTCAAAACAACTTAAGATACAGTAATCATGAATGATTTCTTCCGTACGTTACGAGCCTTAAGCTATCTGAGAAAGGATTGTTGGAGAGCTTCTTTTCAACAGTCTGGATGTTTAGTATGGCACCCTTTGGGTAACACGCGACGCATTCACTCTCAGGTCATAGTCTTAAGTGCGATTGAAATTGCAAACACAATGAAAAACACTTCTTTCGTAAAAGACAGAAAACAAACTTCAAACCTTTTTGCCCCGTGGGCCCATAATTCAGAGGAAGCTTTTCTGAAGAAAAGAGTGTCGTTCAACTTCAGCGCCAACACAAACAGGCTTTGTCCCTAACTGCTGGAACTGCTGTTTAACCCTGCTCGATAAAACAGATGAATCTGAATCCCCGTAATCCGTATTATCCCGAACTACATAAGCTCTGATCTCTCAAACCTGTTGAGAGTACGTAGGTACAATACTGATGTATTGGCGAGCCACCTTCCCCCACCCGTCGTAGGTCGAACTACGTTGACTCTGATTTCTCATTCTCTGATGAGGATACGTAGGCACAAAGCGCGACGCTTTGCCGAGTCATTTTTCTTTTCTTTGTAAGCCAGCCTTGATAGGTAGATAGATAAGCCAACTCGTCCAGTAAACACAACAAGCGTGGATCCCGTCGAGTACGACGGACGTGAGGGGTGCTAATACCTTCCCCTTGCGTAACCGACTCCCGAACCCAGACAATGGTTGCGATGACCTTGTCTTATACCTTTTCGTCAGGTTTTTCCGATTGTTTCCTTTCCTGTTCTGAGGGATAAACAACAAAAGGTGGTGACTCTTCTGTTTTGCCGGCACCTTATTTTCGCGGTAGCGACAGGGAGCCAACGTTCGAAGTTTAACCAACTATAGTTGGAGCAGGAGTTGCAACAACTGGTCATAATCCATCGGGATTGGATCGAGGATTCTGTCAGATAGTCTCCTCTTTTGACCCTGTCCTTTGGGGTTGTCTTGTGGAACCGGACGTGGCTGCTGACGGGAAGCGTTCTGAGCTTCAAGCTGAGCAGAGGGTTTGCTAGGCTTGTCATGCCTAGGTGCGGGTTCTTCAGATACCCGTGGAGCAAGTATGCCGGCTGCCACCTCAGGCCTCTGCTTGCATTCCCTTCTAAGTATGTTCTTTAGCACTTCCGCCATCAGGCCCACCTGATTCTTCAGTTGGTCATTCTCCTCTTTGAGCGCCTGCTGGTCCCTCATAACCTGCCTCAGCTGGCCTCAGACCTCTCTCAGCTCCGCTCGTACCCGCTCCATTGCTCGGATCAACCTGAGACAAACCTGAAACAACCTATATCAACAAGGGGTTAGAAAAATGGACAGGGACGTGTCATGCAAATGCAAACGTGTGTCTGTGTCTTAGGGAGATCCCCCCCGATTCTAGCTTCCAAGACAAATAAAGTCTACCATCCAATCATGGAAAGAAACCCTCACATATATCAGAGAAAACCCACGAGGGTGTCGTACAACAGTGATCACATGCAACTGAAGCGACAATCGTGACTCCAACCAACGGGCCTGGTGATGATCGGCATATCAATGCATAAAATGTACAAAGAAATCGAGTGCGGCCATGGGCATGAAAATCCTTTAACAACTTCTTTGTAGCGGGATGATCCGGCTGGGTAAGCAGACTCTGGATCAGCATATCCCTCTGTCTGATGATATCTAGGGGATTCTCGGCAAAGTCCCTACAAGCACCTTTTCCAAAGCAGTCTTCCACTTTGCACCTCTTAGCATCAGCTCTGAGTTGGAAATCCTTCAGGTTTGCCTTGGTTGCAACCAACCTATATTGGACATCTCGTCAAAGTGAGGCTTCAGCCTTTATCTTCTGGTCTTTGATCACAATCTGAGCTTCCAACCGGGCTATCTGTTGCTTCAGCTTTTCTTCCCGCTCCTTGTGGCTAGTGAAAGTGTTGTTCCACTAGACATTGAATTTGGAGATCTTCAGATACGCCTTATCCAATTCTTGATTTTTAGTGGTCCACACAAGGCTTGCAAATGAATTTCAACAACCTCTCATGAGCTTGCCTGAAGTCTTCTAATACCGTACCATCAACTAGGGCGATCAACTTCAACAAAGGGCCAATATCAGGGCAGGAAACCTGTAGGCTATCATTTTCTTTAGATCCTCCATATCAGCAATAAGGGACCAGATCACTAGAACCGGGGAAAAATATGCACATGTAACGCAGACACACGTTAATGATATGCAAATGAGTATGCAAAAACAACCATATCTCCGATGAGAAGAACGCCTTATATCAGACCATAAATCTGCTCTGTCAAGAACAACCACATATCTGCTGATGAGAACCTCAGATACCAACAAAACCGATTCACTATCAAGAAAACCAGGTAGTCTGAAGGTTAAGGTTTCCTGCAACAAACCCGACCCTGCTCACAGGTGTCATACCCTAATTTTGTCCTACCCTTTTTTTTAAATATTTTCGTTTTTATTTATTCTTGTATGTTTTACATTGCCCGCTTATTTTCTTGTTATTTAGACACATGTCTGCTCGCAATTGGTTGATTTTTCAGAACTTTATCTTTTTGACCAATCAAAGCATGACACATGGCCTAAAGACATTTTTGTGAATATTAATTCTTTTCTTAAATTCCTAAACTTTTTTCTTTTTAAAATATTATTAATAATAATATTTTGTGCACATATATTGCTCTTTTGTTTGTTAATATTAAATTTATAATATTTTGTAATTTTTTTAGTTTGTCTTATATATATTTTTTAATATCTATTAATTTTATTGTTAATATTTATGAATTAAATAGTTGTTAATATATTAATTTAGTTATTAGTTATTATATTTACTAATGTTTAGTAGTAAGTATTAATTAGGATAACAAGAAAATTAAAAAAAAGAGAGAAATATAGTTTTGAAGCAGGCCTGTTACGAATGGATTGATCGGGCCCATTGTTTGAGGTTATAAGCAGCAAGGGAAAATTGATTCACAAAAAACCAAAATTACTGTTCATCCTTTTCGAGCGAAAATGGCCGCCCCCAAATTCACTCCAAAACCCTAATGGGGAACTGTTCATCATCTCTCATCTCTGAGAACGACGCCGCCCACAATCTCCCACTCCAAAACCTAATCGACTCAACCCACCTCACCGTAAACCCTCTCAATTCACCGCCGGAAAACCGATTTACTTCAAAACACACCTTCAAACCCTCAATCTCTCCTATATCCCTCGAAATCTCACTATAAGACCACTGTGATAACTTCGAGTCACCTGCAATAGTATCGCCATGAGATAAGTTTCAATATCGGTGACCGTCATCAAAACACCTCGCCAAAGGGTAATCCTTGGGTTTCAGCGACAAATCGATCCCGATTCGTTTTGCGAAACATCCGTCTACAACATCATCGAGCAATACTGTAATGGTTTTGCTTGGTGAGCTTGACGACGTTTTTCCGTTCGAACCCGCAACAGATCTGGCTCATAATAGTCTTCCTCAGCACAGCAATCACCATTCATTGAACTAGTTTAATCTGTTTGTAGAACTTCTGTTGATACTGTTGTTTTGGATAACTTGGAATCTGTTAATGTCACACGAGATAACTTGTGTTATTGTTTGTGACTGGCTTGTTATGCAGGTTTGAGGTTGAATCCGAGATTCAGACTCGAGTTTGGTGATTTTCGCAGTTCCGAAACTTTCTCACAACAACGAGTCGTCGCCGACTGTATACAGCCGCAGTCCTCAATCCATCCTGCGAAGTCAAGAATTCATTAAAAGGACGCGTGGTGAGTGCAACTAGGACGTGAATTCTTCTGGTTCGAGAACTTAGCTATGGAGGCAACTCGTGAGTCCCAGTCAAATACGATCATCTTTGCGGTAATTTCGGAGTCATTTCGTTATGCTTTGGTCTTGTATTGAGGTTATGATTCAATATAAACATGTTGTTGTATAAATTAATGGTTTTTTCTTTTATTAAAATTACAGCTTCTATGTATGCCCTATTTTATTGATTCAAAGCATGTTTGTGGTTCAAACTCTGTACCATGAGTATTAAATTTTGATTGTGCTACATGTTGCTGATGATACTGTGATTTTATTCCCAGACTATGTCATTAAAGATTAAATACTTCTTCCTGGGTTCAAAGTTTATGTTGAAAGCCATATATTACGGTTGGCTTATCGGCATTTGCGTTAAGAAATCGTGTTGGTTTTGTAAGTACTCATGTTACTGCTCTCATGCTGTTTGTAAACTTTTGGCAGAATAAATCATGGTAATCACTGTTGTTTATTGATTTATTTATTTCTGCGAAACACAGGCAGTTTTGCTGCATACTTTGTTTGAACTCGTGGTCGTCATTTATCTTTTGTGAAATCTCGTCGATTTAAGTTTTTGCAATAGTATTTTGGTGTTCATAGTGTCTATGGCATTTGTATTAGTGGTGTGGTGATTCGGTTTCATTGGTATTTAAGTATATACTACACAATATGAACCTTTGGAACATCAGTAGTAATGAGGTTTTGAGATGCTGGTGCAAGCTTAGTTTTTTTTTTATTGTCGGTGGATTTTGTGTTATTGTAGCACATTGTGAACCTTATATCAATAGATAGCAACTTTTGTTCAAAATGATGAAGGAGATTATTGGTATGGGATATCTTTAATGCTTTGAGAGTTTTTTTTTTTGCGGTACAGATTGATTAAGCCATTACCTTCTAACTCTACAAGTTGCTTATTTTGGCCCATTATTCGGTAATTTTTGCATAACAGTGAATTCTTTTTAATGTTATAACTATGGCTTGCATCCTTGTCCGCGGTTTGACGAAATTCATGACGATTGCGCCATAATCTTTCAATACAACAGTTTCGTATGTTTTGATAGATTGTGTATGACATTTCTGCTATATTTCCATCACGCATAAGTCAAATGTCAATTTTTATTCCAAGTTTGTTACTCTCATCAAATTCTCCTTTTGAATTGAGTTTTCATTAGTTAAGTTTTTATATGTGAATTTTTTTAATTATTTTCAAAATATGAGTAATATTTTATTTTTAAAAATTCTGTTTCAATTTATTTTTAACATTAAAATTATTTTCTTACTAAAATTGCGAAAAATGAATTTTTAAGATCTAGCATCTTTTGAGTTCTTGAGTAATCACTATTGGGACGTACGTTTTGGGTAGTGACATTCGACCTTTTGTTTCAAAATACGCCCTTTAATTATTTAGACAAGAAAATGTCATTGGAGTCTAGCATTCCACGTGAAACTTCTGTTGTTCATTAAAACAATATTTTATAAATTGAATCAAAATCATTCTTCTATTTTTTTAAGTAATTTATTTAATAAGGCAATTTCAAAAGAGATTCTATTTTAAAGAAAAAACTTTGAAACAAATAATATTTCATTAAGCATTTCCAAATACCAATAAATATCTTTTTTTAAATCAAAAATTGCTTTATATTCGATTTAATAGATAGTTATTTTAAGACAATCCTAAATTATTTTCTAAATAAAACTTCAAACTATTTTCATACTTTATTTTCAAAATTGACATCATTTTTCTGTTTCCATTCCAATAAATTTTTCAATACAAATTATTTTCTTAGATAAATCATTCTCAAAACTAATAATTTCTTTTTCTAATCTTCATCTAACTCCTTTTTAAATATTAAATTATTTTTAAACCAAATTACGAAAAATTAAACTCTTGAAGTCTAGCACTTCTTGAGTTTTCGATGAATATTATTGGGGTGTACACCTTAAATAATACTTTGTTCAACTTTTCGCTCTTTAAACATACCCTACTTTGAACAAGGAAATATCATAAGAATCTAGCGTTCCGTGTGATATTTCCATTGTTCGTCCATTCTCCAAATGAAAAAGGTGTCGTCGAGATCTAGCATTTCGATAATACCTCAATTAATTGGTTGTGAGGCCTACGTCTCATTTATCAAATAATTGTCATTTCTCTTATTTTAAAAAAAATCCAATATCGTATTCTCACCTCTCGTAAATTCAATTCTTCAAAATATCTTTCTCAATTGAAAGAAGGAGGTTCTTGGAATCTAGCATTCCTTGAATCTTCGAGTGAATAATTCTCGAGACGCGCTCTTGAGTTGTTATTCACTCAACCTTTCGACTTTTTCAAACTTAAACATTTTCAAACGTATCTTAAGTCGAGTGTTCATACGCATTCGCGACCATCGACATTTCGCACACACTTCACAATTCCTCATGGTTTCGATATTATGGGCACCCTTAGGGACTAATATCGTTTCTCACAATCTTAACCCTTGACACATCGTCAAGTCGGTTTTATTTTCAATCAAATCTTCGACACGTCGTCGAGCCATTTTCGAACCAACTTCCTTTGGCCTCGCATGCCATTTTTCGATTCGATCTTTTCAAAAATGTTTTTTAAATTTACGAAAGAGGGATATTCCTAAAGTCTAGCATTCTTTGAATATTCGAATGAATACTCTCGAGGCACGCCCTCGAGTTGTTATTAGTTCATTCTTTCGATTTCAAAATATCCAACTCTTTATCTTCAACCCGTTCAGTCAATTTCCGAAAGAATTGAGTTCTTGAAATCTCGCATTTCTTGAATTTTTTTTTTGAGTGACAAGCTCTTGAGGCACGCTCTTGGGTTGCTTGTCAGTCACTCTTCCATCTCAAACTTAACTTTAACCCATTCAACTTCATCTTTTCGTGGTTGTTACCACGAACTACGGACGCTCTGATTCTTTATTCATTCTTGGATATAAGATACGTAGGCACAAGATTGCGATGGTCTTGGCGAGCACACTTCTATCTTCCTCCATTATTCCATCCACCATTCTCCCACCCTTTCCCGTAGTCGAACTACGACGCTCTGATTTCTCATTCTCGTTCGAATGAGCATACGTAGGCACAAGGGCCCCAATCCTTGGCGAGCACCCTATTCTATAACCACCCATCTCTCCTTTACATCCTTAACTTTTTAACCTACCAATTCTACCTTTAACAACAAGAAGAAAACAAGTAAAACTAAACAAAACTCCCCACAATTACCTTAAGAGGTTCCCGTCGAGTACGACGGACGTGAGAGGTGCTAATACCTTCCCCTCACGTAACCGACTCCCGAACCCGGAACTTGGTTGCGACAACCCTGTTCCTATCCTTTTCGTTTTAAGAGGTTTTCTCGATATTTTCCTCTCCCATTTATTCGGGATAAATAAAGTTCGGTGGCGACTCTGTCGAACCGCATTTCCGCGCCTTTCGCGCGAGGGTCATTTCTCTGAAATGTCTCAGTGATTTTTCTAGGTGCGACAACAGGTATGGACCTAAACTGACACAAGTTCGGCATCCAATACGGTCATCAGCGTCACAGACTTTCAAGAGAGATGATACGATACCCAGAAGGTGTGGCATCATCATCTCTTGAAGCGGCCTCACTTAGCTGAATCACAAGTGATCGGTCCCCAGAGTCGACAATCCTCGGGTCAGACAACTTGTCGAGCCCTAAGGGCCCGGCAAGAAGCATCAAAGAGAATCTCGTCCGAGCGCAGATTTTGCGACTAGATGGTGCGAGCTAAGCAAGAAGGCTAATCACTACTCTCTACTTCGAAGTCAATATGCACTCAAGCCCGGGTCCGGCTTCTCACTCATCTGAGGTATGTGAATTTGGGGGCTTGAAAGTTACCCAACTTGCATCAAACGTTTGCCGTAGAAGGATGATTCCTATGAACTTTTGGTCAACATGAATGTTTTTCCTTATCCTGTTAGCTTTCTAGAGAGTACTAGAAGTCCTTGATAGGATTTGTAGAACTCAAGTTATGGCTTTGACAAGTCAAGGGCATTTTGGTCATTTGGAGATTACAGGTCATTTCAACCATAAGGCCATAACTCCCACTTCCAAGCTTCAAATGAGAAAATGTTCAACATAAAACTTGTTCAAAATGATGTTTTCAGGCTATTCAAGAGGTCATGAGATGTTGGAAATGCTTGTAGCTCAAAGTTGCAAAAATGACCTAAAATAAGGGTATAAATTAAATGAACCAAAGTTGGAAATTGATACTTTTGATCTACACATCCAAACCAAGGCATGTAATAGGTCATTTTGACTCTAAAAAGCATTTTAAGAACATTGGTTCAGCCACATTTTTGAATTGAGGTCTAATTGGTGGACTTGCTTTGAAAAGTAGTTACTTACATCATAAGGAACATTTGCAAAACCTAGAATCAAGGCATGATCAAGATCCCTTGCAAGCCAAACACTTACAAAATGTCATGAGGGGAGAAATTGGAAGGAGTTGGGATTGATTTCAAGTTGTTTGCAGAGTTATCCACACCATGGCATATAAGTGAACTTCTCATGTCATGAGAGATTGATTTTCTCATTGGAAGGATCTAGAGGTTTCTAGATCATCCCTACACACTCTATATATGGAATAGAAGTGGTTCAGATCATTTTTTGGTGATGATTGAGAGAGAAAACTGAGCTTGCACTTTGAACTTTCTCATTGCAAAACAAAATCGGTTACAAGGTTAGAGGCCATTTCAGTCCAAGAAATTGATCTCAATAGCTTCCTCTGAGGTTGGTGATCAATTCCAGATCAAATTCAAGGCACTGTGGTGGAAGAATCGTGAAGTAGCCATTGGAGAGTGAAGCTTGCAACTCAGAATCGGGTTTGATAATTCAAGAAGATTCAACTCTTTTCTTTGCATACAGAAGATTGATTGTGATTCAGTGAAGGATTCTGCGAGTTCTTGAAGGCTGAGTTGAAGATTCTACCCTTCTGTTCGTTCAAATTTACCAGGTATGCAACTCTTGTGCTATGGCTTAAATTAGGTAGAATTAAGATGAATTGTTATGGTAGATGCATAGTTGGATGGTGTAGGAAGATTTCTGGATCATTAATTTGAGAATTAGTGACCAATTAAGGATGTTACCATTTTCGGTTGAGAATTGGTTCTTGCGAATCTTGAGGATTTAGGTTGAATTAATGGTATGAGTGAGTTCCTTGTGAGATTTGGGACAAGTTTCATGTATAAACCACTTGCAATGGAGGATCCTAGAGAAAGTTAGGGTTGGGGACGATGATCGGAGCACCACCGGCGACGGCCATGGCTGCGCGCGTGTTTCAGAGGTTCAAAACAAAGAAGATGACTTTAGAGCCATTGGATGGGGCTGAGACCTTTGACCAGATGAAGATCCAACGGCCACGTATTAATTTCAGTTTGTGAAGAGTTCTGAGAAATGAAACGCAGCGTTTCATTTAAGTTGTGTTTTGGGCTTTGTGAAATAACTGATAACCACACCCCCCTGATGGCCCAATCCATGAATTGAACTGATTTCTATTTCTATCTGCACCGTGCATTTATTATTTTTCTTTTGATTTTCTTATATTTTTCATTTTATACATGGTTCATGATTAAATCATAAAAAATGGAAAAATGACCCAATTAATCCCATTCTTTTTGCATTAGATTCATGATAAGGTCTAGTATTTTTTAGATAAAAAATATTTTTATTTCATGCATTTTCTGATTTTTATGGGAATTTTTACATTTTAATTGATATTAAAATAGTCATGTTTGATACTTGATTTTGTGGAATTTTGTGTGATCATGTGATAAGGATTTTGATCTTGATTTTTGGTATGTGGCTAGCATAGATATGCATGCTTCCCATAGATTTTTCACACATTTTTGTGATGAGCATAGGTGGTAGTTTAGGTTGAAACCTTTAGAAGCTCCATTTTTAGGGTTTATGGTTGATACCTTTGGGTTTAGGCCTTAATTTTAGGACTTAATAGATGATTTAGTCCCTGGTTTTTGTATGAGGCATTCTTAATTGAATTAGGATCCCTTAGGAACTTTTGTAGAAATTTATAAGATAGTTTGCTATTTTTGATTGATTTTAGTTTAGATGCTAGTTTTAGATGATTCTAAGGCACTAACTCAACTAGATTAACATCTTTAGTTCCCTTAGATTAGGGTTTGGTTTCTCTTGTTCTTGGATGATGATGAAGACAAGTTGAAGATGCATTGGATTGCTTGAAGAGGCTTGGATTTGAGGATCTTCCCTTCTTTTGGGGTAGTTTTGATTAGGTTAAGATTAGGGTTTTGTAGGCAGAGCTTCTAGATAGTTCTCTTCCTTCATAAACATGGATGATGTTGATCACTTCCATTCTTCCCTATGATGAAAGGTCCCTTTGTAAAGGCCTCATCCCTCCTTTGGTAGGATGTGTGGCTCTTTGCAAATTGGTAGAACCTTTGAGGGTCCCTTTCTCTGATGACAGGATGCTTAGTGGTGACCTTTGGTCTTCACTCTGCTACCAATCATCCAAACTTTGCTCTTGATAGATGAATCTTTCTCCCTTGTTAGAGGATGGAGTTCCTTGCTTGAAGAGTTTGAAGGATGAAGTTGATACTTCTTTATGGTTGAAGATTACTCTGAGAAGCTGAAGCTTGTAGATGAAGAAGACCAAGTTGATACTGGTAAAGCAGAGAGAGCGGAAGCTTGAAGACAAGTTGAAACTTGTGAAGAAGATCCAATGGAGATTGAGTGAAGAGCTGTGTCTTGAGTAATAAAGGATAAGTTGACACTTACATTGATGTATAGAGAGCCTGAAGGGATCAAGTTGATACTTGTAGTTAAGAGTAAAGCCTGAAGGTGTTATTGACTAAAAAGCTGAGGCTTGAGGAAGAGAGAACAAGTTGATACTTATGTTTGATGGGTTGAAACCTTGGGGAAGCAAGTTGATACTTGTCATTGAGGATGATAGTCTTGAAGGGCAATTGAAGTCTGGAGAGCTGAAGCTTGAAGCTGTGGGAGTGGTTGATCTGCTTTCTTTTCTTGTTTGTTTTCTTTTCTGTATTGATGTGCCTTGTTTGACTTGCTTGATGCATTAGAATAAGTCCATATCTAGACTGATGTAAGCTAGGAGCATGATTGCACTAGATGTTGAGTTGCTCCCTCTGCTTGTATTTTTACTGTATGGCTTTGCTTGCGGGTATTCGGTAGAGCCCACTCCCTTGCCTATGTGGTTTGTGATTTGCTTGATGGCATTTTACTTCGCTTATTCTATATGATTGCAGTCACTGATATCTTGCTTGATAGCACTTTATTTTATTTCTTCTGTATGATTGCATTTATTCATATCTGGCTTGAGGTCGAGACGAGCTTGGGAGGCTGATACCCCACACACATTTCCTCCCTCACTTGCATTGCATGCATTTTACAGTCGTTTACTGTTTACTGTTTAAGCTGATGCTTTATCTGTTTCTGTTTATCATTGACATAATCCCCTAGGAATCTCACTCCCTTTGATAAGGAAGTGATGATTAGAACTTTAGGTTGAAACCTATGCATGATAACTTCTAGGAGTTCCCTGTTTCAAACCTCAATCATAGGATGAATCCTTGGCATGACAACATTAGGACTTGATAGTCTCCCTTTAGTTGAGTCCCTCTCTCTTCTCTTCTCAAAACAAATGAAAATACAGTAATAAAGGTTAACTGACGTCGTACGTTACGAGCCTTAAGCTATCTGAGAAAGGGTTGTCGGAGAGTTTCTTTTCGACAGCTTGGATGTTTAGTATGGTACCCTTTGGGTGACATGCGACACATTCACTCTCAGGTCATAGTCTCTAGTGCGATGCTAGTTGCAAACGAACATAAAAAAAAGTTCTTTCGTAAAAGACAAAAAACAAACTTCAAACCTTTTTGCCTCGTGGGACCATAATTCAAAGGAAGCTTTTCTGAAGAAAAGAGTGTCGTTAAACATCAGCGCCACCGCAAACAGGCTTTGTCCCTAACTGCTGGAACTGCTGTTTAAACCTACTCGATAAAACAGATGAATCTGAATTCTCGTAATCCGTATTATCCCGAACTACGTAAGCTCTGATCTCTCATACCTGTTGAGAGTACATAGGCACAATACTGATGTATTGGTGAGCCACCTTCCCCGTAACCCGTAGTTAGTCGAACTACGTTGACTCTGATTTCTCATTCTCTGATGAGAATACGTAGGCATAAAGCGCGACGTTTTGCCGAGTCATTTTCTTTTCTTTTTAAGCCAGCCTTGATAGGTAGATAGATAAAACCAACCCGTCATATAAACACAACAAACGTGGATCCCGTCGAGTACGACGGACGTGAGGGGTGCTAATACCTTCCCCTTGGGTAACTGACTCCCGATTCCAGACAATGGTTGCGATGACCTTGTCTTATACCCTTTTCGTCAGGTTTTTCCGATCGTTTCCTTTCCCGTTCTGAGGGATAAATAACGAAAGGTGGTGACTCTTCTGTTTTGCCGGCACCTTATTTTCGCGGAAGCGACACCAGCAGCAAAAAAACAGCAACAGAATCACTTTTCAACAACTTATTACATCTCCAAACATACCAATGCTCACACTATCAATTATGCACGAAATTACCTCAGCAAACAGTGATATGATTAGCATGTAAACATGGTAAAGCAACATGATCATGGATCAAGAAGATCAAATCAACCACAATTCAATCAAATGTGAAGATCAACATTATGAACATGCAAGTAAGTTCGAAAATTAAATCGGATCAGAATTCCAACCTACGAATCGGAGAATTGATTCGGTAATTGTTGATCTAACTGTAATTGAGAAGATCCAAGCAAAGAAACCCGGAAAACTTCAAGATCCACACCAATTCTTGTAGTAGCAATCAAGATCCACAAAGAACAAGCCAAAATAAGCCAAATAATCACTTCCGAAATAACTTCCAAGTTCAGATCTGCTTGAGCACGAAAATTGAATGATGAAAATGGAATTAATGGAGTGAATTGATGAAGGTTCAACTCTTAGAAATCATGGATTCCAATGAAGAAACAATGATTTCAATGAGAAGAGCTTTGTGTGAGTTTTGTGAGGTTGAAAAATTGAGAGAGAATTGAGAGAGAACTGAGAGAGAATTATGAAGATGAAAGGGAATTATGAAGATTTTTTTGTGAGGTTTGGAGTAAATCATTTAAATATACTCTTGGTTCGGATCCAAAGCAAGGCTTGGAAATAGGATTGGGATGTGGTATGGGGTTTTGGCGGGAAACTGAAATAACCAACTTGAGAAGGTTCTAGATCCTTCTAGAATGCCAAATGGAACCTTCCAAATGATCAAAAATTAGACCCCAAATGGGAATTGCTTGAAATCTCACGTGCAAGGCAAAATCTGCTTTGGTTAATCGGTTAACCATATAGGTTAATCGATTAACACTATTAAAACTTGCAAATCTGGACTATTTTCCAGTGGTTAATCGGTTAACCATATGTGTTAACCGATTAACACATTCAAAAATTTGAATTTGCCGCCTTTTGGTGGGAAATCTGCCTGTTCGCCCGTTCTCAACTGTTCGGGGCCCTGTTAAGCTTCTGAAACTTGCTGTTGAATATTATGATCATGAAAATGCTTAGGATACTCCTGAATGCCGCTTCCTATAGAGAAAATGTCTGCAAATAAAATGAAATCGGTCGCTCAACCGTTGGGCAAAATAAACCCCAGACCCTCTGATGCTTGAATAAAATCTCTTGATTAGCTTTGTACTCTATGATAGCCCTTGACCTCCTGCATACATGTCAATGCAATGCATATGGTAATGTTATGTTAAATGAAACGAAACACAAGCTAGATAAAGAAATGTTGGGCAAATTTTGGGGTGCAACACCGCTGGACTTTAAAAGAAATCGAAAAGAACTCAAAAGAGTCAGTCCAGGCAAAAATTAGGGAATCAAAAGAATAAAATGAAAGGATCTCAACAGAAAAATCCTTAAACAAGGACAAAGTCGTGTGGATACAGACGCCGAAAACGAAAGAGGAGTAACTATCACTCCGAAAACCTTGTGAGTTCCTTAGCCATTGTTCCTAACATTCCTCGAAGAGGCGAGTGCTCGTGCTAGGTTAACTGAACATTAGGATCGGAGATCATCACGTAGAAGGGGTGGGTACGAATCATGACTTGAGCCTAATATCCCTTGTTTCACGAACCGTGAACCCGACCACGATACAACCCTTAAAAGACCTAATTGAGGCAGGGTTTATTCTGAAAGCGCATTACGATAAGGTTGAGTAACCTGACTCCTACATGATTTGCTAATCATATCCTTGTTGTATTTTTCACTGATCAAATTAGCACTATGTTTGAACTCTTTGGTTCATTCGTCACTCACTATCATGACACGTAAATGAGTGACAACATTTTTTTTCGAAATCTGCATGAACATTGCATTAACATTACCATTCGTGAATAAACAGTTTTAATTGCAGGTCAGTAGTTGATATGAAGGAATTCCAACAGAGAATAGTCAATCAGGACTGAATCGTTAGTAGTCTGGATCAGAATGGTATACTGCGAAGCCCTGTGAATTTGGGGCATTGACTTCCAGTGAGTTTAGAATCAGTTGGTCTGAGGACAAGTCCCGAAGCATCGGTTGATTATGGGACAGTTTGTTCAAGAAGCAGTTGATCAGAAGTGAATCTTCTCGAGACCCAATCAGGAGCAGTTATCCAGAACTCCTGTGATTTGAGGGCAGATCCCTCCATTGTTCAATCACGGCAGGTTAAGTTGCTCAACGCTTGTTCATGGGTAAGCTACTTCAGGAGTATATTGAAACCAACCATGTTGAGAGTAGGTTAGTTGAGGATGAATCCTTCCGTTGTACAGATACCGGGGCAAGCCATCTCGAGGTCGCCTCATGGCAAGCTGCTTTCTGTTCAGAATGAATTTTCCTAAGAGTCGGATTGGGGCAAGTTGATTGCACTGGGGCAAGTTATTCAAGCGAGTTTGTTCACCCCAGCAAGAGTTGAGTGTCGGGGAATCGTGTCATTACCCTACCAAAAAACCTGAACCTTCTGAAGAAGCCTTGCTGCCATTGGATTGTTATCCTACAGCCTAAACTTGTTACTTACCGTGTAACCAAAGTCATTTCCAAAGCCCAGTTCTCGCCTGGAAAACCTCCAAAGCCAAGTCCTCGTCTGGAAAACCGGTAACCAGTTCTCGCCCGGTCCACCTTTCTTAGAATACCAGTTCTCGTCTGGTGCGTGTCAGCTTTTAAACCAGTTCCCGTCTGGTCGCCTTTTCCTTGACCCACTGTTTAACCAGTTCTCATCTGGCTAATGCAGTTTTAAAGCCCAGTTCTCGTCTGGCAAACCAAAAATCAGTTCCCGTCTGATATCCAAAACCGAGAAGTCAGTTCTCGTCTGACATCTTAAACCCTTTTGCCACCAGTTCTCGTCTGGTAGTCTACCCTCGAATGCTAGTTCTCGTCTAATATGTCCCCTTTAAATCCACTTTTGTTGGTAACCAGAAATAAATGCCTATCACCATAAACCTATCCCTAAACTAGAAAAAGCCAATTGTACCTGGCCTGATATTCCCGGTGATGTGTGCTATCACGTTCCCTGACACGAGGCTCGAATGATCTCAGTTCTCCATGATTGGTGTTCTGTATTCCCTTAGGGGGTGATGTTGTTAAATCAGGAAATTCTCTTCAGCAGAGATGTGCAGTTAACATCGACTCTCCTCAGCTGTTTGAGATTGCAGCAAGTTGAGATGGCACTTTTCCTTTATCATAGTAGGGTCAAGATTATCCTCAGCAGGGCGAGATTGATATCCCCGACAGAGTGTAGCCATCCCCGGCAGATTGATTGTACATTCCCAACGGTTTAAGATCGAATTTCTCCCTGACAAGCGGATTTGGGTTTATTTCCCCAGCACTGGGCCAATGTGCAGTTTCTCGTAGGAGACTATTCACAAGTGTTCAGCCTTCTATAGCGCAGACTGAAGTTTCCAGCGGAATTGAAAGTCCACACATAGTGGTATTTTCCCCGGCAGGTAGGATTTATTCCAGCGTCTGGTTGCTTATCCTCAGCCGAGTTTGCAGTTCCCCAAGAGAGCTGAGTCCTTGAAAAGCGTTCAGGCCATGATTGGTGCTCCCCAGTAGAATGTTGAATAGCTGATGCTGTATTTCCCCATCGGAGTTGTTATCTCCAGGAAAGTTTAGCCGCAAAGACCGTGCAGTTTATTTCTGCGATTGACATCGTTTCCCTCAGCAGTTTGTGGTTCGTATACCTAGCCGAGAAGATCCCAGTTCTCGTAGAGCTTTATTCCCCTACAGCAGTCGACTGAAGTTCGTTTCCCCCAGGAAGAATCCAATTGAGATTGGTGTGACTTCTTCTCCTTGGCAGGATGATTCCTCCTCTCCATCAGAGCGGTTCTTTCTCCTTGACAAGAGGCTTTCCCTTCAGCATTTATTTTGCTGATGGGGTTGTAGCATTTTGCATGATTGCATGGCATTTACCCTAAACGCGTAGCAATTCCACCGTGTGGAGCATTGTGCCATAGTCAAACATATGCATATGAAACATGAGCTAGGTCGTTACCGTTCTTGTTTTGCAGGTGTTCCTCCGCATAATGGTTTGCTCAAGATGATTCTTGAATTCCCCAGT
This sequence comes from Lathyrus sativus, assembly GCA_963859935.3. NCBI lineage: Eukaryota > Viridiplantae > Streptophyta > Magnoliopsida > Fabales > Fabaceae > Lathyrus > Lathyrus sativus. The sequence goes on along the minus strand of OZ012736.1, from coordinate 216,268,668 downwards.
GAAATTGATTGCTTAAGATGATTCTTAAAATCCCCGGTGAAGTTGCCAGAGTTGGTTGCTCAAATTGATGCTTAGAATCTCCAGCAGAGTGTTTGCTCAGGATGATTCCTGAAATCTCCCGCAGAGTTATTGGTTCAGGGTGATTCTTGAAGTCCCCGGCGAAGTTTTTTGTTCAAGATGATTCTTGATTCCCTCAGCAGAGTTTATTCAGGATGATTCCTGAATCCCCGAAGCAGAGTTACGTGATAGTTATCCCAAATCCCCAACGGAGATGTGTCATCCCTAGCAGGTTTGAACGGAGAAGTTGAAATTTCCCTTATTGACTTACTGATGAAGTCCGACAAAGATGTTGTCGACGTGCCTAGCGACATGATGAGTCCATAGGCGACGATAAGGAATTCTTCTGCTATGAAACAGAATGCCTGATTGCATGATCAACCATCCATTACCAGTGACCGTGTAACCGGTGACCCCTTGATGACTTGAGGACGAAGTTCTACAGCAAAATCAGATGATCATCCTGACAGAGATTTGAGATTAGGCCATTCACGGGTTACCGTGTGACCAATTCCTTAGCAGAGTTGTCGTGCAACTGGCATGCTCAGTTTTGAAGATGTTCCTACCAATCCAAGTGTCGTTTACCTAGGCGGGCGGCAGATCGCCAGTAACCGTGTAACCGATGATCCCTCGATGATTTGAGGATGCAATGATATCAGATAAATCAGAGAATCATCCTGAAGGAGGTTCAGATCAGTATTTCTCAAGCTAGTTGCCGTGCAGCCATTATTTCAGTTTCCGAAGATTTGTTCCCATCATAGTACCGTGTACTTGTGCAGTTGGGAAATTTCCGGGTTCTCTTGTATTCAACCGTCTTCTACCTTTGAATTTTTGAAAGTCGTTCGCTTTTCAACCCTTCAGGTCCAAGCCGTTTGAATAGGGGCAGCTGTTGCACCCCAAAATTTGACCAACTACTCATCGCAATTTGGCTCATGTTTCAACTCATTTCATTTGCATACCACGTACATTGCATTTTTTCAGTCAGATTGACTTTATCGGGATTACAGCCCTCTGATCACGTTTCAGGCAGCTTCATACCATTTCGAATACGAGGATTTATTTTGAGAATTGGTGCTCGTCCCGGTGTTTTCATCTCTCGCTGTTATTTTGAGGACATCTCGGTGTCCGATTTTTACCTTTTATTTCGCTATGTTCGCGTATCTGTTTGCTAATGGATTTAATCGGCTTCCTTGCATTTTTAGATTTTTCCCTTTATTTTCTAGAATTTTAAATGAATTTTAATTGTTTTTCTAGAATTTTAATTCTTTTAAATAGATTTTAATAGTCTTTTAGAGGTTTATTTTCTATTATAGAATTTAATAGATTTTTAATAGCAATTTTCTATTTTTTAGAATAACTCATTTTTAGATATAATAGTTTTTTTAATGGATTAATAGGTTAATTGATTTGTTTTCTAGATTTTAAATAGATTTTTAATGAATTTTAAGTAGTTTTAATGGGGTTAATAGATTTTTTTCTCTATTTTTAATAGGGTTAGGATTTAATAGATTTTAAATCTCTTTTTGGATGTTAATTGATTTAGAAGTTAGTGGAGTTAATCATTTCTTTGCTAGATTAATTTCTTTTTAGAGGTAATTGGATATTAATTAGCATTTTAGGAGGTTTGATTAGCTTGATAGTTTTAATTAGTCTTTAGGATAATCATTCTTAATTAGAGTAGCTTTAATTAGCAGTTCTTGAGTAATAGGTCATAATTTTCGCTTAAGCTTTAATTAGGGCTTAATCATCTTCTTTTTATCTGTTAACTGAATTTATGGATTTTAGTTGGTTTTTAAATCAGAGTTAATCAATTCAGTGGGCCATGTGTCTAAGTTGGAGGCCCACGGTCCAGTACGTGCCACTTGTCATGCATATAAAGTTCCACCTGCTTCACTCTCTCTCAACCACCTCATTCACTGCATGCACACATAGATTGACACATCACCCACTCTTCTCCCACACTTGTCCCTCTCTTTCTCCGCATGGCCCACACGTGGCCCCCATTCACCCCCTCTCTCACATGCGTGTTGACACGCGTCCGTCCCCTTCATCCCTTCCACCTCCGGCCATGCATGCGCCGGAGGTCAGCCGCAACTGTCACCGGAGCCACCCTAACCATCACCGGTGACCGTTCAACTCGCCGGAAACTGCATTTTCTGCCGGAATCTTCATCCACTCAACCGTTTTCTATAAATTCATCATCAAGATCCACAGATCTTCAACGACCTTCATCCAACTTCAAGAATGATCGTCACCATCTCCGATCCAGATCAGATCTCCTTCGTGTTCATCATACAAGAGCCTTCATCCTCGTTTTTCCAGATCCCTATACCGTCTCCAACAATTTTTCCAGCGAGATCCTTCATATGATCTTCATCATTCTGCATCCTTGTTCCTCCGTTCATCTGTGTTCATCAGTTGCTACACAACTTCTCCAGACTCATCATCAACCTTCAAGATCGCGCAATCGTTTTCGTTATCTTCAAGTTCATCGTCATCATAAACCTTCAAAAACTCCTTCAAACATGATCTCTCAATGCTAGAAGCTTCAATTTCGTCTCAACTTCACGAACTATTCGTCAGATCTTCGTCAAGATCTCCGTCAGGATCTTCGTCCATAAGAACATTCAGAACCTTCACTCCAGGTTTCCACAATCTTCATTCGTGGACAATAATTGTAACTGCATCAAGAAATTCTCTGATCTCCATCGATCATCACCTTTTTCATGATCCACGCGCAAGGAGGACTTCGCATGGGTTTTGTTTTTGGATGGGAGAGCGAGTGAGATTAGGGGAGTTAAGGATGAGGTTGAGACGGTGAGAAAGTTGAGGGTGGGCGAAGAACGGAGATGGCGGCGCAGTTGAGTGAGGAAGAATAGTTAGGGTTCAGAGTTTGGATTGAAGAGAAGTGAGGGCAGAGAGGAGAGGTCGTGGGTTGGGGGATTGGGCCTCAAGCCCAACGAGATTTTTGGAGCTACACTCCCCGTTTTCATATTCACCCTCCGTTTTGGTTGTTTTTTATTCTTGTTGGGCTAGACCCAACTGATTGCTAAAGCTTACACCTTTTTTTTCCTAGCGACCCCCCCCCCCCTTGATGGAGTTTTGGTAGTTATTGGGCTGGGCCCAGAACAACGTTTTCTACTTACACCTTTTTTCCCAGCGCACACCCCCCCAGTTTTATTTTGGTTTATTTTCTTAGTGTATTGTGGGCTCAAAGCCTAGTTCTGTTATTTTTTCTGCTTTACCCTAGTTTTGCAGATTGTACCCCCCTCCCCTTTGCAATTTAATTTTTCCCTTGTATTGGATGATTGATTGTAATAGTGTAGTTCTATTTTTTCTATTTTTCCTTAGGGATTATAGTTCATAGTTTAGAATATTAGCGCATATTTTTTACTATAAAATTTTAAATAGAATATTGCATTAATATAGAATTTTTCATTCTAGTTTTCTTTATAGAATATTATAGATTTAATATAGTTTTTTTTTCTATTTTCTTTATAGAACGTTATAGCATTTTAGAATTGTTTTTCATGCTATTTTTCTTATACGCAGTTCATTTTAATATTTCTTCAGAATATTTTCTATTGGAATTTAATTGCTAATATTTAGGAGTAGCATATTATTTCCATTTTGTGTTGGATTTCTCTCCTATTTTCCTTTCTATCTGATTTTATCTTTGATTTTATTTTTGGCTGGCCGTGATACATGATTCAATTGGAGAATGATTTTCGATATCATTTCTCTATCTTGTCTTTGACACGGACATCAATACGCTACCTCTTAGAGTTTGATTTCTCGTGTAAGTCGAACCATGACGGTCTAAGCATCACATTGTTCCTGATTCGAGCGTCCTCATCAAGAATCCAGAGAGGAGAAGATTGAAATGAAGCTTGTGCGCATGTCAGGAGCCAACGGAGCCGCTTCGTTCAACATCATCTTATTCAAGTCTTCAGGAAACCGTCGAGTGTTGTGAGCTGTAGCGTTAGATACGTAGGAAATGACAATCGAGCGGTCTCCCCTCGATCGTTTAGGGTGTTTAGTATATGTCCCTTGAGTAATATACGACGCACTCGCTCCTATGTATTAGGTTCTTGCGTTTGTGTCCCGAGTTCCTTCCTGTTTAGGCATAAGCCTGCTTCCTCTTTGTTCTCGCCCCCGCGCGACCGAACCCCTTTTCTCTCCCGTTCAGGCGATCGAGACCCTTTCTCTTGCCCATGTGCAATCGAGACTCGTTTTCCCGCCGAACTACGTTTGCTCTGATCTCTCGTACCAGACGAGAGTACGTAGGCATAAGATGTGATATCCTAGCGAGCTCCCTTATCCCTTTTCCCTGTTTTGATGTAGTTAGTTGAACTACAGCTGCTCTGATTTCTCGTACCAGACGAGAATATGTAGGCATAGGATGCGATATCCTAGCGAGCACACTAACAACTAATTTCTCTGTTCTCTCGCTGCCGTGCGATCGAGACCTTCCCGCTAACGACTGATGTTTCCCTTTCTCTTGCCCGAGCGCAGTTGAGACCAGACCGTAGTTCTAGTACCCGTAGGTTCCCATACCTTTCAAACCCGACATACTACGTCCGTTCTACCAAAAACAGGTAACGCCTAAGTCTCCATCGAGTGAGCAGCATACACCTAACTGCTAGAATGTGTACGCTAGTATCGTCAATCCTTTCTCTCACCCCCGTGTGATTGAGAACACCCTGTCTAGCCGTATTATCCCGAACTACGTAAGCTCTGATCTCTCAAGCCTGTTGAGAGTACGTAGGCACAATACTGACGTATTGGCGAGCCACCTTCCCCGTTCCCCTGTAGTTTCCCGAACTACGTCGACTCTGATTTCTCATTCTCTGATGAGAATATGTAGGCATGGAGCGCGATGCTCTATCGAGTCAGTTTCTTTCCGTTTAGCTTTAGAAGTCGTAGATAGATTGTTTTTCACCCGTAGATAAACCTAACAAGCGCGGATCCCATCGAGTACGATGGACGTGAGGGGTGCTAATACCTTCTCCTTGCGTAACCGACTCCCAAATCCAGACAATGGTTGCGATGACCTTGTCTTATACCTTTTCGTCAGCTTTTTCCGATCGTTTCCTTTCCCGTTCTGAGGGATAAAAAACGAAAGGTGGCGACTCTTCTGTTTTGCCGGCACCTTATTTTTGCGGTAGCGACAATGCCCGTTGGGGCAACCTATCAGCAGGCAATGATGACTTTATTTCATGATATGATTCATCAAGAGATCAAGGTTTATGTTGATGACATGATTGAGAAGTCAAAAACGGAGGAAGGACATCTGGTCAATCTTCTAAAATTATTTGACAGGTTGAGGAAATTCACTTTGAGGATGAATCCTAACAAGTGCGCATTCGGGGTGAGATATGGGAAGCTACTGTGGTTCATTGTCATTAACAGGGGTATTGAGGTAGATCCTGCCAAAATAAAAGCTATCCGAGAAATTCTTGAGCCTAGAACAAAAAGGAGGTTTGTGATTTCCTTAGGATATTGAACTATATTTCAAGGTTCATATCTCATCTTACAGCCACTTTTGAATCAACATTCAAATTACTAAGACAAAATCAAACAGTCAGGTGGAATGAAAATTTCCAGAAGGCGTTTGAAAAGATAAAAGAGTATCTGCAGGAACCTTCAATACTCAAGCCTCTAGTAGCAGAAAGATCTCTGATAATTTATCTTACGGTTCTTGAGAATTCAACGGGATGTATGCTCGGTCAACAGGACGAGTCAGGTAGAAAAGAGCACGTCATCTACTACCTGAGTAAGAAATTCACTGATTGTGAGTCGAGATACTCAATGCTAGAAAAAACATGTTGTGCACTCGCTTAGTGATATGCACTAACTTTTGAGAATTATGCATTTCCTTCAAAATTCCTGAAATAACTTTGTTAACTTTTGGAATATTAATTCTTTTGGGACTCAAAGAAAGTAATCTGCCTTATAATTACAAGAATGGCAGAATTTGATACATGCATAGAAAATAAACGAGACTGATATGAAATAAATGAGAAATAAGAAATGGAATTAAGTAGAAGGGGCACCACACTCTTTCTAATCCAAGATAGAATGATAAGCCTATGGATGAGGATCACCACAAGAAAAGGATTTCTTGATAAGATCAATTTTGGTCGAATCCAGAACCTAAGAGCAAATACTCTCACTTACACAATGTGTAAACTCGACAAAATTCATTGATTCAAAAATAAGATACATGCCTCCTTTATATAGGAATGACTTAAGATGATGAAATAAGTAAACATTAACTCCTAAAAAAACAAAAGGATTTCAGCCACTAATTATCATGATAGTGGTTTGAGTTATTACAAAGAAAGGTCAAAATAAAGAAGAGATAGTGGGGTTCTTAAAAGGGCATAATAATGGCAATTCTTTATTTACCACTTCTCTTGCAATTTTCATCCATTATAGTGTGGTTATTGGTATTTCCTTTATTTTTATTTATTTATGCATTATTGGGCCTTTTATCACATGCTTGGATGATAAGAATAAACTTGGGCTCTTTTTCTTCAATCTGGCCCTTGCATTCTATTGACTTGATCATGAAGTGAACTAAAGCATCATTGACTCTTCTTGCACGTGCCCTTGTCATAGGACCTCCTAAGCTTTGCATTGTATCATTTATGTCTTGGATTACATCCTCATCATTCCCTCCTTCTTGAAAAGAATTCGACCTCGAATTTAGACCATCATCACCTACATCAAAAGGAGATAAATCAACCACATTAAAAGTAGTACTTACCTCATACTCACCTGGAAGTTATATTTTGTAGGCATTGTCATTGATCCTTGAAAGTACTTGAAATGGTCCATCTCCCCTAGGTTGAAGTTTGGACTTCCTTTGTGATGGGAATCTCTCTTTTCTCATATGTATCCAAACCCAATCCCCAGGTTCAAAAATAACTTTCTTTCGCCCTTTGTTTGCACTTTTTGCATAACTTTTATTTTTCTTTTCAATTTGCAATTTTACTTGTTCATGCAATTTTCTCACAAATTCAGCCTTAGCTTTCCCATCTTTATGCTTCAAAATTGATGTGTTAGGCAATGGTAACAAATGTAGAGGTGTTAAAGGATTAAAACCATACACAATCTCGAAAGGTGAATGTTGTGTAGTGCTATGGACAACCCTATTGTAAGCAAACTCTACATGAGGTAACCATTCCTCCCACATTTTTAAATTCTTTTTAAGAACAACCCTAAGAAGAGTAGAAAGAGTTCTATTTACTACTTCAGTTTGTCCATCTGTTTAGGGATGACAAGTAGTGGAAAATAATAACTCTGTACCCACATTTCCCCACAAAGTCCTCCAAAAATGGCTTAAGAACTTGGTAAGCCATGTAGGCGCACCACTTCCTTAAAGAACAAATTAGCAACATGACACGCATCATCCACCTTTTTACATGGAATAAAATGTGCCATTTTAGAAAACCTGTCCACAACTACACAAATAGAATCTCTGTCATTCTTTGTTCTAGGCAGTCCCAAAACAAAGTCCATGGAAATGTCAATCCAAGGAAATTCAGGTACAGGCAAAGGAGTATACAAACCATGAGGCATAACTTTTGATTTAGCCTTTTTACAAACAATGCATCTTTCACAAAGCTTTTGAACATCAATTTTCATGTGAGGCCAATAAAAATGTTCTTTTAAGAATTCTAGAGTTTTAGAAACCCCAAAATGACCCATTAGTCCTCCCTCATGCGCCTCTTTTACAAGTAATTCTCTAATGGATCCTTTAGGCACACATAGTTTTTTTTCTTTAAATAAATAGCCATTGTGCCTAAAATACCCATTGAAGGCAGTATGCCCACAAGCTAAAAATTTTGAAGAAAATTCAAGGTCACTTTCATACAAATCTTTAATATGCTCAAGACCAAAAACTTTTGTTTCAAGAGTAGAAAGCAAGACATGTCTTCTTGAGAGTGCATCTGCCACAACATTAGATTTACCTTTCTTATGCTTGATTACATAAGGAAATTGTTCAAGAAACTCAACCCACTTGGCATGTCTCTTATTCAACTTACCTTGCCCTTTCAAACGTTTCAAGGATTCGTGATCACTATGAATGACAAACTCTTTGGGCAGCAAGTAATGTTGCCAAGTTTGTAGAGCTCTCACCAAGGAATATAATTCCTTATCATATATAGAATAATTGAGGGCAGCCCCTTTTAGCTTTTCACTAAAATAAGCAAGTGGATGACCTTCCTGCAACAAAACAGCTCCAATTCCCACATTAGATGCATCACATTCAATTTCAAAAGATTTAGAAAAATTAGGCAATGCAAGAATTGGTGCTTGGGTGAGCTTTTCCTTTAGGGCAGCAAAGGCTTGCTCTTGTTTTTCACCCCATTTAAAACCAACATCCTTTTTAACAATTTCATTGAGGGGTGCTGCCAAGGTACTAAAGTCCTTCACAAACCTCCTATAAAAACTAGCCAAACCATGAAAGCTTCTTACTTCACTTACATTTTTGGGAGGAGGCCACTCTCGAATGGCTTTCACCTTTTCCTCATCAACATGGACTCTTTTAGAGCTCACAATGAAACCTAAGAAAATCACATGATCGGTGCAAAAGACACATTTTTCTAGGTTGGCATAAAAATTTTCATATCTTAGCACTTGCAAAACAGCCCTTAAATGAACGCAATGATCATCTAAGTTCTTGCTATAAATCAAAATATCATCAAAATACACAACAACAAACTTACCCAAGAAATCCCTTAACACATGGTTCATTAGTCTCATGAAAGTACTAGGTGCATTAGTTAATCCAAAAGGCATAACCATCCACTCATACAAACCAAATTTTGTTTTAAAAGCAATTTTCCATTCATCCCCTTCCCTTATTCTAATTTGGTGATATCCACTTTTCAAATCAATTTTAGAAAATAAGCATGCACCAAACAATTCATCAAGCAAATCATCTAGTCTAGGAATATGATGCCTATATTTAATGGTAATATTGTTAATGGCCCTACAATCAGTGCACATCCTCCAACTACCATCCTTTTTAGGGACTAGAATAATAGGGACAGCACAAGGACTTAAACTTTCTCTTACCCATCCTTTACTTATCAATTCAGCCACTTGCCTTTGTATCTCTTGAGTTTGTTGTGGATTGCTTTTATATGATGGCCTATTAGGAAAAGATGCTCCTGGATTGAGATCAATATGATGTTCAAATCCTCTAATAGGTGGTAAACCACTTGGCACCACTTTTGGAAATAATTCTTTAAATTCCTGCAAAAGAGACTCAACACAATTTGGCAATTTTTTTTCATTAGAAATAGTGGTTAGTAAAGGCACCTCCTTGCAAAAAAGCAAGTAAAAGGGCTGGTGTGACACAATTGCTTTCTTCACATCTCTCTTTTTTTTTTTGCAATTAAACTTTGTTTCTTTTCTCCTTTATCATTCTTTTTATTTTCATTCTTTTCTTTTTATTTTTCTTTTTCTTTTTCTTTTTCTTTTCTTTCTTGATCATATTTTTCTCTCATTTTCTTTTGATCTTCTCTCACCTCACTAGGATTTAACGGTACAAGATTGATCTTTTGATCATGATACATAAAAGAGTACTTATTGGAGTACCCATCATGATTGGCTTTTCTATCAAATTGCCAAGGCCTACCTAATAACAAATGACTAGCTTCCATTGGTACTACATCACACAACACTACATCCTCATATTTTCAAATTTTAAAACAAATCTCAACTTGTTTATTAACAAGCATTTCTACACTTTCATTAAGCCATTGGAGTTTGTAAGGCTTAGGGTGAGGTTCCGTTTCCAATTTTAGTTTAGAAACCAAACACGTGCTTGCAACATTTGTACAACTTCCTCCATCAATTATTAAAGAAAAAACCTTTCCTTGCACAAAGCATCTTGAATGAAAAAGGTTTTCTCTTTTACTTGTATCCTCCTCCTTTATTTGGCTTCCCAACATTCTTCTCACCATGAGTAAATCTCCACTAGGTATTTCTTCTTCAAACTCCTCATCATAATCACCATCCTCCTCTTCAACAATTTCTTTGTTTTCTTCCATAAGCATGGTTCTCTTTGTTGGACATTGAGATGCAATATGTCCTTGGCCTTGACACTTGAAACACTTAACACTTTTGTTAGTTGAAACACTTGAAGAAGATGTAATAGTTTTACCTTTGTTTTCAACTGTAGCTTCCTTAGACGATGAAGCACCCTCCTTCTTTGTTTTGTCCTTCCAACTTTGAGAATTGAAAGTGGTGGAATTTTTCCTTGCTTGGCTCTTTCTTTTGAGTTGTTGTTCCACTTTGATAGCTTGGTGTACCAAATCATCCATTTCAACATAGTGATGAAGTTCCACTATGTCACTAATGTCATGATTTAGACCATGGAGAAACCTAGCCATAGTTGCTTCATCGTCCTCCTCTACATTAGCTCTAATTTTGAGAACTTCCATCTCCTTGAAATATTCTTCAACACTTTTAGAACCTTGAGTGAGCCTTTGCAATTTGTTGTGCAATTCCCTATGATAATAGGAAGGAACAAACCTTCTCCTCATGATTCTTTTCATCTCTTCCCAAGTATCAATTGGTCGTTCTGCATACCTCCTTCTATCTTTGATCAATGGATCCCACCAAACTAAGGCATACTCCTTGAACTCAATAGAAGCCACCTGCACTTTTTCAATATTAAAATAATTGTGACAATTAAAAATTTGTTCAAGTTTAGTCTCCCATTCTAGATATGCCTCCGGGTCACTCTTCCCAACAAAAGATGGAACTTTAATTTTTATGCCCCTCAAATTATCTCTCCCTTGTCTCGTTCTACGTCTTCTTTCCTCCTCATCACCAGTACCATCATTAGAATTTTGGGGCCTCCTTTCTAACTCATCAATTCTTTGTTGAAGTTGTTCACCTTGTTCTCTTACCAATCTTTCAAAATTGTCACGCATGGCTGCGATCTGAACAGTTAAAGTTGCTGTTCTAGGTGAAGGTGGACTAGACATAATTGTGAAATATTTGTGAAATTAGGAACAAGTGTTTAAAAATGGACCTCACCACTCTACTCACGTGTTTACACTCAATCACTCGTGTTTCACTCAATTTTTTTTTTGGATTTTTTTTTAATAATTAAAACACTCTGCCTTTTACCACTCAATTTGCTCTTTTAGTTCTTTAGAAAAACCAAAATGAATCAACACAAAGAAATCAATTTCAGAAAATAATCAACACACAAAAAGCTTTAAAAAAAAGACTCTAAAACAAAGGAAACTAGGAGAATTTTATGAGTGTGGCAAGAAAAAAATAGAATTTTTTTTGTTTGAATCATAATCTTTAACAATCAGATCCCTTTTTTTCAATTTTTTTATACCCTTTTTTTTCAATTTTTTTTATAATGATATATGGATAATAATGAAGAACAAGAATATGGACAATTTACCACATTTCGGTCCTTTTTTTTTTTTGGAGTATGCTCTGATTACCACTTGATATGCACTAACTTTTGAGAATTATGCATTTCCTTAAAAAATTCCTAAAACAACTTTGTTAACTTTTGGAATATTAATTCTTTTGTGATTCAAAGAAAGTAATCTGCCTTATAATTACAAGAATGGCAGAATTTGATACATGCATAGAAAATAAACGAGACTGATATGAAATAAATGAGAAATAAGAAATGGAATTAAGTAGAAGGGGCACCACACTCTTTCTAATCCAAGAGAGAATGATAAGCCTATGGATGAGGATCCCCACAAGAAAAGGATTTCTTGATAAGATCAATTTTGGTTCAATCCAGAACCTAAGAGCAAATACTCTCACATACACAAAGTGTAAACTCGACAAAATTCATTGATTCAAAAAGAAGACACATGCCTCCTTTATATAGGAATGGCTTAAGATGATGAAATAAGTAAACATTAACACCTAAGAAAACAAAAGGATTTCAGCCACTAATTATCATGATAGTGGGTTGAGTTATTACAAAGAAAGGTCAAAATAAAGAAGAGATAGTGGGGTTCTTGAAAGGGCATAATAATGGCAATTCTTTATTTACCAGTTCTCTTACAATTTTCATCCATTATAGTGTGGTTATTGGTATTTCCTTTATTTTTATTTATTTATGCATTATTGGGCCATTTATCACATGCTTGGATGATAAGAATAAACTTGGGCTCTTTTTCTTCAATTTGGCCCATGCGTTCTATTGACTTGATCATGAAGTGAACTAAAGCATCATTGACTCTTCTTGCACGTGCCCTTGTCATAGGACCTCCTAAGCTTTGCATTGTATCATTTATGTCTTGGATTACTGTTGCACCCTAAAATTTGCTCAACATTTCTTTACCTAGCTTATGTTTCATTTCATTCACATTAGCATTATCATTTGCATTTCATTGACATGTATGCAGGAGATCAAGAGGTATGATCACCAATGAAGGGCTACACAAGAGTTTGAAGCTAGCTAAGAAGGTTATTCAAGTGTTCAAGGGTTGATATCCTTGTCAGATAAGTTAAAAGATCCTCAGAGAGAGTGGTTGAAGCCAAGAGGGTGTGTCTCCTAACTTAAGAGTTGTGGGAAGAGCATCAGATGATTCTGAAGCCATGAAGTTATACTTGAGGTCTTGAGATATCTCATGAGAAATGTTGAAGATCACTTTGAAGCCTAGACAGGTCATTGTGCAAGATTAAGAAGACTCAGCCATGAGTGGTGCATTTAGGGTTTGACTGGGTCAACCCTAAGTCAACTGATGATTTGGAGAAGGTTGAGACATAATCCAAGAGCCATGTGATCATGGATTGATACATTGAGATGTTATAAGGATGATTCCAAGGTCAACTCATCATGATTGAAGAGTTTGAGAAGTTTCAAGCTAGGGTTTCTAAGGCTTGACAGTGTAAAATCCCCTAGTTTGACCCCTATCTTCAAGCAATTCAGCTCAAGATGTGATTGTCATCTCCTCTTACCCCCAACATAAATGTTGTAGAGAATGATATTAGCTTTAATTTGAGTGCTATAAGTCCTTGATAGGATTTGTAGAACTCAAGTTATTGCTTTGACAAGTTACAGGTCATCTGAGGTATGTGAATTTGGAGCTTGAAAGTTGTCCAACTTGCATGAAACTTCTGCCCTAGAAGGATGATTCCTATGAACTTTTGGTCAACATGAATGTTATTCCTTATACTCTTAGATTTCTAGAGAGTACTAGAAGTCCTTGATAGGATTTGTAGAACTCAAGTTATGGCTTTGACAAGTCAAGGGCATTTTGGTCATTTGGAGATTATAGGTCATTTCAATCATAAGGCCATAACTCCTATTTGCAAGCTTCAAATGGGAAAATGTTCAACATCAAACTTGTTCAAAATGATGTTTTAAGGCTAGCCAAGAGTTCATGAGAGCTTGGAATAGCTTTCTTCACAAAATAACAAAAATGGCCTAAAATAAGGGTGAATTTCAAATGAACCAAAGATGGAAATTGGGATTTTTGATCTACATGTCCAAACCAAGCCATATGACATACCAATTTGATTGTAAAACACATTTTAAGAACATTGACATTGCCATAATTTTGAATTGAGAGGTAATTTGAGGACTTGCTTTGAAAAGTGGTTACTTACATCACAAGTAACAATTGCCAAACCAATATGCAAGGCATAACCAAGACTCCTTTCAATCCAAACACTTTGATAATCTCATTTGGAGAGAATTTGGATGAAAAGCATAATGAATACAAGCTGATGCAAGGACTGTTTTGAGTATACCATGAGATTGGATTTTCAAGTGAAGTGAGATATTGAATTTCTCATAAGAGTGATCTAGAACTTTCTAGATCATTCATTCATGTTCTATATAAACATATGAAGGGATTCAGGGCCAAGGTTGGTGAGAATTGAGAGAGGAGAGTGAGATTGCACTTTGAAATTTCTCATTGCAAACCAAGATCTGTTACAAGGTTAGAGGCCATTTCAGTCCAAGAAATTGATCTCAATAGCTTGCTCTGAGGTTGGTGATTGATCCCAGATCAAATTCAAGGCCAAGTGGTGGAGGAATCGTGAAGTAGCCATTGGAGTTGGAAGCTTGCAACTCAGAATCGGTTCCAAGAATTCAGGGCGTTTCAATTCTTTTCTTTGTATACAGAAGGTTGATTAGAGGCTAGTGAAGGATTCTGCAAGTTCTTGAGGGTTGATTTGAAGATTCAACCACTCTGTTTGCTCAATTTTACCAGGTATGCAGTTCTTGTTCCATGGCTTAAATTAGGTAGAATCAATGGGAATTATTGTGTTAGATGCAGTGTAGATTGATGTAGGAAGGTTTTTGGATCATTAATTTGGAGATTAGTGACCAATTAGGGTTGTTCCAATTTTCGGTTGAGATTGTGTTCTTGCGAATCTTGAGTTTTTAGAATGAATTAATGGCATGAATGGATTCCTGAGGAAATTTGGGACAAGATTCATCAAGGAATCGTGGCCAGTGGTGGATTCTATAGAGAGTTAGGGTTGTGGATGGTTGATCGGAGAGGTCACCGGCGGTGACCCTAGCGCGTGCAGAGGGAGGAAACTCAGAAATTCAAAAGGTTGAAGATGACTGGATGGCCATTGGATCTTAGGTGGACTTTGACTGAAGACATCATCCCACGGCCACGATCATTTCAAAGTTTGTGAAGGATTTCTGAATAATATGAAACGCAGCGTTTCATTTATTTGCTGGTTTTGGGCTTAAGTCATAGTTGATACTCACACCCCCCTTATGGCCCAGTTTGGATATTGAACTGATTTTTCATGCTATTCACACCACGCGCTTGTCATTTTGTTTTGATTTTCATTTTATTTTTTCATTTTATTCATGGTTATTGGAAAATTCATAAATAATGGAAAAATAACTCAATTAATCCCATTCTTTTTGCCATGGATTCATGATTGAATCTAGTATTTTTTAGATAAAAAATATTAATATTCCATGCATTTTCTGATTTTATGGGCATTTTTACATTTTAATTGACATTAAAATAATCATGGTTGATGCTTGATTTTGTTGAATTTGGTTTGATCATTTGATGATGATTCTTGCCTTGATTTTTTGTGTGTAGCTAGCATAGATGTGCATGTTCCCCCTAGATGTTTCTCACATTTTTGTGATGAATGTAAGTGGTAGTTCTAGGTTGAAACTTTAAGAGCTCCATTTTTAGGGTTTATGGTTGATACCTTGTGATTTAGATTTTATTTTTAGAACTTGATTGATGATTCAACCTCTGGATTTTGTATGGTAGATTCATGATTGAATTAGGTTCCCATAGTTTTTTTTGTAAGATTTTACAATTGGTTTTAGTATTTTAGTTAGGACTAACTTTAGTACTAAGTTTTAGGTGATCCTAACTTGCTAATTCAACTAGATTGACTTCTTTAGTTCCCTTAGATTAGGGTTTTGTCTCTCTTGCTCTTGGATGATGATGAAGGCAAGTTGAAGATGCAATGGATTGCATGCAGAATCTTGGATGTGAAGATCTTCCCTTCTTTTGGTGTAGTGTTGACTAGGTGTTAAGATTAGGGTTTGTAGGTAGAGCTCCTAGATAGATTCTCTTCCTTCATAAACATGGAAGATGTTGATCACTTACATTCTTCCCTATGATGTAAGGTCCCCTTGTAAAGGCCTCATCCCTCCTTTTGTAGGATGTATGGCTCTTTGCAAATTGGTAGAACCTTTGAGGGTCCCTTTCTCTGATGATAGGATGCTTAGTGGTGACCTTTGGTCTCCACTCTGCTACCAATCATCCAAACTTTGCTCTGGTTAGATGAATCTTTCTCCCTTGCTAGAGGATGGAGTTCCTTGTTAGAAGATTGAAGATGCTATGAGTTGATACTTCTTTGTGTTTGGAGATTACCCTTAGAAGCTGAAGCTTGCAGATCAGGGAGAGCAAGTTGAGAGAGCTGAAGCTTGAAGACCAAGTTGACATTTGTAAGGGGATCAAATTGAGTTTGAAGAAATAGCTGAAGCTTGAAGAACAAGTTGATACTTGTGTTTGATACATTAAGAGCCTGCAGGAGCCAAGTTGATACTTGATATTAGGAGTGAAGCCTGAAGGTGGAATTGACTGAAGAGCTGAGGCTTGAGGAAGAGAGAATAAGTTGATACCTATGTTGGATGTATTAAAAGCTTGGAGAAGCAAGTTGACACTTTCTATTGAGGATGATAGCCTTGAAGGGAGGTTGAGGACTGATGACTGAGCTGATGTCAGAAGAGCTTTGCTGTGAAGCTGTGGGAGTTGTTGATTTGCTTTCTTTCCTGTCTGTTTGCTTTTTGTGCAACTGTATTGGTGTAACTTGTTTGATTTGCTTGATGCATTAGAATAAGTTCATGCTTAGACTGATGTAAGCTAGGAGCATGATTGCACTAGAGGTTGAGTTGCTCCCTCTGCTTGTATTGTTACTGTATGGCTTTGCTTGCGGGTATTCGGTAGAGCCTAGCTCCCTTGCCTATGTGGGTTCTATTTGGCTTGATAGCATGTTATTCTCTTCTGTATGATTGCAGTTGTTCTATTTTGCTTGATAGCATTTTGTTTTCTGTATGATTGCAGTTATTCATATCTGGCTTGAGGTTGAGATGAGCTTGTGGAGGCTGATACCCCACACACCTTTCCTTCCTCACTTGCATTGCATGCATTTTACAGGCGTTCATTGTTTACTGTTTAAGCTGATGCTTTATCTGTTTCTGTATCATTGACATGATCCCCTAGGAATCTCACTTCCTTTGATAAGGAAGTGATGATTAGAACTTTAGGTTGAAACCTATGCATGATAACTTCTAGGAGTTCCCTGTTCCAAACTTCAACCATAGGATGAATCCTTGGCACGACAACATTAGGACTTGATAGTCTCCCCTTAGTTGAGCCTGTTCTCTCTTCTCATCTCAAAACAAATTAAAAAACAGTAATAAAGGTTAACTGACGTTGTGCGTTACGAGCCTTAAGCTATCTGAGAAAGGGTTGTCGAAGAGTTTCTTTTCGACAGCTTGGATGTTTAGTATGGTACCCTTTGGGTGACATGCGACGCATTCACTCTCAGGTCATAGTCTCTAGTGCGATATTGGTTGCAAACATCCATAAAAAACAGTTCTTCCGTAAAAGACAGAAAACAAACTTCAAACCTTTTTGCCCCGTGGGCCCATAATTCAAAGGAAAGCTTTTCTGAAGAAAAGAGTGTCGTTAACTCCTAGTTCTACCGCAAACTGTAACACCTAAGTCTCCAAGGGTCGAGCCGCGTACACCAAACTCCTGGAACTGTTTGTTAACCCTACTCGATAAAACAGATGAATCTACCTTCCCCGTAACTCGTAGTTACCCGAACTACGTAAGCTCTGATCTCTCATACCTGTTGAGAGTACGTAGCACAATACTGACGTGTTGGCGAGCTACCTTCCCCGTAACCCGTAGTTAGTCGAACTACGTTGACTCTGATTTCTCATTCTCTGATGGGAATACGTAGGCATAAAGCGCGATGCTTTGCCGAGTCATTTTCTTTTCTTTTTATACCGGCCTTGATAGGTAGATAGTTAAACCAACCCGTCAGATAAATACAACAAGCATGGATCCCATCGAGTACGATGGATGTGAGGGGTGCTAATACCTTCCCCTTGCGTAACCGACTCCCGAACCCAGACAATGGTTGCGATGACCTTGTCTTATACCTTTTCGCCAGGTTTTTCTGATCGTTTCCTTTCCCGTTCTGAGGGATAAATAACGAAAGGTGGCGACTCTTCTATTTTGCTGGCACCTTATTTTCGCGGTAGCGACAGCTGGCGACTCTGCTGGGGATCCAACGTCCCTTATGCGAGTCAATCTGGGGATCCAACGTCCCCTGCGAGAGTCAATCCTAGCGCTTGTATGATTACTTGTTGGGTTGTGTTTATTTATCGCATTTATTTCCCGCATTTTATTTTCAGTATGATATGATTATCTGTGCTGTTGTGGGAGGGACATTCTGATGAGTGAGAAGCCAGACCCAGGCTTGAGTGTACCTAGCATTAGTTATGGAAATTAGTGGGCGCGTGCTTGTTTTGCAGGCACTAGTGTCTCATGAAATCCACGCTCAGACGAGGTTCTCCCGGTTAACTTCTTTTCCGGCCCTTTGGGCCTGAGGGGTTGTTGGTTTGGAGGATTGTCGACTCTGGGGACCGATCATTTGGAATTCAGCTGAGTGAGGCCGCTTCAGGAGATGGTGATGCCACACCTTCTGGGTATCGTATCACCCCTCTTGAATGTCTGTGACGCTGATGACCGTATAGGATGCCGAACTTGTGTCAGTCTAGGTCCATACCTGTGAGCAGGGTTGGGTTTGTTGCAGGAAGCCTTAACCTTCAGACTACCTGGTTTTCTTGATAGTGAATCAGTTTTGTTGGTATCAGAGGTTCTCATCATCAGATGTGTATGTGTTCTTGATAGAACAAATTTATGGTCCTGTATCAGGGGTCCTTATCATCAGATGTATATGTGTTCTTGATAGAGCAGAGTTATAGTCTGACATCAGGGGTTTCTCCTCATCATCAGATATGTATGTGTTCTTGATAGAGCAGAGTTATGGTCCTGTATCAGAGGTCCTTATCTTCAGATGTATGTGTTCTTGATAGAGCAGGTTTATGGTTGGGATCAGAGGATCTCATCATCAGATATATGGTCGTTCTTGACACAGCTGATTTATGGTCCGATATCTGGGTTTTCTTCTCATCAGAGATATGGTTGTTCTTGACAGAGCAGTATTGTGGTTTTGTTGACACAGAACCTTCATCTCTTCAACAGCACAGTTGTCTTGATCTCCTGCTGCATGATTGCATTTTATATTGCTTTGCATACCCATTTTCATTTCATTAACGTGTGTCTGTGTTGCAGGTACTGTTTCCCCCGAGTCAGGATTTCTTGCCTTCTATTGTGCTATTATGGGTTGTTTGAGAAGACCGTGGCTTACAAGCTCTCCACTCCTGATGTTGTTCAGCCGACTGGTTTGATTGCTTTGGCAGATGATTCTGTGAGAGATGAATTCAGAAAGTCTTATGGGAAACTGCTCAGCTTGGTTCGTAAGCCTTCTGTGTTTGAGTTGAATGGGTTGCACGCTTTGCTGCAGTTCTACGATCCTCCTTTGAGATGCTTTACTTTCCTGGATTTTGTTCTCGCACCTACACTAGAGAAGTATGCTGATTTGTTAGGTGTCCCTATCAACAGGCAGATGCCTTTTGTTCATATGGATGCTGAGCCTGACCTGGCTAGTCTAGCTCCCTCACTTCATCTGGAGGCCTCCGAGTTGGTCTTGTCTAGTTGGAACAAGGTCCCTGGCTTCTCCTTGCAGTTCTTAGTGGGAAAAGCTCAGCAGTGCGCCAAAGACGGATGTTGGATCGTGTTCAATGCCATCATCGCCCTGTGCATATACGACATCATTCTGTTCCCCAATATGCCTGACTTTGTAGACTTCGACGCATTTCACATCTTTGCATCAGGGAATCCAGTCCCTACCTTGATAGGAGATGCCTACCATTCCGTCCACTACAAAAACAAGAATAGAAGGGGCAAGAATGTCTCGTGTTGTGTGCCTCTACTCTATAGATGGCTTGATAGTCATCTACCCAAGAAGGGTCCCTTTGCTTCGTCTGCAGCCACAGCTGAATGGTTTGAGTGTTTGATGAGTCTGTCAGCGGAGGATATTGCCTGGTTTGATAGAGATAGGTTGGGTACCGAGACCATCTTCAGCTGCAGTGGGTTTCCGAACGTGCCTTTGATAGGCAGAAAGGGCTGTATAAACTATAATCTATCTCTGATGGTCCGACAGTTTGCTTATGCTTTGAGAGCTCCGCCGAATGATGAAGAGGTGCAGGAATCTCTGTACCTCACTGGTCTTCTAGAGGGGGATATGTTATCCAAGCTTCAACACGCTTGGAATAATATTAGTAACCGAGGAAAGCCGTTGCTGGGAAAGAGTAATAGCCAAGCCTACGCTCCATATGTGACTTGGATCAGAGCCAGAGCAGATGTCATAGGGATGCCATTTCCTCCTACCAAGCCAGAAAGCCCTCCAGTGATTGAAGAGCCTACCACCGTGCCTATTCAGCAGCATAATCAGGTGTTAGCTGAGAGAGATGGGTTGAAGAAGGCAAATGAAGAACTGGAGAAAGAATTGGCTCAACTCAGATGCGAGAGAAGCGAAGCCGTCCATTCCTTCAAGCGGCAAACAGAGCTGGTGAACCAATTAGGGATAGATTTGACTAAGCAGATAGTTGAGCGTGAGCGCTTGGGTTGAGACTTCAAAGCTGTCAATGATGTACTGGCCACTAAGAAGCAGCACTTGGATGAAGCGTACCGGAGAATATCCAAGTTTAATCAGCACCGGAAGGCCACCCTAGCCAACGGCAAAGAACGGGAGGATAGGCTGAAGCAACAGATCTCCAAGATGAAAGCCCAGGTGAAGGCTAGTGAGAAGAGGTTTGATGAAGAAACCGCTCGCAGATATGCCGCTGAAGCCCTGCTCAACAAGGCTCTTGCTAACCTGAAGGAGCGCAAACTGATGTTTGAATCCAAGAAGCGGAAGCTAGAAGATTGTTTCGGCGAAGGAGCATGGGAAGACTCAGTTGAAGGTCTCCAATACACTATTAGGCAGAGGGAGTTACTCGTCAAAGGGTTGCTCACTCGGCCTGATCATCCAGAAACGAAGGGGTTGTTAGAAGAGTTCTGAGCCCGTGGCCGTGCTTGACTATTTGTAATCCTTTTGTTTTGATCATTGTTGTATGCTGACCATCACCAGGCTTGTTGGTTGAGGTCATGCTATTGATTCATCTTGTACTCAGTGACGTTGTGTACCGCCTTGATGGGCTTTCTTTATATATGAGATGTTATTTCCATGACTGGACTCGGACTTCTTATTATCAGCACTGGCACTCAGGCACTAGGATCGGGGGATACCTCCCTAACGCACAGACACACGTTTGCATTTGCATGAAGCATCTGCATAACGAGCACTTTGTCGTTTTTCCTAACCCTTTTGCGTATACAGGTTGTTTCAGGTTGTTCCAGGATTGATCAGAGACCTATCCACCGCTATCCGACCAGAGCAAATCAAGCCAGAGTTATGGAGCAAGTGCAAACTGACGTTCAAGAACTCCGAGAGAGGATGGACCGCTTCATGGAGCTCATGCAAGTGGTCGCCAACGGCCAGGATCAACTCAGAACCTTGGTTCAGCCTCTGATCTCAAGGGTTGACAGCAATGGTGTACTCCACGGTGGGACTGTGCCAACCCCTTCACCTGTTGAAACTCCTCAGAACGGCGTCCCCGTGACCGGGGGGAATGGCAGTGCCAACGGCAATGTGATCGCTAACATGGGACTCAACAGTAATACGACTGGCGTCGGTAATGGGAATTTCGAAGCTAATGTCAATGTTGGGCTGGGCAACGGCAATGCGGGTGTTGGAAATCTGTATGGGCCTCAGCCATGGTTGGAAGACCGTCAAGACGATGTGTTCTCGTAGAGAGGTGCTGAAGGGGAGCTGACTGCTGAAGCACGGCTAAGGTTTAAGGCACTCGAGGACAAGATGAGGAATTTCGAGAACCAGAACACCATGGGTGTTGACATGTCCAAGCTGGGACTGATCGCGGATTTCAAGGTGCCTCCCAAGTTCAAGGTACCCAACTTTGAAAAGTACAAGAGCACCATTTGCCCTCGCGTCCACCTGAGATCATACTACCAGAAAATGTCAGCTCACTCTGAAGACGAGAAGTTGCTGATGCACTTCTTTCAGGATAGCTTGTCCGGGCCATCCTTGGAGTGGTACATGAGTCTGGAACCTACCAGTGGGCGCACGTGGAAGGTACTTGCTGAAGCATTCGTGCACCATTACCAATATAATAGTGACTTGCCTCCGAATCGGGTCCAATTGCAGAATCTGTCACAGAGGAACAATGAAGGGTTCAAGGAATACGCCGAGCGATGGCGTGAATTGGCAGCTAGGGTTTAGCCGCCGATGGTTGAACGGGAGCTTGTGGAAATGTTTGTAGCCACCCTCCTAGGGGTTTATTACGAGAAATTGGTCAGCAGTATGTCTGGGAGCTTCTCAGATCTCATTATCACGGGTGAGCACGTTGAAAACGGGATCAAACTGGGGAAAATTCAAGGTGATCTATCCTCAGCTAGAGGAGGAAAGAAACCCTATGGTGGCAAAAGGAGGGAAGGAGAGACGAGCGCCGTGTCCAACGCTCGAAGGAAGGGCAAGGGCCAGCACCATTAGGTGGCCAGCATAACCATCCCCGCTGTCCAACAGCCACAGCAGCAGCAGCAGCCGAATCAGCAAGGGTACAGAAAGTATCAAAACAGGGCACCTCTGTCGAGCCGTCACCTTGAGACTCCACCCATGTCTTATGCTCACCTGTTACAGACTTTGCTTCAGTTACAGCTAATCCAGAAGAGAACCTTGGCTCCCTTGACAGGGGCACCGCCGCCAGGTTATGATGCGAATGCAACTTGTGAGTTTCACTCGGGGGCACCAGGCCACACGATAGAAAATTGCAAAGCCTTCAAGCACAAGGTGCAGGATATGGTGGACGCAAAGATCATCAATTTCTCAGATAATGTGCCAAACGTCGCGAGGAACCCGATGCCGAATCATAGAGGAGGTGGGGTAAATGCCATTATTGAAGACGAGAGCTCAGATTTGTTGACTGATGTCAAGGATCTGAAGACACCGCTTAGCTTCGTTAAAGCCAAGCTGATGAAAAGAGGTTACTTCCCGGGCTGTGGAGAACTATGTATGGATTGTGCGACTAGTCCTGATGGATGTGAACAGTTGATAAAAGGGATTCAGAGTCTGATGACCGAAGGAATCCTGCAGTTTAACCGAAGGGCCGAAAGCGGATCGGGAGAGGTAATGCTGAAGCAAGGTGACGAGGTTGCCACCATCACCATCCCTCGTTGGACGATAACTATTTCTGCATCCAGACCGCCCACAATTACCATCACCAAAGCTGGGCCGATACCTTTCGAAAGCACCAATGTTGTCCCATGGCATTATGGGGCAGACGTCTACTGCAACGGACAGAAGTTAGAATTGGAACCATCAGGGTCGTGCGTGGATAACCTAGGGGGAATTAGCAGAATTACTCGCAGCTGAAGAGTGTTCGCTCCGCCTGAGGTTGTGACGGACAAAGCTGATGTAACCGATATGGGAAAAAGTAAAGTCGTTGAAGAAACCTCTCGTGGGGTAGAAAAAGACTTACCTGTTAAAGACGCCGAAGAGTTTATGAGGTTGATTAAAAAGAGTGACTACAAGATCATGGATCATCTCCATCAAACACCCTCAAAAATTTCCATCTTGAATTTGTTGCTGTGTTCTGAGGCACATCGCAACGCGCTGCTGAAGGTGTTGAATGCCACGTATGTACCGCAGGAAATATCGGTCAACCAGTTGGAAGGGGTCGTAGCCCACGTGAATGCTGGAAATGGGTTAGGGTTCACTGACCTGGAGCTGACGCCGAAGGGAAGAAACCACAATAGTGCTCTGCACATCTCGATAGAGTGTAGGGGAACGATTATGTCTCACGTGTTGGTGGACACAGGGTCGTCACTCAATGTTCTTCCGAAGAAAGAATTGATGAAGTTAGATGCTCGCAGATTGATTTGCACACCTAGTGACCTGGTTGTGAAAGCGTTCGATGGAACCAAATGTCATGTTTTCGGGGAGGTGACGCTGCCAATCCAAGTCGGGCCGGAAACATTCGATGCAGTCTTCTACATTATGGACATCATGCCTGCCTACAGCTGTCTCCTAGGCCGTCCATGGATCCATTCCGCGGGTGCTGTGACCTCCACTCTGCACCAGAAGCTCAAGTATGCTGTTGGAGGTAGCATCGTGACCGTATGTGGGGAGGAGGATATAATGGTGAGCCATCTGTCATCCTTCAAGTATGTTGAGATGGACGGGGAAATCCATGAAACCCTATGTCAGGCGTTCGAAGCTGTTAAAGTCAAGAACGTAGCTCCCGTGATCACTGAGAATCCAGAGATGACTCTCTCTTCCTTCAAGGAAGCCCGGGCCGTTGTTCAAGCCGGATCTACCCCAGGCTGGGGGCGAATTCTAGAGATACCTAACAAGAAAGACAAGTTTGGGTTGGGATACTCTCCTGCGGCTGAAGCCTCCTCTTCTCACAGCGCGTCGCGAGGTAAAGGGCCGATCCAGTTTACCAGTGGCGGGGTGATATTTGAAAGTGTCAACGTAGTGTCTGAAGACGGCGAAGACAGCGACAGCGACCTGGACTCTTGGATCCAGCCAAGCAAACCAGGCGGGAGCCTCAACAACTGGTCCATCAGGGATACCATCCAAGTGACAGGCAAAGAGTAATGATTTACTTTCTCCAATCATTGTACAACCCTACGTCCTACCCGGGGCATAGAGGTTTTATTGTTAGGGCCTTATTTGATTATGTACATGCATTTTATCAATAAATCAAAAGGCGTCTTTCTTTGTATTCAAATGTTGTGATCTCTGTTATTCCTATTTTATACTTGTTTTGAAAAACAATAAAATGGCAATGGGGTTTGTGCTAACCTGCATATCCTTGTTTTAAGCTTAACCCTTGTTATTGCAGGATCCACATAGCAGATGACATCGACTCTGGACCTTCTACGACTCACTCCGACTTCGATTGCCCGATCTATCAAGCCGAAGAAGAGATTAATGAAGACGAAGACCTTCCCGAAGAGTTGGCCCGCTTGTTGAAACAAGAAGAGAAAGTTATTCTGCTTCACGAGGAAGAGATTGAGATTGTGAATCTGGGTTCTGAAGAACTCGTCAGGAACGTCAGGATAGGGGCTGCATTGCAGAGTGATGTCAAGCAGAGATTGGTCAAGATGCTGAGAGAGTATAGTGACATCTTTGCTTGGTCATACGAAGATATGCCCGGACTTGATACTGACATTGTGGTCCACCACATGCTGCTGCGAGAAGACTGTCCTCCCGTTAAGGAGAAGCTTAGAAGGACGCGACCGGATATGGCCTTTAAGATCAAAGAAGAAGTGCAGAAGCAGCTTGATGCTGGCTTCTTAGCGGTCACTACGTACTCTCCGTGGGTCGCCAACATAGTGCCTGTACCGAAGAAGGACGGTAAGGTACAAATGTGCGTCGATTATCGGGATTTGAATAGGTCGAGCCCTAAAGATGATTTCCCGCTTCCCCATATTGATGTGTTGCTCGACAATACAGCTCAGTACTCCGTATTTTCGTTCATGGATGGCTTCTCCGGTTACAATCAGATCAAGATGGCGCCGGAGGGCATGGAGAAAACTACGTTTATTACACCTTGGGGAACATTTTGCTACAAGGTAATGCCTTTTGGTCGGAAGAACACAGGGGCCACTTACCAACGAGCAATGGTAACTTTGTTTCATGATATGATTCATCATGAGATTGAAGTCTATGTTGATGACATGATTGCGAAGTCCCAAACGGAGGAAGGACATCTGGTCAATTTGCTAAAGCTTTTTGTGAGGCTTAGGAAGTTCAGGTTGAGGCTGAATCCTAACAAGTGTACTTTCGGAGTACGGTCTGGAAAACTACTGGGGTTCATCGTGAGTGAAAGAGGCATTGAGGTTGATCCTGTGAAGATAAAAGCAATACAAGAAATGCCAGCGCCAAAAACAGAAAAAGAAGTTCGTGGTTTCCTGGGCAGAATAAACTACATTGCAAGGTTTATCTCTCAGCTCACAGCCACGTGTGAACAGATGTTCAAACTGCTAAAGAAAGATCAGGCGATTATCTGGAACGAGGATTGCCAAAAGGCATTTGATAAGATAAAACAGTATATACAGGAACCTCCGATCTTGATACCCCCAGTAGCCAGATGACCCTTAATTATGTACTTGACAGTTCTTGAGAATAGTATGGGGTGTGTTCTCGGTCAGCACAACGAGACGGGCAGAAAGGAGCATGCCATTTACTATTTGAGTAAAAAGTTCACAGACTGTGAATCTCGTTACTCGATGCTAGAGAAGACGTGTTGTGAACTAGCCTGGAATGCCAAACGTTTACGATAGTACATGCTCAATCACACGACCATGCTAATTGTGAAGATGGATCCGATCAAGTATGTCTTCGAGAAGCAAGCGCTTTCGGGCAGGATTACCAGATGGCAAATGGTGTTGACGGAATATGACATTCAGTATGTTTCCCAAAAGGCCATCAAGGGAAGCGTATTGTCTGAATACCTTGCCGAACAGCCGATCAAGGATTATCAGCCGATGAAATTTGAATTCCCTGATGAGGATATCATGTTTCTCAAAGCGAAAGATTGCGATGAACCGTTGCCCGACGAGGGGCCAGATAGGAAATCCCAATGGAAGTTGATATTCGACGGGGCGGTTAATTCTTATGGAAGTGGCATTGGGGCGATCATCACGACTCCCCATGAATCCCACATCCCGTTCACTGCGAGACTGACGTTTCCAGTCACCAATAACGAAGCGGAGTACGAAGCATGCATCATGGGTCTAGAAGAAGCAATTGATTTGAGAATCAAGAACCTAGATGTATATGGTGACTCGGCGCTTGTGATTAACCAGATTAAAGGGGAGTGGGAGACTCGTCAGTCGAATTTGGTGTCGTACGTGAACTATGCCAGAAGGCTGCTTCCGTTCTTTGATCGAGTGGAACTCCATCACGTGCCCAGAGCGGAAAATCAGATGGCTGATGCCTTAGCCACATTGGATTCGATATATAAAGTCAATTTTTAGAATGAAGCTCCAAGAATTGTACTTTCTCGTCTTGATAGAAGTGCATTTGTCTTTGCGATCGAGGAAGCCTCCGACGGCAAGCCATGGTTCCATGATATCCAGACTTTCCTTATGACTAGGGAATATCCTACGGGAGCGTCAACCCAGGATAAGAAGACTCTGAGGAGGCTATCTGGAAATTTTTATCTCAATCCTGATGGGGTTTTGTATAAAAGAAACCACGATCTCGTTCTACTCAGATGTGTAGATGAGAAAGAAGCGAGTATGCTCATGGAGGAAGTCCATGAAGGCACATTTGGTACGCACGCCGGCGGGCATGCTATGACGAGAAAGATCCTGAGAGCAGGATACTACTGGCTGACGATGGAATCAGATTGCTTTAAATTCGCGAAGAGATGTCATAAATGCCAGATTTATGCTGATAAGATTCATGTGCCGCCGTGCCCGTGGAATGTCATGTCCTCCCCGTGGCCGTTCTCCATGTGGGGCATCGACATGATAGGCAAGATCGAGCCCACTGCATCTAATGGTCATCGCTTCATTCTAGTAGCGATCGACTACTTCACCAAGTGGGTGGAGGCATCCTCATATGCTAATTTGACCAAGCAGGTGGTGGCTAAATTTATAAAGAGGGACATCATCTGTCGTTACGTAATTCCAGAGCGGATCATTACTGATAATGGTTCGAATCTGAATAATAAGATGATGAAGGAGCTGTGCTAGAGTTTCAAGATTGAACACCACAACTCATCTCCTTACCGGCCGAAGATGAATGGCGCCGTTGAAGCGGCCAATAAGAACATCAAGAAGATTGTACAAAAGATGGTTGTGACCTATAAGGATTGGCATGAGATGTTGCCGTTTGTGCTGCACGGTTATCGTACCATGGTGCGTACATCAACCGGGGCAACTCCTTTCTCACTGGTGTACGGTATGGAAGCTGTCCTACCGTTAGAAGTTGAGATTCCTTCTTTGCGAGTTTTGGTTGACGTGAAACTCGACGAGGCAGAATGGATTAAGAACCAACTAAACCAACTCAGCCTGATGGACGAGAAGAGGTTAGCATCGATTGCATATGGTCGTCTGTACCAGAGCCGAATGAAGAAAGCTTATGATAAGAAGGTGCTTACGAGAAGCTTTCAGACGGGTGATCTCGTCCTGAAGAAGATTCTTCCTCCACACTCCGATCACCGGGGCAAGTGGACTCCCAATTATGAAGGTCCGTACTTCGTCAGCAAGGTCTTCTCGAGAGGAGCCTTGCTGTTATCCACGATGGATGGCGAAGATTTTGCATCCCCGGTGAACGCGGACGCAGTTAAAAAATACTTTGCTTAAAGAATGACCCGCTGGAAAGAAAAAGAATATCCAGGCAAAAATGGGGCATCCTGGCAAACCATAAAAAAGAAAAAGGTTCGGGAAAAAATTAGGGATATAAAGAAAAGAATGTACACCCGCAAAGTCGAAAACCTGGAAGGGCGACTTTGGCAAGAAAGGGTATCCCGGTGAATCGAAAACCCGAAAGGGCGATTCAGGAAAAAGTTAGGGATTTGAAAAAGCAAATGACTGCGTTCCGCGTATGGGCTCTCATTGTTTAGTGGTTTGGAAGACCTGAAGGCCGTTTATCTGAATCAATCTCTTCTGAAGCTGAAGCGTCGGAGAAGTATCGAAGTCGAGTGGGTCATAGAGGGATCAACTCATGGTGTTCGTCTACGCCTCATTGCCGACATTTGTGTATATACTGATGTATATTTATGTTTTATTTTTGCGCAGCTTCCTCATTCCAGGAGCTTGCACCTGTTGTAAAACATTTTTACCCATTCAGGGGTCTGTTATCAATAAAATGTATACTATTCAGCAATTCTGTTTGTTTGTTTAGCACTTATCTGTTTTGTTTGCGAAAGAGAACGCCGATGTTTTTGATAAAATGCGCATACATAAACTTACTGGCCTAGGCCACTGATTGTTGAAACAATGAATCACTTGAACATTGTCACAAGATGATAACCTTGATAGGTCCCTTTGAGAAGGGTATCTTGTCTGTTTGTTTGTGTTGTTGCAGGTGTAACACATACCAGGCATTATGCCGTATGCGTCCCAAGCAGGATGATTCCTTCCTCTCCAGCAAGTTCAGCATCCTCTCCCCATAGAGTCTGAACATGAGATCGTAGGCATTGATATGTATCCCCAAGCAGAGAAGATTCTCTCCCCAATCAGATGTATCCTGAAGGATCATCGTCTCCCCAGCTGAGTCCTACACTGAAGTATGCAGAGTTGATCCACCCAGAATGATTTCTGGATCCCCGAAGCAGAGTTACTTGATAGTTCTCCAGAATCCCCAGCGGAGATGTGTCACCCCCAGCATGTTTTCAACTGAGAAGTTGAGATCTCCTTGAAGACTTAATGATTGAAGTTCGGCAGCGGTGCCAAAACCCCATACTTACTGATAAAGTCCAACTGTGATGTCGAAGCAGTTCTCTCAGCTGATGCGGAGTGCCTGATGGCGGAAGTTTGGGTATCCCTATTTGGTTCATGATTTACCGAGGATTCCATTCCCTACTTACTGACGAAGTCCGGCTGATGCCCAAGAACCTCTTTGAATGCCCGATGGCACAATTAACTTGATTGTTAAAAAGTTCCTAATGACCTGATGAGTCTCAAGGAATCATTCTTCCGCAGTGTCGCAGAATGCGTGACGACAATACTAGCTATGTATCACCGTTTACCGAGTGACCAGTGATCCCTTGATGACTTGAGGACGAATATCTACAGCAAAACCAGATGATCATCCTGACGGAAATTTGAGATTAGACCTTTCATCGGTCACCGTGTGACCAATTCCCCAGCGGAGTTCCCGTGCAACTGGCATGCTCAGTTTTTGAAGATGTGCCTACCAATCAAAGTATCGTTTACCTGTGCGTTGCCAGATCGCCAGTTACCGTGTAACCGGTAACCCCTTGATGATTTGAGGATGCAATGATATCAGATAAATCAGAGAATTATCCTGACGGAGGTTCAGGTCAGTATTCTCCAGCTAGTTGCCGCGCAGCTATTATTTCAGTTTCCGAAGATTTGTCCCATTAGAGTACCATATACTTGTGCAGTTGGCAAATTTCTGGGTTTATTGGTATTCAACCGTCTTTTAACTTGATTGTTTGAGAGTCGTTTGCTTCTCACCCAGTCAGGTCCAAGCCGTTTGAATAGGGGCAGCTGTTGCACCCCAAAGTTTGCTCAACATTTCTTTACCTAGCTTATGTTTCATTTCATTCACATTAGCATTATCATTTGCATTTCATTGACATGTATGCAGGAGATCAAGAGGTATGATCACCAATCCAGGGCTACACAAGAGTTTGAAGCTAGTTAAGAAGGTTATTCAAGTGTTCAAGGGTTGATATCCTTGTCAGAGAAGTTAAAAGATCCTCAGAGAGAGTGGTTGAAGCCAAGAGGGTGTGTCTCCTAACATGAGAGTTGTGGGAAGAGAATCAGATGATTCTGAATCCATGAAGTTATACTTGATGTCTTGAGAGATCTCATGAGAAATGTTGAAGATCACTTTGAAGCCTAGACAGGTCATTGTGCAAGATTAAGAAGACTCAACCATGAGTGGTGCAGTTAGGGTTTGACTGGGTCAACCCTAAGTCAACTGATGATTTGGAGAAGGTTGAGACATAATCCAAGAGCCATGTGATCATGGATTGATACATTGAGTTGTTATAAGGATGATTCCAAGGTCAACTCATCATGATTGAAGAGTTTGAGAAGTTTCAAGCTAGGGTTTCTAAGGCTTGACAGTGTAAAATCCCCTAGTTTGACCCCTATCTTCAAGGAAATTCAGCTCAAGATGTGATTGTCATCTCCTCTTACCCCCAACATGAATGTTGTAGAGCATGATCTTAGCTTTAATTTTAGTTTTATAAGTCCTTGATAGGATTTTTAGAACTCAAGTTATGGCTTTGACAAGTTACAGGTCATCTGAGGTATGTGAATTTGGAGCTTGAAAGTTTTCCAACTTGCATGAAACTTCTGCCCTAGAAGGAAGATTCCTATGAACTTTTGGTCAACATGAATGTTGTTCCTTATCCTCTTAGATTTCTAGAGAGTACTAGAAGTCCTTTATAGGATTTGTAGAACTCAAGTTATGGCTTTGACAAGTCAAGGGCATTTTTGGTCATTTGGAGATTATAGGTCATTTCAATCATAAGGCCATAACTCCTATTTGCAAGCTTGAAATGGGAAAATGTTCAACATCAAACTTTTTCAAATTGAAGTTTTAAGGCTATCCAAGAGGTCATGAGAGCTTGGAATAGCTTGCTTCACAAAATCACAAAAATGGCCTAAAATAAGGGTGAATTTCAAATGAACCAAAGATGGAAATTGGGATTTTTGATCTACATGTCCAAACCAAGCCATATGACATACCAATTTGATTGTAAAACACATTTTAAGAACATTGACATTGCCACAATTTTGAATTGAGGGGTAATTTGAGGACTTGCTTTGAAAAGTGGTTACTTACATCATAAGTAACAATTGCCAAACCAATATGCAAGGCATAACCAAGACTCCTTTCAATCCAAACACTTTGATAATCTCATTTGGAGAGAATTTGGATGAAAAGCATAATGAATACAAGCTGATGCAAGGAATGTTTTGAGTATACCATGAGATTGGATTTTCAAGTGAAGTGAGATATTGAATTTCTCATTAGAGTGATCTAGAACTTTGTAGATCATTCATTCATGTTCTATATAAACATATGAAGGGATTCAGGGCCAAGGTTGGTGAGAATTGAGAGAGGAGAGTGAGATTGCACTTTGAAATTTCTCATTGCAAACCAAGATCTGTTACAAGGTTAGAGGCCATTTCAGTCCAAGAAATTGATCTCAATAGCTTGCTCTGAGGTTGGTGATTGATCCCAGATCAAATTCAAGGCCAAGTGGTGGAGGAATCGTGAAGTAGCCATTGGAGTTGGAAGCTTGCAACTCAGAATCGGTTCCAAGAATTCAGGGCGTTTCAATTCTTTTCTTTGCATACAGAAGGTTGATTAGAGGCTAGTGAAGGATTCTGCAAGTTCTTGAGGGTTGATTTTAAGATTCAACCACTCTGTTTGCTCAATTTTACCAGGTATGCAGTTCTTGTTCCATGGCTTAAATTAGGTAGAATCAATGGGAATTATTGTGTTAGATGCATTGTAGATTGATGTAGGAAGGTTTTTGGATCATCAATTTGGAGATTAGTGACCAATTAGGGTTGTTCCAATTTTCGGTTGAGATTGTGTTCTTGCGAATCTTGAGTTTTTAGAATGAATTAATGGCATGAATGGATTCCTGAGGAAATTTGGGACAAGATTCATCAAGGAATCGTGGCCAATGGTGGATTCTATAGAGAGTTAGGGTTGTGGAAGGTTGATCGGAGAAGTCACAGGCGGTGACCCTAGCGCGCGCAGAGGGAGGAAACTTAGAAATTCAAAAGGTTGAAGATGACTGGATGGCCATTGGATCTTAGGTGGACTTTGACTGAAGACATCATCCCACGGCCACGATCATTTCCAAGTTTGTGAAGGATTTCTGAATAATATGAAACGCAACATTTCATTTATTTGCTGGTTTTGGGCTTAAGTCATAGTTGATACTCACACCCCCTTATGGCCCTGTTTGGATATTGAACTGATTTTTCATGCTATTCACACCACGCGCTTGTCATTTTGTTTTGATTTTCATTTTATTTTTTCATTTTATTCATGGTTATTGGAAAATTCATAAATAATGGAAAAATAACTCAATTAATCCCATTCTTTTTGCCATGGATTCATGATTGAATCTAGTATTTTTTAGATAAAAAATATTAATATTCCATGCATTTTATGATTTTATGGGTATTTTTACATTTTAATTGACATTAAAATAATCATGGTTGATGCTTGATTTTGTTGAATTTGGTTTGATCATTTGATGATGATTCTTGCCTTGATTTTTTGTGTGTAGCTAGCATAGATGTGCATGTTCCCCCTAGATGTTTCTCACATTTTTGTGATGAATGTAAGTGGTAGTTCTAGGTTGAAACTTTAAGAGCTCCATTTTTAGGGTTTATGGTTGATACCTTGTGATTTAGATTTTATTTTTAGAACTTGATTGATGATTCAACCTCTGGATTTTGTATGGTAGATTCATGATTGAATTAGGTTCCCATAGTTATTTTTGTAAGATTTTACAATTGGTTTTAGTATTTTAGTTAGGACTAACTTTAGTACTAAGTTTTAGGTGATCCTAACTTGCTAATTCAACTAGATTGACTTCTTTAGTTCCCTTAGATTAGGGTTTTGTCTCTCTTGCTCTTGGATGATGATGAAGGCAAGTTTAAGATGCAATGGATTGCATGCAGAAGCTTGGATGTGAAGATCTTCCCTTCTTTTGGTGTAGTGTTGACTAGGTGTTAAGATTAGGGTTTGTAGGTAGAGCTCCTAGATAGATTCTCTTCCTTCATAAACATCGAAGATGTTGATCACTTCCATTCTTCCCTATGATGTAAGGTCCCCTTGTAAAGGCCTCATCCCTCCTTTGGTAGGATGTGTGGCTATTTGCAAATTGGTAGAACCTTTGAGGGTCCCTTTCTCTGATGATAGGATGCTTAGTGGTGACCTTTGGTCTCCACTCTGCTACCAATCATCCAAACTTTTCTTTGGTTAGATGAATCTTTCTCCCTTGCTAGAGGATGGAGTTACTTGTTAGAATATTGAAGATGCTAGGAGTTGATACTTCTTTGTGTTTGAAGATTACCCTTAGAAGCTGAAGCTTGCAGATCAGGGAGAGCAAGTTGAGAGAGCTGAAGCTTGAAGACCAAGTTGAGTTTGAAGAAAGAGCTGAAGCTTGAAGGACAAGTTGATACTTGTGTTTGATACATTGAGAGCCTGCAGGAGCAGAGTTGATACTTGATATTAGGAGTGAAGCCTGAAGGTGGAATTGACTGAAGAGCTGAGGCTTGAGGAAGAGAGAATAAGTTGATACCTATGTTGGATGTATTAAAAGCTTGGAGAAGCAAGTTGACACTTGCTATTGAGGATGATAGCCTTGAAGGGCGGTTGAGGACTGATGACTGAGCTGATGTCAGAAGAGCTTTGCTGTGAAGTTGTGGGAGCTGTTGATTTGCTTTCTTTCCTGTCTGTTTGCTTTCTGTGCAACTGTATTGGTGTGACTTGTTTGATTTGCTTGATGCATTAGAATAAGTTCATGTTTAGACTGATGTAAGCTAGGAGCATGATTGCACTAGAGGTTGAGTTGCTCCCTCTGCTTGTATTGTTACTGTATGGCTTTGCTTGCGGGTATTCGGTAGAGCCCAACTCCCTTGCCTATGTGGGTTCTATTTGGCTTGATAGCATGTTATTCTCTTCTGTATGATTGCGGTTGTTCTATTTTGCTTGATAGCATTTTGTTTTCTGTATGATTGCAGTTATTCATATCTGGCTTGAGGTCGAGATGAGCTTGTGGAGGCTGATACCCCACACACCTTTCCTCCCTCACTTGCATTGCATGCATTTTACAGGCGTTCACTGTTTACTGTTTAAGCTGATGCTTTATCAGTTTCTGTATCATTGACATGATCCCCTAGGAATCTCACTTCCTTTGACAAGGAAGTGATGATTAGAACTTTAGGTTGAAACCTATGCATGATAACTTCTAGGAGTTCCATGTTCCAAACTTCAACCATAGGATGAATCCTTGGCACGACAACATTAGGACTTGATAGTCTCCCCTTAGTTGAGCGTGTTCTCTCTTCTCATCTCAAAACAAATTAAAACACAGTAATAAAGGTTAACTGACGTCGTGCGTTACGAGCCTTAAGCTATCTGAGAAAGGGTTGTCGGAGAGTTTCTTTTCGACAGCTTGGATGTTTAGTATGGCACCCTTTGGGTGACATGCGACGCATTCACTCTCAGGTCATAGTCTCTAGTGCGATATTGGTTGCAAACATCCATAAAAACAGTTCTTCCGTAAAAGATAGAAAACAAACTTCAAAGCTTTTTGCCCCGTGGGCCCATAATTCAAAAGAAAGATTTTCTGAAGAAAAGAGTGTCGTTAACTCCTAGTTCTACCGCAAACGGTAACGCCTAAGTCTCCAAGGGTCGAGTCGCGTACACCAAACTGCTGGAACTGTTTGTTAACCCTACTCGATAAAACAGATGAATCTACCTTCCCCGTAACACGTAGTTACCCGAACTACGTAGGCTCTAATCTCTCATACCTGTTGAGAGTACGTAGGCACAATACTGACGTATTGGCGAGCTACCTTCCCCGTAACCCGTAGTTAGTCGAACTACGTTGACTCTGATTTCTCATTCTCTGATGGGAATACGTAGGCATAAAGTGCGATGCTTTGCCGAGTCATTTTCTTTTCTTTTTATACCGGCCTTGATAGGTAGATAGTTAAACTAACCCGTTAGATAAACACAACAAGCGTGGATCCCATCGAGTACGATGGACGTGAGGGGTGCTAATACCTTTCCCTTGCGTAACCGACTCCCGAACCCAGACAATGGTTGCGATGACTTTGTCTTATACCTTTTCGCCAGGTTTTTCCGATCGTTTCCTTTCCCGTTCTAAGGGATAAATAACGAAAGGTGGTGACTCTTCTGTTTTGCCGGCACCTTATTTTCGCGGTAGCGACAATTACGTCCTCATCACTTATGCTGCTAAGCGTTTGAGGCAGTACATGTTAAACTGCACAACCTTGTTGATTTCAAAGATGGATCCAATCAAGTATGTCTTTGAAAACCAAGCACTCTCCGAAAGAATTGCCCGATGGAAAATGGTTTTAACAGAGTATGATATTTAGTATGTTTCCCAAAAAGCCATTAAGGGAAGCATTCTGTCAGAATATCTTGCCAAAAATCCGATTGTGGAATATCATCCGATGAAGTTTGAATTTCCAGATGAAGATGTCATGTTTTTGAAGATGAAAGACTGTGATGAGCCTTTACCTGACGAGGGTCCTGAGATTGGACCTCAGTGGAAACTGGTTTTCAATGGTGCTGTTAATTCATATGGTAATGGAATCGGGGCAATCATTACTACTCCTCACGGTTCTCACATACCGTTCACTGCCCGATTGACATTCGCCTGCACTAACAATGTAGCAGAATATGAAGTGTTACAACTGGGTGCCTTACAAGAACTATGTAAGAAAATTGCATAGTTCTTGTAAAGGAGAGTGGGAAACTCGTTAGGCCAACTTGGTGCCTTATAAGAACTACGCAAGAAAATTGCTGCCATTCTTTGATAGAGTTGAGTTCCATCACGTGCCTAGGGCTGAGAGTCAAATGGTGGATGCCTTGGCCACATTATCATCGATGTACAAAGTGAATTTCTGGAATTAAACTCCAGTTATTACTATCATGCGTCTCGACAGGCCTGCCTTTTTGTTTGCAATTGAGAGGGCATCAGATGGAAAGCCTTGGTATTTTGATATCAAGCATTTTCTCAAGGCTCAAGAGTACCCACCTGGGGCATCTAGCAAAGATAAGAAGACTCTGTGGAGGTTAGCCGATAACTTCTATCTAAACAAGGATGATGTGTTGTACAGGAGAAACTTTGACATGGTCTTATTGCAGTGTGTTAATAAACACGAAGCCAGCCTGTTGATGGAAAAAGTCCACGAGGGTTCTTTTGGTACTCATGTCAGTGGATATGCAATGGCCAAAAAATTGTTAAGAGCTGGGTATTATTGGATTACTATGGAATCTGATTGCTTCAAATACGCTAGAAAATGCCATAAATGCCAGATTTATGCTGATAAGGTGCATGTGCCACCGACTACTCTGAATGTGTTGACATCTCCTTGGTCCTTTTCTATGTGGGGCATTAATATGATTAGAAAGATTGAGCCGACTGCTTCCAATGGACATCGCTTCATTCTAGTTGCCATTGATTACTTTACAAAGTGGGTAGAAACTGCTTCCTTTGTTAATGTCACGGAACACGTGGTAGCCTGATTCATAAAGAAGGACATCATCTGCCTCTATAGAATACAAAAATGAATCATTACTGATAATGGTTCAAATTTGAACAATAAGATGATCAAGGAATTGTGCCAGAGTTTCAAGATTGAGCATCACAACTCTTCTCCATATCGTCTGAAGATGAATGGCATTGTTGAGGCATATAACAATAATATTAAGAAGATTGTGCAGAAGATGGTTGTAACCTATAAGGATTGGCACGAGATGTTGCCCTTTTCTCTTCACAGTTATTGTACTTCAGTGCGTACATTAACAAGGGAACTCCTTTCTCACTATTGTATGATACGGAAGCAGTCCTACCATTGGAAGTTGAGATTACTTCTTTGTGAATATTGACTAATGTGAAGCTTGATGAAGCTGAATGGGTGCAAACCAGGTTGAATCAGCTGAGCTTTATTGATGAGAAGACATTGGCAGCCATTGCTCATGGTGGTTGTACCAGAGTAGGATGAAGAAAGCCTTTGATCAAAAATTGTGTCCTCGGTGCTTCCAGACAGGTGATTTGGTGTTGAAAAGGATCCTTCCTCCTCAAACAGATCACAGGGGAAAATGGAATCCTAACTATGAAGGTCCGTACGTAGTAAGAAGGGTTTTCTATGGTCGAGCCTTATTACTATCTACCATGGATGGTGGAGATTTTACATCCCCTGTAAATGCAGACGTAGTCAAAAAAAACTTTGCTTAAAAGAGACCCATTAGACAGAAAAAGAAAAGTCCATGTAAAAGTGGGGAATCGTGGCGAACCACAAAAAGAAAGGGTTCGGGAAAAAATTAGGGATAAAAAGAAAAAGAATAAACCCGCAAAGTTGAAAACATGAAAAGGAGACTTTTGCAAAAATGGGTATCCCGGTGGATTGAAAACCTGAAAGGGAAATCATGGCAAAAGTTAGGGATGTTGAAAGCAAACGACTGCGGTCTATGTTCGATCTTTGAACTTATCCAATACATGGTTATCCCGAAGGAAAGGAATCAGTCCAATCAGTCTTTTCAGAAGGCAAAACATTGTGAACATTGAAGACATACATGTCATAGCTAAATCGAAACATGGTGGATATCTGATTCCATATTGCAGACATTTGTGCATATTCTTTTTGCTTTTTTCACAATTACCTATTTTCAGGAATTGCATCTGAATTGTAATTTTCCTATTTATAGGCCTTTTATCACTAAAGTATTCACTTCAGTCAAAGAGTTTTTCATTTCTTGCTTTTATTTTTACTGTTTTGTTTGCAAAAACGTCCGATATTTTTGATGAACATTACAGGTGAAAACATAAGGCTTTACAGAAGTATAATAAAAGAAATGAATTTAATTGAATGATAAGTGTCATGAATGGTAGCCGAGGTGGCCATTTCACATATAGAGCATCCTATTGCTTTTTGTTTGTTTGCAGGATGACAAGATCCTCTCCCCAGTAGAGTTTTTCCCCTCAGCAGTGAAGTTCTAACAGCAGTGCATGATGAATTATTCCTCCCCTAGCAGGAGTTCAAAGTTGTATTCCCCAGCCGAGTTTGATTTGAACTCTCCAGCGAGTGTTCGAAGGGTGTCTACTTCAGGTAGAGTGGTGTTGATATACAGTCAGGTATTTGTCTAGCAGGAATTTCCTCTTTGTTTTCCTGCAGCAGAGATTTTGTCCTCCCCCATAAAATCTTGTTGTCGGATCAGAAGTTCCGTCACAAGCAGAGGTGTACAACGTATCCCCAACAGAGTAACAAGAAATCTCTCTCAGCAGCAGAGGTGCACACTAATCCCCAGCAGGGTGGGTTTCAACTCAGTATTACTCTCCAGCATAGTCGATGTCCTTGACGTCTCTCCTCGGTAAGATCCGTATTCCTGAACTTTTCCCCCAAGCAGAATTTAAGTATGATTCCCTCGACAGGTACATCAACGGAAATCTGATATCTCTAGCAAAGTCCAATGATCATTGGCATCTTTTAAAATCTAATTTTTTGGACGAGCTCTCAATAGATGGTATTCTCATTTTTACTCAGGGCAGATGTTCTAAGCAAAGCTTGTTAATTCCCTAGTAGAGCGAAATTCTCTGTAGATGTTTGTTACATTCCTTAGTGGAGGAGAACCCCCAGTGGTTGTTTTCATTCCCCTTCAAGATGGAATCTTTGGAGTAAAGTCTGTTATCCCTAGTAGGGTGGGTTTCTTAAACAGATATTACTATTATACCCCCAGCAGGGTGGATTTTTCAACGGATATGATTCCTATATTCCAAGTAGAGTGGAACCTTCAGCTGAAGTTTATTATCCCCAGCAAAGTGGATTTATAAGATGTGTTATTCATGATTTCCCACTGAGTGGAGTTTTGGTTTTTTCCCAGCATGGTGGAACTTTCCAAAAGAGTTTATTCAGGAAGGCCATCTAGAGCGTATTCCTCAGCAGAGTTGGTTTGCTGGTCTTCTCAGCACTCCTTCAGGTGGTGTTCCTTTGCATTTGCATGTTGCATAAGCATCCTCCCAAGTATGTAGCATTTCCATTTCGTATGGAGCATTATGCCACTTTTAAATATATGCATCTGAATCATAAGCCAGGTATGATTTCTTTGGTGCCATTTGTTTCTCCAATAGATGATAGCCTTATTCAGGAGATTTTCGTGTTATCTCCATTAGGGTGGATGTGACAGTTATGTTCATCTTCTTTGTTTCTGCCCGACATAGTCGTTTGTTTAAACCTCTCTTTCTCTATCGGAGTTGTAATACCCCAAATTTTGCCCTAAGATTTGTCGTCGCATTTCGTTGCATTTTTATTGCATTTAATCAATTACTAACAAATTTGTGTAGTCGTTTGACATTTTGCAGGTAAATATCATATGGCATGCATTTTTTTTCTAAAAAGTAAAAATGGCACAATTGGCAGGAGGACATGTGTAAGGAGTTCTGAGTGTGAGAGGTTGAGAGTTTGAATCTCACCTTTGTCACTTTTTTTGTTTCTTATTATTTTTACTCTAAATTTTTCTATCTTTCATTAAAAAATAAGAAAAATAGTTTTTTATTATTATTTAATTATTATTTTCGTATTTTAATTAAATCATTTTTTAAAATATTATTTTTTCACTTTTTTCTAAATTATTCATAAAAATATCCAAAAAATCATAAAATAAAAAATATTGAAAAAAATTTTGTTCTTTTTATAATATTTTTGATTTTAGGAATCAATAGGATTATTAGTTTTTATTTTAAGTTTATTTTAATTACTTTAAATTATTTAAATTTTATTTTTTTCTTAACTAATTATTTAGTTTGGGCTTTAAAATGAGCTTTAGGGACATTATTGACAATTTGGTGTTAACCCTAATTTGTTCCCTATATATACATGTGTTGCTTTGTTGAAAAAGGGGAAAATGAAAAAAAACCTAAGAGGAGTGAGTGCCGTTTACCGTTATTTCTTTTTCTTCATCTATTACTGTTGTTTCTTTTTCTTCATCGTTTACCGTTATTTATTTTCCTTCATCTATTATTGTTGTTTCTTTTTCTTCATCTTTTACCGTTATTTCTTTTTCTTCATCTATTACCGTTATTTCTTTTTCTTCATCTATTACTGTTACGTTTAT
The DNA here is from genome assembly GCA_963859935.3 of Lathyrus sativus. Taxonomy (NCBI): domain Eukaryota; kingdom Viridiplantae; phylum Streptophyta; class Magnoliopsida; order Fabales; family Fabaceae; genus Lathyrus; species Lathyrus sativus. The sequence continues at coordinate 216,228,285 of OZ012736.1, read as the reverse complement.
ATATTTATAATTTTTAAATTGTTAGAGTTTATATATATATATATATATATATATATATATATAAGATTAATTTTTGATCGAATTATATCGATACGATGTTTGCACATTTGTGTGCATGACGCGTGACATTTGTGTTAGTTCGATCTGGTTGCGATGATCGCATTTTTGTGTGAGCAATAATACTGTTTTTTTGCTTAATTTCTTTTTCTTTGCGATAAATTTTGTTTCGTCCGATTTAGATCTGGTTGCGCTGAGCGCATTTCTGCGTTGGATTATTTGGCACATTTAAAATTCATTATTGCTTTATTATTATTATTATTAGTATTATTATTATCATTATTTATTATTATTATTATTATTATTATTAGTATTATTATTATCATTATTTATTATTATTATCATTATTATTATTATTATTACTATTATTATTATTATTATCATTAATTTATTAAAACTTGTTATAATATAAAAATCTGTTTTTTAAAATAAATAACATTAACATCTTTTCCAAATTAATATGAAAACCTATTATTTTTAAGAAAAACTTTTTTTTAGATAAATTTAAAATAATAACTAAAATCCTTTTTTAAAATAATAACTAGAACCGTTTTTTTAAAAAATATATAATAATAACATTAAACCTTTTTTTTTTAAAAATAAAACCTTTTTGTTAGATAATTAAATTAAGACTATTTTTGAAAAGTTTTTTTTAATAATATTAAAACCTCTTTTTTTTAACTTAAATCAAAAGCTTTTTTATATATCACAAATAAACAACAAAGAATATCTATAACTTTCGCACTTCCGTTTCATAACTTGTCTGATTACTGTCTGACTCTGTCTACTAACCTTGTGTATTCAATGTGCAGCTTGTTACGTTGCTATTAGCTATTTTAATGTGTTTTTCAATTCAAGTTGTATTATAATTGTATCTGTTTCTCATTTGTAACTTCGCGAACAAATTATCGCGTTTACCTTTCCGCACTTTAATTTCTGCTGTTTGTATGGTTTAAATTCGCGCATTTGCATCATTAATTTGTCCCATTGCATTGCTCCGAAGGATTAGGTCTAGCCGTTTGGCCGCCACGCCAATAGTCCTCAAAATTTCAAACCCTTACAAACCCTAACTTTTCACAAATGTCTCGTCATGGACAAAATTACAAAACTACCCATAGCTTTAGGTCAAAGAGTCGCCGCACTCATTTTAAGGTTTCCCGCCGCGGAATCCCTAACCTAACCCTAATGCACTTAACAATTTATAACATAGAGATCAGAGTTTAAGACTCCATGTAAGCGTGTCCTTAAGATGCGTTTATTCCCCTTAAGACCTTGACCACAGTCAAGAAGTCTCTAACCTCCCTTTTGAGGGGAACTACAGTTACTCTGATTCCATTCCCGTAAGGATATGTAGGCACAAGATGCGATGTCTTGCCGAGTAAACTTAGAATTAACCCCTAGGTCTTTTTAATTTTCAATCCTTTGTATATACCCTAAAGCAAAATAATTAATGAAATAAATAAAAAAAATAAACAAAAGGTTCCCGTAGAGTACTACGGAAGTTTAGGGTGCTAATACCTTCCCTAAATTTAACCAACCCCCGAACCTTAGATCTCTCCCTTTTAGGTTTTTCCTTTCTTTAACCTTTCCTTCGGATAAATCAAAGACCGGTTGTAAATGAATTAAGATTCAAGTTAATCAATAGCTTGACATCCAAATTTCACCGCAACAGAAAATGGCGACTTCACTGGGGAGTCCTAACTATTGAGGGTTATCCCTATTTTGTTTATTTTTCTTTATATATTTGTTTTATTATATATTTTGCTCACTTGTATGTATATATTGGGGTACCTTACTTGGAGTTACTGTGTTGTGAGATAAGTCCTACACCCGGACTTGAGCGACCTTATGATAGGATGGATGATATATTCGACGAGGCTTATAGGGAGTGAGTCCCGACTAAGTTAAATCGAGAATCACCGCTCAGTTGAGACACTTTTGAAAATGGTTCGGTTGATCGAGTGTAGTCGTGAAAACTTTTACCATTATCGATTGGAGTCTGTGATACTGAGAACCGTAGTACCTTTACACCATCTTGGCCTTATCTAGGACGTAGTGCAGGAACTATGTGGGAGTAGTCCTACAATGGTTGCTACGCGATACTACACTCAAAAGAGGTTCTCTTGAGAATATTATCGACCCTCAAGTCAGTTGGGAAGTTGATAATATCCGAAGGATGGGCTGATGGTTTTGGGCACTGATTTAGAACCCTGGTTCTGCAGGTACAATTAACCTATAGTACTTACCTTTTGGGAAGGGTAGACCTTAACTCCATTCGCGGTCCTCTAACCTAGGACCTTTGTGTGTGTATTTGTGCTTTGCATCCATAAAGCATCATATCATTTCTAGTTTTAAGGAATTCAACGGTCCTTTGCATATTCAAAAGGGTCCTACATTTTAGAGTAAAAAAAAAATTCTTTCCAACTTTCCTAAAAGGGAATATTTGCAATCGACCGTTGAAATTCTTGGAACCATTGCATGGCATCAGCATCACATTTTTGCATTGCATTTGTCCCCCAGTTTCTCCTTCTTGGTCCTATCATCTTCTAGTGTACCTTTGAGTCGTCAAGCTGATTCCTCGACACAGATATCAGACCAGAAATGGAACAGGAGTCACTTTGATCCTATTCTCATGACTTACACAGAGCTATATCCTGACTTAGTCCGGCAAGGACTGATTACTACAAAGGCTTTACCACCTCCTCTTAATCCTCCGGCTGGATTTAGGGCTGATCTCCATTGTGCTTCCCATGAGGGTGCCCCAGGCCATGACTTGGAGCATTGTTTTGCATTGAAGGCTAGAGTATGTGAATTGGTTAGAAATGGAATACTTGATTTTACAGACAGTCATCCGGATGTTCAGAAAAATCCCTTGCCAGTACATCAGAAATGAAGTTTTGTCACTAGGCCTTTTGTTTCTCGTTGTTTGCACTTTCCTTATTTTGTTTAAGTTGTTTGCTTTTAATTATGTTTGTACTTTCATTAATGAAATAAGCATTGCAACTTTTGATTCAATTCATTTCCGTCCATTTATTTGCATCTTTATGCTTTATTTTTCAAATGTTTACTTCTTGTCCAAAATTTTGATATGTTAAGATCGGAGGGAGGATGACGAAAATGTTATACCCATAACTGCTGTCAGTATGCTTTCAATTAAACCTTGTTGACGATGTAAGGCATTGTTTCAATTCCCAAACACTGGAGAAATAAGGAAGTTAATCCCTCGTCACCCCCTTCGAGCCTAGAAGTTGGAGTTTCTTTCGTTACAAAAAACCCACAATTTTAACCTTGGGATGGGTAGTTCTCAGTTAACTTGGTTGTGTGTTCATACGATACACCTTTCATTAACAAATTTTCCTTCGCACACGTCAAATAAGTGTCGAAGATGTTTTCTAATCAAAAGGTCGATGATGGTTCACCGTAATCATTAAAATCAAACAGTCACTTTCCTTCACACAAAAAAATAATATAAAAAAAAATCAAAAGAAGCCCGCTAAGTCAAAACCTATGAAGGAGACTTAGGCAAAACTGGGGCATCCCGCTGACTGTAAACTCTAAAATAAACAGTTTAGGCAAAATTTAGGGATAATACAAAGAGATTTTTAAATCCTTATCTTGAAAATCCTCAATGTCAAAACAATCAAATGTTATAGGGGAGTAGTGGCTGCCTTTTCATAGGTCCCTTTGACTTCTGAGTCATCATTGCTACGATCAATGAAATCCCTAACTTATGGGAACCTGAATGCATAGTATGAGTTAACTGAGCATAGGACTGAAGATCATCACGTAGATTGGGTGGGTACAAATAAATTTTGAGCCTTTATCTTTTGTTTCATAAACCGTGAACCAGGCCACATTACAACCCTCAAAAGACCTAATTGAAGCAAGGTTATTTTGAAAGTATACTACAACAAGGTTGCGTAACCTGACTCCAAAAGATCCTTGTGAATCATTTATTTTGGCAATACACTTTTATTTTAAACTTTGAGTGTCTTGAACCGCCTTGTTCTGACTAACGACTCATGTATTTTCCATCTTTCAAAAATAATTTTTCAAAAATCGCATGAACTTTGCATTACCATGTTTGTATGAATATTTTTGTTTGCAAACTGGCTTTCCTTTAAGGAATTTTCAAACAATGAGAAACTTGGTCAAGTGATCTTATCAGGGGCAAGTTCCTTTTACATCCTGTCAAAGAATTAGTTCAAGATTTGTTCAAGGCAATATCTTCTCAGATTTGGTTTATCCAGAGAATTGTTCAAGACCCAGACTGGGGCAAGCCCTCCGAGGATACAGCAAAATAGTCGATTCCACGAATTAGACAGCTGAAGCAATTATCAGTTCATTTGACCTGGGGCAGTTTACTTGCATAATCCCTAAGCAGTTATTCATCATTCCTACAGTGACTATCAACTTGATACAGTTTAACAGAATGACAGTGATCTCCGTGTTGAGGAATCAGTCCTCCAGTTTTGTCATCTCACCGAAAGAGTCGAGCCTTGTCGTCGATGTCTGCATTTGCATTTGATCATATCCCATAGCATAATTCCTATACATGTGCATATCTTGGGTGCTTTATTCCCCATTTACATTTCTATCTTGGGTGCTTTACTCCCCATTTACATTTCTATCTTGGGTGCTTTATTCCCCATTTACCTCTCTATCTTGGGTGCTTTACTCCCCATTTACATTTCTAGCTTGGGTGCTTTACTCCCCATTTACATTTCTATCTTGGGTGCTTTACTCCCCATTTACATTTTTATCTTGGGTGCTTTACTCCCCATTTACATTTTTATCTTGGGTGCTTTACTCCCCATTTACATTTTTATCTTGGGTGCTTTACTCCCCATTTACATTTCTATCCTGGGTGCTTTACTCCCCATTTACATGTCTATCTTGGGTGCTTTACTCCCCATTTACCTTCTATCCTTGGGTGTTTTATCCCCCATGTACCTTTATCCCGGGTGTTTTATTCCCCGTTTACCAGATATTCCTGGGTTTACCTAACATCATGGTGTTTTACCCCCATTTACTTTTTTTTCCCTGAGGTCGTGTTTTACTCGCGTCTTACCTTGTGGGAAAAATTTATTTACTTGGCATCATGGGTGTTTTATCCCCATTTGCATTTTTCACCTGAGCTCGTGTTTTACCCGCGTCTTACCTTGCGGACAATTTCTAATTTACTTGGCACCTATCAACAATTCTGTGTCGTGTCTATCCGACGTTCTTCCAGATATGACATGTCTTCTTCCCTAGTGCAATTCCTCGATGGGTCGTCCCCTGCGACGTTGTTTCGTCTGTATCCGTGCATTTGTCATTTTTATCATACGCATCATATCAGATTCATATCATATTTAGCATTATAGTTCGTTTTGTTTTGTCCATATCATTGCATAGCACTGCGTCTAAAGCAAAATTTTCGGTTATCTGTATTTAAATCCCTCCACCATGATTTCTCGAGTCTCCGTTGCTCAAATCACCCGGTGAAGTTATTTAAATAGGGGCAACTGTAATACCCCAAATTTTGCCCTAAGATTTGTCGTCGCATTTCGTTGCATTTTTATTGCATTTAATCAATTACTAACAAATTTGTGTAGTCGTTTGACTTTTTGCAGGTAAATATCATATGGCATGCATTTTTTTTCTAAAAAGTAAAAATGGCACAATTGGCAGGAGGACATGTGTAAGGAGTTCTGAGTGTGAGAGGTTGAGAGTTTGAATCTCACCTTTGTCACTTTTTTTGTTTCTTATTATTTTTACTCTAAATTTTTCTATCTTTCATTAAAAAATAAGAAAAATAGTTTTTTATTATTATTTAATTATTATTTTCGTATTTTAATTAAATCATTTTTTAAAATATTATTTTTTCACTTTTTTCTAAATTATTCATAAAAATATCCAAAAAATCATAAAATAAAAAATATTGAAAAAAATTTTGTTCTTTTTATAATATTTTTGATTTTAGGAATCAATAGGATTATTAGTTTTTATTTTAAGTTTATTTTAATTACTTTAAATTATTTAAATTTTATTTTTTTCTTAACTAATTATTTAGTTTGGGCTTTAAAATGAGCTTTAGGGACATTATTGACAATTTGGTGTTAACCCTAATTTGTTCCCTATATATACATGTGTTGCTTTGTTGAAAAAGGGGAAAATGAAAAAAAACCTAAGAGGAGTGAGTGCCGTTTACCGTTATTTCTTTTTCTTCATCTATTACTGTTGTTTCTTTTTCTTCATCGTTTACCGTTATTTCTTTTCCTTCATCTATTACTGTTGTTTCTTTTTCTTCATCTTTTACCGTTATTTCTTTTTCTTCATCTATTACCGTTATTTCTTTTTCTTCATCTATTACTGTTACGTTTATATATTTATAATTTTTAAATTGTTAGAGTTTATATATATATATATAAGATTAATTTTTGATCGAATTATATCGATACGATGTTTGCACATTTGTGTGCATGACGCGTGACATTTGTGTTAGTTCGATCTGGTTGCGATGATCGCATTTTTGTGTGAGCAATAATACTGTTTTTTTGCTTAATTTCTTTTTCTTTGCGATAAATTTTGTTTCGTCCGATTTAGATCTGGTTGCGCTGAGCGCATTTCTGCGTTGGATTATTTGGCACATTTAAAATTCATTATTGCTTTATTATTATTATTATTATTATTATTATTATTATTAGTATTATTATTATCATTATTTATTATTATTATTATTATTATTAGTATTATTATTATCATTATTTATTATTATTATCATTATTATTATTATTATTACTATTATTATTATTATTATCATTAATTTATTAAAACTTGTTATAATATAAAAATCTGTTTTTTAAAATAAATAACATTAACATCTTTTCCAAATTAATATGAAAACCTATTATTTTTAAGAAAAACTTTTTTTTAGATAAATTTAAAATAATAACTAAAATCCTTTTTTAAAATAATAACTAGAACCGTTTTTTAAAAAAATATATAATAATAACATTAAACCTTTTTTTTTTAAAAATAAAACCTTTTTGTTAGATAATTAAATTAAGACTATTTTTGAAAAGTTTTTTTTAATAATATTAAAACCTCTTTTTTTTAACTTAAATCAAAAGCTTTTTTATATATCACAAATAAACAACAAAGAATATCTATAACTTTCGCACTTCCGTTTCATAACTTGTCTGATTACTGTCTGACTCTGTCTACTAACCTTGTGTATTCAATGTGCAGCTTGTTACGTTGCTATTAGCTATTTTAATGTGTTTTTCAATTCAAGTTGTATTATAATTGTATCTGTTTCTCATTTGTAACTTCGCGAACAAATTATCGCGTTTACCTTTCCGCACTTTAATTTCTGCTGTTTGTATGGTTTAAATTCGCGCATTTGCATCATTAATTTGTCCCATTGCATTCCTCCGAAGGATTAGGTCTAGCCGTTTGGCCGCCACGCCAATAGTCCTCAAAATTTCAAACCCTTACAAACCCTAACTTTTCACAAATGTCTCGTCATGGACAAAATTACAAAACTACCCATAGCTTTAGGTCAAAGAGTCGCCGCACTCATTTTAAGGTTTCCCGCCGCGGAATCCCTAACCTAACCCTAATGCACTTAACAATTTATAACATAGAGATCAGAGTTTAAGACTCCATGTAAGCGTGTCCTTAAGATGCGTTTATTCCCCTTAAGACCTTGACCACAGTCAAGAAGTCTCTAACCTCCCTTTTGAGGGGAAATACAGTTACTCTGATTCCATTCCCGTAAGGATATGTAGGCACAAGATGCGATGTCTTGCCGAGTAAACTTAGAATTAACCCCTAGGTCTTTTTAATTTTCAATCCTTTGTATATACCCTAAAGCAAAATAATTAATGAAATAAATAAAAAAAATAAACAAAAGGTTCCCGTAGAGTACTACGGAAGTTTAAGGTGCTAATACCTTCCCTAAATTTAACCAACCCCCGAACCTTAGATCTCTCCCTTTTAGGTTTTTCCTTTCTTTAACCTTTCCTTCGGATAAATCAAAGACCGGTTGTAAATGAATTAAGATTCAAGTTAATCAATAGCTTGACATCCAAATTTCACCGCAACAGGAGTTTTCTTTCCAGGTTGTGAGTAAGTTGATTCTATTTCCTGCTTATTCTAGGTGTTTCATTCCGACTTTTGGTTGGTAATCCCCAGCTCAGTCTGGTTTCCTTTGTTCATTTCTTGGATGTTATCCCAACTTTTGGTTGGTAGTCCTTGGTTTCCCTTGCGGAGTCATTATCTTAACTTTTGGTTGGTAGTCTTTGTTGTGGTCAGTTCGCCTTCGTTCGGCGTTCCGGTGATTCCAACTTTTGGTTGGTAGCCTTTGCTTGATTCCAACTTTGGTTGGTAAAGTTTTGTTGGCAATTCCAATTTTTGTTGGTGGTCTTCATTTCTTAGATGTTATCCCAACTTTTGGTTGGTAGTGTTCGTTGTGGTCAGTTCACCTTCGTTTGGCGTTCTAGTGATTCCAACTTTTGGTTGGTAGCCTTTGCTTAATTCCAAATTTTGGTTGGTAAAATTTTATTGACAATTCCAACTTTTAGTTGGTAGTCTTCATTTCAATGAGGGTGATTCCAACTTTTGGTTGATAGTTTTCGTTTTGGGTTAATGATTCTAACTTTTGGTTGATAGTCTTCCTTTAGTGGTTCAACTGTTGGGGTTGGTGTCTTTCCCCCGCAGAGTTCGCCTTTGGTCGGCGTTCTGGTGATCCTAACTTTTGATTAGTAGCCTTGTTCTTCAAATTTTGCCTGGATGTTATCCCTTGCAGAGTCGTCAAAGAATTTCAACTTTTGGTTGGTAGCTTGTGTTCAGTTTTGTTTCGTCAAGTGATTCCTAATTTTGGTTGGTAGCTTATGTTCAGCTTTGTTTGGTGTTCAAGTGATTCCAACTTTTGGTTGGTAGCTTGTGTTCGGGTTTTGTTTGGTGTTCAGGTGATTCCAACTTTTGGTTGGTAGCTTGTGTTTATACCTTTTATTGTATTCTGACTTTTGGTTGGTAGAATCCATGGTGAGGTCGCCGTTTTCAGGATGTTATTCCCCATCAGATCGCTTTCGGTCAGTGTGCCGGTGATTCCAACTTTTTGTTGGTAGCCTTTGTTGTTTCAACTTTTGGTTGATTTCTATCCCTAGGGAGTAGCATTTATCCAAACTTTTGGTTGGTATCCTATGGTTGTTATTCTCGAGTAGATATTTGTTCCCTGCAGAGTTGTTTGTCTAGGCTTCTCTTCTTCCCCTGTGGAGTTATCTTTTCCCTCAGGTTGTTGGTCCATTGATTGTACTTCTTGCATGTTCATGATATGATTTTGTCCCCAGAGGGTCACCTTTGGTCGGCATTCCCGTAAGTACAACTTTTGGTTGGTATCTGACGGTTTCGTTCCAACTTTTGGTTGATATTTTGTTCATCTTGGATTGTTATCCTTAGCGTGTGACATCCCAACTTTTGGTTGGTATTTTCTGTTTTGCATCCCCGCAGGTTGCAAATTTCCGGGTTCTTTTGGTATTCAATCTTCGTGCACCTTGAATGTTTGGAAGTCGTTGCTATCATTCTTTCAGGTTCAAGTCGATTGAATAGGAGCAGCTGTAGCACCCCAAAATTTGCCTCATCATCTCTTGATTTACAGGCTTATGTTTCTCTGCATTTTGCATTTCTGCATATCATAACATTGATTCTCGAGACATGGGATAAAGGTGTTTCTCTGGCTCAGGGCTCTCTTTTATTGCAAGAGTTTAAACAACGAGCATTAGAGGCTCCGACATTTATTTTTCCCAACGACCGGTTGGCCGATTTTATTTTACTCAGTAGGATATTTTTAGCGCAAGAGACAGTGTACAAGCTATCTCAAGAATTTTCATAGTTATAATATCCAAGGGCAAGTTTTAGAGACTTAATGAGGATCAGAACAAATGGCAACAATTGATTACGCAAGTTTCCCTCCACATGGCGCCAAATTTGGCAATTTTTGAATGTGGTAATCGGTTACAACATATGGGTTATCGATTACCTCAGGCGAAATTTGCAAATATATTCAAATTTTTAGCATTGTAGAATTTCCAATCATTTTCAACCCTTGATTTCACATGTGCATCATTGGAAGGATCTAGAATTGACTCATTCTCACCATTTCCATCCATATTTCAAACACTCCATTCCTAATTCTACTCCTAATTTCCATTCCAAACACTAAATTACATTCCAAACCATAATTCTACTCCTAACCAAGAGCCTATTTAAGTGAATTTGCTCCAAACCTAAAGTCAATTACCTTCATTTTCATATTTCATACACATTCTTGAGAATTTGCTCTCAACTTTTTACTCCATTAAAACTCTTTTCACTTGAGTTCATTGATTCTTCATTGGAATCCTTGAATTTTAGAGCTAAACCTCCTTAATTCATCTCCATTATCTTCAATTCATCACTTAATTTTCGTTTGGAATTGGATCTGATTTTGGAAGCAACATTTGAAGTGATTTTTGGATCAATTTTGGCTTGATCTTTCTTGCTCTTCACATCTACTACAAAGAAGCTCTTGGATCTTGAAGATTTCTTAGGTTTCTATCTTGGATCTATTAATTTGCAGTGAATCAACAATTATCAAAGTAAATCTCAGCTTTGAAGGTTGGTTAATTCTAGAACCAATTCTGTTTTGAGCTTATTTGAATAATCACAATGTAGATCCATCATTTTTGTTGCATTTTGATCCATTTGTTTGGATTTGATCTTTGTGATTTGTGATCTCAATGTTTGATCAAGTTTAATTGATGTTTGATTACTGGTTTTTGGTGTTAAATTTGTGCATAATTGATAACTTATTCATGTGGATTATTGGATAAGTTGTTTGGTGCTGAAAAGTGATTTTGGAAGCTGATTTTTGGCCTCTGTGATAGTGGTAATCGGTTACTTGAATGTGATAATTGATTACCCTACCTAATTTTCAAGTTTCTGGACATTTTTCAAAGGGGTAACCGATTACCTAATCTTGGTAATCGATTACAACTGGGACATATTGCCTTTTTCTTGCATTTTCTTGCTTGTTTGAGTTCCTTTTCACCTCTAACCTTCATGGATTGATATGATGCATTTATATGGATTTTTTGACCTATTTCATCATTCTTGAATGTTTGATTTGGATTCTTCGATGCGTGATTTTTGGTTTCCGTTTGAATTCTTAACATGTTCATGTTGCTTGATTGATGTGATGATCTTATGCTTTGCTTGCTTGCATCATGTTAATTGATTATCATTGATGATTATCTTGCTGGATTTGTGATGCATGTTTGTGTTTGCTTCTGATTCTGTTTGTTACACGTTCGTTTGATTTTAATTGAAAAGCATGTTGATCTTGTTGATTCTTGTTGATGCAATGTTGTTGATCAATTATGTTTGATTGTTGACGCATGCATGATTCTTGCTCATAATTGGTGTTTGCTCTTAATAGATTCCATTCACACATGCTTGCTTGCCGCCTACCTTTTACACCTGCTTTTGTGCTGAATTAGTAGCTGTTAAATGCTGTTGTACTATCTTGCGGGATTTTATTGTTGTTTTATGCAGGAGGCGTTGTTGTAGCTGCTGTTTGTACCTTGTTTCTTGTTTTTGCCTTGCCTTTGCATGTTCCCTTAGGTTTCTTATTCCAATTTAATTTCCGATTAAATTTGGAGTAGGATAGACACTAGGATTGCAATCCTTGCATGATAACAAGTAGCCTAGTCCCTTTTAATCTCAACCTTAGTTCCATCTTTTGCATGCTAACATTAGGATAGGATTTCCTTTCGCATCCCGATCTTAGGACCACTTTGCATGATAACTTTAGGGCCGAGTTTCCATTAGACCTTCCATGTGTCTCTCTTCTCATCTCAAAACAATTCTAACTCGTCTAATAAAGACGATGAGCATTGTGCACCATGAGCCTTAAGCATATGGGAAATGATGAGTGAGGGGTCTCCTCTCACTTGTCTAGAGTGTTTAGCGTACGTCTTGTCTGGGGGTGATATGCGACGCATTTATTCCTATATCATAGTCTTTAGTGCAACGTGAATCACAAAGCAAACTAATCCACTTCACTAAAACTGAAAAACAAAAGTCAAACCTTTTATCCTTCAGGATTTATATTTCAAACTTATTTTCAGAAAAGAGTACGTTACTTTTCTGTTCTACTGTAAACAGGCATCGTCCCTAACTGGTAGAATGGGAACTTAACATCGCTCGTAAAAAACACTTAACCAACCAGTAGTCTAGTTTTCCCGAACTATGTTTGCTATGATTTCTTATACCAGATGAGGATACGTAGGCACAAGACATCGATGTCTTGGCGAGCAACCTTCCCCCATCACCCATAGTTTTCCGAACTACATTGACTCTGACTTTCCCATTGCACGACGGAAGACGTAGGTGTTGTACCCCAAAATTTGACCAACCTTTTCTTTTTAACCTGGCTTTTTGCTTCGCATTTCATCTACGTATCACTTAGGTCGTTCATTTCTCGCATTTTGTTCATGTTATCAGCCAGAATGGATTTATTGGGGTCACATCCGCTTCCTTCGTGTGTTAGACAGTTTAATCCAGTTCAGATGATGAGTTTTATGTCGAAATCAAGCAAAGTTGTTCTCTTTCTGGTGGTTCAGTCTGTACTAGTAATTTTGGTGCATTTTAGTGTTCGCCTTTTTTTTTCATTTTTATTTCGTAGCATTTTTTTGATTTTTTTGTTGTTGCTTTAATTTGTTTAGAATTATTAGATTTTAGTTATTAAAATTTAAGAATTAGTTTTTTTAGAAAATAAAATTTTAAGTTAGAAACTATAGTTAACTAATTAGTATAGAATTAGAATTATAGGAATTAGTTTTTTTAGAAATTAAGTTGTTAATTTAGGAAATTAGAATTAATTTAACTAGTTTAAATAGGATAGAATTAGAGTTTTAGATTAATTAATTAATTATTGATAAGTTTAGATTAGATTAAGTTTATATTAGTTTAGAAAAGATTATTAATATTAAAATCTTGATTAGTTTATATTAAGAGTTAGGATATTAGAATATTACTTAGAATGTTATTATTCATTAAACTAGGATTAAGTTAGTTGTCATTAAAGTTAGTGCATAATTTCATTTAATTAATCAAAAAGTCGGCAAAAATCAAATGCAAGCAGTGTCACGTGTCAGATTGGTAGTATATAGTGTCTTGTTCATTTTCTCCTTCCCCGCACAGCAACCCTAGCCGCTCTCCCTACTATTCATCTTCATTATTCTCAGAACCATCATCCTCCATTGAAAACTCTTCAAACCATCTTCTCCATTATCAAACCCAGAACCTTAAACCAGCAAACCTCACGCCGCCACCCTGTTTGTTTCATCACCAAATTCAACAGCAACACACCTCAAGCTTCTCAACATCCATTAACCACAACCAAAATAAACCTCTCATCATCAACTCTCTCAATCTCACCATCACCGCCACTCAAATCTCCATCTCCTTCTTCTCATCAACTTGAACAACCCTCCAATCGTAAACAGGACCACACACAAACCCATCCGACCCACATTCCTCCTTTTTCTCCTCCATTAACCTCCAATCCCCTTTCTCCGCCACTCAAATCTCCATCTCCTTCTTCTCTTCTCCTTAAAAACATCATCATCATCATCAACCCATGAAAAACCTCAAACACGAAACCCCCACCAATCTCCTTCCTTCACTTCCATCGGACCCACAGCTTGTTTAAAACTCCGGTTCACTTTCGAACCCCACGACTTACAACGAAGTCGCGTCTTGGTAGCCATATCCATGTAGCCACCCTTCAAGTTCCAGCAAGAAAAGTTTCGGATGGATGTTTTTCTAATTATGCTAAGATTTTGATCTTGAGAACTCTTGCCACCCTTTTTTCTTCTGTTTTTTAGCTTAAGATGGCCCCTTCACTTTGTGGATCCGTGCGGTTCTTTAAAGAGTGGGTGAATGGGATCTATAGCCCATGATGATCCCACATTTTATTTTTCTGAGTTCATACCACTCTAAATTTTGAACATACCCCTCTGTTTTTGTTTAGTGTAATAGATTATTAACATTTTTTTATTTAGTGTAATAAATTAGTTTTAAATAAGTTTTTGTTAATATTTTTTATAAATAGTTTTTATATTGTATATATATATATATATATATATATATATATATATATATATATATATATATATATATATATATATATATATATATATATATATATATATATATATATATATATATATATATATATATATATATATATATATATATATATATATATATATATATATATATATATATATATATATATATATATATATATATATATATATATATATATATATATATATATATATATATATATATATTATAATTAGTTTTTGTTAAGATTTATATACTTGTTTTAATTAGTTTTTTTCTAAAATTGTTAACATTTTATATTTTAGTTTCTTTTAGAGATTTTTAATATACCTTTTTCTAAAGATTAGATTTTTATGTCTCTTTGAGGATTTATGTTCATATTTCTTCGTTTTGGTAGATGACGAGACCTCCAAGTTGTTATACGTTAAACTATTGATGGAAACGACAAGTTCGAGACCACTTTCTTTCTCCTTTCTATTTTCGACCGTTTATCCATTTTTGGTTATTTTCACCGTTTTTTGGTCGATGACGAGACTTCCGTAAACCGTTACCAGTCAAATTGTTGATTAATAATGTTGGATCTGAGGCCACCTTCTTTATCTCATCATTTCTTCTTCTTTTCAATTTTATTTTGGCTTTCCTTGATCAATGAAGTCTTGTATTGGTAAGTGTCAGATTATCGAAGTCGATAACCTTCCCGATTTCAAATCTATGGAAAATGACCATTTGGGTCATTTTCTCTACTTTGGGATCACGATAGGCTACCTACGATTAATCGACATTATGTTTGCGATTAAGACGAGATCCCACTTTTTGGTCCGTGCGACACAATTCAATTGGAGAATGATCCTCAATATCATTTCTCTATCTTGTCCATAGCAAGGATATCAATCACGCGACCTCTTATAGTTTGACTTCCCTCATAAGTCGAGCTACAACGATTTAGCGTCGAATTGGTCCCGATTCGATTCATTTTCGCTTTCAAACCTTAATTCAAACTTTTAATCAACCACGACGAGTGTTGTGAGTCAAGCGTTAGATACGTAGGAAATGATGAGTGGGGAGCCTCTTCTCACATTGTCTAGAGTGTTTAGCGTATGCCCTTTGGGCGATATGCAACGCATTCGCTCCTACGTCTTAGGATTTAGCGTTGTGCATCCCAAATCGATCCGGTTCCCTTCCGTTTAGGCGTTCCAGGCCTAGGCCCCTTTTCGCTCGCATCCGTGCGATCGAGACTCCTTTTCTCTCGCCTTCGTGCGATCGAGACCTGTTTTCCGTAGTTGGCCGAACTACGGCTGCTCTGAATTTCTCATACTCGTTGAGAATACATAGGCAC
This sequence comes from Lathyrus sativus, assembly GCA_963859935.3. NCBI lineage: Eukaryota > Viridiplantae > Streptophyta > Magnoliopsida > Fabales > Fabaceae > Lathyrus > Lathyrus sativus. The sequence goes on along the minus strand of OZ012736.1, from coordinate 216,212,732 downwards.
AAGACAATGATGTCTTAGAGAACACTCTCCTTTAGTCTCTTCTCCATTTCACCCGAGTACGTTACTTTTCCGTTCTACCGCAAACAAGCATCGTTCCTAACTGTGGAATGGAGACTTAATGTCACTCACAAAACACCCCGACCCGTAGTTTCCCGAACTACGTTTGCTCTGATTTCTCATGTCAAATGAGGATACATAGGCACAAGACGCGATGTCTTGGCGAGCAACCTCCCCCCGTAGTTTCCCGAACTACGTTGACTCTGACTTTCACATTGCAGGAGGGAATATGTAGGCATAGGGTGGCGATGTCCTATCGAGTCTCTTTTCTTTTCTTTCACCCTTGTTCTCCAGCCTTTAGATTAGTTTTTACACCCCTAGATTAGATAACAAGCGTGGATCCCTTTGAGTACAACTGACGTGAGGGGTGCTCATACCTTCCCCTTGCGTAACTGACTCTCGAACCCAAGATTTGGTTGCGATGACCTTGTCTTTTCCCTTTTCATCAGGTTTTCTTCGATTGTTTCCTTTCCCTCTCTTTGGGATAAATAACGAACGGTGGTGACTCTTCTATCTTTGCCGGCCCTTTTTCACAGTGATGCGACAGCTGGCGACTCTATTGGGGAACCTTCCCATCCCCTATGCGAGTCAATCCTAGCGCTTGTGTGTTTATGTTTATGGGTGTGTATATATGTGCATATGTGTTGTATTTTATTGCATTTGCATTTTATTTTCCGCACATTATTATTTGTTGTTGTGTTGTTGGGTGGGATTGTTCCATTGAGAGATAAGCCCAATACCCAGGCTTGAGTATACACCTAGCATTAGATTGGAAATTAGTGATGGACCTGTACGTTCGGCATGCACTAGTCCTCATGAAATTCGCGTTCATACGATATTCTCTTTGATGACTACCTTTCCAGTCTGTTTCAGACAGTTTAGAGGATGTTGGATCTAAGGGTTTTCGTCTCTAGAGACTGTTCATTTGGAAGTCAGCTAAGTGAGGCCTCTTCATTTGACTATGATGTCAAACCAGAAATGGTGAACGTATCATCGTTTCTCGAAATTCTGCGACGCTGACGACCACATAGGATGTCGTGCCTTATCAGAGATTAGGTCCATACCTGTGAGTGGGAGGGCTATGCAGGAAACTTGACCTCCAATCAACCCGGTATTCTGGTTTTCTCTTCAGAGCGGACTTTTGAACTTCTTCAGTCAACAGTGCAGCAGTTGTTAAGAGATTTGTGGAAGTTGTGATCCCTTGTCCGTTGCATTAGCATTTAGCATCACATATCATAAACATCTTTGCATCATTTTGCATATCATTCTTCAGCAAGCCAGAGCTCTCATTCAGCGCTTGTTTTTTATCAGAAGGTGATTCTCTGGTGCCTGTTCTAAACAAGTGGTGATTGTTGGGAGACAACCAAGTGTTTGAAGAAGGATTGAGCAGTGTTAAGAAGTGAAATCAAGTTGGGAGCTATTGGTAGCTATGTCAGGAAACAACCTCCAGAATGTTGATACCCCGCCAGGATTCACTGTGATGACCAACCCTCTGTATGGTTCTCTTCCTGATGAAGATCCTCCGTAAGTGAACAACCTCACTCAAGCTCAACCTGTGCAGCCCTCTGTTGGGGACCAAGACTTACATGAACAGTTTGTTGTCCGAATTGAACGTCCCTCTTCTCCTGGTACTACAGATTGTCATGATGTTTCTTTCTCTGTGATGAATTCCAAAAGAGAGGTCCCAATGATGAAGACTAAGGACCCGAGAGCTCTTGAGTATGCTAAAAGATTTCATGTGTTGGATGAAAAATTCAAAGCCTTGGGAGTTAAAGATACTTTTGGTCTCGATTCTTCAGATATGTTCCTGGTTCCCGGCCTGACATTACCTCTGAATTTCAAAGCACCAAGGTTTGAGAAATACAAAGGGGATAGCTGCCTGAGGCAACATTTAGTGATGTTCTGCAGAAGAATGACTTCGTTTGTACACAACGACAAGTTGATGATTCACTACTTTCAGGACAGTTTGAGTGGGGCATCTCTAACTTGGTACATGCAGTTAGAGAGTAATCAGATCCGATCATGGTTGGACTTAGCCAAAATGTTTCTGAAGGAGTACGAGTATAATCTTGACATGGCTTCTAGTCGCATGTAGTTGCAAAGTTTGTCTCAAGAGAATAATGAAACCTTCAGAAGGTATGCTCAAAGATGGAGAGAATTTGCATTCAAAGTGCAACCGCCGCTTCTAGACCAAGAGTTAGCAGACATGTTAATGAACTCCTTGCAGATCCCATACTTTGAAAGGATGCTTGGGATTACACCAAACTTCTCTGATCTGGTAAAAGAAGGAGAAAGCATTGAGAGTGTCGCAACCGCTAAAAACACCCGGCAGAAAACAGAAGAGTCGCCACCTTTCGTTATTTATCCCACAGAGAGGGAAAGGAAACGATAGGAAAAACCTGACGAAAAAGCGAAAGACAAGGTCATCGCAACCAAGTCCTGGATTCGGGAGTCAGTTACGAAAGGGGAAGGTATTAGCACCCCTCACATCCGTCGTACTCGACGGGATCCACGCTTGTTGTCTATAGGGTGTGTTTAACTATCTACGCTACAGGCTTGCGGGACAAAAAGGAAATAAAAGAGACTCGGCAGAGCATCTTCGCTCTGTGCCTACGTATTCCCTCGTGCAATGGGAAAGTCAGAGTCAATGTAGTTCGGCTAACTACGGGAGAGAAGGGGAGAAGGTTGCTCGTCAAGGCATCGCGTCTGGTGCCTACGTACTTTCATCTGGTATGAAAGAACAGAGCAAACGTAGTTCGGGCTGACACGAAACCACAGGTTGATTAAGTGTTTTAATCGAGTAGAGTTAAACATCCGTTCCAGCAGTTAGGGACTAAGCCTGTTTGTGGTAGAACTGAAGCTTAACAACACTCGTTTCTGAAAAAAGGTTTGATTAATCCCGAAGGAAAAAGGTTTGAATTTTTTGTTTTGTGTTTTTTAGTGAAGTGAATTAATTTGGTTTGTGATTCACGTTGCACTAAAGACAATGACATGGAGGCGAATGCGTCGCATATCGCCCCCAAACGGGACGTATACTAAACACTCTAGATAAGTGAGAGGAGACCCCTCACTCATCATTCCCCGTGTAGCTTAAGGCTCGTAGCGCGTAATAGTTATCGCATTAATTAGATGAGTTAGAATTATTTTGAGATGAGAAGAGAGACGCACGAAAGGTCTAAGGGAAACTCAGCCCTAACGTTCTCATGCAAAGTGATCCTAAAGTTTGGATGAAAAGGGGAAACATCTACCTTAACGTTAGCATACTTGGATTGAACGCCTAATGTCTCTCCTACTCCCATCCTAAACGGAGGGACTAGGAATCCTATGGGGATCATGGCAAAAAAGCACAAGAAGAACAAAGGAAGGATCAATCATAAGTAGAAAATGCAAACATGAAAATGCACACTTAGAATGGTGGGAGGGAGGAAAAAAATGTGTGGGGCAGCAGCCGCCACAAGCGCATATCGACCTCAACAGCAATGCAAGAATGATGCAAACCTGTGAAGAAAAACAAGAGATGAAAGCAAATAAACATGCAAACAAATGCTCATTTTGAACCACATGCACAAACATGCAAACAATTGGAGAATGAAAACACATGTCAACAAAATCATGATTAATCAACCACAAAACAGTGACAAATATCCAAAATATTTCAATCCTAATGCATCATACTGATCTATGATGATTCGAATTGAAACGGTATGCAAACAAACAAGCAAAACAACAAATATGGCATTCTGGCACAGTGTTAATCGGTTAACCCCTGGGGTTAATCGGTTAACACCTTAAAAAGTTTGGAAAATCTGAATTTTTGAACAGGTTAATCGGTTAACCGTATGCGTTAACCGATTAACACTGTTAACGTTTGAAATTTTTTTGAAAGTTTGAAATGGTTAACCGATTAACACTGCACCAGAAGCTAAAAACAGCAGCAGAAAATCACTTCCAGCACAAAAACAGCTTATCCAAGGTTCCAACAGATTAACTTATCAATTAAGCACGAAATTAACAACAGAAAACAGAGATCCAACAACATGGATACAAAATTATACAGAAACATCACAAATCGAATGGGTCGAAATCAACAAAATTCAATCGAATATGAAGATTAACATGATAAGCTCAAAAGTTAAATCAGATAGAGAATTCCAACCTTCGAAGCGGAGATTTGCTTTGGTAGATGTTGATCAACAAAATTTGAGCAGATCAAATGCTAGAAATACAGAAAACTTTAAGATCCACAATAATTATTGTTGTACGAATGAAGATCCACCAAATTTGAGTCAAAAAAGCTTCAAATAATCACTTCTAGATCCAACTCCAGATTCAGATCCAAGCTTGCACGAAAATTGAAGATGAAAATTGATTCAATGGTGATGGTAAATGGAGGTTTATGCTCAAGAATTCATTGATTCCAATGAAGAATCAAGAATTCTAATGAAAAAGAGCTTTTAGTGAGTTTTGTAATTGGAGAAGTTGAGAGAATTCTGATCTATTCTGAAAAATGAATGTGAGAAATGAAAATTGGATGGTTTGGTTTGGAGTAAATCACTTAAATATGACTTAGGTTTGGGATCCAAAGCAAGGTTTGGAAATTGGATTGGAAAACTTGGCTTGGAAAGTGGCATGAGATTTTGGAGGGAAATCTGAAATTTAAAGATGTTCTAGATCCTTCCCAAGTGAAAATTTGAATTTCAAGGTGATCAAAATTGGACCACAAGTGCAATTGGCTTGCAAAATCACGTACAGGGTAAAATCTTCTATGGTTAACCTATTAACCATATGCGTTAATCGGTTAACACTGTTAAAATTCCAAATTTGGGCTAATTTTCCTTTGGTTAATCGATTAACAATATAGGTTAACCGATTAACACCTTCAAATTTTGAATTCTGGCGCCTTTTGGAGGGAAATCTGTCCATTTGCCCTGTTTCAACTATCTGGAGCTCTGTTTAGCTGCTGAACCTCATTTTTGAATGTTATCACTGTTAAAATGCTTGTTATGAACCTGAGTGCTGCTTTCTGATCTGAAATTAACCTGCAAAGTAAAATCGGTCGCCTGACCGCTAGGCAAAATAAATGCCCGAGCCTTTGATGCTCGCTGTTTGCTGTTCAGTCTTTTGCTCCAAAATGAACTTGAGCCACAGGAACTCCTTGATCCCATGCCTTGAGAACGAATGCTATGCAATGCGAAAAATGCAAAATGCAAAGAAACAAAAGCCAGTTACGGTTAAAATGAAAAGCAAATTTTGGGGTGCTACAGCTGCCCCTATTCAAACAAACTTAGACCTGAAGGGGTGAAAAGCATCCGCTTTCAAACATTCAAGGTATAAGGTGATTGAATAGAAAAGAACCCGGAAATTTGCACCCTGCGGGAATGCAAAACAACGACTACCAACCAAGAGTCGGAAAATGACGCATTGGGGATAACTATCCAATATAATCTAAAATTCATCGGAAAGATATCAACCAAAAATCGGGAAAACACCCGGAGGATACCAACCAAGAGTTGGAACAAAGACCAACGGATACCAACCAAGAGTTGGGAAACAACCAAGGATACCAACCAAGAGTTGGGACAAAACTGACAACAGATACCAACCAAGAGTTGGAACAGACTCTCCCATAAAATACCAACCAAAAGTCAGGATAGCGAACTCGGAATACCAACCAAGAGTTGGAACAAACCCTGTTGGGGAACAAAAGAGAAAACCAATCAAGCGAACCACATCGTGCGAGAAAACATCATGACGACTTCCCTCCCATGGGAAAAGAGTAAACTAAACAGACGACTCCGCATGGGATCAACATCCATCACAAGATAACAATCTAGCAGCACCATCCCAAAAATGGGATGAGGGTTACTCTCTGGGTACAAAACCAGCCCTACCAACCAAGAGTCGGAATCACCATAACACTAACCAAAATTTACACGGCGAGACGACTTTGCTGGGGAAGCATGTAACACTCATTTTAATTATTTAGTCTTTTTGGTGTTATTTTATTTCGGTGTGTCTTTATGTGGGGGTGTGTCTGAGTGCGTTGGTGGGTGCCCTTAATTATGGAGATCATTTAATAAACTATAGAATTTAATATTAATACAATATAATTAATAATGATAACAATTTAATAATTAATAGTAATATTGTTATTCTATTGTTATTATTATTATTATTTGTATTATTATTAGATTAAGTGAAGAAAATATAATGGAAGGGGGAGGATAGAAAATAACATAAGAGAAAGTGGATTGGAAAAGGAAATAGAAAGAGAAGGAAAGAGGAAGAAGAGGAAAACGGGAGGAAATTAGAGAGGAAAGCTTGGATTCTTCGAGATCATCCCTGAGGAATCGATTAATCGAGGTAAGGGTGTGAAACTTGTGATTCTGTCCATGCATGTGAATATGTAGGGATTGTCTGGATGGTTTGGGTGATTTTGTGTAGTTTACCATTTTAGGTCGAAAATGATTTAATCGGTAGAATTAATGTTTTATCGGGTAAAATCTGGAATAAGTTGTGTAGTTTAGTCGTAGAATGTTAGGCTAAGACTACAGGGTCTGGTTTGGTGAGAATCAAATGATTTATGAGCTTCTGATGATTTTTGGACAGTTGGAGTTTTTGAGTATCACAGAACTCGCTAGGCGAGCAGCTAGCGAGGGCTCGCTAAGGCTTCTCTAAGCTAGTTGTGTGGCAAACACTTCCAGTAGCCACTCTCTGCCTTCGCTAGCGAGTTCGCTAGGCGAGTGAGGCAGCGAGCGTTCGCTAAGGCCTTGCTAGGCGAATGGGCCAGCGAGCATGACAATAACTTGTTTTATTTTGGATGTTTCCATCCAAAGTTGATGTTTTCGATATATAACATATAGCTCGTGTGCTGTATTATGATATGTTGTGAGTAGTCTTATGGCGTGAATCCTAGATTGTGAATTGAGACGGTGTTTAATGGTGAAGAGTGTATACTTGGTATGAAAATGTGAATTTTCCTAATACTGAATGTAATTAACATAATTAATTGGTGAGTAATATATATGATGTATGGTGGTGTGATCAGGAGGATCGTGTGCACTTAGTATGCTTGAGTTTGTTTGTTGTGCATTTAGTGTCGTGCATATCATTGTGTTTTGATGGGATGAATCGTTGCTCAGGAGGAGTGTATGCGATTCACCCGTACTCCTTTGTGGAGAATGGTGGGATGGATCGTTGCTCAGGAGGAGTGTATACGATCCATCCGTACTCCTTTGTGGAGAATGGTGGGATGAATCGTTGCTCAGGAGGAGTGTATGTGATTCATCTGTACTCCTTTGTGGAGAATGGTAGGGATAGATCATTGCCAAGGAGGGGTGTATGTGATCTATCCTGGGTTCGATTGAATGAACCAATGAGTCGGTACCGCATGCATGGTGTTGAGTTGCATGTTTGTATTATTGCATGTTGTGTTTGATTTTTGGACAGTAGGTCGTGGTTGATGCATGTTGGGTGATATTTTATAAAATTACTAATTTTGATCATGTATCTTATTACTGATAATTTTTATCATGTTTCTCACCCCTTTGTTATTGTGGTGGTCTGTGCTTCTTCGGAAGTACAGGTAATCCAGGTACATAGCTAGCTTCGATAGTGGTGCGCAGGTCGAGTCTTAGGATGCTCTGATACGTAAAACGAGACTTGGGTGAACTTTGTTAATGAATGATTTTATGTAATTTAGCGGATGGTCGAGAATGTTAAATTGATGATTACTTCTACTGTTTTATTTTGAAGACCATCTAACGATGTTGAACTGTTTGATGTGATATCCCACTTTTGAGGAGAAACTCTGATGTTTACTTGAAATAATCGTATTTTATTTTAATTATGGGAAGTGGGATGTTAAAAAGCATACTGACCAAAAGTCGGAATCAACAACCAGAGAACAAAGGTTACCAACCAAGAGTTGGAAAAACGTCAACAAAGCGACCACACCAGATATGGCGACCTCACTGGGGAATCGAAGACTACCAACCAAGAGTTGGAAAACGAACCGACGTCCACGACTGACCCTACTATGGAAACCATAACCGCCAACCAAAAGTTGGAACATGCCAAATCTCCTTATCAACCAAAAGTTGAGATAACGACTCTGCGGAGGAATAAAGAAGGACTACCAACCAAAAGTTGGGACAACCAATCAAGGGATAACATCCAACCAAAAGTTAGGAAACAAAGGTACTAACCAATAGTTAGAATTACCATGAAACACCATTGATCAAAGGTCGGAACACAAGCTGCTAACCAAGAGTTAGGATTGTTGGGGGAAAGATCCTCATCGACCAAAAGCTAGTAACCAAGAGTTAGGATAGTTGGGGGACGCTAAACAAAGCTAACTCCACCACAGAAGATTGCCAACCAAAAGTTGGGATGATCATCCCAAATTATGAACCAAGAGTTGGAATAAAAGGCTACTAACCAAGAGTTAGAACAACAACTACTAACCAAGAGTTAGAATAACAAAGACTGCCAACCAAAAGTTGGAACAGAGACTCCGCGCAGAGAAACCAAAGATTACCAACCAACAGTTAGGATCACCTTCTAGGCCTACCAAAAGTTGGAACACCGAATACAATCATCTACTACGATGGGGGGTACCAACCAAGAGTTGGAATCCTCGACTCTACTGAGAGAAATAAAGAATAACCACCAAAAGTTGGAATAACATCAAACCTCCATTGGGTCATCAACCAAAAGTTGAAATAAAACAACAATGACCAACCAAAAGTCGGAACAACTCGGTTGGGAAAGAACCACAAGCTTGATCAGGGAAGGCAACACTCGCAAGCGACTCACCTGAGGAAAGTGAAAACATTTACCCAAATGACTCAGCTGGGAAGAATCTGATATAATAACCAACCCCAAAAAATCCACCCTGACGCGGATAACACGAAAGCCCCTTGAGTCAAACAATATCTGCTGAGAGAATATCTGGTCCCAAAACACCAAACCTGGCTTATGCTTCAGATGCCTATGCTTGAAAATGGCGTAATGCTCCATACGAAATGGAAATGCTACGCATTTGGGAGGATGCTAATGCAAAATGAAAATGCAACATAACCAACCTAGAAAAATAAATGCTAGGGAGAAAAGACCCAAACTCCGCCGGGGGGAGAAAATACTATTTGCTGCGACTTTGGACTACCGAGGATAAGGGAATATCACCCGGCTGAGAGAACCTTATTGACCTGCAACAAAGAAAATCACCAGAAATGTTCTATATGTGAAATGGTTACCTCAATTACCATCCATGACACTTGCCGCCCAAGCAAAGTCAGCACTTTCGTTATGCTCTATACAACCTCTTGCTTTTACCTGCAATGTTTACCAAAATAACAGACATTTCGCAAACAAAACAGTAAAATGGACAAGAAAAGAAAGCTCTTTGACTGAAGTGAATACTTTATTGATGAAAGGCCTGTAAATAGGCGAATTGCAATTCAGACGCAATTCCTGAAAAGAGGTAATTGCTCAAAAAAAAGAAAAAAATACAATACAAATGTCGGCAATATGGAAACAGACAACCACCATGTGTCGATTCGGCTATGACCTGTATGTCTTTGATGTTCCCCACGTTTCGTCTTCTGACAAGACAGACTGAACTGATTCCTTTCCTTCGGGATAACTGCTCACAAGCTTACAGATCGAACATAGACCGTGACCATTTTCTTTTTAAATCCCTAACTTTTTCCTGGATCCCCCTTCCGGGTTTTCAATCCACCGGGATACCCATTTTTGCCAAAGTTGACTTTTCGGGTTTTCAACTTTGCGGGTTCATTCTTTTATTTTTATCCCTAATTTTTGCCCGAACCTTTTTCTTTTTATGGTTCGTCGAGATGCCCCTTTTTTGTCTGAACTTTTCTTTTTGTGTCCTGCGGGTTTCTTTTAAGCAAAGTATTTTTTAACCACGTCCGCGTTCACAGGGGACGAAAAATCTTCACCATCCATGGTAGATAGCAATAAGGCTCCGCCAAAGAAAACCTTTCTTACCACATACGAACCTTCATAGTTAGGAGTCCATTTTCCCCTGTGATCTGTCTGAGGAGGAAGAATCCTTTTCAACACCACGTCACCCGTCTGGAAGCACCGAGGATGCACTTTTTGATCAAAGGCTTTCTTCATCCTACTCTGGTACAACCGGCCATGCGCAATGGCTGCCAACCTCTTTTCATCAATCAAGTTCAGCTGATTCAACCTGGTTCGCACCCATTCAGCTTCGTCAAGCTTTACATCCGACAAAACCCTTAAAGAAGGAATCTCAACTTCCAATGGTATGACTGCTTCTGTACCATACACTAGTGAGAAAGGAGTTGCCCCGGTTGATGTACGCACCGAAGTACGATAACCATGAAGAGAAAAAGGCAACATCTCGTGCCAGTTTTTGTAGGTCACAACCATTTTCTGCACAATCTTCTTGATATTCTTATTAGCTCCCTCAACAACACCATTCATCTTCGGACGATATGGTGAAGAATTGTGATGTTCTATTTTGAAACTCTGACACAGTTCCGTCATCATTTTGTTATTCAAAGTTGAACCATTATCAGTAATGATTCTCTCCGGAATACCATAACGACAAATGATGTCCTTCTTTATGAATCGGGCTACCACCTGTTTCGTGACATTGGCGAAGGACGTTGCTTCTACCCACTTCGTAAAGTAATCAATCGCGACCAGAATGAAGCGATGTCCATTAGAAGTAGTCGACTCAATCTTTCCAATCACATCGATCCCCCACATGGCGAAAGCCCAAGGAGACGTCAACACATTCAGAGGAGCTGGTGGCACATGCACCTTATCCGCATAAATTTGGCATTTATGGCATTTTCTGGTGTATTTGAAACAATCGGATTCCATAGTCATCCAATAATGCCCAGATCTCAACAGTTTTCTAGCCATTGCATGTCCGTTGGCGTGGGTGGCAAAATAACCCTCGTGGATTTCCTCCATCAACAGGTTTGCTTCAAGTTCATTAACACAACGCAGCAAGACCATGTCAAAGTTTCTCCTGTAGAGCACATCGTCCTTGTTCAAATAGAAATTACCAGCTAACCTCCTCAGAGTCTTCTTATCCTTGCTTGATGCCCCAAATGGGTACTCCTGAGTCTTGAGAAAATGCTTGACATCGAAATACCAAGGCTTTCTATCGGATGCTTTCTCAACGACAAACACAAAAGCAGGTCTATCAAGACGCATGATGGTGATAGCAGGAGTTTCATTCCAGAAATTCACTTTATACATCAAAGCGAGCATGGCCAAGGCATCCGCCATCTGATTCTCAACCCTCGGCATATGATGGAAATCAACTATATCGAAGAAAGGCAGCAGTCTCCTTGCATAATCTCTATATGGCACCAGATTGGCCTGACGAGTTTCCCATTCTCCTTTGATTTGGTTAACGACTAACGCTGAGTCATCGTATACATCCAAATTCTTAATCCTCATATCAACGGCCTCTTCTAAACCCATAATGCAAGCTTCATACTCAATTTCATTATTGGTGCAAGCGAATTTCAATCAGGCGGTGCACGGTATATGAGAACCGTGAGGAGTAGTAATAATCGCGCCGATTCCATTACCATATGAATTAACCGCTCCGTCGAAAACCAATTTCCACTGAGATTCTCTTCCAGTACCCTCGTCAGGTAAAGGCTCATCACAGTCTTTTATTTTCAAAAACATGACGTCTTCATCTGGGAAGTCAAACTTCATCGGCTGATAATCCTCAATCGGTTGTTCCGCGAGATATTCCGATAGAACGCTTCCCTTAATGGCTTTATGGGAAACATACTGAATATCATACTCTGTTAACACCATTTTCCATCAGGCCATCCTTCCGGAGAGTGCTTGCTTTTCAAAGACATATTTGATCGGAGCCATCTTCGAAATCAATAGGGTTGTATGGTTTAACATGTACTGTCTCAAACGCTTAGCGGCCCAAGCGAGTGCACAACATGTTTTTTCCAGCATCGAGTACCTCGACTCACAATCGGTGAATTTTTTACTCAGGTAGTAGATGGTGAAATTCTTCTTACGCACAGACTGATGTTATAACTGATGTTATGACATCAACAATAACATAGGCCACTTAATAGATAACTTGCAGTAGTTGAAAACAGTAAAGAGCACACAACAATTGATTACCCAGTTTAGTGTCAACAACACTTACATATAGGTGCTACCAAGCCAGGGAGGAAATTCACTATTAGCAGTATCAATTCCAAGTTAAACCTCCAGTTTACACTCCTCACTTAATCACTACCCAATGACACTTCAGCCTAGAGACTCTCTAGTACCTGAGTATACCCACTCACTCCCCCACTATCACACACCTGTGATATCAGTTACAATGGCAAAAATAGTTTTGAAGAGACACTCCGAAACGCACACCTTGATCTTGCTTCACAGCTTTGATCAAGAACACATCACTCTTGCTTCACAGCTTTGAGTATTACACCAACCTAGAAACTACCTAATCAAGACAATTATGCAGAAACTAATAGCTTGAATTACAAGTGTTCCTAAGACACAATCGTGAAGAACAACCTCTTCACTTCTAAACAACTATGGTGATTTCTCTGTTTCTCTATCTGGAATAGCTTTCTTCTAGGATTTCTTCTCCTGTTATTTATAGCAGCAGATCAGTCCTTGGGCCTGGGCGCACAATCTAGGTTGTTCATCACAAAACCTCACCTTTAATTGTCTGCCCATTTGCCAATTTATTCAGGGACATTTTAGTTCGCTTAGGGCTTCTAAAATGTTTCCTGAATTCCAGCTTGAGCTCCTCATAGGTTTCCTAATTTTTAGCCTGAGAATCCTTATTCTGAATACCAGAAAAACTACCTTGCCCGCTGGATGTCATACGACCAGTGTTATGACATTCTGTATGACATTCAGCTTAACTAAGTTAACTTGTAGTTAACTTACCCTGCACACACATCATTAAGTATGTCCTAACAATCAGTATGACATACATGCACATTATAAAGTTTTGCCACAAAATGCAGCCAATCAAGAGCACTTACAAACTCCTCATTTGGCCAATTTTTGGCTAAAACAACCAGTTAGCATATCAGAGCTTACACACAGCAGAAGACTTATGATGTGTCCTGTCATGCAGGATAGTTGCTAGCTCAAACCCCTCTGAGTCCTCACAGTTAGCTCTCACTATTATAACTCACTTTGTCAACTATCTGTAGACTACTATTACAATGTCACCCTTTGCTGGTTGAGTAACAGAGTTACTCCCCCTCAACTGATGCACTTTATCAGTTGAACACTTCACTTGTAAACAGCCTGCAGTCACCCATATTCATCCAGCCTGCTCTGGATGTTATGACCTTGAGGATAACATCCTGAAGTACACACAAATTACTAAGCCTAACACTCTGACCTGTTAGCTTAGACTTCAACAGTCTCACTTGCTTGTGGACTAACTAGTGCTCCTCTCCCGGCAGGGATGCATCCCACTAGCATACATTCCAGCATCAGCTGTTATCATCAGCAGATACTCACCCTACATTCAAGATTTGACATGACCTCAAGCATTCAAATCCACCTGTACTTCCACCTGCTTGTTACAATCATATATGCACTCAACACTCTTTCTCTCCCCCTTTTTAGCCACAAATTAAAATCCCATTAACCATAGTATAGATTAAAGTCTTGTTATGGACAACACATTTGTTTAGATATTCTTACATATGGTCACAACTCACACACATAGCACCCTTAGCTCAGCAGTTCAGCAACCTGAGCCATACACACTATTCCTCCTCCTCTTCAGCAGAGCTTGCCCTGTCTTCTAGTGTACCTGCTTCCTCGGACCCATCTTTACTTGTTGCCTTACTTGCACCACTGGTTTCTTCAGAGTTCTCCGCAGCTTCTTCTGCTTCCTGAACTTCATCATTATTCTTGTTTTCATCAGCATATTCTGACCCCTCTTCTTGCTCCAGAGCTCTGATTAATTTTTCCAGTTTTAACTTCCTTGTCTCCAACTCCTTGCAGGTGTCTTTGAGCATTTCTATTACCTCAGTTTTGCTAGCTGTTGAGGTCCTTTTGGAAGTCTCAGCTGAAGGTACAACAATGTCAGGAACATGTGTTCCTTTAAACAGCTTATAGTTGAAGGACAGAGGAGTTTCTCTCTTGCAGGCTATGTCATTTTCCTTGACAATGTTGGGATGCTGATCACAGATTATCGCACAGATGAGTGAAGGGAAGGCAAAAGGTCCCTTGACACTATAACTCCCAGCATGTTTCATTATTTGCTCATGTATGTATGTCCCATAATTGAGATGAGCCTTAGTTCCCATTGCATATATGAACCTTCCAAGGATGGTGGCCACTATGGTCTTATGATTTGTGGGCACTCAGTTTGCAGCCCCAATTTTGTGAAGCATAGCATATTTGACACTTAGCTTGCTTGCTACAAGATTCCCTTGGGATGGCCATTGTCTAACTTGTTTCGCAGTCATTGCTTTACACACTTGATGATCTGAGGCTTGTATTTCAGTCAGCCCTTCATGAGGTCGCCCCAGGTACTTGTTGATGAGTGTTGTTGTAAACTTTACACACTTTCCTCTCACATACACTTTTCCATACTCACTTGATTTCTTATCAGCACTTTCTCCTGCTAGATTGATTATGAACTCTTTCACCAACATTTCATAACATTGGGAGAGCTGAGTCACTGTTTTTATCAAGCCAGCATTGCTTATCAGGGCCATGATTTCTTTGTTCTCAAGAGCATTTTGAGCAAGCGCCCTTTCTATGGCCAATCTCTTGTGATACACATATTTACATCTGTTGACACTAGATGGATAGTGAAAGGAGATGTTATCCATAGGTACCTCAAGAATGTTTGCAGCCATTTTGCTTGTGGTAGGCTTTTGCTTGGTTTGAATTTCAGTGACATCCATAGCTACATCAGAATCAGTTTTTGAGTTTGAACTGGACTCAGCTATCTGCTTCTTGGTGACAACTTTGCTCCAGCCCTTAGGAGGACTAACCTTAGACCTCTTTGCACCAGTCATCTTTGCAGAGGTTTCTTGTTCAACAATCTTCTTATCCTTCTTTTGCTTGGGGGAACTTTGATCAGCTGCCCTTTTTCCTTTTCTTGTCATTAGCATTTTGGCTATTCCTGGATTAAGCTCGATAATGAGATCATTGTCTGAGTAGTCTTCTAGGTCAACTCCTTCAGTTCTTTTGGCTCCATGCATGCTTTCATCTGTGTGTTTAGCCTTTTCACCCTTGTTCTTTTCTTCTGGTGCAGGGTCTTTTGATGTTGTGACATCTGGCAAGACATTGGCTTGATCTTGTGGTTTAGGCTCAGATCCCTTTATGCTAGATGTCGTGGGTATATTGAGAGCACTAGCCACCATTTCTACGATTTTTAGGTGGGTTCACCTAGCTTCTTCTGTATTTAGGGCAGTCGATTCAGTAGTAGAGGAAGCTTGACCAGAGCCGAGGTTTCTGGGTTTTCTTGCATGCAACTTTCTAGGTTTCTTTACCAATAATCCTTTTGGTGTCATCATGCGCAGGGGCGCTATCTCTAGAACCTCATTAGGGTTAGTTTCAGCATTGCTAGTGGTGATTTTAGGGTTTGTATGCTGTGACATGGTTGATGACTTTGATCGAGAGATGATGACTTTTCTTTGCTTGGGTAAGTTGCTATGGAAGCTGAAAAGATTGTACTGGCACCAAGAGTGGAGGAGGTGTATATTATACGTGGTGGTGGGGTACGTTTGCCCAATAGGAGGGAACTTGCCTTTTTTGATTTATATTTAATAGTATTAATTTCAAGGAATAATTCCCAATTACTGTTAATTGCTATAACTCCTTATTATAGGAACTCAATTTCCATTGATCATTCTTAACTTGAGATTCCTTGATAATTTTTTATCCTTTGTCAGCAATATCATAGTCCCCGTAATTTCCACACGTTATTGTCCATTTACACACTCTACCACTGAGAATTCCCCTCTTGAGATCAGCAGACCTATCTTGGATGGATCCTTTGATGTCACAGACCCAAGTCATAATATTAGTAGTCACATTGCTTTCTTCCTACAGAGTAGCTTCCATAAACTTCATCAGGTTCCAGTACAGCCTATCTATCTTACCTTGATTGTTGATAACCACACACATATCCTTTGAGAAATGAACTTTTAACCCTTTATCACATAGTTGACTTATGCTTATTAGGTTCACCTTCAGTCCCTCAACCAGCAGTACATCTCTCAATCTTGGAGTATTTGTGTTGTTCAGTTGTCCAACACCAGTCATATGTCTTAAGCAGCCACTGTCAAAGTACCAATCCTCTTTGGTTGGCATTCTCAGGGAAGTGTTAGATGTTAGAGCTACAGTCTTGACAACCCATTGCTTTTGCTTCTTAGGCACTTCCTTCTTCTTGGGTTTGGCTTGATGCTGCCTCCAGCTCTGGTCGGCATGATGCTGCCTTTGGTCATGATGCAACCTTTTTCCATGCTTACACTGGTTAGCACTTCTTTGGCTGGGAAATCCATGCAGCCAGAAACATACAGCTCTAATGTGGCCAAGTTTACCACAATATTAGCACCTATGCTCTTAGAACTGTCTTTTGACTTGGTTCCAGTTTCTGTGAGGTGGATGTTGTGACATGGGTCGTGACATCCTCTTTAGATTTTGAATCTCAGGTTATAGTTTCTTGAGTTTCAGCACAGGGTTTTGTCTCTCAATAAACCCCAGTTCAGATCTATCTCATTTGTTCTAACCACTTTGCAGAATCTCTTCTAGAGTGTCAGTTCCAGGATTAAGCATCCTTATAGTTTTGGACATTTGGTCCAAGCTAGACTTTAACACTCTGACCTCACCTTCAAGTGACTCTATAGTGACTAGATGCTCCTCCTTTTCAGATTCTAACTCCTTAATGAGTTTCTTCTGATGTTCTCCCTGCTGGTACAGATTAGAACTTTTAATGTGAAGCTTCTGATATGAGGCTGCAAGCTCCTCAAATGTCATGTCTTCTTCACTTGAGTCACCATCTGAGATGCACACACTGTTGAGAGCAGTGACTTGTTTGGCAGCCTCACCATCTGACTCACTTTCTGAGTCTTCATCAGGCCAAGAGACAGTTAGACTCTTTCCCTTTTTCTTGAGATATGTGGGACATTCTCTTCTAACATAACCATATCCCTCACACTCATGACATTGGACACCTTTGCTTTGGCCAGTGGTGTCTTCAGCTTTATCTTTGCCACTGTCAGAGGTTCTATTGTTGACATAAGGCTTTGATTTCTGATATATGCTTTTGATCAGTTTACTAAATTCTCTTCCAAGCAAGGCTATTGCTTCTGTCAATTTTTCTTCTTTTTCCCCATCTTCTCCTTCTGTCTCTTCTGTAGTGCTTGAAACAATAGCAATGCTTTTGTTCTTTTTCTCCACTGCCTGGTCACTTAATCCCATCTCAAAGGTTTGAAGAGAGCCAATGAGTTCCTCCACCTTCATGTGACATATATCTTGGGCTTCTTCAATGGCAGTGACCTTCATTGCAAACCTCTTAGGTAGGGACCTGAGAATTTTTCTCACCAGTTTTTCTTCATTCATTTTCTCCCCAAGGCCCCTGAGTTGTTTGCAAGTTCTAGCACATTCATGTAAAATTCATGAATGGTCTCATCCTCTGTCATTTTCAAACCTTCAAATTTTGTGGTTAACATTTGAAGTCTAGACATCTTTACTTTGGAGGTTCCCTCATGAGTAGTGTTGAGGGTGTCCCAAACCTATTTAGCTAGTTCACAATGGTGTACCAGCCTGAAGATGTTCTTATCTATGCCATTGAATAGGGCATTCAGGGCATTAGAATTGCCAAGAGCTAGAGCCTCTTGATCCTTATTCCAGTCTTCTTCAGGGATCAGCACTGAAGCTCCATCTTTATCAGTTTTGACTGGATGTTCCAATCCAAAATTCACAGCTCTCCATGCCTTGTAGTCTATAGACTTCAAGAATGCAATCATCCTTGGTTTCCAATAGTCATAGTTAGACCAGTCCAGAATTGGTGGTCTATTTGTGAATCTTATGTCTTTGTCCATAATAGCAGAGTTTATCTTCCTTAGATCTCACCCAGATTCAAATAGGCAGGGTGCTTGCTCTGATGCCAATTGAAATTCTACATGCGCACAGACTGATGTTATAACTAATGTTATGACAAAAACAATAACATAGGCCACTTAACAGATAACTTGCAGTAGTTGAAAACAGTAAAGAGCACACAACAATTGATTACCCAGTTTAGTGTCAACAACACTTACATCTGGGGGCTACCAAGCCAGGGAGGAAATTCACTATTAGTAGTATCAATTCAGAGTTAAACCTCCAGTTTACACTCCTCACTTAATCAATTCAGAGACTCTCTAGTACCTGAGTATACCAACTCACTCCCCCACTATCACACACATGTGATATCAGTTACAATGGAAAAAAATAGTTTTGAAGAGACACTCCGAAACGCACACCTTGATCTTGCTTCACAACTTTGATCAAGAACACATCACTCTTGCTTCACAGCTTTGAGTATTACACCAACCTAGAAACTACCTAATCAAGACAAATATGCAGAAGCTAATAGCTTGAATTACAAGTGTTCCTAAGACACAATCATGAAGAACAACCTCTTCACTTCTAAACCACTATGGTGATTTCTCTGTTTCTCTATCTGGAACAGCTGCCTTCTAGGATTGCTTCTCCTGTTATTTATAGCAGTAGATCAGTCCTTGGGCCTGGGTGCACAATCTAGGTTTTTCATCACAAAACCTCACCTTTAATTGTCTGCCCACTTGCCAATTTATTCAGGGACATTTTAGTTCGCTTAGGGCTTCTAAAATGTTTCTTGAATTCCAGCTTGAGCTCCTCCAAGGTTTCCTGATTTTTAGCCTGAGAATCCTCATTTTGAATACCAGAAAAACTACCTTGCCCGCTGGATGTCATACGACCAGTGTTATGAAATTCTGTATGACATTCAGCTTAACTAAGTTAACTTGTAGTTAACTTGCCCTGCACACACATCATTAAGTATGTCCTAACAATCAGTATGACATACATGCACATTATAAAGTTTTGCCACAAAATGCAGCCAATCAAGAGCACTTACAGATGGCATGCTCTTTTCTACCTGACTCGTCCTGTTAACCGAGCACACATCCCATTGAATTCTCAAGAACTGTGAGATACATGATTAGTGGTCTCCCTGCGACTCGAGGCATGAGTATTGGAGGTTCCTGCAGATATTCTTTTATTCTTTCGAATGCTTTCTGGCAATTTTCATTCCACCTGTCCATTTGATCTTTTCTCATCAATTTGAATATCGGTTCACAAGTGGATGTAAGATGAGATATAAACCTTGCAGTGTAGTTTAATCTCCCCAGGAAACGACGAACCTCTTTTTCCGTTCTAGGCTCAGGAATTTCTTGTATAGCTCTTACTTTGGCAGGATCTACCTCAATACCCTTTTCACTGACAATGAAACCCAATAACTTTCCAGATCTCACCCCAAAGGTGCACTTGTTAGGATTCAGCCTCAGCTTAAACTTCCTCAGCCTTTCGAACAATTTCAGAAGATCGACCAGATGTCCCTCGTCAGTATGTGACTTTGCTATCATGTCATCAACATAGAATTCCACCTCATAATGAATCATATCCTGAAACAAAGTGGCCATCGCCTGCTGATAAGTTGCCCCTGCATTTTTCAATCCAAAGGGCATCACTTTATAGCAAAAAGTCCCCCGCGGTGTGATGAAAGTAGTTTTCTCCATGTCCTCTGGGGCCATCTTGATTTGGTTATACCCAGAGAGCGAGAACACAGAAAACTGAGCGGTGTTATCAACCAACACATCGATATGAGGGAGCGAGAAATCGTCTTTCGGGCTCGCATTATTCAGATCTCGATAATCAACGCACATCCTGCCCTTCTATCCTTTTTAGGCACAGGAACAATATTAGCGACCCACGGAGGGTAATTCGTGACAGCAAGAAACCCAGCATTCAACTGCTTCTGAACTTCTTCTTTGATCTTGACTTCCATGTCAGGCCTTGTCCGTCTCAACTTCTGCTTGACTGACGAGCATTCTTCTCTGAGAGGTAACCGGTGTACCACAATATCTGTATCTAGCCCAGGCATGTCTTGGTAAGACCAAGCGAAGATATCTTTATACTCGCGGAGCATTTCAACCAATCTTCTCTTGACATTGTCTTCCAATGCATCCCACTTTAACCTCTTTCTTATCATCCTTGTTACCCAAATTGATAATCTCAATATCCTCCTGATGAGGTACAATAACCCTTTCCTCTTGCTTGAGAAGTCTGGCTAACTCTTCAGGTAGTTCACAGTCTTCGTCAGTCTCATCTTTAGCTTGATAAATGGGATTATCAAAGTCATATGAAGTCATAGCCGACCCTGAATCGATGGCATCTGATAGAAAAGACCTGCATGAGGATGTTATGTTTATTATGAGATGCAACAAACAAAACACATTGCCATTTTTCTGGTAAGTATAAATGCACAACAAAAACAACACAAACAAGGATCACAATATTTGAATGCAAAACGTCTTTTATTAATGATAAACTGTAAATAACAAGAAGGCCCCACAAATCGGTCACTACATCTTGGGCAGAACGCAGGACTGAACATAATCAAAACAATGAACATTACTCTGCAGTAGTAACATGAATGACTTCTTGGGTAGTCCAGTTGCACAACTTCTGGCCGAGAGCACATGGACGAACCCAGGCATCCATGTCGCAGTCACTGTCACCTTCATTGTCTTCAACGACATTAATCCTGTCAAATATCACACCACTGCTGGTGAACTACACCGGTCCCCTATATCTCGGAACCTGAGAAGAACTGGTGGGTTTGTATCCCAAGCCGAACTTATCCTGCTTGGCAGGAACATCAAGAACTTGGCCCCACTTCTGAGATGAGCCGAATTCTACAATAGCACGGGCTTCCTTGAGTGACGACATTGAAACCTCTGGGCAGAGCGTTTCGTGAATCTCACCATCCACTTCTACATATTTGAAAGATGACAAATGGCTAACCATTATGTCCTCTTCACTGCACACGGTGACTATCTTTCCTTCCACCATATATTTCAGCTTTTGATGCAACGTTGAGGTAACTGCCCCGACAGCATGTATCCAAGGTCGGCCAAGAAAACAGTTGTATGCTGGCTGGATATCCATAATATAGAAAGTTTCATAAAAGATCTCTGACCCTATCTGAATAGGCAATGTGATCTCTCCAAACACTGATCCGTTAGATCCATCAAAAGCCCTTACGACCAGATCACTTGGCGTGCATAACAAACCCTGAATGTCCAACTTCATCAATGCCTTCTTCGGAAGCACATTGAGGGATGATCCCATATCCACCAAGACATGTGACATCAGATATCCTCTACACTCCAACGATATATGTAAAGCACAGTTATGGTTCCTCCCAGCAGGAGTCAGATCTAAATTAGTAAAGCCGAGACCATTACCAGCATTCACATGAGCGACTACCCCCTCCAACTGATTGACATAAATCTCCTGGGGTACATACGCTGCGTTCAAAACTTTCAGTAGAGCATTGCGATACGCCTCTGAACTCATCAACAATAACAGGATAGAAATCTTCGAAGGAGTTTGATTCAAGTGATCCACAATTTTGTAGTCACTCTTCCGAATTAATCTCATAAATTCCTCTGTATCCTTTGAAAGATCATCAGTAACGACCTAGGGTTAGGCATTTTCTTCAATCACAGCTTTACGCTTACCCTTGTCATTCTTATCAACATTAACCTCTGGTGGAGCAAAGACCCTACCACTTCTGGTAATACCTCCGGCCCCCACTATGTTCTCAACCGACGAACTTCCGCTTGCCGATTCTGTCCATTCTTGCTTCTGCCCGTTACAGAACACCTCTCCCCCATAATTCCATGGGATAGCTCTAGTGCTCTCGTACGGAATAGGTCCTAGTACAGTAATGGTCACCGGAGTTGGCCTACCAGGCGCTGAAATATTGATTGTCCGGTATGGAATGGAAATAGTGGCAACTTCATTTCCTTCATCACTCACTTCTTTCTCGACACCTTTTTTCACAACTTTATCAAACTGCAGACAACCCTCATCAATCATTCTCTGAATACCCCTCTTCAAAAGATCACAACCCTCAGGTTGCGCTTCACATTCTGAGCAGTCAGCAGAACAACCAGGAAATACTCCCTTCTTCAACAAACAACCCTTCACAAAACCCAGCGGTGTTTTTAAATCTTCAACATCAGTTATCAGATTCAACTTTTCACCCTCAATAATGGCATTGGCTCCTGCCACCCCATGATCTGGCATCGGGTTCTAAGTCACATTGGCCTCTCGTTGGTGAAATTGATAGCTTTGGAATCAAGCAAATCCTGGACCTTATGCTTAAAAGCTTTACAATGATCAATATCATGGCCTGGGGTGCCAGAGTGAAAATCACAATGAGTGTTTGAATCAATTGTAACTGCAACAACCGTTGTAACAACTGAGAATATGGTATCAGAGGATTCGTAAACTGTCTATCAGGCATCCTGCGCCTAGCAGGATAAGGTTGCGGAGCATTGCCTTGTTGCGGAGCTGCGGCCGGGATATTTACGGTAGCAACTTGTTGATGCTGACGAGACTGAGCTCTACCTTTACCCTTGTGCGAGATAGCATTTGCATCCCCTCCCTTATCTTGGGGTTTGCAGAATACGGCTTCTTCATTCCTCCCGAAGAGGATCCACCACCATTTGAAATTTTCCTAGACTTAATCTCACTTTTAATTCGCTCACCGGCAATTACCAAATCATAAAATCCTACAGACATGCAGCCTATCATCTTCTCAAAGTACACACCCGGTAGCGAAGCCATGAACAGGTCAATCAACTCCCTTTAAACCATATGGGTTGCACTCTTGCAGCCAAATCCCGCCACCTCTGGGCGTATTCCTTGAAGCTCTCAGTACTTTTCTGCGACAGACTCTGCAATTGTACCCGATGAGGTGCCAGATCACTATTATATTGATAGTGATTCACAAAAGCCTCAGCCAATTCTTTCCAGCTACGAATATGGGTTCTCTCAAGCCCCATATACCATTCCAGCGAAGCCCCTGCCAGACTATCCTGGAAGAAATGCATCAGCAGCTTCTCATCACTGGAATAAGCAGACATTTTCATGAAGTACGCCCAAATGTGTACTCTGGAACAAGTCGTCCCTTTGTACTTATCAAAATCAGGCACCTTAAATTTGGGGGGAATCCTGACCCCAGGAACTAAACCAAGATCAAACATATCCAGGCCCAAAGAGTTCTGGTTCTCCAATGATTTCATTTTCTCCTCAATCAGTTTGAACCTTCGGTCGACTTCAGTCGGCAAACTACCCTCCAGATCTTTCACAAAAAATATATCATCCTTATTATCTTCCCAATGAGGACCAGCAACCCCGTGTACAGCGCATACACTGCCATTACCAGCAATATTACCGTTCTCACCAGCAGCTCCTCCACCCAGAGGTACAACCATAGTAGGAATACCCTGAGGAATAGATCCACCAACCGAATGATGAACAACAACGACTCCTCCGTGCAAAATACTGTCTTCATCAACCCGTGCTATCAACAGCTGGACTAGAGTTCTCAATTGTTCCTGTCCACTGGCAACAGTCTGCATTAGTTCCATGAATTGGGCCATACGAGCCCTAACCTCCTGCAATTCTGCCTGAACCTGATCCATCACCTTCTGCTGATTCCCTCGAGTAGAATACCTGTGGAAACTGAATTCCTCAATCCTGAACTGAAGAAAACAAGCATAGATAATAACACAAGGCCACCAAGAACAACCTACAATGCAAATGAGAATGCAAGATGCAAAATGCAAACATGTCTATGTATGTATAGGGATATCTCCCCCCTTGATTCCGGTTTCAACTAAACAAAAACAGCAGAGATGGATAAGAACACCACAATAAATCTTCTCATATATCAAGTAAAGCTGAAACATTACAACCAAATGAGAAATATCCACATACAAAGAGGTATTGATCTCATCCAACATCTCTGGTGATGATTAAGATGAAAAATCAAATGAAACTACAAAAGATAAAAACCCTAGTAGCCATGATCTCTACGCCACTCATGAGACTCCTCAAGCATATCCTTCATATCTGGATGGTTTGGCCTCTCCATCAACTCTCGGATAAGGACATCCCTCTTGCGTATCACATCCTAGAGATAATGGCAATGATCCTCCCGCATTTTCGCCGAAGGCATCTTCAAGCCTGGGTTTCTTCACCTCTGTCCGAATCTTGAACTCTTCAAGTGCTGACAAAGTTTCTTGGTATTTCTACTTGATCGTACCTCTGCGGAACGTTTCCAGCAATACCTCTCTCTCCTTAGCCTTGAATTGCACCTTCAGCTAATCAACCTGAACACGAAGCTGATCTTCTCTACTCTTGTTGGCAGTCAAGGTAGTATTCCATTGCTCATTGATTTTGGATATCTTCAGATAGGCTCTATCTAAATCCTCCTTCTTACTCCTCAGAACATCACAAGTGCTTTTCAGATCAAGAGCGACTTGTTTACATGCTTGTACCTGATCAGCTAGTTCTTCCTTCAACTTAGTCAACAGTTCTGCATTTGTCTTGGCCAAATACATAGCTTCACCCTTATCATGCTTCAGCTGACTGATTTCCTGCTTCAACTCTTCATTCTCTTTGCGCATCTCTTCCTTCTCTGCCTAAAGCTTGGTATATATTAGGATATCGACGGTTGTAGGAGGCTCGATGATTAAGGGATACAATGGTGCTTCAACAGGAAATGGCAACAATACCTCTTCAACCCTCTTCTGAATCCAATCCGAGTATGGATGATAGGCTCTACAATCTCCTTTTCCCAAAGAAAGCTTTCCCTTCTTGTGAATCTTACCCCACGCGTCCATGAATCTATCCGAGATACAAGGATCAGCTACACCTATGAAGTACAGAGATTCCTGCACTTCCTCTTCTTTTGGAGGTCCTTTCAAAGCATAACCGAATTGTCTCACAGCAAGAGAGGGATTATAGTTGATACCGCCTTTCCTCCCTATCAAGGGAACATTAGGAAAGCTACCACAACTGAAGATAAGCTCACAACCCAGCAAGTCTCGATTGAACCAGACAATATTCTTCTCTGTTAAACCCATAAGTCTCTTCGACCATTCAGATGCGTTCACAGAATCCACAAAAGCTCTAGAGCGAGGAAGATGATCAAAAAACCACTTATGCAACAACGATGCGCAAAAAGAAACCATCTTTCCTCTTCTTTTCTCGTTCTTGTAATGCACTGAATGATACAAGTCTCCTAGAAGAGTAGGTACGGGATTCTTGGAAGCGAAGACATGAAAAGCATCAAAATCCACAAAGTCCGGTACATTGGGAAACAACACAATGCCATAGACACACAGAGCCAAGATAGCACTGAAAACCACCCAACAACCCTTGTCAGCATACTCTCGGGAAGGGTAAAGTAAATCCAAAAACTCTATTTCTACTGATGACATGACCTGCCAAGTCAGAGGAGCTCAAATAAAGAGCGGGGGACAACTTCTGGAGATTAGGTTCTTCCTCGGAGCTGAAGAAAGGCACTTTGTTCAGGATTGGAACACCTAAGATGTAAGCAAATTCCTCCAAAGTCGGAACCAACATATAGTCCAAAAATGTGAAGCATCGCAGCGGAGGATCATACAACTGCAACAGGGTATGAATAGCTCCATGCTCATAAGTCGTAAGCTTACGAACAAACTTCAGAATTCCACCATACTGTTCTCTGAAAGTTGCAAGAACACCAGGATCAGCCATGGAAATCAGACTAAATAAAGGTCCCAACTCATGTGCCAGAAACTTGTACATAATAATCCTCTTTCTACTAACTTCCATCTCTGAAGAAGAGTAGTACCGGAATAAAGGGAAAGACGAGAACCTGTAACACACATAAACATGCAATGTTAAATACAGGATGATTATGTAAATGCACACATGGGATCAAGGTATCCAATGCTCAAATTCGTTGTTGTGCCGTTGACTGAATTCAACCAGAGCTCCGCTCTAATCAGAACACTGAGATAACACACTAGATAGAACACTCAGGATCAAAATTCCGCACTGACGAGAAAACCAGGGTTGGTTGAAGGCCGGGTTTCCTGCAAAAACCTATCCCTCTCACATGTGGGTTCTAGTCTTGAAAGGTACGACATCCTATGCGCGTGGTCAGCGTCACAGACTTTCAAGAAACGATGATACGTTCACCGTTTCCGGTTTGGCATCATAATCTAACGAAGCGGCCTCACTTAGCTGACTCCCCAAATGAACGGTCTCTAGAGTTGATGGTCTCTCTAAGTCAATATTCCCTCAACTGCACCAAATGCACAGGATAGAATATTTCTAAAGAAAAACCTCGTCTGAATGTGAATTTCACGCGAGCTATTGCGCAGCCAAACGCCACACAAGCTCCCGCTAATCTCCACTCTAATCCTATGTGTATACTAAAGCCCAGGTCCGACTTATCTCTCCGTGGAACAACCCAACCCACGGCACAGCAAAAACAAGAATGCAATGCAATAATATACAACAGATAATGTACATAAAGCAAAAACTGCACAAAAGTAAACACCCAAAGACGCAAACAGATAGGCGCTAGGAGTGACTCGCATAGGGAACCATAGTAGTCCCCAACAGAGTCGCCATCTGTCGCAACCGCGAAAAACACCCGGCGGAAAACAGAAGAGTCGCCACCTTTCGTTTATTATCCCACAGAGAGGGAAAGGAAATGATCAGAAAAACCTGACAAAAAAGGGAAAGACAAGGTCACCGCAACCAAGTCCTAGATTCGGGAGTCGGTTACGCAAGGGTAAGTTATTAGCACCCCTCACGTCCGTCGTACTCGATGGGATCCACGCTTATTGTCTATCTAAGGGTGTGTTTAACTATCTACGCTACAGGCTTGCAGAACAAAAAGAAAAGAAAAGAGACTCGGCAGAGCATCGTCACTCTGTCCTACGTATTCCCTCGTGTAATGGGAAAGTCAGAGTCAATGTAGTTCGGCTAACTACGGGAGAGAAGGGGGAAGGTTGCTCTTCAAGACATCGCGTCTTGTGCCTACATACTTTCATCTAGTATGAAAGATCAGAGTAAACTTAGTTCATACTAACACGAAACCACAGGTTGATTAAGTGTTTTAAACGAGTAGAGTTAAACATATGTTCCAGCAGTTAGGGACTAAGCCTGTTTGCGGTAGAACCGAAGCTTAACAACACTCTTTCCTGAAAAAAGGTTTGATTAATCCCGAAGGAAAAAGGTTTGAATTTTTTGTTGTGTTTTTTAGTGAAGTGAATTAATTCGGTTTGTGATTCACGTTGCACTAAAGACTATAACATGGAGGCGAATGCGTCGTATATCGCCCTCAAACGGGACGTATACTAAACACTCTAGATAAGTGAGAGGAGACCCCTCACTCATCATTCCCCATGTAGCTTAAGGCTCGTAGCGCGCAATAATTATCGCATTTATTAGATGAGTTAGAATTGTTTTGAGATGAGAAGAGAGACGCACAAGAGGTCTAAGGGAAACTCGGCCCTAACGTTGTCATGCAAAGTGATCCTAAAGTTTGGATGAAATGGGGAAACGTCTACCCTAACGTTAGCATACTTGGATTGAACGCCTAATGTCTCTCCTACTCCCATCCTAAATGGAGGGACTAGGAATCCTATGGGGATCATGGCATAAAAGCATAAGAAGAACAAAGGAAGGATCAATCACAAGTAGAAAATGCAAACATGAAAATGCACACTTAGAATGGTGGGAGGGAGGAAAAAAATGTGTGGGGCAGCAACCGCCACAAGCGCATCTCGACCTTAACAGCGATGCAAGAATGATGCAAACATGTGGAGAAAAACAAGAGATGAAAACAAATAAACATGCAAACAAATGCTCACTTCGAACCACATGCACAAACATGCAAACAATTGGAGAATGAAAACACATGTCAACAAAATCATGATTAATCAACCACAAAACAGTGAAAAATATCCAAAATATTTCAATTCTAATGCATCATACTGACCTATGATGATTCAAATTGAAACGGTATGCAAACAAATAAGCAAAATAGCAAATATGGCATTCTGGATGTCACTACTGCGAAAAAAGGTGCCGGCAAAGACAGAAGAGTCGCCACCTATCGTTATTTATCCTAAACGAGGGAAAGGAACTGATCAGGAAAAACCTAGTGAAAGGGATAAGATCAGTCATCGCAACCAAATCTCGGACTCAGGAGTCGGCTACGCAAGGGGAAGGTATAAGCACTCCTCACGTCTGTCGTACTCGACGGGATCCACGCTTGCGTTGTTTATTGAAAGGATTGTTTATCTATATACGCTAATGGTCTGGGTTAAAAGAAAAGGAAAAGGACTCAACAGAGCACCGCTGCTCTAGGCCTACGTATTCCCTCGTGCAATGGGAAAGTCAGAGTCAACGTAGTTCGGTTAACTACGGGTGAAAAGGGGAAGTTTCCTCGCCAAGATATCGCATCTTGTGCCTACATACTCTCAACAGGTATGAGAGATCAGAGCTAACATAGTTCGGGATAAAGAGAACACAAGTTTGTTCGTCTGTTTTTTACCCGAGTAAGGTTAAACTACAGTCCTAGTAGTTAGGGACAACGCCTGTTTGCGGTAGAACCGAAGCTTAACAGCACTCTTTTCATCTGAAAAGGTTTTCTTAGATTAAGGGAGCCCCAAAGGGAAAAAAGTAGTTTGATGTTTGTTTTTATTCTTTTATGAGAAGAAGTGTTTTGAATGAATGTTTGTAATTCATACTGTACTAGAGACTATGACTTAGGAACGAATGCGTCGCATATCATCCAAAGGACATACGCTAAAACTCTAGATGATTGAGAGGCAACCACCCAATCATCATTTCCCAAGTAGCTTAAGGCCCGTAACGTACAAGACAAATTTGCCTTTATTAAGTGTTTTATTATTGTTTGAAGATGAGAAGAGAGAAAAGGGAATCTAAAGGGGGACTAATCAAAACCCTAATGTTGTCATGCAAGATGGTCCTAATGTTGAGTTTAGAAGGGAATCTATCCTACTTATTATCATGCAAAAGATTCAACCTAAAGTTCTATCATCACTCCCTTAAATAAGGAAATGAGATCCCTAAGGGAACATGCCAAAGGAAGACAGAACAAAGCTATCAAGCAGACGAAGTATAAAATGTGAATGCACATGCAATGCAACAATACAAGCAAAGGGAGAACACCTCAACCTTTAATGCAAACATGTCAAGTATGAAAGGCAGATAAACATCCAAGCAAAGGGAGGCAAACATAACCTTTAAATGCAAGCAAAAGATGCACAGAGAAATCACACAAGCAAAGGGAGGCAACCCTCAACCTTTAAATGCAAACATGGAAGTGAAAAGAGAAAGCTATCAAGCCTATCCTACTTCTAATGCACAACATCACACAATCATGAAGAAGGAACAAAATGAAGGGAATCAAAGTGAAACAAACTCGCTGTCACTTACGCGAAAATAAGGTGCCGGCAAAACAGAAGAGTCGCCACCTTTCGTTATTTATCCCTCGGAGCGGGAAAGGAAACGATCGGAAAAACCTAACGAAAAAGGCTAAGACAAGGTCGTCGCAACCATTGTCTGGGTTCGGGAGTCGGTTCCGCAAGGGGAAGGTATTAGCACGCCTCACGTCCGTCGTACTCGATGGGATCCACGCTTGTTGTGATTACTGGATGGGTTGGTTGTATCTATCTACCTATCAAGGTTGGCTTAAAAAGAAAAGAAAAATGACTCGGCAAAGCGTCGCACTTTATGCCTACGTATTCTCATCAGAGAACGAGAAATCAGAGTCAACGTAGTTCGACCTACGACGGGTTATGGGGAAGGTAGCTCGCCAATACATCAGTACTGTGCCTACGTACTCTCAACAGGTATGAGAGTCCTAAGGGATCATGTCAATGATACACCAAAACAGACAAAGCATCAGCTTAAACAGTAAAATGCATGCAATCCAAGTGAGGGAGGAAATGTGTGTGGGGCTTCAGCCTCCACAAGCTCATCTCAACCTCAAGCCAAAATGGATAACAGTAATCATACTGAAATATAAAACATGCTATCAAGCAATATACAGTAAACTGCAATCATACAGAAGAAAATGAAGTAAAATGCCATCAGGCAAACAAACCACATGGGCAAGGGAGCTGGGCTCTACCGAATACCCGCAAGCAAAGCCACACAGTAACAATACAAGCAGAGGGAGCAACTCAACCTCTAGTGCAATCATGCTCCTAGAGTCTACTTAGTCTAGATATGAACTTATTCTAATGCATCAAGCAAGTCAAACAAAACACATCAATACAGCAAAGAAAAAACAAGAAAGCAGATCAACTCCTCTCTCAACTCCAAGCTTCAGCTCTTCCAACAGAAACTTAGTCTTCAGACTTCAATCACTCTTGACAAATATCAACTTGCTTTTCCAGGTTTCAACCCTTTAACCTAAGTTTCAACTTAGTCTTCTTCTTCAAGCTTCATCTCCTTAATTAGTTCCACCTTCAGGACCCACTATAACCACAAGTATCAACTTGGCTCCTTCAGGATCTCCAAGCTTCAAAGTAAGTATCAACTTCCTTTGTTCTTCAAGCTTCAGCTCTTCAGAATCAATCTCAATTGAATCCTCTTCCTAAGTATCAACTTAGTCTTCAAGCTCTCAAGCTCTCTTTGCTTTACCAGTCTCAACTTGGTCTTCTCTTCCTGCAAGCTTCAGCTTCTCAGAGTAATCTTCAATTAATTAGAAGTATCAACTTCATCCTTCAGTCTTTAAGCCTCAACTCTTCATTCAGTCTTTACTGGATCTTTAGTGGGTCTTCAAGTATCAACTTGCTCTTGTTGCTCTTCAAACTTCAGCTGGAATGGCAATGCTGAAGGAATCATCCTCTTCTACACTCTTCAATGAAGTCTTCATCTTCACACTCAAGCTCAACATCTCTCAAGATATTCAAACCAGAGGAAATCACTGAACTGGACAAGCTGGGGTGTTGAACTGTTTATTGACCACCAAAGATGACCTATAAGGGTACAACATCAAATGAAGGGTTCCCTCAAAAGTTCTACTTCCTAGGTATCGTCACTTATCCCTCCTAAGGAGAGAGGTGAATACCATGGAAGGACTTTGAATCCTAGGGAGGAATGGAGGTGAAAGATACCATCCATGTTTAAGAAAGAAGTTAACCAAGTCTAAGCTCTTCTTAATCCCTAACCCTAAAACAACAACAAAACAAACAAGATCAAGCTCTCAAGCTCCTAAATCAATCTTCAAGTCTTCTACTATGCTCCTCAATGCTCCTCAAAGCAAAACCAAGCTCTCCAAGCCCACAAAGCAAAGCAATCAAAAATACAAACCCACAAGGGCAACACAAACAGTCATCAACTACAAAAATCATCTGAAAATAGTATACTACTATATTAAAATCTAATATAATTCCTAGGGGATCCTACATATCTACCCTTAATACCCTTATATGACCCAATGTATATCTTGACCTAGAAACCCAAAATTCTAATGTTATGTTGGACCTATGTTAAGGATTGACCTAATTCTACACAACCTAAAGTCATCTAATCCAAACTATCCTAAAATTCATCAAAAAATTATGGAATAAATCCAGAGGGGAGCTAAAGTCCTAATATAATTATCCTAAAAAGAATGGCCTAAAAATATGAAGGGAACTAGCTAAACAAAATTCTACAAAACCATGTATCAACATAAAAGAATTAAAAAGCTATTAAAATAGAAAATATACAAAAAATACTAAAAATGCATGAAATGCAAATATTATGATTTTATAATTTTCTAGACATGAACATGAAATGGGAGAAAAAATCCCCATGCAAAAATCATTAATTTTCTAATTATTATGATTTTTCAAAGATTGAAATAAAATGGGGAAAAAGAAATTAAAATATGAAATGTTTGGTGTGAATAGCAAGTATATTCAATTCAGATTTCATATTGGCTCAAAATGGGGGTGGGGATAGTGAGGCGCGCTAGGCCCAATTTCTATCAGAAAATCAATTAAAAAAACATAAAGAAAAAGAAAAGGATACGGTGCAAAGAGCAACAAAACTCAGTTCAAAATTCAAGTGGGCCATGAAAGGGGTGGGGATAGCAAGTAATCCACTTAAGCCCAACACAATCTTTTAATGAAACGCAGCGCTTCATCATGTCTTCAGACTCTCTTCACAAACTGAAATTAAATCACGGCCGTGGGATCTGACCCTAGTCAATGAGTCCACGCCTGATCCAATGGCCAGCACTTCGTCTTCTTCCTTCAGCCATGGCAATGGAGGGAAAAGCTCCATAGTTGCAGAGCTCAAACCCCAGTTCGAAATCCATCAAATCTTAATGAAAAACCAAAATTTCAAACCCTAACCTGTCCAGAATTTCATCCTGAATCTAACCATGGCCTTGAAATCAATTGAAACATCCCAAATCTTCAAACCCGATCCAAGATCAAAGATATGCTCAAACATCAACTTCAACAATTCTTGCAATTAACTACCTCAGATTAATCACCAACTCACACTGATTGATTCTTGACATCTAATTCATTCTATAGCTCACCATAACTCGAGTTCTTGCTCAACAAAGTAATGGTGTCCATAACTCAACCTTCACCAAACGATCCCTAGCTCTCCAGAAATGATCACCTATTGGTCTCTAACAGTTCTAACCTAACCATTCTACCTAAAGATGCATAAATTATGGTGTAGGGTGAATTTTGCAAACCTGGTATTTCTTGATTCACAGATGGTGTAAACCTTCACTGCAAGCC
The DNA here is from genome assembly GCA_963859935.3 of Lathyrus sativus. NCBI lineage: Eukaryota > Viridiplantae > Streptophyta > Magnoliopsida > Fabales > Fabaceae > Lathyrus > Lathyrus sativus. The sequence continues at coordinate 216,179,745 of OZ012736.1, read as the reverse complement.
TTCAAACTCTTCAGAATCGATCCTTGAATGATGATAGAGCTTCTGTTTGCAAAAGATTTAATCAAGAGAGCCTGAATCTTCAAAACCGATTATGACTTGCAACCTCCAAAATTCAAATGCCAACTCTTCACTTCTCCATGGTTTTGCCTCCAATTTGGTCTGCACAGCTTCAATATGATCAATGGAGTGTGTTTAGATTGAAAGAATGGATGGAATTGAATCAGAATGTGGATTTTGCTTTCAACTTGCAATGGAAGCAAGTGAAATGGCCAACTCTCTCTTCTCTCAAATCTTACACCAACCTTGCATCTGAGCAAGTTCTATTACATATATAGAGTGGTTTAGAATCATCTAGAACCATCTGGAACCATCCCATGAGAAATTGGGATTCTCATGTCATGATTTTATGAATTCACTTCTTCTCACATATCATCTCATGCCATAGTCCTTGCAACCCTTGTAACTGACTTGAAATTCTCCCTAAATGAGATATATGACATGTTAAAACCCTTAACTAACTTGTACATTGAGTTTCTTTGAGTTTTGCATTTGTGCCTTAAGATGCAAGCAACCAATTTCCAAAGCAGCCTCATGATCTAGGCTTTAAATCAAAATTGTGGCTGAACCATTGTTTTTAGAATGTCTTTTAGAGTCAAAATGACCTATTATATGACATGTTTTGGATGTATAACTTGGGATTTCCAATTTCCAACTTGAACTTAATTAACTTATGTCTCCCTTTTAGGTCATTTTTATCACTTTTTGCTACAAGCCTTTTCAACATCTCATGACCTCCTTACTAGCCTTAAAACATCATTCTAAGCAAGTTTTATGTTGAAGATTTTTCCATTTGAAGCTTGGAAATAGGAGATATGGCCTTATGCTTGAAATGACTTATAATATCCAAATGACCAAAATGCCCTTGACTTGTCAAAGCCATAACTTGAGTTCTACAGATCCTATCAAGGACTTCTAGTACTCTCTAGAAAGCTAAGATGATGCTATACAATATTCATGTTGACCAAGAGTTCATAGGAATCATCCTACTTGGGAAAAAGTTAGATGCAAGTTGGGTGACTTTCAAGGACCCAGATTCACATACCTCAGATGATCTGTAACTTGTCAAAGTCATAACTTGAGCTCTACAAATCCTATCAAGGACTTCTAGTACTAAAATTAAAGCTAAGAGCAATCTCTACAACATTCATGTTGTAGGTAAGATGATATGTGTTGCACCCTAAAAATTTGCCCAACCTTATTCACTTGGTTTATGTTTCAATTGCATTAGCATTTGCATATAGGGCCATGCACATAGGTTACTCATCTGCATAGCATAAGCATAGCAAGTCAGCTAACAGGGGACCAATCATTATTCTCATCTCTAGAGGCCTATCAAGAGGTTATTATCCTGATTCAACCTCATTCAAGTCATCAGAAAAGAATTTGGAAGCTATCAAGTCAATGGATCAAGCAGTTCATCTATCTCCTAACTGAGGGTGTCTGAGGATCAACAAAGAAATGGTGAGCTGTGGGCTGAGCATGGGGAGTATCTAGACATCTTGGAGGACTTAGAAAGTCATTTGGAGAAGGAGACAAGTCATTGGTGAAGTCACCAGAATTACAGTTGAAGACAGTCAACTAGGGTTTCATCTGGGTCAACCCTGGGTCAACCCTAGGTCAAAGGATTGTTGGAGAGGCATTAAGGGCTATTGAGGAGATGTGGGGTTCATCATTTGACATGGGGAATAAGGATATGTTGTTGTGCTAAGAAGAATTCAAGAGAAATCAAGGAGAAGAGGAGTTTCTAAAGTAGGGTTTCTATGTAAAACCCCCTGGTTTAGGTCAAACGTCCAAGCAAAATAAGTCAAAATGCAAGCTTCAAATGGATCCTTGGCCAACATGAAACTTGTATAGGATCTCAAGACCTTTAATTTGAGTTGTGGAAGACATCAAGGAGATTTATAGAACTCAAGTTATGGTCCTTGCAAGTTACAGGTCATCTGAGGTATCTGAAGTTTTGTCTGTGAAAGTGACTTGACTTCCAAGCAATTTTTACCCCTCAAGGAGATTTCAAATGAACTTATGGTCAACTTAAGAGTTGTTCCTTATTGTCTTAGTTTTCTATAATGGTATAGTATGCCTTCATATGATTTGGGGAACTCTACTTATGGTCTTGGCAAGCAAAGGGTATTTTGGTCATTTGGTGATTACAGGTCATTCATAGCACATGCCTAAAACTCATACAAGGAAGCTTCAAATGGAAAACTTCCCAACATCAAAGTTGTTCAAAATGGGATTTTAAGGCTAGAAAGGAAGGTGTGAAAGTTTGAAAAAGCTTGGAGCATGGAATTTTAAAAAGTGGTGAAAATGACTTAAAAAGGCATATAACTTGAAAAAGTTCAAGTTGGAAAATGGTTTGAGAGATCTACAAAGCCAATATGGGTCATCCAATATACCAAATTGATTCCCAACATCATTTTAAAAACATTGGTTCATCCACATTTTTGAGTTTAGGTTTAAAAATTGGACTTCCTTTGTAAATTTGTTTCTTACATCATAAGGCAACATGGTAAAGCTTAACACAAGACAAGGAAAACTTGGTTTTTCATGCATACACTCCTAATATATCATGAGGGGAGATTTTCACTCAAGTTTACCCAAGGTGCAAGCATGATATGATATGATTCAAAATGCCATCAAATGATAAATTCATGAAAGTTCCATAAGCTTCTAGATCCCTCTAGGACCAATCTAGAAACTTCTCATTCTGTTAATCCTCTCCTATATAAGGGAATGAAGCTGTTTGTTGTGGGGTTGGTGATTCTAGTTGCTTGCAAACCATACTTTCATCTCATAACTCCAAAATTGCATTTTGATTCCCATCTCTCCCAAACTCCATTGTTTGTGCTAGCTATCATCATCATCATCATCCTCCATTGTTGTAGAGTAAAAAGCACGAAGAAGACACCTCAAATCGTGGCTGGATCATGAGTTCTTCTCCATCACTCCAAGTGGAGTGAAGCTTCGAATTGGCATTTTCAAGAGGTATAAACACGAGTTCTCTTCACCAGCATCATCACCATCATCCAAGGATCAATTGGCACAAGTGGCAAGGGTTGAAACGAGGGATAACCATCATCACCATATCCAATTGGTAAGAATACGTTTTGATTCGAATCACCATAATTATGCATGGTTAGGGTTAGTTGTTGTGATATTCATGATAGAGACCACTTAAGGATCATTTATGGTGAGTTTAAGGTCAATCCATGGAGGTTCAAGATGTGGTGTCAACTCTTGGTTGGTCAAGAATGGTTGATATATGAAGATTAAAAGCATGTGCTATAGTTTAGTATACTCAGTGTAACATGTAGAACACGTGGCTACAATTATTTTCAAGGTTTGTTACAGTTGCATGTCAAGCTTTCATGGTGGAACCATGGATTGGGGGTTTCGGTTTGCACCTTCTAGGTGGTTCCAAGAGGAGATATGGACATGGCTGCGTAGAGGGTGAGGAGAGGATCGAGTTTGGTTTTTACATCGAAGGAAATGGTGGCGAGATGAGAGAGCTAGGGTGGCTGGAAGTTTCACTCATTAAGAGGGAGTTTGTATGAAGCTAGGGTTTTCATGTGGGGAAGAAAGAAGGGAGCCGTCGGATGAAGGTTAAATGTTTGACCAAGACTGGGATCAAACGGCCCACGTTCAAACGAAAAAGAGAGGGAAATCCCAGACGCAGCCAAACGGCGTCGTTTGGATTAGTGAGCTTCTTGGGCTCATGCGCTATTCGCACCCCCCCATCAGCCAGGCCCACACGCGCGTGAACTGATCCAACATGCTATCTGCACCCCTCCTCTTTAATTCTTTTATTTTCATTTTCAATTTTCATTTTATTTCACTCATTTTCCAAAAATTATAACTAAATGAAAAAACAATATTTTTTACTCATTCTTTTTTTAATATTTTCCTCAGCATGTCTAGAAAATTAAAAAATACAAAAATTGCATTTTATATTTTTTTTAGCATTTTCTACATATTTTACAAAATAATGCATTCTTTTCCTTAATTCATTTTACACTTGAATTTGTTCATTTTTGTTCATGACTTTAGGAATAGATTTTTTACCCATTCTTTTTGGTGATGTTAAATAATTAATTGTATTACTCTCTGGATTTATTACTAGATTTTTAGACTAAATTTTGATTAGTTTAATTGAATTGGACTTAGGATAGTTTTATTAGGGCTTTTAAGTGGCATGCTTGAAATTCAACATTTTATTTTGGGGTTTTTAGGACAAGTTAGCCTATGGGGAATATATGGGGCTTAAGGGTAGTTAAATAGGATCCCCTAGAATTTATATTAGGAATTTATATTACCATATGCTATTTTTGATTGATTTTTGAATTGATTGATCATTTGTGTGGCCTTTAGGGCATAGTTTGTATTGTTTTGCTTTCTTTTCTTCTCCTTTGGGTGTGGATCTTTGAAGATTGATTTGAGGACCTTGTGAAGACCTTGTGGATGAAGCACATTGAAGACTCAAGATGGAAGATCAAGTTCAAATTCATTGAAGATGCTGTGTTTGCTAGAAGACTGTTGAAGACTATAGGATTTAGGGTTAGGAAGAGCCTAGTCTAGCAACTTGATTCACAAACATAGATGGCTTTGTTTGCCTCTATCCTTTCTCTATGATTCAAAGTCTCTTTCAAATATCTACCTCCTTCCTTTGGAAGGATTAGTGAATGTATTTGAAAGATAGAACTTTTGAGAGAAAACTTTCTGTTTAATGTTAACAGTTGATGAACCACCCTTGGTAGGTAATTAACTGTGTAACATTCATTCACTTCATCTGGTTGACTGATGTTCATCCTGGAGCCTGAGACTTGAAGAAAAGCCATTGTAGACTGAGGACTGGTGCTCAAGATCTTTGCTCGAAGACTGTGAAGATAGAGACTGCTGCTGACTGAAGCTTGTAGCTGATTAGAGATGACTTGAAGATAGGTGTTGATGCAGAGCTGCTGTGGCTGTTTATTTTATTTGTTATTCATTTCTGATGTATTGATTGGTTTTCTAGACTGTATTGTTTGCTGTTTACCCTGTTGGGTTGAAAGTGAATCCTGTTCACTTTTGCCTATTGTTTTCTAGGTTCGAGGATGAGTGGGACTCCCTTGCCTCGCTTGTATTGTTGCATCCATGCATTTTACTGTTTTACTGTATATATCTGCTATTGTTGCTGTTTCCGTCTATTCCCTTAGGATCTCTGTTTCTCTCTGTGCAAGAGAGGAGCATGATAGACATTAGGTCTTAACCCATGCATGATCACATTAGGTTAGTTTGTTTCCCTTCGCAACCATAGGTTAGAGTTCTGTCTCTTCTTTCTCAAAACAAACAGAAAAACATCATAAAGATTTCAAACACAATAAAAGACACTTCTTTCGTAAAAGAACCGGAACTCATCAAGTCGTCATTTTTGTCCGTCGGGACTGCTAATCAAGAAGCCCTTTTTTCAGAAGGTATAAAATCAACCAAGACAGACTTGTGTCACACGTGGCCCGAACTACGTTTGCTCTGATCTTCCATGCCGTGTGGAAGTACGTAGGCATAGGATGTGATATCCTAGCGAGCAACCTTCCCCTCCTTTCCCGTAGGTAGGCGAACTACGTTGACTCTGATTTCTCGTTCCAGGCGGGAATACGTAGACATAAAGTGCGACACTTTGCCGAGTCATTTTTATTTTCATTTTATTTTCTTTTTAACCCTCGACCTATAGTTTAGATAGAATAACAATCCATACCCGAAAACAAGCGTGGATCCCGTCGAGTACGACGGACGTGAGGGGTGCTAATACCTTCCCCTTGCGTAACCGACTCCCGAATCCAGGTTTTGGTTGCGACGACCATACCTTTCCCATGTTGTGCGAGGTTTACTCTGAGCGTTTCCTTTCCCTCCCGTGGGATAAATAATGCACGGTGGCGACTCTTCTGTCAGCCGGCGCCGATTTTCGCAGTAGCGACAGCTGGCGACTCTGCTGGGGAATGAGATAGTTCCCTATACGAGTCTCGCCTTGGGTTTTTTCCTAGCTGTTTGGGGTCATCCCTAGCAGCTGGCGACTCTGCTGGGGATCCAATGTCTCCTGGATGCTAAGGATTGCGATGGTTCTTATGCATTTGGGATCCAACGTCCCTTAAGAGAGTCAATCCTAACGCTTGTTTTTCCCGTCGAGGATTTTGTATGGATTTATATTTCTGACCTTTATTTTCAGCATTATATATATTGATTGTTATTGCTGTATTGGGGGTGATGGGTGGCTCTATGATTGAGAGATAAGTCGGACCTGGGCTTGAGTGAACCTAGAATTAGAGTAGAAAGTAGTGGGCGCGTGCCGGCTTTGCTTGCATTAGTGTCTCATGAAATCTACACTCGGACGAGGTTCTTCTGGTTGGCTTCTTTTTCTACCCTTTGGGTCGAAGGGGTTGTTGGTCAGCTGAATTGTCGACTCCGAGAACCGATCATTTGGAAGTTGGCTAAGTGAGGCCTCTTCAGGATTTGATGATGCCACTCCTTCTGGGAATCGTATCATCAACCCTGAAAGTCTGTGACGCCGACGACCGCATAGGATGCCATACCTTTGTCAGTTACTAGGACATCCACCTGTGAGAGGGTTTGGGGTTATGCAGGTAACTAGACCTTCAGATACCGGTTATTTCTTGATCAGAGATCCTGGGTATTTATGGAGAGTTAGGAGGTCTGTCAGAGACCAGTTGAGAGTCTTGAGGTCTGTCAGAGACCAGTTGGAGTTATGGTTTGAGGTCTGTCAGAGACCATTGTTGAAGCTTCGTTTTAGGTCTATCTGAGACCAGGGTTTGAGGACTTCTATGGAGTCTATCCGAGACTTCTTGATATGGTTCAGGCTATTCAGCTATGGCAGATGGTCCCTGTTGCATGTTACTTGCATTGCATTGTTTACATACCCATTATCATTGCATCCCATTAACGTGTGTCTGTGCTGCAGGTGCATTTGCATATCCTCCGATTCTAGTGCCCAAACTTCTGAGTATTGAGTATGGCTGGTTTGAGGAAAACAGTTGCGTATAAGCTGCCTTCACCTGATATTACTTCTTTGCATGGTCTGATATCTCTTGCCGATGAGGAGGTTAGGAGAAGCTTCAGAATGAGTCACGGGAGATTACTGAGATTAGTCTGCAAGCCCACTACTGATGAGATGAACGGGCTGTACACCTTGATTCAGTTCTATGACCCCGCACTGAGATGTTTTACGTTTGCTGACTTCACTCTAGGACCTACCATTGAGGAGTATGTGGAGTTTACGGAGTTACCGGTGCAGAACAAGGTTCCCTTTATTCACTCTGCTGCTGAGCCCAAGTTGGAGGACTTAGCCAAAGCCTTACATATGGACGCTGCAGAACTATTATTGACTTCTTGGCTTGGGGTATCAGGTTTCTCTCTTGATTTCTTGGTTGGCAAAGCGCAGGAGTATGCCAAGAGCGGATGTTGGGTGGTTTTCAATGCTATTTTGGCTCTCTGTATTTATGGGATTGTGCTGTTCCCTAACTTACCCAACTTCGTAGACTTGGATGCTTTCCATCTATTCGCTGCCGGCAATCCAGTGACAACGTTGATCGGAGACTTCTACCACTCATTGCACTACAAGAACGAAAACCGAAGGGGAAAAGTTGTTTACTGCTGTGCTCCTTTATTGAATATGTGGTTTAAAAGTCATCTTCCAATGAAGGGGTCCTTTGTGGAAAGTGCAACCACTGCTAGCTTGTCTGAACGCCTGATGAGGCTATCTTCCGAAGACATTAGATGGTTTGACAGAGACCTACTGGGATCTGAACTTATCTTCAGTTGTTCGGGGTACCCTAACATCCCGTTGATTGGAAGGAAAGGGTGTATCAACTACAACCCATCTTTGTTCGTCCGTCAGTTCAAATATGCGCTGAAGAACCCGCCAAAGGAGGAGGAAGTACAGGAATCTCTGTACTTCACCGGAGACGTGAAGGGGGAGTTACTAGCCAAGCTGCAACATGCCTGGACGCGTATTATCCGAAGGGGGAAGCCGTTGTTAGGGAAGAATGATTGTCAGGCCTATGCACCTTATAGAGTTTGGATTCAGGAGAGAGCCAGTCAGTTGAGGATGCCGTTTCCAGATGCACCAATTCTTGTTCCTATTCCGGTAGCGGAGCCAACTACTGTTTCTCGGGAAGCCTACGAGCAAGTGGTGAGAGAAAAAGAAGCCTTGTTGAAGATCAACGAAGGGTTAGAGCAGGAGCTAGCCCAAATACGCAGCGAGAAAAACAAGGCCGTGTATGCTTTCCAACAGCAGATTGAGCTAATGAACAGATTAGGGGATGAGTTGACTGAGGAGAGGAAGAAGCGCGAACGTCTGGGGCAAGAGTTCAGAAGCTCCCATGACATGCTTGAATCCAAGAAGAAAGCGCTTGACATCGCTCACCGAGAGATCTCTTCTTGCAATAAGACTTGGAATGCTACGCTCACCAACAATAAGAAGAGGGAAGATAAGTTGAAGCAGCAAATTTCCGACCTCGAAGAGCAGTTGAAGTCCAACATCAAGAAGTGTGAGGAAGAAGTGATGACCCGGTATAGTCTACAGAATGCACTAAACAAGGCCATCAAAGGCAGAGATGAAGTTGTGTCTCAGAAGCGGAAGTTAGAAGATCGCTTCGGAGAAGGGACAAGGGAAGAAACTGCTGGAGACGTGCGACGTGTCCTTAAGAAAAGAAACCAACTTGTTGAAGGGCTGCTTACTCGACCAAGTCATCCGGAGACCAAGAAATTGCTAGAAGAGTACCAGGCTTCTGGGAGGATTTGATCACTTCATGTAGTAGCTTGTATGCTTTATTTGCATAGTGCTGGCCATCACCAGGATTGTTGGTTGAGGTCATGCCTTCTTATTGTACTCAGTGATATTGTATTCTTGGCCTATTAGTTTTCTCAGCAATATATGAGGCTTTCTATGATTCAGCTCCGATCTTTGTATTGCTAGCACTGTCACTGCACCGACACCTTCACACTAGAATCGGGGAATGAATTTCCCTAATGCACAGACACACACATTGCATTGCATTCATATTCATATTGCATTACAGGTAATTATTAAACTGTAGCTCATCTCCTGTATCTCTCAGGTCCCCCAGGATTATCGACTGAAGAATTCCCTAGCATTCAACCAGAAGCAGCAGCAAGGAAGTCATGAGTCAGGATCCGACTGAGATGCAAGAGGTGCACGACAACATAATGCGGCTCATACAGGTAATGGAAGCCATGGCCGAGAGTCAGAAACAGTTGTAGAACATGGTGCAGCCTCTGATTGCGTGGGTTGATGATAGGGCTGCCGACTTTGCTCAGCTAGAGAATCAAGGTTTTCTCCCAGGCCACATACGCCAACTTGTGGGGGTAGCCATCAAACAGGTTCAAGCAGAATTAACGGATGTTCGAGGCCAGCTGGGGCAGTTCACGAAAGATATGCAAGAGTTGCGCTCGAATCAAGAGACGCTAGAAGAAGAGAACTGCCGACTGAAGGCACAGATATGGTTGATGGCTGAAGTATTAAGGAACGTACTCAGGAGAGAAGGAGGGCAAATGTTGGAAGACGCGGCTGGCTTATCTGTTCCTCAGGGGTCTGAAGAACCATTACCCACGCAGGATAGGCTTAAGAGACCCTCTCCATGGTTCGAAGCTCAGGAGTCTCCTCGTCAGCAGTCGCAATTGATTTTGCAGGATACCTCAAGGAGGTGGGGTAAGAGAATGAGGTTTTCTAACAGAGTATTTGATGAGATCCCTGTGGATTATGATCAGCTGGTGCAACTCTTGTTCCAACTTCAACTGGTTGAGCCCCGCATTTTGGTTCCACTGACAGGGCAGCCGCCACCAGACTATGACCTGAACGCCCATTGTGCCTTCCACTCCGGAGCACCGGGGCATAGCATTGCAAACTGCAAAGCTTTTAAGCATAAGATTCAAGATTTGCTGGATGAGAAAATAATTGAGTTTGTACCGGGGGGCATAAAAGTTGCAGGGACTGATATTCCCATTTCTCCGCCAGAGGTTGCAGATGAATCGAGGTATATCCCAGAGCCACTGGAAGCTAAGTCTCCATGTCCACAACAGTTGCCAATGCCAGGGTTGAACTTAAGGATGATAGCGCGTGAGCCTAAGGAATCGTCCGAGCAAAGCCAGCAGCCTACAAGACGCCAGTATACGACTCAGCAAAGAATTCGGGAAAAAAAGCCAAGGAGGGTGTTTGAGAAGCCTCCCTCAACGTACGCAGATTTGTTACAGACACTACTAAGATTGAACTTGGTGGAGAAAAGAACTCTGGCGCCAATAACCGGCACTCTGCCGGATGGCTATGATGCGAGCAGGCACTGTGAATTCCACTCCGGGGCTCCCGGACATGATATTGAAGGTTGCCACGCGTTCAAGCATAACGTCCAAGATTTAATCGACAGCAGGGTCATTAACTTCTCCGATAGGGTCCCCAAGGTGGTGCAAAGCCATAGACAAGCAAAAGCCGGGGTGATGAAAAGGTTTCCCAGATTTGATCGGGCCGGTGAAAGAAGATCGAGACAGCAGTAGACTACCCCTGATGATAGCTTCTGAGAATGGTTGACTCGCCAATAAGTCAAAGTGTAGGAAGTCCAGTTCTGAGACACCGACATTTTTCATGTTATCTTGTTCATGTCCGCGCATTTGTAGTTTCTTTTCTGTGTAATTGCAAATTTCGCTCTTAAAACTTGTTCTTTTTCAATTGATATTAATAAACGAAATGAATATGCATGTTTTGAATTAATCCAGTCGTGTTCACTCTTTGTTTTGCTTTAATGCTTAATGCTTGTTTTAGCAGGAATCTGGGGAGGATGACGAAAACAGATGACGAATAATATTCCGATCGTATGCTTTTGGATAAAAAACTTGTTGATGAAATACAGGCATTGTTTCAATCCATAAACACTGGAGATATAAGGAAGGTAATCCCTTGATAACCCCTTTCGAGCCAATAGTAGGAGGTTCTTTTCGAAAATGAAAAAACCCCAAATCTTAACCCGGGGCAGGGTAGGTGTCAGTTAGTTTGACCAAGCGTTCGAATCGTGGAAAGAGTGTCCGGTTGAGGATAAATCACACTTGTATAAGTCGTGCCTAAAGAACCGCAATGGTTAAACCTTGCCGACAAAGAGTGAAACAGTCACATTACTCCACAAGAAGTCAGACAAACCAGTGTCACACGACTTGTTCAAAAAAAAAAAAAAAGAGAACGAAAGGTGAAAAGAATCAAGAGCCCGCTAAGTCAAAACTTGAAAACAAATGACTTAGGCAAAAACAGGGGCATCCCGCTGGACTGGAAAATCAAAAGAATCTCAAAAGATACTCAGTCCAGGCAAAAGTTAGGGAAAAAAAACGAAAGACGAAAAGGATTGTCAAAGAAAAGAACAAATCCTCGAAAAGGACAAAAGTCGTGTGATTCTAGGCACCCAAAGACGAAAAGCAAATGACCGTCACTCAAAAAAAAGAAAAACGCGTGGTATCCTGAACCATCACTCCTATCATTCCACCTCTAATAGGTGAACGCTGAAGTCAGATTAGCTGAACATAGGATTGGAGAACATCACGAAGAATGGGTGGGTCGAAATAAATTTTGAGCCTATATCTTTCCTTGTTAACCGTGAACCTGACCACGTTACAACCCGTAAAAGTCCTAATTGAAACAGGTTTTGTCCGAGGGCATACGTCAGTAAAGATCTCGTCGATTCTGACTCCTAAAAGGGTTCCTCTTACCAGCTTTCATATTGACATTTTGATAAGTGATTCATTACATGTCACAAAAATTTTTAGTGAACAGACTTGGATTTTGAAACTGTCATATGCATTGCGTTTAATATATCTTTTATGCAGAACAACTTGTGTTACCTGCGAGTAAGCGCATGCCGACAGGAAAGATTCCTACAGTGGAAGGTATGATCAGGATAAAATGCAGAATGCCCAAATATTTCGTGAACTGGGGCAAGCTATACTGATTAATTCAGGTAGAGTCGGTCATCCTAGAATCAGTAAATCCGGGGCAGTCAGGTCAAGATTTGGCAAATCTCTCATAGCTATGGGCAGTGCTCCACGACACAGTCGATCAGAGACAAAAGATTGTTGCGAGACCGGGGCATGTCACCCTAGAAGCACGAAAGTTATGTTCTTGAAACACCCCTTCAAGGTCCGAAATGTAGAAGCCGTCCATGTCTGGTCGTCAGGATACAAAGACTGTAGGGTCCATTCCAAAACTGTTGCAGAGTCAGGGGCAAGCTGGGCATGTTAGTATCCCCGAAGCGGAGTTCTCTCCTTTCAGCAAATGTTCTTTCCTCCCAGTAGAATTCGAAGATTAAGGCTCTCCCCAGCAGAGTTGGTTGTGGGTCTTGGCATTTATTTTGTCAGGGATATTGTGTAATATCAGTTCACTCTCCAGCAGAAATCCAATCGTACTGTGCACATCTGCTATTCCCCAGCAGAGTTATATTCCCCAGCAGGATGCTACTTCAACAAGGTGTTCGGTTTAAGTTCCTAATTTCCCAACTGAGTCGACTTCACTCTTACAGCATTTATTTTGCTGGAATAATTCTGTAGCACCTGGCTATCCCCAGCGGAGTTGGTATTATCTTCAGCATTTATTTTGCTGAAGCGGTTCCTGTATCCCAGCAGGTGGGGAGAGCACTTGCTCAAATGAACTACCAAACACTCAAGATCTCGGCATGAGATATTCAATGATAATGTCAGTTTCGGCAGTATTCCCCACAGAGTTACCAGGATAAGTCTCTCTTTATTCCCAAGCAGAGTTATTTGTCATCAAAAGGTTTCATGAACCAGAATTTCAGAAGTGGCCTCCGGGCATCAGAACAGGCATCCGATAGTTTGGTTTCCAGATATCCCCAGTAGAGTCCGCCTCAAAGTCGCTGTCACGTCAGTGCTAAGAAGTTTGTGGGTCGGGACCAATGAAGAAGTGAGTCCTGACGTGGACAAGTTGTATTTCCCCAGCGGGTCGAAGATGCCTGAGTCCTGACGTGGACAAATCAAGACGAAACATGGGTCCTGACATGGAACGAAGTTGTTTCCTTACGGGGAAAGATTGAGTCCTTACGTGGACATATCAAGCCAGAGTCCTTACATGGACAGATTGATAACGTATTCATTACGTGGAAAAAGATCATATTCCTTACGTGGAAAGATTGGAGTCCTTAGGTGGACATATTAAGATTGTGTTCCTAACGTGGAAAGATGGAGATTCCTTACGTGGAAAGATTTGAGTCCTCACGCGGACATATAAAGATTGATTCCTTACGTGGAAAGATTAGAGTCCTTACGCGGACATATCAAGAGGAGATTCCTAACGTGGAAAGAAGGTAGATTCCTTACGTGGAAAGTTTAGTCCTGACGTGGACAGATTCAGATCAAGATCATTCCTTACGTGGAAAGATTGGAGTCCTTACGTGGACAGATTAAGATGGTGTTCCTGACGTGGAAAGGTGGGTCCTAACGTGGACGATGTTCTCCTTACGTGGAAAGACAATGTTTCCTTACGTGGAAAGAAGATGGTTTCCTTACGTGGAAAGACGAATTTATTCCTTACATGGAAAGAAGTTGGTATTCCTTACGTGGAAAGATTGAGTCCTTACGCGGACATATCGAGATGGATTCCTTACGGGGAGACAAGTGCATTCCTAACGTGGAAGAGTTTAGTCCTGACGCGGACAGATCCAGACGAAGTCTTATTCCTTACGTGGAAAAATGGTGATTCCTTACGTGGAAAAGAGATTGATTCCTTACGTGGAAAGTTTAGTCCTGACGCGGACAGATGGAAAAGAAGTTGATTCCTGACGTGGAAAGAGAAGGTGTTTCCTTACGTGGAAAAATTTAGTCCTGACGTGGACAGATCAAGGTTTGATTCCTAATGTGGAAAGATCAGAGTCCTTACGTGGACATATCAAGAGCATTCCTTACGTGGAAAGAAGATGGTTTCCTTACGTGGAAAGACGAATTTATTCCTTACGTGGAAAGAAGTTGGTATTCCTTACGTGGAAAGATTGAGTCCTTACGCGGACATATCGAGATGGATTCCTTACGGGGAGACAAGTGCATTCCTAACGTGGAAGAGTTTAGTCCTGACGCGGACAGATCCAAACGAAGTGTTATTCCTAACGTGGACGGTGTTATTCCTAACGTGGAAGAGTTTAGTCCTAACGTGGACGATTTATTTCTAATGAAATGCAGACGAGTTATCCCCAGCGAAGTCACCGAGATTTTTCCGGGTTGACAGCAGATGGAGTCCTGACGTGGACCAGTTTTAGTTGAGATTTCTTCATGTTGACGGCAGACAGAGTCATAACGTGGACAAGCAAAGCTCTATCCTTGTTATGATAGAATATTTTTTCAGGGCGATGGAAATAATCCCCAGCACGTCGCACGAGATCAGTGGGTTGCTGTAAATAGTTAGATTCAGTTGATGAATATCGTCCCCAAGCAGTGGTGCAGTTTATTTCTGCGGTTGGCAAATTTCCGGGTTCTTAGTATTCAACCGTCTCGTACCTCGAATGTCTGAAGGCTCCGGGCTCTTCACCCAACCGGGTCCAAGTCGCTTGAATAGGGGCAGCTGTTGCACCCTAAAAATTTGCCCAACCTTATTCACTTGGTTTATGTTTCAATTGCATTAGCATTTGCATATAGGGCCATGCACATAGGTTACTCATCTGCATAGCATAAGCATAACAAGTCAGCTAACAGGGGACCAATCATTATTCTCATCTCTAGAGGCCTATCAAGAGGTTATTATCCTGATTCAACCTCATTCAAGTCATCAGAAAAGAATTTGGAAGCTATCAAGTCAATGGATCAAGCAGTTCATCTATCTCCTAACTGAGGGTGTCTGAGGATCAACAAAGAAATGGTGAGCTGTGGGCTGAGCATGGGGAGTATCTAGACATCTTGGAGGACTTAGAAAGTCATTTGGAGAAGGAGACAAGTCATTGGTGAAGTCACCAGAATTACAGTTGAAGACAGTCAACTAGGGTTTCATCTGGGTCAACCCTGGGTCAACCCTAGGTCAAAGGATTGTTGGAGAGGCATTAAGGGCTATTGAGGAGATGTGGGGTTCATCATTTGACATGGGGAATAAGGATATGTTGTTGTGCTAAGAAGAATTCAAGAGAAATCAAGGAGAAGAGGAGTTTCTAAAGTAGGGTTTCTATGTAAAACCCCCTGGTTTAGGTCAAACTTCCAAGCAAAATAAGTCAAAATGCAAGCTTCAAATGGATCCTTGGCCAACATGAAACTTGTATAGGATCTCAATACCTTTAATTTGAGTGGTGGAAGACATCAAGGAGATTTATAGAACTCAAGTTATGGTCCTTGCAAGTTACAGGTCATCTGAGGTATCTGAAGTTTTGTCTGTGAAAGTGACTTGACTTCCAAGCAATTTTTACCCCTCAAGGAGATTTCAAATGAACTTCTGGTCAACATAAGAGTTGTTCCTTATTGTCTTAGTTTTCTAGAATGGTATAGTATGCCTTCATATGACTTAAGGAACTCTACTTATGGTCTTGGCAAGCAAAGGGTATTTTGGTCATTTGGTGATTACAGGTCATTCATAGCACATGCCTAAAACTCATACAAGGAAGCTTCAAATGGAAAACTTCCCAACATCAAAGTTGTTCAAAATGGGATTTTAAGGCTAGAAAGGAAGGTGTGAAAGTTTGAAAAAGCTTGGAGCATGGAATTTTAAAAAGTGGTGAAAATGACTTAAAAAGGCATATAACTTGAAAAAGTTCAAGTTGGAAAATGGTTTGAGAGATCTACAAAGCCAATATGGGTCATCCAATATACCAAATTGATTCCCAACATCATTTTAAAAACATTGGTTCAGCCACATTTTTGAGTTTAGGTTTAAAAATTGGACTTCCTTTGTAAATTTGTTTCTTACATCATAAGGCAACATGGTAAAGCTTAACACAAGACAAGGAAAACTTGGTTTTTCATGCATACACTCCTAATATCTCATGAGGGGAGATTTTCACTCAAGTTTACCCAAGGTGCAAGCATGATATGATATGATTCAAAATGCCATCAAATGATAAATTCATGAAAGTTCCATAAGCTTCTAGATCCCTCTAGGACCAATCTATAAACTTCTCATTCTGTTAATCCTCTCCTATATAAGGGAATGAAGCTGTTTGTTGTGGGGTTGGTGATTCTAGTTGCTTGCAAACCATACTTTCATCTCATAACTCCAAAATTGCATTTTGATTCCCATCTCTCCCAAACTCCATTGTTTGTGCTAGCTATCATCATCATCATCATCCTCCATTGTTGTAGAGTAAAAAGCACGAAGAAGACACCTCAAATCGTGGCTGGATCATGAGTTCTTCTCCATCACTCCAAGTGGAGTGAAGCTTCGAATTGGCATTTTCAAGAGGTATAAACACGAGTTCTCTTCACCAGCATCATCACCATCATCCAAGGATCAATTGGCACAAGTGGCAAGGGTTGAAACGAGGGATAACCATCATCACCATATCCAATTGGTAAGAATACGTTTTGATTCGAATCACCATAATTATGCATGGTTAGGGTTAGTTGTTGTGATATTCATGATAGAGACCACTTAAGGATCATTTATGGTGAGTTTAAGGTCAATCCATGGAGGTTCAAGATGTGGTGTCAATTCTTGGTTGGTCAAGAATGGTTGATATATGAAGATTAAAAGCATGTGCTATAGTTTAGTATACTCAGTGTAACATGTAGAACACGTGGCTACAATTATTTTCAAGGTTTGTTACAGTTGCATGTCAAGCTTTCATAGTGGAACCATGGATTGGGGGTTTCGGTTTGCACCTTCTAGGTGGTTCCAAGAGGAGATATGGACATGGCTGCGTAGAGGGTGAGGAGAGGATCGAGTTTGGTTTTTACATCGAAGGAAATGGTGGCGAGATGAGAGAGCTAGGGTGGCTGGAAGTTTCACTCATGAAGAGGGAGTTTGTATGAAGCTAGGGTTTTCATGTGGGGAAGAAAGAAGGGAGCCGTCGGATGAAGGTTAAATGTTTGACCAAGACTGGGATCAAACGGCCCACGTTCAAACAAAAAAGAGAGGGAAATCCCAGACGCAGCCAAACGACGTCGTTTGGATTAGTGAGCTTCTTGGGCTCATGCGCTATTCGCACCCCCCCATCAGCCAGGCCCACACGCGCGTGAACTGATCCAACATGCTATCTGCACCCCTCCTCTTTAATTCTTTTATTTTCATTTTCAATTTTCATTTTATTTCACTCATTTTCCAAAAATCATAACTAAATGAAAAAACAATATTTTTTACTCATTCTTTTTTTAATATTTTCCTCAGCATGTCTAGAAAATTAAAAAATACAAAAATTGCATTTTATATTTTTTTTAGCATTTTCTACATATTTTACAAAATAATGCATTCTTTTCCTTAATTCATTTTACACTTGAATTTGTTCATTTTTGTTCATGACTTTAGGAATAGATTTTTTACCCATTCTTTTTGGTGATGTTAAATAATGAATTGTATTACTCTCTGGATTTATTACTAGATTTTTAGACTAAATTTTGATTAGTTTAATTGAATTGGACTTAGGATAGTTTTATTAGGGCTTTTAAGTGGCATGCTTGACATTCAACATTTTATTTTGGGGTTTTTAGGACAAGTTAGCCTATGGGGAATATATGGGGCTTAAGGGTAGTTAAATAGGATCCCCTAGAATTTATATTAGGAATTTATATTACCATATGCTATTTTTGATTGATTTTTGAATTGATTGATCATTTGTGTGGCCTTTAGGGCATAGTTTGTATTGTTTTGCTTTCTTTTCTTCTCCTTTGGGTGTGGATATTTGAAGATTGATTTGAGGACCTTGTGAAGACCTTGTGGATGAAGCACATTGAAGACTCAAGATGGAAGATCAAGTTCAAATTCATTGAAGATGCTGTGTTTGCTAGAAGACTGTTGAAGACTATAGGATTTAGGGTTAGGAAGAGCCTAGTCTAGCAACTTGATTCACAAACATAGATGGCTTTGTTTGCCTCTATCCTTTCTCTATGATTCAAAGTCTCTTTCAAATATCTACCTCCTTCCTTTGGAAGGATCAGTGAATGTATTTGAAAGATAGAACTTTTGAGAGAAAACTTTCTGTTTAATGTTAACAGTTGATGAACCACCCTTGGTAGGTAATTAACTGTCTAACATTCATTCACTTCATCTGGTTGACTGATGTTCATCCTGGAGCCTGAGACTTGAAGAAAAGCCATTGTAGACTGAGGACTGGTGCTCAAGATCTTTGCTCGAAGACTGTGAAGATAGAGACTGCTGCTGACTGAAGCTTGTAGCTGATTAGAGATGACTTGAAGATAGGTGTTGATGCAGAGCTGCTGTGGCTGTTTATTTTATTTGTTATTCATTTCTGATGTATTGATTGGTTTTCTGGACTGTATTGTTTGTTGTTTACCCTGTTGGGTTGAAAGTGAATCCTGTTCACTTTTGCCTATTGTTTTCTAGGTTCGAGGATGAGTGGGACTCCCTTGCCTCGCTTGTATTGTTGCATCCATGCATTTTACTGTTTTACTGTATATATCTGCTATTGTTGTTGTTTCCGTCTATTCCCTTAGGATCTCTGTTTCTCTCTGTGCAAGAGAGGAGCATGATAGACATTAGGTCTTAACCCATGCATGATAACATTAGGTTAGTTTTTTTCCCTTCGCAACCATAGGTTAGAGTTCTGTCTCTTCTTTCTCAAAACAAACAGAAAAACATCATAAAGATTTCAAACACAATAAAAGACACTTCTTTCGTAAAAGAACCGGAACTCATCAAGTCGTCATTTTTGTCCGCCGGGACTGCTAATCAAGAAGCCCTTTTTTCAGAAGGTATAAAATCAACCAAGACAGACTTGTGTCACACGTGGCCCGAACTACGTTTGCTCTGATCTTCCATGCCGTGTGGAAGTACGTAGGCATAGGATGCGATATCCTAGCGAGCAACCTTCCCCTCCTTTCCCGTAGGTAGGCGAACTACGTTGACTTTGATTTCTCGTTCCAG
Source organism: Lathyrus sativus (assembly GCA_963859935.3). Lineage (NCBI taxonomy): Eukaryota > Viridiplantae > Streptophyta > Magnoliopsida > Fabales > Fabaceae > Lathyrus > Lathyrus sativus. The sequence continues at coordinate 216,160,622 of OZ012736.1, read as the reverse complement.
GCGGGAATACGTAGGCATAAAGTGCGACACTTTGCCGAGTCATTTTTATTTTCATTTTATTTTCTTTTTAACCCTCGACCTATAGTTTAGATAGAATAACAATCCATACCCGAAAACAAGCGTGGATCCCGTCGAGTACGACGGACGTGAGGGGTGCTAATACCTTCCCCTTGCATAACCGACTCCCGAATCCAGGTTTTGGTTGCGACGACCATACCTTTCCCATGTTGTGCGAGGTTTACTCTGAGCGTTTCCTTTCCCTCCCGTGGGATAAATAACGCACGGTGGCGACTCTTCTGTCAGCCGGTGCCGATTTTCGCAGTAGCGACAATATGACAATCACATCTTGAGCTAAACTACCTTGAAGATAGGGATTAAACTAGGGGATTTTACACTGTCAAGCCTTAGAAACCCTAGCTTAAAACTTCTCAAACTCCTCAATCATGATGAGTTGGTCTAGGAATCATCCTTATAGCATCTCAATGCATCAATCCATGATCACATGGCTCTTGTATTAGGTCTCAACCCTCTCCAAATCATCAGCTGACCTAGGGTTGACCTAGTCAAACCCTAATTCCACCACTCATGGCTGAGTCTTCTGAATCCTTGCACAATGACCTCTCTAGGCTTCATGATGGCTTTCAAGACATCTCATAAGCTCTCTCAAAGCTTCAAGTCCATCCTCATAGCCCCAGAATCATCTGAGGGGCCCCCACAACTCTCAAGTTAGGAGATACACAATCTTGGTTTCAACCAATCTTTCTGAGGATTTCTTAACTTTTTTGACAAGGATATCAATCCTTGAACACTTGAATAACCTTCTTGGCTAGCATCAAAGTCTTGATTGGTATTCATACCTCTTGACCTACTGCACACATATCAATGAAATGCAAATGATGAATGAGATGAACCACAAGCTAGGTAAATAAATGTTGGTCAAATTTTGGGGTGCAACAGCTGCCCCTATTCAAACGGCTTGAACCTGACTGGGTGAGGAGCGAACGGCTCTCAGCCAATCAAGGTAAAAGACGGTTGAATACCAACAAGCCCGAAAATTTGCCAACTGCACAAGTACACGGTACTCTGACGGGAACAAATCTTCGAGAACTGAAATAATAGCTGCATGGCCACTAGCTGGAGAATTGGTCACACGGTAACCGGTAATACATAGTCGATCATGCCATCAGGCATCACGATTCCTCGGGACTCTTCAGGTCAACCATCAGGTTGATCATGCCATCAGGCATTCAAAGAAAATTGTCAGGCATCAGCTGGACTTCATCAGGTCAACCATCAGGTTGATCATGCCATCAGGCATTCAAAGAAAACTGTCGGGCATCAGCCGGACTTCATCATGTCAACCATCAGGTTGATCATGCCATCAGGCATTCAAAGAAAACTGTCGGGCATCAGTCGGACTCCATCAGGTCAACCATCAGGTTGATCATGCCATCAGGCATTCAAAGAACTTGTCGGGCATCAGTCGGACTCCATCAGGTCAACCATCAGGTTGATCATGCCATCAGGCATTCAAAGAACTTGTCGGGCATTAGTCAGACTCCATCAGGTCAACCATCAGGTTGATCATGCCATCAGGCATTCAAAGAACTGTCGGGCATCAGCCGGACTTTATCAGCAAGTCGGGAATAGAATTCTTGGTCAATCATGAGCCAACTGGGAATATCTAAACCTCTGCCATCAGGCACTCCGCATCAGCTGAGAGAACTGCTTCATTAACACGGTCAGACTTCAATGATGAAGACTTCAGGAGAGGTTTCAACTTCGCCGTTCAGAAACCTGTTGGGGATGTCGCATCTCCGCTAGGGATTCTGGAGAACTATCAAGTAACTCCATTTCGGGGATCCAGAAATCATTCTGGATGAATCAACTCTACTGAGGACTTCAAGAATCATCTTGGACAAATAACTCCGCCAGGGACTTCAAGAATCATCTTGAACCGATATCCATGCTGGAGCTTTCAGGAATCATCCTGAGCAAACACTCTGCCGGGGACTCGAAGTATCGACTTGAGCAACCACTCTGGAGACTGCACTGGGGATCTTAAGAATCATCTTAAGCAAACGACCCTGCTGGGGAATTCAAGAATCATCTTGAACCGAAGACTTCGCTGGGGAATTCAAGAATCATCTTGAGCAAGCGACTTCGTTGGGGAGAATGTCAGGAATTATTCTGAGCAATCAATTCTGCGGAGGAACACCTGCAAAACAAGAATGGTAACAACCTAGATCATGTTTATTATGCATATGCTTCGGCAATGGCGCAATGCTCCACACGGTGGAAATGCTATGCGTTTATGATAAATGCTATGCGTTTGTGGCAAATGCTATGCAATTTTGCAAAATGATGCGATCCCGTCAGCAAAATAAATGCTGAAGGGAGAATCCTCCTGTCAAGGAGAAAGAACTACTCAGATAGAGAAATCATCCTGCTGAGGAGAACAAGGTCACACCAATCTCAATTGGACTCCGCAGGGGACACAACTTCAGTTGACTGCCGCTGGGGGACGAAGCTCTACGAGAACCTGGACCTGCTGAGGGAAAGCGATGTCAATCGCGGGAATAAACTGCGTGGCCTTCATGGCTACTTCCCTGGAGATAACGACTCTGGCGGGGAAACACAACATCAGCTGTTCAACATTCCACTGGGGAGAACCAATCATGGTCTGAGCAGCTTCCAAGGATTCGGCTCTCTTGGGGGTCTGCAAACTCGGCTGAGGAAGGAGAAATCATTCTGCTTGCTGGAGAGTACGACTCTGTGGGGAATCTCAATTCTGCTGGAGGCTTCAGTCTGGGCATCATCAGTTGCTGCATACTTCGGCGTACGAATAGCTTCCTACGAGACCTGCACTTGTGACCCGGTGCTGGGGGATTAACACGCGCTTCGGCGCCTGACTCAGCTGAGGAAATGACGTTCCTTCAGGATGCATCTGATTGGGGGAGAGAATCCTCTCTGCCTGGGGAGACATATCAATGCTCACTGTCTCATGTTCAGACTCTGCGGGGAGAGGCTGCTGAACTTTGCTGGAGAAGGAGGAATCATCCTGCTTCGAGATACGCACGGCGTACTGGCTGGAATATGCTACACCTGTAACAACGCAAACAAACAGACAAGATACCCTTCTCAAAGGGACCTATCAAGGTTATTATCTCGTGACGATGTTCAAGTAATTCATTGTTTCAATAATCAGTGGCCTAGGCCAGTAAGTTTATGTATGCGCATTTTATCAAAACATCGGCGTTCTTTTTCGCAAACAAAATAGGTAAATGCTAAACAGGAAAACAGAATTACTGAATAGCATGCATTTTATTGATAACGAACCCCTGGATGGGTAAAAAATGTTTTACAACAGATGCAAGCTCCTGGAAAGAGGAAGCCGCGCAAAAATAAAACATAACTATACATCAGTATATACAAATGTCGGCAACGAGGCGTAGACGAACACCATAAGTTGATCCTTCTATGACCTACTCGACTTCGATACTTCTCCGACGCTTCAGCTTCGGAAGAGATTGATTCAGATAAACGGCCCTCAGGTCTTCCAAACCACTACACAAAGAAAGTCCACACCCGGAATGCAGTCATTTGCTTTTTCAAATCCCTAACTTTTGCGTGAACCGCCCTTTGCGGGTTTTCAGTTCACCGGGATACCCTTTTTTGCCGAAGCCGCCCAGTGTAGGTTTTCGACTTCGCGGGTGTACATTTTTTCAATTTATATCCCTAATTTTTGCCCGAACCTTTTATTTTCTTTTTGGTTCGCCAGGATGCCCCATTTTTGCCTGGACTCTCTTTTTTTGTCCAGCGGGTCGCTTTCAAGCAAAGTATTTTTTAATTGCGTCCGTGTTCACCGGGGATGCAAAATCTTCACCATCCATCGTGGATAACAACAAAGCTCCTCCCGAGAATACCTTGCTGACGACGTACGGACCTTCGTAATTCGGAGTCCACTTGCCCCGGTGATCGGAGTGGTGGAGGAAGAATCTTCTTCAGGACGAGATCACCCGTCTGAAAGCTTTTAGGACGCACCTTCTTATCATAAGCTTTCTTCATTCGGCTTTGGTACAGACGACCAAACGCAATCGATGCTAACCTCTTCTCGTCCATCAGGCTGAGTTGGTTCAATCGGTTCGTAATCCACTCTGCCTCATCGAGTTTTACATCAACCAAAACTCGCAAAGAAGGGATCTCCACTTCTAACGGTAGGACAGCTTCCATACCGTACACCAAGGAGAAAGGAGTTGCCCCGGTCGACGTACGTACCGTCGTACGATAACCGTGCAGTGCAAATGGCAGCATCTCGTGCCAGTCTTTGTAGGTCACAATCATCTTCTGAACAATCTTCTTTATGTTCTTATTGGCCGCTTCAACGGCGCCATTCATCTTCGGCCGGTAAGGAGATGAGTTGTGGTGTTCAATCTTGAAACTCCGGCACAACTCCTTCATCATCTTGTTATTCAGATTCGAACCATTCTCAGTAATGATCCGCTCGGGAATTCCGTAACGACAGATGATGTCCCTCTTTATGAATTTAGCCACTACCTGCTTGGTCACATTAGCATACGAGGCTGCCTCCACCCACTTGGTGAAGTAGTCGATAGCTACTAGAATGAAGCGATGACCGTTAGATGCAGTGGGCTCGATCTTGCCTATCATGTCGATGCCCCACATGGAGAACGGCCACGGGGAGGACATGACATTCAACGGGCACGGCGGCACGTGAACTTTATCAGCATAAATCTGGCATTTATGACATCTCTTCGTGAATTTAAAGCAATCCGATTCCATCGTCAGCCAGTAGTATCCTGCTCTCAGGATCTTTCTCGTCATAGCATGCCCGCCGGTGTGCGTGCCAAATATGCCTTCATGGACTTCTTCCATAAGCATACTCGCTTCTTTCTCATCTACACATCTGAGTAGCACGAGATCATGGTTTCTCTTATACAACACTCCATCAGGATTGAGATAAAAATTTCCAGATAGCCTCCTCAGAGTCTTCTTATCCTGGGTTGACGCACCCGCTGGATACTCCTTAGTCATAAGGAAAGTCTGGATGTCATGGAACCAGGGCTTGCCGTCGGTGGCTTCCTCGATTGTAAAGACGAATGCAGGTCTATCAAGACACGAAAGGACAATTCTTGGGGCCTCATTCCAAAAATTGACTTTATACATCGAAGCCAACGTGGCTAAGGCATCAGCCATCTGATTTTCTGCTCTAGGCACATGATGGAGTTCCACTCGATCGAAGAACGGAAGCAGCTTTCTGGCATAGTTCATGTACGGCACCAAATTCGATTGGCGAGTCTCCCACTCCCCTTTAATCTGGTTAATCACAAGCGCCGAGTCACCATATACATCTAGGTTCTTGATTCTCAAATCAATTGCCTCTTCTAGACCCATGATGCATGCTTCGTACTCCGCTTCATTATTGGTGACTGGAAACGTCAGTCTTGCAGTGAACGGGATGTGGGATCCGTGGGGAGTCGTGATGATCGCCCCAATGCCACTTCCGTAGGAATTAACCGCCCCGTCGAATATCGATTTCCACTTGGATTTCCTATCTGGCCCCTCGTCGGGCAACGACTCATCGCAATCCTTCGCTTTGAGAAACATGATATCCTCATCAGGGAATTCAAATTTCATCGGCTGGTAATCCTCGATCGGCTGTTCGGCAAGGTAATCAGACAATACGCTGCCCTTGATGGCCTTCTGGGATACGTACTGAATATCATATTCTGTTAACACCATTTGCCATCTGGCAATCCTGCCCGAAAGAGCCTGCTTCTCGAAGACGTACTTGATCGGATCCATCTTCGAAATTAGCATAGTGGTGTGATTGAGCATGTACTGTCGTAAACGTTTGGCAGCCCAGGCTAGTGCGCAACACGTCTTCTCCAGCATCGAGTAGCGAGATTCACAGTCAGTGAACTTTTTACTCAAGTAGTAAATGGCATGCTCCTTTCTGCCCGTCTCGTCGTGCTGACCGAGAACACACCCCATACTATTCTCAAGAACTGTCAAGTACATGATTAATGGTCGTCCAGCCACTGGGGGTATCAAGATTGAAGGTTCCTGAAGATACTGCTTTATCTTGTCGAATGCCTTATGGCAATCCTCATTCCAGGTAATTGCCTGATCTTTCTTTAAAAGCTTGAACATCAGTTCGCAAGTGGCTGTGAGCTGAGAGATAAACCTTGCAATGTAGTTTATTCTGCCCAAGAAACCACGAACTTCTTTTTCTGTTTTTGGCACTGGCATTTCTTGTATGGATTTTATTTTTGCAGGATCAACCTCGATGCCTCGCTCGCTCACGATAAACCCCAGTAGCTTTCCGGACCGTACTCCGAAAGTACATTTGTTAGGATTCAGCCTCATACTGAACTTCCTAAGCCTCTCAAAAAGCTTCAGCAAATTGACCAGATGTCCCTCCTCCGTTTGGGACTTCGCAATCATGTCATCAACATAGACTTCAATCTCATGATAAACTGCGTGGCCACTGCGTTCTTCAAACCGAAAGGCATTACCTTATAGAAAAATGTTCCCCAGGGAGTGATAAACGTCGTTTTCTCCATGTCCTCCGGCGCCATCTTGATCTGGTTGTAACTGGAGAAGCCATCCATGAATGAAAACACGGAGAACTGGGCTATGTTGTCGACCAACACATCGATATGAGGCAACGGGAAATCATCTTTAGGGCTCGCCCTATTCAAATCCCGATAATCGACACACATGCGTACCTTACCGTCCTTCTTTAGTACAGGCACTATGTTGGCGACCCACGGAGGGTAAGTAGTGACCGCTAAGAAGCCAGCATCAAGCTGCTTTTGCACTTCTTCTTTGATCTTAACGGCCATATCTGGTCTCGTCCTCCTAAGGTTCTGCTTAACGGGAGGGCAATCTTCTCGCAGCGGCAAGTGGTGGACCACGATGTCCGTGTCAAGTCCGGGCATATCTTCGTATGACCAAGCAAAGACGTCACTATACTCTCTTAGCATCTCGACTATTCTTTGCTTGACATCCCTCTGCAATGCAGCCCCTATCCTGACATTTCTGACGAGTTCTTCAGAACCCAGGTTCACGATCTCGATTTCCTCCTCATGAGGCAGAATAACTTTCTCCTCTTGTTTCAACAAGCGGGCCAACTCATCCGGAAGGTCTTCGTCTTCATCAATCTCTTCTTCGGCTTGATAGATCGGGCAATCGAAGTCGAAGTGAGCCGTAGAAGGTCCAGAGTCGATGTCATCTGTTATGTGGATTCTGCAATAATAAGGGTTAAGTTTAAAACAAGGATGCGCAGGTTAGCACAAACCCCATTGCCATTTTACTGTTTTTCAAAACAAATATAAAACAGGAATAACAGAGATCATAACATTTGAATACGAAGAAAACGCCTTTGATTTATTAACAAAATGCATGTACATAATCCAACAAGGCCCTGACAATAAAACCACTATGCCCCGGGTAGGACATAGGATTGTACAATGATTGGAAGAAAGTAAATCATTACTCTTCACTCGTCATCTGGATGATATCCTTGACGGTCCAATTGTCGAGGCCATCGCCTGGCTTGCTTGGCTGGATCCAAGAGTCGAAGTCACAATCGCTATCCCTACTGTCTTCAGACGTTGCGTTGATGCTTTCGAAGATCACTCCGCCACTGGTAAATTGGATCGGCCCTTTACCTCGAGACGCACTACTAGACGAAGAAGAAGCTTCAGCTCCAGGAGAATATCCCAACCCGAACTTATCCTGCTTGTTGGGTATCTCCAAAATTCGCCCCCAGCCTGGGGTAGATCCGGCTTGGACAACGGCCTGAGCTTCCTTGAACGAGGAGAGAGTCATCTCTGGCTTTTCGGTGACCACAGGAGCCACGTCCTTCGCCTTGACAGCTTCAAACGCTTGGCAAAGAGTTTCATGGATTTCGCCATCCATTTCCACATACTTGAAAGACGACAAATGGCTCACCATTATGTCCTCCTCGCTGCAAACGGTTACGATGCTTCCTCCGACAGCATATTTGAGCTTTTGGTGCAACGTGGAGGTCACGGAACCAGCAGCATGGATCCACGGACGGCCCAAGAGACAACTGTAGGCAGGCATGATGTCCATAATATAAAATACCGCGTTGAACGTTTCCGGACCGACTTGGATCGGCAGGGTAACCTCCCCGAAAACGTGGCGTTTAGTTCCGTCGAACGCCTTCACAACCAGATCACTGGGTGTGCAGATCACTCCGCGAGTGTCCAACTTCATTAATGCCTTCTTCGGAAGGACATTAAGCGACGAACCCGTGTCCACCAACACGTGCAACATGATCGTGCCCCTACACTCTATCGAGATGTGCAGGGCGCTATTGTGATTCCTCCCTTTTGGCGTCAGCTCTAGGTCTGTGAAGCCTAGCCCATTTCCTGCATTTACGTGGGCTACGACCTCCTCTAGCTGATTCACCGATATTTCTTGCGGTATGTAGGCGGCGTTCAACACCTTCAGCAGCGCATTGCGGTGTGCTTCAGAACACAGCAACAGGTTGAGAATGGAAATCTTCGAGGGCGTCTGATGGAGATGGTCTACAATCTTGTAGTCACTCTTTTTAATCAACCGCATGAACTCCTCGACATCTTTAACAAGCAAGTCTTTTTCTACTCCACCCAGGACCTCTTCAACGACTTTACTTTTACCTTTATCAGCAGCATCAGCTCTGACTGCTTTATCTGCCACGGCCTCTGGCGGTGCAAACACTCTTCCGCTGCGAGTAATACCACTGACTCCCGCAAGGTTCTCCACAGTCGACCCGTACGGTTCTAGCTCCAACCTCTGTCCGTTGCAGTAGACTTCAGCCCCATAATGCCACGGAACGGCGTTAGTGCTCTTGAAGGGTATCGGCCCAGCTTTGGTAATAGTAATTGTGGGCGGTCTGGGCGCAGAAATGGTTATCGGCCGGCGAGGGATGGTGATGGTGGCGACTTCATCGGCCTGCTTCAGCACTACCTCTCCTAATCCATTCTCAGCCCTCCGGCTAAACTGCAGAATCCCTTCAGTCATCAGACTTTGAATTCCTTCTACCAACTGCTCACATCCATCAGAACGTGTGGCACAGTCCATGCATAACTCTCCGCAACCTGGAAAGAACCCTCTTTTCAGCAACTTAGCTTTAACGAAGTTAAGCGGCGTCTTTAGATCTCTGACATCAGTCAACAAATCTGCCCTCTCGTCCTCGATAATGGCGTTCACACCACCTCCCCTATGATTCGGCATAGGATTCTTCGTGACATTGGGCACATTATCGGAGAAGTTTATGATCTTGGCATCCACCAAGTCCTGCACCTTGTGCTTGAAGGCTTTGCAGTTCTCGATTGTGTGGCCTGGTGCCCCTGAGTGGAAATCACAAGTGGCATTGGCGTCGTACCCTGGTGGAGGTGCCCCTGTCAAGGGAGCCATCGTCCTCTTCTGGACCAACTGAAGCTGAAGCAAAGTCTGTAACAATTGCGCATACGACATGGGCGGTGCCTCGAAGTGACAGTTTGCCAAAGATGCCCGATTCTGGTACTTCCTGTATCCCTGTTGATTCGGTTGCTGCTGCTGCGGAGCTGCCGGGATACTTATACTGGCTACCTACTGCGGAGCTGCCGGGATACTTATACTGGCTACCTACTGCGGAGCTGCCGGGATACTTATACTGGCTACCTGCTGCTGAGGGCCTTTGCCTTTTCTTCGAGCGTTGGTCACAGCGCTCGCTTCTCCTTCTCGCCTTTTGCCAGCATAAGGTTTCTTTCCGCCTCCTCCAGCTGAGGATGAATCGCCTTGAATTTTCCCGATCTTGATCCCATTTTCGACGTGCTCACCCATGATAATGAGATCCGAGAACTTCCCAAACATACCGCTGACTAACTTTTCATAATAAACCCCTGAGAGGGTGGCTACAAACATCTGCACGAGCTCTCGTTCAACCATCGGCGGCTGAACCCTAGTTGCCAACTCACGCCACCGCTGGGCGTATTCCTTAAATCCTTCATTATTCTTCTGCGATAGGTTCTGCAGCTGGACTCGGTTCGGGGCCAAGTCGCTATTGTATTGGTAGTGGTGCACAAATGCTTCAGCAAGATCCTTCCACGTGCGCACACTAGTGGGCTCCAGACCCATGTACCACTCAAGGGACGGCCCGGAAAGACTGTCATGGAAGAAGTGCATCAGCAGCTTCTCGTCCTCAGAATAGGCAGACATCTTCCTGTAGTACGATCTCAGGTGGACACGAGGGCAAGTAGTGCCCTTATACTTTTCAAAGTCAGGTACCCTGAACATAGGAGGCACCTTGAAATCAGCAATTAATCCCAGCTTGGACATATCAACGCCCAAAGTATTCTGATTCTCGATATCTCTCATTTTATCTTCAAGTGCTTTGAATCTAAGTCGCGCTTCAGCATTCAGCTCCCCTTCAGCACCTCTCTGAGAGAACACATCATCCTGGCGATCCTCTAGCCATGGCTGAGGCACAAACAGATTCCCGACGCCTGCATTGTCGTTGCCCGGCCCAATATTGACATTAGCTCCCAGACTCCCATTATTGACGCCCGTCGTATTGAGTCCGATGTTGGCCATCACATTGCCATTAGCACTGCCGTTACCTCCGGTCACGGGAACACCGTTCTGTGGAGTTTCAACTGGTGGAGGAGTAGGCACGGTCCCACCGTGGAGCACGCCGTTGCTATCAACCCTTGAAATCAGAGGCTGAACCAAAGTTCTGAGCTGATCCTGGCCGTTGGCGACCACTTGCATGAGCTCCATGAAGCGATCCATCCTTTCGCGGAGTTCCTGAACATCAGTTTGCACTTTCTCCATGATCCTAGTCTGATTAGCTCTAGTAGGATAGCGGTAAATTGGTCTCTGATCAATCCTGGAAGCACCGGAAACAACCTGGGACAACCTGAAAAAACCTGTGACAACCTGTAAACACAAAAGGGTTAGGAAAAACAACAAAATGCTCGTCATGCAAATGCTTCATGCAAAATGCATGCGTGTTTCTGTGTGTTAGGGAGATCTCCCCCGATCCTAGTGCCTGAGTGCCAGTGCTGATAATAAGAAGAAGTCCGAGTCCAATCATGGAAATAACAATCTCATATATAAGGAAAGTCTATCAAGGCAGTACATAGCATCAGCGAGTACAAGATGAATCAACAGCGTGACCTCATCCAACAAGCCTGGTGATGGTCAGCATACAACAACGATCAAAACAAAAGGAATACAAATAGTCAAGTACAGCCACGGGCGCGATACTCTTCTAACAATTCCTTCATTTCTGGATGATCTAGCAGCGAGAGTAACCCCTCGACGAGTAACTCCCTCTGCACAATGGTGCACTGAAGTCCTTCGACCGAACCTTCCCATGCTCCTTCGCCGAAGCAACCCTCTAGCTTCCGCGTCTTGGACTCAAACGTCAGCTTGCGCTCCTTCAAGTTAGCGAGAGCTTTGTTGAGCTGGCCTTTAGCGGCTCTTCCAGCGTGGGTGCGAGAACAAAATCCTGGAAAGTGAAACATCTCAACGGAGGGTCGTAGCACTGTAGCAGAGCGTGCAATCCATTCAACTCGAACACAGAAGGTTTACGAACCAAACTGAGCAACTTGCCGTAAGATTTTCTAAACTCATCCCTCACAGAATCATCTGCTAAAGCTATCAAACCAGTCAGCTTAACCACATCAGGGGCAGGGAACTTGTAAGCCACGGTCTTCCTCAGAGAGCCCATAACAATACAATAGGAGGCAAGAAATCCTGGATCGGGGAAAACGGTACCTGTAACACAGACACACGTTAATGAAATGCAAATGAATATGCAAACTAGTGCAAAATGCAATCATGCAATAGGAGACCAAGGCAACTCTTGTGGAGATTTTGTATCAACAAAACCATAATCTTGCTCTATCAAGAACAACCACTGCATCTGATGAGAAGAAAACCCTGGTATCGGACCACAAATCTGCTCTGTCAAGAACCACCATCTAATAGGGCCATATACATAGGATCATAATTCTGCTCTGTCAAGAACAAATGTCTGATAATAAGGACCTCTGATGTAGGATCAAGAAATCTGCTCTGTCAAGAACAAACATACATCTGCTGATGAGATCTTCAGACCCCAATCAAAAATCTGCTCTATCAAGAACAAACATACATCTGCTGATGAGGTCTTCAGACCCCAAATCTGCTCTATCAAGAACAAACATACATCTGCTGATGAGATCTTCAGACCCCAAATCTGCTCTATCAAGAACAAACATACATCTGCTGATGAGATCTTCAGACCCCAAATCTGCTCTATCAAGAACAAACATACATATGCTGATGAGATCTTCAGACCCCAAATCTGCTCTTTCAAGAACAAACATACATCTGTTGATGAGATCTTCAGACCCCAAATCTGCTCTATCAAGAACAAACATACATCTGCTGATGAGATCTTCAGACCCCAATCAGAAATCTGCTCTATCAAGAACAAACATCTCTGCAGATGAGAACCTCAGATCCCAACAAAACTGATCCACTATCAAGAAAACCAGGTGGTCTGAAGGTCAAAGTATCCTGCAATAAACCCAACTCTGCTCACAGGTATGGAGCTAAACTGACTCAGGTTCGGCATCCTATGTGGTATCAGCGTCACAGACTTTCAAAGGTGACGATACGATACCCAGAAGGTGTGGCATCATCATCCCTCGAAGAGGCCTCACTTAGCCGAATCCCAATTGATAGGTTCCCAGAGTCGACAATCCTCGGGTCAGACAACTTGTTGAGCCCTAGGGGCCAGGCAAGAAGCATCAAAGAGAATCTCGTCCGAGTGAGATTTCGCGGCTAGCTGGTGCGAGCTAAGCAAGCAGGCTAACCACTACTCTCTCTCTAAATCTATATGTGTTCTCAAGCCTGGGTCTGGCTTCTCACTCATCAGAATGCCCCTCCCCCAACAGCACAGATAATCATATCATACTGAGAATAAAATGCGGGAAATAAAAGGCGAGAAGTAAAATGCGATAAATAAACGCAACCCAACAAGTAATCATACAAGCGCTAGGATTGACTCTCGCAGGGGAACCGGAGAACCAGAGACTCTGGGTTCGGTCCCCAGCAGAGTTGCCAGCTATCGCTTACGCAAAAATAAGGTGCCGGCAAAACAAAAGAGTTGCCACCTTTCGTTATTTATCCCTCGGAGCGGGAAAGGAAACGATCGGAAAAACCTAACGAAAAAGGGTAAGACAAGGTCATCGCAACCATTGTCTGGGTTCAGGAGTCGGTTACGCAAGGGGAAGGTATTAGCACCCCTCACGTCCGTCGTACTCGACAGGATCCACGCTTGTTGTGATTACTGGACGGGTTGGTTGTATCTACCTACCTATCAAGGCTGGCTTAAAAAGAAAAGAAAAATGACTCGGCAAAGCGTCGCACTTTATGCCTACGTATTCTCATCAGAGAACAAGAAATCAGAGTCAACGTAGTTCGACCTACGACGGGTTATGGGGAAGGTAGCTCACCAATACATCAGTACTGTGCCTACGTACTCTCAACAGGTATGAGAGATCAGAGCTTACGTAGTTCGGGACACTACGCTTTATTTCTTGTCTTTTACGAAAGAAGTGTTTTTTATTGTGTTTACAATTTCAATCGCACTAGAGACTATGAACTGAGAGTGAATGCGCCGCATGTCACCCAAAGGGTACCATACTAAACATCCGGACTGTGGAAAAGAAACTCTCCCACAATCCTTTCTCAGATAGCTTAAGGCTCGTAACGTACGAAAGAAATCATTCATGATTACTGTATCTTAAACTATTTTGAGATGAGAAGAGAACAGGCCCAACTAGGAGGGAGACTATCAAGTCCTACTGTTGTCATGCCAAGGATTCATCCTATGGTTGAGGTTTGAACAGGGAACTCCTAGAAGTTGTCATGCATAGGTTTCAACCTAAAGTTCTATCATCAATTCCTTATCAAAGGAAATGAGAGTCCTAAGGGATCTTGTCAATGATACACCAAAATAGACAAAGCATCAGCTTAAACAGTAAAATGCATGCAATGCAAGTGAGGGAGGAAATGTGTGTGGGGCTTCAGCCTCCACAAGCTCATCTCAACCTCAAGCCAGAATGGATAACAGTAATCATACTGAAATATAAAACATGCTATCAAGCAATATACAACAAACTGCAATCATACAGAAGAAAATGAAGTAAAATGCCATCAGGCAAACAAACCACATGGGCAAGGGAGCTGGGCTCTACCGAATACCCGCAAGCAAAGCCACACAGTAACAATACAAGCAGAGGGAGCAACTCAACCTAGTGCAATCATGCTCCTAGAGTCTACTTAGTCTAGATATGAACTTATTCTAATGCATCAAGCAAGTCAAACAAAACACATCAATACAGCAAAGAAAAAACAAGAAAGAAGATCAACTCCTCTCTCAACTCCAAGCTTCAGCTCTTCCAACAGCAACTCAGTCTTCAGACTTCAATCACTCTTGACAAATATCAACTTTCTTTTCCAGGTTTCAACCCTTTAACCTAAGTTTCAACTTAGTCTTCTTCTTCAAGCTTCATCTCCTTAATCAGTTCCACCTTCAGGCTTCACTATAACCACAAGTATCAACTTGGCTCCTTCAGGATCTCCAAGCTTCAAAGTAAGTATCAACTTCCTTTGTTCTTCAAGCTTCAGCTCTTCAGAATCAATCTCAATTGAATCCTCTTCCTAAGTATCAACTTAGTCTTCAAGCTCTCAAGCTCTTTTTGCTTTACCAGTCTCAACTTGGTCTTCTCTTCCTCCAAGCTTCAGCTTCTCAGAGTAATCTTCAATCAATTAGAAGTATCAACTTCATCCTTCAGTCTTTAAGCCTCAGCTCTTCATTCAGTCTTTACTGGATCTTCAGTGGGTCTTCAAGTATCAACTTGCTCTTGTTGCTCTTCAAACTTCAGCTGGAATGGCAATGCTCAAGGAATCATCCTCTTCTACACTCTTCAATGAAGTCTTCATCTTCACACTCAAGCTCAACATCTCTCAAGATATTCAAACCAGAGGAAATCACTGAACTGGACAAGCTGGGGTGTTGAACTGCTTATTGACCACCAAAGATGACCTATAAGGGTTCAACATCAAATGAAGGGTTCCCTCAAAAGTTCTACTTCCTAGGTATCATCACTTATCCCTCCTAAGGAGAGAGGTGAATACCATGGAAGGACTTTGAATCCTAGGGAAGAATGGAGGTGAAAGATACCATCCATGTTTAAGAAAGAAGTTAACTAAGTCTAAGCTCTTCTTAATCCCTAACCCTAAAACAACAACAAAACAAACAAGATCAAGCTCTCAAGCTCCTCAATCAATCTTCAAGTCTTCTACTATGCTCCTCAATGCTCCTCAAAGCAAAACCAAGCTCTCCAAGCCCACAAAGCAAAGCAATCAAAAATACAAACCCACAAGGGCAACACAAACAGTCATCAACTACAAAAATCATCTGAAAATAGTATACTACTATATTAAAATCTAATATAATTCCTAGGGGATCCTACATATCTACCCTTAATACCCTTATATGACCCAATGTCTATCTTGACCTAGAAACCCAAAATTCTAATGTTATGGTGGACCTATGTTAAGGATTGACCTAATTCTACACAACCTAAAGTCATCTAATCCAAACTATCCTAAAATTCATCACAAAATTATGGAATAAATCCAGAGGGGAGCTAAAGTCCTAATCTAACTATCCTAAAACGAATGGCCTAAAAATATGAAGGGAACTAGCTAAACAAAATTCTACAAAACCATGTATCAACATAAAAGAATTAAAAAGCTATTAAAATAGAAAATATACAAAAAATACTAAAAATGCATGAAATGCAAATATTATGATTTTATAATTTTCTAGACATGAACATGAAATGGGAGAAAAAATCCCCATGCAAAAATCATTAATTTTCTAATTATTATGATTTTTCAAAGATTGAAATAAAATGGGGAAAAAGAAATTAAAATATGAAATGTTTGGTGTGAATAGCAAGTATATTCAGTTCAGATTTCATATGGGCTCAAAATGGGGGTGGGGATAGTGAGGCGCGCTAGGCCCAATTTCTATCAGAAAATCAATTAAAAAAACATAAAGAAAAAGAAAAGGATACGGTGCAAAGAGCAACAAAACTCAGTTCAAAATTCAAGTGGGCCATGAAAGGGGTGGGGATAACAAGTAATCCACTTAAGCCCAACACAATCTTTTAATGAAACGCAGCGCTTCATCATGTCTTCAGACTCTCTTCACAAACTGAAATTAAATCACGACCGTGGGATATGACCCTAGTCAATGAGTCCACGCCTGATCCAATGGCCAGCACTTCGTCTTCTTCCTTCAGCCATGGCAATGGAGGGAAAAGCTCCATAGTTGCAGAGCTCAAACCCCAGTTCGAAATCCATCAAATCTTAATGAAAAACCAAAATTTCAAACCCTAACCTGTCCAGAATTTCATCCTGAATCTAACCATGGCCTTGAAATCAATTGAAACATCCCAAATCTTCAAACCCGATCCAAGATCAAAGATATGCTCAAACATCAACTTCAACAATTCTTGCAATTAACTACCTCAGATTAATCACCAACTCACACGAATTGATTCTTGACATCTAATTCATTTTATAGCTCACCATAACTCGAGTTCTTGCTCAACAAAGTAATGGTGTCCATAACTCAACCTTCACCAAACGATCCCTAACTCTCCAGAAATGATCACTTATTGGTCTCTAACAGTTCTAACCTAACCATTCTACCTAAAGATGCATAGATTATGGTGTAGGGTGAATTTTGCAAACCTGGTATTTCTTGATTCACAGATGGTGTAAACCTTCACTGCAACCCTTCAAACTCTTCAGAATCGATCCTTGAATGATGATAGAGCTTCTGTTTGCAAAAGATTTGATCAAGAGAGCCTGAATCTTCAAAACCGATTATGACTTGCAACCTTCAAAATTCAAATGCCAACTCTTCACTTCTCCATGGTTTTGCCTACAATTTGGTCTGCACAGCTTCAATATGATCAATGGAGTGTGTTTAGATTGAAAGAATGGATGAAATTGAATCAGAATGTGGATTTTGCTTTCAACTTGCAATGGAAGCAAGTGAAATGGCCAACTCTCTCTTCTCTCAAATCTTACACCAACCTTGCATCTGAGCAAGTTCTATTACATATATAGAGTGGTTTAGAATCATCTAGAACCATCTGGAACCATCCCATGAGAAATTGGGATTCTCATGTCATGATTTTATGAATTCACTTCTTCTCACATATCATCTTATGCCATAGTCCTTGCAACCCTTGTAACTGACTTGAAATTCTCCCTAAATTAGATATATGACATGTTAAAACCCTTAACTAACTTGTACATTGAGTTTCTTTGAGTTTTGCATTTGTGCCTTAAGATGCAAGCAACCAATTTCCAAAGCAGCCCCATGATCTAGGCTTCAAATCAAAATTGTGGCTGAACCATTGTTTTTAGAATGTCTTTTAGAGTCAAAATGACCTATTATATAACATGGTTTGGATGTATAACTTGGGATTTCCAATTTCCAACTTGAACTTAATTAACTTATGTCTCCCTTTTAGGTCATTTTTATCACTTTTTGCTACAAGCCTTTTCAACATCTCATGACCTCCTTAATAGCCTTAAAACATCATTCTAAGAAAGTTTGATGTTGAATATTTTTCCATTTGAAGCTTGGAAATAGGAGATATGGCCTTATGCTTGAAATGACTTATAATATCCAAATGACCAAAATGCCCTTGACTTGTCAAAGCCATAACTTGAGTTCTACAAATCCTATCAAGGACTTCTTGTACTCTCTAGAAAGCTAAGAAGATGCTCTACAATATTCATGTTGACCAAGAGTTCATAGGAATCATCCTACTTGGGCAAAAGATAGATGCAAGTTAGGTGACTTTCAAGGACCCAGATTCACATACCTCAGATGACCTGTAACTTGTCAAAGTCATAACTTGAGCTCTACAAATCCTATCAAGGACTTCTAGTACTCAAATTAAAGCTAATACAACATTCATGTTTTAGGTAATATGATATGACAATCACATCTTGAGCTAAACTGCCTTGAAGATAGGGATCAAACTAGGGGATTCTACACTGTCAAGCGTTAGAAACCCTAGCTTAAAACTTCTCAAACTCCTCAATCATGATGAGTTGGTCTAGGAATCATCCTTATAGCATCTCAATGCATCAATCCATGATCACATGGCTATTGGATTAGGTCTCAACCCTCTCCAAATCATCAGTTGACCTAGGGTTGACTTAGTCAAACCCTAATTCCACCACTCATGGCTGAGTCTTCTGAATCCTTGCACAATGACCTCTCTAGGCTTCATGATGGCTTTAAAGACATCTCATAAGCTCTCTCAAAGCTTCAAGTCCATCCTCATAGCCCCAGAATCATCTGAGGGGCCCCCACAACTCTCAAGTTAGGAGGCACACAATCTTGGTTTCAACCAATCTTTCTGAGGATTTCTTAACATTTTTGACAAGGATATCAATCCTTGAACACTTGAATAAACTTCTTGGCTAGCTTCAAAGTCTTGATTGGTATTCATACCTCTTGACCTACTGCACACATATCAATGAAATGCAGATGATGAATGAGATGAACCACAAGCTAGGTAAATAAATGTTGGTCAAATTTTGGGGTGCAACACTCACTAAGTCCAATGTGTATTAACACAAGGAGTCCACAAAGGCTCAAACTTCTCATGGAATGCACAAACTTTATCCACAGAAGGAATTAGGCTCTCACGAGAAGGATCTGAGATTGTTGGACAGATAGGAGAAGAATGAAGAGAGTGATGATGAGAAGCAAAGTAAGATCCACATGAATTTACTATGGCACTCAACCAAGTTCATCATACAAGGATAGTCCTCAAAGTATCTACCACTCATGGAATGCACAAAGTTCTTCCACAAGAAGAACTAGGCTCTCACAAATGGGATCCTTAAATCATAGGACTAAGGAAGGAATGAGGAGAAGCATAGTGAAAACCAAAGGGAACTCACCATGTTCAATGTGCATCAGCATAGGAGTCCATCAAAGGCTCAAAATTCTTATGGAATGCACAGAATTCCTCCATAGGAGGAATTAGGCTCTCATAAGAAGGATCCTAAGAATGTAGGACATAAGAAGAAGGTGTGTACAAGGTACTTGAATCCTCAAGGCTCAACTCCTTGTGGAATGCACATAATTCCTCCACAGGAGGAATTAGGCTCTCACAAGAAGGATCATAATATCATAGGATTTGGAAAGAAGAGAGGAGGATAAGGATGGGAAGCAAAGTAAGATCCACGGGAACTTACTATGGCACTCAACCAATCTCATCACATTCAAAGTCCTCAATGGTTCAACTTCTTTATGGAATGCACAGAATTCCTCCACAGGAGGAATTAGGCTCTCACAAGAAGGATCCTAATTAAGGATAAAGGGATGTGGAAATGGATTGACCAAGGGAAGGCAAAGGGAATCACACAAAGAAGAGAAATCAATCACTAAAAGCTTCTAAGGAACCCTAAAAGCAAAGCTCTAAAGGACACACATCTTAATCAAGCTATGAGCATGTTAGAGACTTGAAATTTAACCTACAAAGGCTTCAACCTATTTACTATAGGATCATGCAAGGATTGGGTGCCTGAGGATTGCAAAATCATCACCTAAAATGCAAAACTAGGTGAAGGTTCAATGGGAAACACACTAACAACAGCCAGAATGCAAAATCTATTAAAAATAGGAAAACAATCCTAAAAATTCTAATAAAAAACCTAGAAGGTCCTTAAGAAATTAGGAATCTATGGTTAAAATTGTGGAGCAAAACTCCATGCCTAGGCATGCTAACAGAGAGAAAAACCTTAAAGTGTCCTATGAAGGAGGCAAAGATGGAGGGTGCTAAAGAACTACTCAAAACCCTAACTAAATGCTATCCAAAAATCATAAAAAATACCTAGAAATCAACCAAGGTGTCTAGAATCATCATACAAAAAATCAAAAGTTTATTCTATGCTTTGATAAGGAAATAAAATCCTATAAGTAAACATGTAATCTTTGGATTATTAAAAAGCATATTAAATGAAAAATACACAATTAAATGAAAAAAGAATTAAAAGTGAAATTTAAAAACATGAAAAATCAGTACACATGCCAAAGTACATAGATGTATTTTTTCATGATTTATGGAAGTGTTTAACATTTTCGAATGAATTAAAATGCAAATGGAAACTAAAATGCAAGAAAACAAAAAGAAAATAAAATTGGTAAAGAAGTGGTGCAAGTAGCAATCCAGCAACGTGCATTCACTTGGACTTATCAAAAGGGAGGGGCGAATAACACATAGGCCCAGGTCAACAATGGGAAGCCAGCTAAACCAAAGAATCAATCGCGGCCACACATTCGCCAGACTAGTCAAAGATCCCATGGCCGAGAATGTGACACGCAGGCCTCACGATCTAAAGACTAGTCCCCCATCTGATGGATATGGTGCGCACGTATGAAACGCATTGTTTCATTAAAGTACGGTCAGCAAGATCTAAGCCACACAATACAACTTGAGTCAAACTATCCTAGGGTTAATGCGCTGCCACGTAATCATCAGAAATTCAACATATAATGAAATCAAAACGAGGTCGTTAGATTAAATCACAATCAACGGTCAAGTACAAATATAAGGGACCTAATCTTGCCACATATCATCATCAACATTTGAACGTGAAACAAGGGGGAAAAGTGGAGACGGCGGCCGGAGAGACTTCCGGTCGTCTTCTTCGGCCACGATGAACAGTGGCGTGCACGAAAACTCAACCAAACTTCTAATTTCTTATGCCAAACGATTCATCACATCATGTAGGTTAACATCCTACATTCCAAATTCATTTTTCACCCTAGGATTCGTCTAAACCGAAAGCTAAGAGAAATCGTGCTCTGTTAAGAAATGGTGTAATCAAGCATCTAAACTGTCCTACATTCATCTACAGGTCTCAAGGATCCTAACCACATGAAGATTGAGTTCTAATTCATCAAGAATCGTGAGTAAAGTTGAAGAATAGAAACCTGATTAGAAGCTTGCACAGAGATGTGAACTGATGCCGATTCTTGCTCCAATTGATCCAGAAAGCTTCTATGGATCCTCCAGAAGTTAACCATATGCGTTAACCGATTAAAACTGTTAACGTTTGAAAATTTTTTGAAAGTTTGAAATGGTTAACCGGTTAACCATATAGGTTAACCGATTAACACTACACCAGAAGCAAAAAACAGCAGCAGAAAATCACTTCCAACACAAAAACAGCTTATCCAAGGTTCCAACAGATCACCTTATCAACTAAGCACGAAATTAACAACAGAAAACAGAGATCCAACAGCATGGATACACAATTACACAGCAACATCACAAATCGAACGGATCAAAATCAAAAAAATTCAATCGAATATGAAGATTAACATGATAAGCTCAAAAGTTAAATCGGATCGAGAATTCCAACCTTCGAAGCGGAGATTTGCTTCGTTAGATGTTGATCAACTGAATTTGAGCAGGTTAAATGCTAGAAATCCAGAAAACTTCAAGATCCACAATGATTGTTGTTGTATGAATGAAGATCCACCAAATTTGAGTCAAAAAGCTTCAAATAATCACTTCTAAATCCAACTCCAGATTCAGATCCAAGCTTGCACGAAAATAGAAGATGCAAATTGATTCAATGGTGATGGTAAATGGATGTTTATGCTCAAGAATCCATTGATTCCAATGAAGAATCAAGAATTCCAATGAAAAAGAGCTTTTAGTGAGTTTTGGAAATGGAGAAGTTGAGAGAATTTGAGAGAGAATTCTGAAAAATGAATGTGAGAAATGAAAATTGGATGGTTTGGTTTGTAGTAAATCACTTAAATATGACTTAGGTTTGGGATCCAAAGCAAGGCTTGAAAGTTGGATTGGAAAACTTGGCTTGGAAAGTGGCATGGGATTTTGGAGGGAAATCTGAAATTTAAAGATGTTCTAGATCCTTCCCAGGTGAAAATTTGAATTCCAAGGTGATCAAAATTGGACCCCAAGTGCAATTGGCTTGCAAAATCACGTACAGGGTAAAATTTGTTATGGTTAACCAATTAACCATATGCGTTAATCGGTTAAACTGTTAAAATTCCAAATCTGGGCTAATTTTCCTTTGGTTAATCGATTAACCATATAGGTTAATCGATTAACACCTTCAAATTTTGAATTATGGTGCCTTTTGGAGGGAAATCTGTCCATTTGCCCTGTTTCAACTATCTGAAGCTCTGCTTAGCTGCTAAACCTCATTTTTGAACGTTATCACTGTGAAAATGCTTGTTATGAGCCTGAGTGCTGCTTTCTGATCTGAAATTAACCCGCAAAATAAAATCGGTCGCCTGACCGCTGGGCAAAATAAATGCCCGAGCCTCTGATGCTCGTTGTTTGTTGTTCAGTCTTTTGCTCTGAAATGAACTTGATCCATAGGAACGCCTTGATCCCATGCCTCGAGAACGAATATTATGCAATGCGAAAAATGCAAAATGCAAAGAAACAAAAGCCAGTTACGGTTAAAATGAAAGGCAAATTTTGGGGTGCTACAGAGAGTCGCATAAAGATTGGAAAAATTCAGAATGTCTCGAGCAGTCAGGCCAGTGAAACTGAATCCCTCAGTAACTCCCAAGAGGAAGAGGAAAGTGTGATCAATGCATTCATGGCAGATGTTGAGTATTTTCAAGGTGAACCAGTGAAATCTTTTGGTTCTTCATTTTCTCAGCAGTCATTAGCTCCGGTGTCACGTTATTCTTATGAACAGATGGTTGTGCCTAAGGCACCATATCAGAAACCTTGGGTCACTCCTCATGCAAATCAATGAGACCATGGTCGAGGTTATCTGAATCAGCGCCAGAATCAGAATAGGCCTCGCAACAACTTGTAAAGAAGGAATACTCCTCTTCATCCAGTCCCTATGTCATACAGTCAGCTTCTGCGACATCTGATTCAGAACTCATTGGTGGAGCCTAAGACTCTTAAGCCTGTGCCAAAACCTTACCTTCCTGGGTACAATCCCCATGTTCAGTGTGGATATCATGAAGGATCCATCGGGCATTCAACCGAAGATTGCAAAGCCTTCCAAGCCAAGGTACAACAGTTGATTGACAAAGGGTGCATCTCCTTTCCTGAAGGAAGTTTGGTTGTTCATGTCAACCTCTCAGTTGTCTAAGCTCGAAGATTCCAAGGGTCATTTCTAGAAGCCAATGGTCCAGACAGGAAGACGTCCTTAACATTGGCAATCCTGGGGCTTTTCATCATTTGCATTTGTAGTTTCTTTCCTGTTGATTGCTACTTGCCTTTAAACATTGTTGTTTTGAATGGTAATATTAATGAAGTGATTAGGCATTTTTCTTAATCAATCATGTCGCATTCGCTCATTCTTATCACAAAGCAGAGACACATACACCTCTTATCCACTCCACTTTATCACTGTTGTTTTAGCAAAGACTGGAGGGAGGATGGCAAAAACTGAAAACTCATAATTGCTGATCGTATGCTTTCAGATAAAATCCTGCTGATGACATACATGCATTGTTTCAAATCCTCTAAACACCAAAGAGATAAGGAGTTAGTCCCTAGTTAACCACTTTGAGCCTAGAAGTAGAAGTTTCTTTCGGGCTTTCAAACCCTCACATCTTATCCTAGGGCAGGGTAGTTGTCAGTTAGTTTGGCCAAGCGTTCAAATTTTATAGAGGAGTGTCCCCATTTGAGGACCAATCACATCTTATCCCTCTCAAGAGGTCATGCCTCACCAATTCGGAGTGAGACAGTTATAACCTTTCGGAGAAATCAAGATAACCAGTGTCACACGACTTGTTTCAAAAAAAAAAAAAAAGAAAGCTCGCTAAGTCGAAAAGCTAGAAAGAAAATGACTTAGGAAAAATTGGGGCATCCTACTGGACTTCAAAATCAACAAAACTCAAGAAGAGTCAGTCCAGGCAAAAATTAGGGAATAAAAGGATCTCAGAAGAAAAATCCTCAAACAAGAACAAAGTCGTGTGACTACAGACATAAAAAACAAAAGGAGTAACTGTCACTCTAAAAACCTTGTGGGTTCCTTAACCATCACTCCTGCTATTCAATAAAAATTCTGAAGGTGAGCGCTTGTTAACTGAACGTAGGATTGGAGATCATCACATAGAAGGGGTGGGTACAAATCATACTTTGAGCCTAATATCCTTTGTTTCAATAACCGTGAACCAGACCACGATTCAACCCTCGAAAGACCTAATTGAGGCAAGGTTTATTCTAAAAGCATACTATCACAAGGTTGCGTAAACTGACTCCCCGCATATTTGATACTCATCAGCATCGGTTTCGTTATCCTTGCTATATCTTTCACACCAATCAAGTTAGCACAATGTTTGGACTAAATGGTCCATTCGTCTCACTATCACGACACTTAATAAATGAAATTTCTTTCTAAATCTTCATGAACACCGCATTAAAATTACCACTCGTGAACAAACAATTTTAATTGTAGGTCAGTAGTTGACATGGAGCAAATTCCAACAGGGAGCAATCAAACAGGACTAGATCGTTCAGCAGTCTGGATTTGGGGCATTGGCATATGAAGAGTTTGGAATCAGTCAGTCTAAGACAAATCCCCAAGCATCGGTTGATTATGGGGAAAATCATTCAAGAATCGGTTGATCAGAAGTGAATCATCTCAAGAATACCGATCAGGGGCAATGACCAAGAGTTTGTTTGAGTTTGAGGGCAAAATCCTCCAGTGTTCATTCAGGATAAGTTAAGTCGCTTCAACGCTCATTCAGGGGCAAGTTACTGCAGGAGTATATTGAAGCCAACCACTCTGAGAGTTGATTAGTAAGAATCCTTTCATGATGAAAATTCTGGGGCAAGCCATCTCGAGGTCGTCTTATGGCAAGCTACTTTCTTTTCAGGGTGAACCTTCCCGAGCATCAGACAGGGGAAATTTGAAGCACACTGAGGCAAAGCTACTCAAAGCAAGTTCATTTTTGTCAGCAAGATTTAATTGTTGGGGAATCGTGCCACCACCTCATCAAACAGCCTGAACCTGTTACCTGTCAGATCCTTGTAACCCGAAATCAAACCTTCAGCCCAATTCTTGTCTGGCAAACCTTCAAACCAGTTCTTGCCTGGTCAACCCTTCAGTAGACACCAGTCCTCGTCTAGTACATGTCAACTCTTAAACTAATTCCCGTCTGGTCACCCTTTCTTTAGCCTACTGTTTAACCAGTTCTCATCTGGCAAACACAATTTCAAAGTCCAGTTCTTGTCTGGAAAACCACAAAATCAGTTCTCGTCTGATACCAAACCAGAAATCAGTTCTCGTCTGATACCCAAAAATAGAAGTCAGTTCTCGTCTGACAACTTAACCTTTTGCCACCAGTTCTCGTCTGACAACTTAACCTTTTGCCACCAGTTCTCGTCTGGTAGTCTACCCTTCAAATACTAGTTCTCGTCTGGTAATTCTCCTTTAAAATCCACTTTTTTGGTAACCATAAACATCCAATCACCATAAACCTGGTCTCATCCCTAAACTAGAAGCCCAAACATTCCCAGGGGCTCACATGCTATCACATTCCCCGACACGAGGCTCAATTGATCTCACTTATCCATAGTAGAGATTCTGTATCCCTACAGGGTGATGATGTCAGATCAGAAATATCTCCCAGCAGGTTGAGATTATGGTTATCCTCAGCAGGTTGAGATTGAATTTCCCCAGTGGGTCGAGACTGAGGTTCCTCAGCAGTGGTGTACACCTATCCCTTGGCATGTATATATGGGATTATCCCCCAGCAGTGGGACAAGTTCAGAGATTGTTTCTCCATAGAGTCTAAGTCATTGACTCATTCCCCAATCACAGGTTAATGTTGATGAGTCTTATTCTCATTTCCCTAAGCAGAGGTTGATGTTGATTCCCACAACGAGTATTGGTAGATGTCCGCAATAGAATCCAGTCGGTTATTGGTGTCCTTCAGGGCGAGTTCTTTGGGATATTTTCCAATTAACTCCTAATCCCCAGCAAAGTCACCGGAGTAGGTTTCTTCCCCGTAGAGTGGGATTGTCCCCAGAGAATTATATTCTCAATCTCCAGTAGAGTGGAATCCCCGGCAGTGTGGAGTCATTCCCAGTAGTTTTCTTTGTTCCCCATAAGAGTTGTATTCTGGAAGGCCATCCAGGGTTGTCTCCCCCAGTAGAGTGAGTTTTGTTCCCCATAAGAGTTGTATTCTGGAAGGCCATTCAGGGCATTTTCCTTAGCAGAGTTGATTTGATCCCCAGTGGAGTGGATTTATTCTCGGCAGAGTAGTTTACCCAGGAGAGTTCTTTTCTTGGAGGCCATCCAGGGCTTGTGTTTCCCCAGCATAAGTCCAATCGTACTTGGCCCACCCGATCATTCCCAGCGGAGTCAATTTCGTTCTTCATCATTTATTTTGTTAGAGCGGTTCCTTTGCATTTGCATTGTGCATAACATCCTCCCAAACGCGTAGCATTTCCATTTCGTATGGAGCATTATGCCATTTTCAAACATATGCATTCGAAGCATAAGCCAGGTTGTTACATCTTGTTTTCAGATGTATCTCCAGCAGATATTCGTTGTATTCTCTCGAGCTTGTATGGTATCCAGACCCCAGCAGAGTTATTGGTGTATTCTCTTGAGCCTGCATGGTATCCAGACCCCGACAAGAGTTATTGGTTGATGTGTTCATCTTACTGTTTGTCATCTTCTACAGATATCAATGCATTTTCATGAGCCTGTGTGGTATCCAGACCCCGGCAGATATCGGTGTATTTTATAAGCCTGTGTGGTATCCAGACCCCAACAAGAATCTTTGATGGATGCGTTCTGTTGCGGTGGAAATAGGATTACAAACTATTAATGAGTTTGAATCGCAATTCAATTCACAACCGCTCTTTGATTTATCCGAAGGAAAAGGTCAAAAGAGGGAAAACCTATTTTGCATCGTAAACACAATGCGGGGAAAGATCTAGGGTTCGGGGGTTGGTTAAATCTAGGGAAGGTATTAGCACCCTAAACTTCTGTAGTACTCTACAGGAACCTTTTGTTCAGATGTTTACTATTTGCTTTATTCATTTGCTTAAGGTATATGTACAAAAGGATTAAAAGTGAGAAAAGAGACCTAAGGGGGTTAATTCTAAGTTTACTCGGCAAGACATCGCATCTTGTGCCTACGTATCCTTACGGGAGTGGAATCAGAGTAATCGTAGTTCCCCTCAAAAGGGAGGTTAGAGACTCCTTGACTGTGGTCAAGGTCTCAAGGGGGAATAAACGCATCTTAAGGACACGCTTACGTGGAGTGTAGAAACTCCAAATCTCTACGTTGAATTGTTAAGTTGTAATTAGGGTTAAATTAGGGATTCCACGACGGGAAACCCTAAAATGAGCGCGGCGGCTCTTTGACCTAATGCTAGGGGTAAAATGGTAATTTTGTCCACAGCGAGACATGTATGAAAATTTAGGGTTTGTGAGGTTGTAAGGGTTTGAAGTTGAGGACTATTGACACGGCGGTCAAACGGCTAGACCTAATTCCTTCGGAGGAGTGAAATTATTGGTAAAGACGCGATAAACATACAATGGCAGAACATAAAGTGCGGAAAGATAAATGCAACAATTGTCTCGCAAAATTACATCCCATAAGCAGTTACAAATATGATAATTGAATATTTAAACTGAAAATAAAATCAATTGAACTTAGTCAGCTGCAAAAAACCAAAACAAACAGAGACTGTTATTATACGGGGTTAGACAAAAAATTAGACGGGAATGTTAGGAATTTAAGTAGAAAATTATAATTTTAACGAAACAAGAAAAAAGTTAGAAATTTGGATCTTAAAAATGAGGATGTTAGCGAAAAAATAATAAACAATAAAAGTTGATACGCAATGAAGATGATGGTAATATACAAGTGATAATGGAATATGAAATAACAACGATGATGTCAGATTATGTACAAATATAAAAATAAATACAAAAATAAATAAATAAATATTAGTGAACAGGTTCATGGATAATCAAGAATACCGTTAGGAATAAAGGATGAAAATTGGAGTTGACGATAATTAAAAGTTAAGTGATGAACGTTTTGAGATGATCAGAATTTAGGTAATTAGAAAAGAGTTAGAATGGAATTAGGTTTTTTTTTGTGTGAGATTTGGAAAAGTTAGAACTTTAATGTGATTAAAAAGTTAGAATTAAAAGTTAGCAAAAATTAGAACTTTGAAATTTGCTTTTGAAAAAAAAGTTTTGAAAATAAAAAAAGAAAAGGTTAGATTTTAATTCAAGAAAAAAAGTTAATATTCTTGAAAAAAAACAAAAATAAGATTAGAAATTTTTTAAGAAAAGAAGAGTTAGTTACTTTTGATGAAGACTGCAAGAGTCTTTGATGCTTGCCGATCTCCATTTTGTTGCTCCTGAGGGTCCTTTTATACTTGATTTTTTTAAATCTTTTTCAATCTCAGATTTGATTTGAATGAATCAATCTTTTTCAATCTCTGATTTGATTTGAATGAATTTTTATGATGATTTCAGATTTGATTCAATGATGGTGATGTTGATATTTAGATCTGATTTTCTTATGATGATGATATGATCTGATTGATTTGATTTTGCTCCACCTGTGATTTATTGTGATTGGATTTTAAAAATGTTAGCAAAGAAAGTTAGAGTTTCAAGTTAAATAAAAATTAGAGTTTTAAGTTTAAAAAAAAAAAAGAGTTAGAATTTTAAAATAAAAAAAAAATATATTTGAATGTTGATTTAAAAAAGTGTTAGAATTATTTTAAAAACGGTTGGAATTTCATTTTAAAAGGAATTTAGATCTTAATTTTAAAAAAGAAAATAAAATGGCATTAGAATTTAATTTTAAAAGGAATTTAGAATTTTAATTTGAGAAAGGATGGTGTCAAAAAAGATTTAGATTTAATTTATAAAAAAAAGGATAGATTTAATTTATAAAAAAAAAGGTTAGATTTAATTTTTAAAATAGTTAGAAAAAAAGATTTAATTTTAAAAAGAAGTTAGAGAAAAAAAAGATTTAATTTTAAAAAAGTTAGAAAAAAGATTTAACTTTATAAAAGTTAGAAAAAAGATTTAACTTTAAAAAAGTTAGAAAAAAAGATTTAGCTTTAAAAAAGTTAGAAAAAAAGATTTAATTTTAAAAAAGAGTTAGAAAAAAGATTATTTTTTAAAAAGGAGTTAGAAAAAAAGATTTAATTTTAAAAAAGTAGTTAGAAAAAAGATTTAATTTTAAAAAAGAAGTTAGATTTTTATTTAAAAAAAGGTATTAGAATTTGATTAAAAAAATGTGTTAGAAATTAATTTAAAAAAGGTTATAAAAAAATTTACTCTTAAAGAAAAGAAAAAAAAAAGTTAAATTTTAATCTAAATCCTAAAAGTTAGTAAGAAGAGCTTAAAATGAAAATAAATAAACTAAATAAAAAATTAATAAACAAACATTAGTAAAGTTATAAAAAAAAAAGGTTAATTAAATTATTATTAGTTAAAAAACAAGATCTAAAAAAAAGGTTAATTTATTAGGTTAATAAGAATTTAAAATAAAAATAAAAAAGAAAGGGTAAAATTTGGGGTATTACAGTTGCCCCTATTTAAATAACTACACCGGATGATTTGAGTGGCGGAGACTCGAGGAATCATGGTGTTCTAGCCTGCTAACAACATCAGAAAACTCAGTAGAACCATTGACAAATGAAGCCTTGGACAGAGCCAATAGAAAACCCTCCCTTGGAGGTTTTCTCAAAATCTCCAAAATATCTCAACCTTGCTTCAAGTTGATGAAATCTCACCAAACAGCTCCCACCCTCTTTTGCCTATAAAAGGAGGCCTCCCTCACTTCACAAACAACCCAACACATCTGCTAAAAACCATAAAGAACTTCTGTCATCACTCTTCCACACCTTTGCATCAATTTCTCAAAATCACAAAATCCACAAAAACTCCAAAATCTGTCTTGGAGAGAATTCTGCCCAAACTCTATTCTACCCTTTCAAACGCTTCAACCACCTTCCACACAACTTCTAAATGACATATAGAAGGTGTATAATCCATTGAACCATCAAGAAACCTCAAAAATCAAAAAGTCAAACTTGTTCCCACACTACTTTGACCAAAAGCCATCAAACTTGCCATATTTCATTCCATTCAGTTTCTTGCCATTCCAAGCATCCTAACACCTCACCAATAACATTCCTCAACTGTCCAAACCACTAGCAACCATTGGAGACTCATATTTTCTCATTTAGCATCATAAGTGTATTGTTGCTTAAAAGTGAAGTTAAAGTTCAAGGCCAAAAAGTGAAGTAGAGATCTCTGGTTTTCTCAACTATTCTAGCTTGCTCAACATAGTCTACAAGAGGTGTGTAGTCTATAAATCTTGCACTTTACATCATATTTTCATGTTTGGCATTTTTGAGATATTGTGTCAAAATACATGTACCATGAACATACAACTTGCCACTTATTATTTTAGATACAATGTGCCAAATTTTTGTGCTCAATATCATTCATCATGATGTATATGGTATGTGTATGCTTTTGTCTCGTCTTGAAATGATCCCCATGAGAATTTGCCAAACTGCCCTGCTGCTGCTACTTGTAGTAAGTTGTTTTTGCATCAAAATGCCAAAGTGTTGTTTTGCTTGACATGAGTTAATCCTGTAAGTTCCAACATCTTTAATACCCTATTTTTAATATGTGTGAATGTCTAAAATGGTTTGTTTGCATCTGATGTAAGTCATCTCTTTCAAATGGCATTTTACCAAAACATTGCATTTACCATGACATTTTCATAACCTGTTGGTGTTGAACAAATTTGATGCATTAGAATCATTCCATATGTTTTATGTGAGGTGTGTGTGCTTGTAGTTTGGACAGAACATGTTTGCAATATGGCACTTATCTTCAAATTTCATTTTTCAACCAAAATGAGCAACTCCATACCAGTTTGGAGTTCTGTTGTGTTTTAATCCAAAACAATTGTTGGAATACCTCAAATATGTCATTTTTAAAAGGTTCAAACTCTCATTTGAGTATTACAACAATTGGTTTATGTTTTGGACATCCATATGCATTTTTCAAGCTTTCTTTGCAACTCAAAATATCATTTTCATAAACTGGTGGCTTTGACCAAATTTGAAGTGTTAGAGTCTCTTTATGTGACTTATGTAAGGTGTGTGACCACTTAACTTGAGTTGAAAGTGTTTAAAACAAACTGTCTTGAGTTTCACATTTCATAGGCATATTTTGACATCACACTTGCAACTACCATGTCACTTCTCATTCTGGTTGTGTTTGGCCTGAAATAGCTGATGAAATTCATCATATATGTCATTTGTAACATGTCTATGCTCTTACTTGATTAAAACAACAAGTGGTTTGTGTTTTGGATTTCAATATGCATCATTTTCATGACAACTTGCAATTCTGTTTTCACATTTTGTGACAGTTTCTTTTTTGCATCAAATTTGTGGCTTGGATTCACTTATTGGCATGTTTATAGGGTGCATGAATGATTTGTTTGACTTGAAATTGTTTAAAACCAAAACTGAACATCATGTTGCATTTTTCTCAAAAAACATCATCAACCTCACATGCTAACTTCTCATTTTTTTTGGTGTTTACCTCAAACTTGTTGTCCAAACCTGTTTCATATCATGATTAAAACATGTTCAAATAATTATTTTCATCTGTTTCCATTTCTAAAGTTTCAAAGGATCCATGTGTAGTTTTCAAAACATCAATGTGCAACTCAAAATGCCTTGTTACATGACAGTCCCTCTTTTGCTTTAAAATGTGTTTGAATCACTCTTCACCATGAATCTGAGCTATGAGCATCTTTGATTTGGATTGAAACAAACTGTCATGAATTACTCCTTTTAAAATGCATTTCTTTCACAATTTCGCATTTACTATGGCACTTACCACACCATTTGTCATTTTCTGTTTGTATCAAGTTGGTTTGAGGTGATAATATCATTGTGGTTCATGTTTGAATTCTGTATATATGTTTCTCTTGGTTTTAAGATGTTTGGATTAATTGAAAAATGTCAAAATGCATAACATAACATCAACATACAGCAGTTGTCGAATTTTTCATTATAGTGATAATTTTCAAAAACTACCACCACCATCATGTTCCTTGTTTAATTCTACCCTAGATGCATATAAATTTTATGTCGTTTCGATAAACGGTTAGGAAGTTACGCTAGAAAACGTAAATCACTTTTATGTGTTATTTTGCCCAGCCTGGTTCACATTTTACCCTTATTAATTAAAGGGGTGGCTTATACAAACGGATGTATAGCCACCCCAGTGGTAAGACCATGCGCATTGTACCCTCTTGTTCTGAGTTCGACCCTTGAGGAGGGCAACTCTTTTATTCTTTTTTGTTATTTTTCATGTAAACTTTAAAAATTCGTATCTCTCTCGTTTTTTTATCGTTTTTCGTCCGTTATTTTTTCATTGTGTTCATATTTGAATGTATTTTCATACCATATAGTTTATTTTCATGTTTAACTATTTTATCACCTCTTTTTACTGTGTGCAAGTTACGCGCGTTTCGCGTCCGTTTACGCATTTGCAGATGAATTTTCATGTGGTTCCAATTGATTTTGTTTGTGAAAGTTTTTTGTATTCATGGCCATACATGTTAGTAACATGATATGATTTTTATTTTTTATTATAACTATGTGTATCTCATCTCATCTGTTGACTGTATATAAACGTGATCTGTCGTTACAGTTCTCACATCTTCATCTATGTTCATTAACGTACTTTCATCCTTATCATCTCATATACTTGTTACCATGAAAATATTTTTTTACGTTGTTACTCTTCCCTTTTATCTTTCCCAAGTGATGAGGCTCGTTAGCTTTCATCCGGTTATTTCCCCAGTTCCCCTCCAAAGGAAGGTCTGTCCACTTGACCCTCAATGTCATGGATAATTTATTCACCCTCTCTTGACTTTGTTAAGTCACTTTACCCCTAGCTTAGAAGCCTTTAGACTTTGCTTTGAGTCTAAGAAACCCACCTGTACTAGGAGCGTTCTTCAACTAGAACCCTAGGAAAGAGTTCGTCAACTCTGTGTAAGAATCATCGTCATGATATCTTACTTTCCCCTTTTACTACAACTTAGAATAGGGAGTTTTGTCAAACTCCACACAAACATTGTCATGTTTGTTCCCCCTTGAACCTTGATCGTCATCAAGTGTTCTTTTCCCTTGTGAGGCGAACTACGATTGCTCTGATTCTATCCTAGTTAGGATACGTAGGCAGAAGATGTGATGTCTTTGCGAGCAAACTTAGTGTATATAACGTTAGGTTTCAACTCATATCTTTTCCCAATCCACAGTACATTTTCACAAACTTAGCAAGCAATCAAACAAAAGGTTCATGTAGAGTACTACAGATATTTAGGGTGCTAACACCTTCCCTAGGTATAACCAACCCCCGATCCCCGAATCTCTTAAAGCGTTGTCGTTACATCGCGAAAAAGGTTTTTCTTTCTTTAGACCTTTCCTTTGGATAAAATAAAGTCCGGTTGTAAAAGAATTAAGATTCAAGTTAATTAATAGCTTGATATCCAATTTTCACCGCAACAGAAATGGCGACTTCACTGGGGACCAGGTTTTATTGCTTTGAGGGTTTAGCCTATCTTGTTTAAATACTTGCTTATTTGTGAATACTTGTAAATATGTACATATGTGCTCTGTTGGTTCTTGGGAACTTTGAATGGTGAGACAACACTATACCCGTGTTTGAGCGTACTTATGATAGGATGGTGGTATATTCAAGGAGACTTATAGGGAGTTGATTCCCGACCAAGTTGACTTGAGAAAACCACCACTCAGTAGAGGCCCTTCTGAGAGTTAGTATTGTTGATCGAGTATTCGTGAAAACAATGCTACTTTCTACATGGGAGCCCGCGATACTGAGGACCTTTAGATTACCATTTTCCCCCACTATGGCTTTATTAAGATGTAGTGCGATGACTATGAGGGAGTAATTCCAAAATAGTTGATATGCGATACTGCACTTGGACGAGACTCTCTTGAGAATATTATCGACCACCGAGTTATTTGGGAAATTGATAATATCCAAAAGATGGGTTGTTGACTCTGGGAACCTATTAGAACCCGTTCAGCAGGTACAAACAACTCATATTGCAAAATCCTTGGGGATGGGTAGACCTTTAACTTCATGCTTTGATCTTGAGCCTAGGAGGTCTTTGTGTGTGCATATGCATTGTATTTGTGAATACTTGCCTTTGTGTGTGCATCATCTCATCATATCACCATAAGCATATCAGGTCGCAACTAGTTTTGTAAAACTCAGTCGATCTCTGGTATTTTTGAAAGTTGTAACTTTCCCAATGATGAATGAAGTAAGGTTTTAACCTAATTAAACTTCTGAGTTTCGTAAAACCAGTTGCGTTTTCGCATTTGCATTAGCATTTTGCATATCATTCTCCGTTGCGTCAGTCCTGTGGTTTATTCTGTGTTCCATTGACAAGAGAAGAAAGAGGGATAGAGTATAACACAAGGGCTAGCATTCAAAAGGATGGATCACCTTGAGCAGGAAAATCAAGCACTCCGAGAAGAGGTTTTTCGTTTAAAGAATAACGCAGAGGCATTCACCATTGCTGTTAGGGATATGATGGATACCCAGGAGCAGGAGAATCAGAAGCTCAAGAACGAGCTAGCAAAGTTGAAATGTGCAAAAAGGAGTTTGACAAACTGGGTCAAATAATTGGTTCTGTCCCAGCAACAAGAGGGTTATTCTTCATCCACCGATCAACCGCTATAACAAACTGGTGAATCTCCAAGTCAACCTTGTGCTTGACAAAGAAGCAATTCCTTCCTTGCATGTGAGGGATTAAAAGAAGAAGACCCTAGGCTCATGATGTCAGAGGATAATGCTTTTTCTATGTTTTGTTAAGCAGTTTAATCCCCTAACACTGACAGTTGTAGACTGTTTCAGCATTTTGTTGTATTTTCTTTGCATTTGTATTGCTTGTAAGCTGTTGTTGATTTTGAATTGGCAAAGATTAATGAAATGTCCGTGCATCTTTTGTTTAAGTCCATTCGTTTCACTCTTTCTCTTCCCTTTCATTGTTAAAAGATAACAAAAATGCAAAAATTTCTTTTCTTTATCAAACTGTTGTTTGAAGCAATGATTGGGGAGGATGATGAAAAGTATATTTGTAACTGCTTTTGATATGCTTTCAATTTAACTTTGTCGATGATGTAAAGGCATTGTTTCAATCCCTAAAACACTGGAGAAATAAGGAAGATAATCCCTCGTTAACCCCTTCGAGCCTAGAAGTAGGAGATTTCTTTCTTTACAAAAACAAAATCTTAAATCTCAATCCTGGGGCGGGTAGTTCTCAGTTAACTTAGAGATATGTGCATAAAATACACTTTTCATATAAAGGTGGTGCACTCAGGTTTTCCTTTATACACAACAAGCAAGTGTCGAGAAGGCTTTTCAGCATAAAAGACAATGATGGTTTGCCGTAACCGTTAAACAAAGTAGTCACCTCCTTTCTCAAAAAGAAAAAAGAAGAGAAGAAAAAGGAAAAAGAAAAAAATCCCGCTAAGTCAAAACCCGTGAAGGAGACTTAGGCAAAAATGGGGCATCCCGCTGACTGTATATCCAAAAGAAACAGTTCAGGCAAAAGTGAGGGATGATAAAAAGAGGACGACTTTAAAATCTTTCACTTTGAAAGGTCCTCAAAAAGCAAAAAACTACCAAATATTGCGAGGGAGTAGTGACTACCTAGGTTTGTAAACCATCACCAACTATCATCAAGAACCTGAATGTGTAATTTGAGTTAACTGAGCGTAGGGTTGGAGTTCATCACGTAGACTGGGTGGGTACAAATAAACTTTGAGCCTTTATCCTTTGTTTCTTAAACCGTGAACCAGGCCACACTACAACCCTTAAAAGACCGAATTGAGGTAAGGTTGTTTTGAAAGCATATTACAGCAAGGTTGAATAACCTGACTCCTAATGATCTTTGTTAACTGTGGGTGTTCATCACTTTATCCATCATCAGCCAAGATGTTTGGATCATTTTTATATTGATCACTTGATCACTCCGCCGTGTGTGTTTCATAAAAAAAAATTTCAAAAGATTGCATAAATTTTACATTGAAAATAGCCAAATTTCTAATGAACAACATTGCGTGCAAGACAATCCAATGTCAAAAGGATCCCAACGAATGCTGTCAGCTAGGGAATTTGATTTGGTAAAGGAAGCTCAGCCTGGAGCAACTAATTGGAAGGATTGGTCAATCATTTGTAACACCGTTAATCAGAGCCAATCAAGTCAAGATTAGATTAATCTCTCAAATATCGTCAAAATGGGGCGTTTACATCAAGATTCGTGAATATCTCTAAAGAGTTTGAAGGTATTGAAGCATCTTGGATGTCAATTCTTCTGTAAAATCCTCTTAAAAATTCCTTCTTATGGGGCACATCGTTTGAGGTCTTAAACAAATTGTTTCCTAACTCCTTTCAAGGCCAACCACTCCAGGTTCGCCAGCAGAACCAACCAGGTCAAGATCAGATGAAGCTCTCAAATAACGGTTTAGTTTGGGGCAACTCTGTTACAGTTACCAGCTAGCAGGGGCAAGTTTGTTTCTCATTCGTTACTTCCACAATCTGAAGACTTTGTACAAATACCGTTAATCTGGGGCAGTCACGTCGAGATTTATAAATCTCTCTAAGAGTTTGAAGATAGTGAAGCATCTTATGCCAATCCTTTTGTAAAAGCACCCTTATGACTTCTTTTCACAGACCATGTAATCTGGGGCAGAAAAGGTTTATCATCATAAGAGTCGTCGCTCACTTGAGGAGGATTATTATTACAATGGGGCATAAATATTTTGATCTCATGGTACCTCTCGCCAGCTCTCCTATCTGTTACTTCGGTTGATTTTGGAATTTCTCTTGGTGATTTTGCTCCTCCAACAAAGATTTCAAGCTCATGATGGCAATCCAAGTGAAGTCATGACGTTTTGGCCTAAGACGATTACTCTCTCCCAAATAAGGTGGTGACCTTGAAAAGTGGAATTGTTGTTCTTCATGATCATGCCCTTTGGTGTCCAAGTCTCCGTGTCGAGATGTTTATTTCATCTCCAGTTTTTTTCTTTCTGTTTTGTCAGCATAGAACATAAGCATGGCATAAACATACACATAACATTTGTGCATGTTTTCTATCTCTGGTGGTTAGCTGATTTGTTCCCCTTTGGTGTTTTCCTCAGCGATTGGGTGTTTCGTCTCTCTCCAATAGAGTTGTCATCCCTTAGGCATAAAACGTCCATCATTTCTCATTTCCCCACAAAGCTTAATCCTCGTGGATGATGGTTGCTTCAGTTATCTTTTCCCATGTTTGGATAAGATGTGTCCCCATTCGAGTTCATTCCTCAATGGTTGGAGTCTTGTTTCTTTCTAGCTCGGTTCTAGATTGAACTTCGGTCTCTGTCGGTCGCCGAACCTATCTGGACGTGCATTTATTTTGCATTATCTATCAAGAAGAACATTTTACTTTGTGATATGGATAAGTGGCAGTCTCTTCAGAGAAGCTTATCTTTCTTCAGCGATAAGTGGCAGTC
The DNA here is from genome assembly GCA_963859935.3 of Lathyrus sativus. NCBI lineage: Eukaryota > Viridiplantae > Streptophyta > Magnoliopsida > Fabales > Fabaceae > Lathyrus > Lathyrus sativus. The sequence continues at coordinate 216,122,871 of OZ012736.1, read as the reverse complement.
TCTTCAGAGAAGCTTATCTTTCTTCAAACGATAAGTGGCAGTCTCTTCAGAGAAGCTTATCTTTCTTCAGCGATAAGTGGCAGTCTCTTCAGAGAAGCTTATCTTTCTTCAAACGATAAGTGGCAGTCTCTTCAGAGAAGCTTATCTTTCTTCAGCGATAAGTGGCAGTCTCTTCAGAGAAGCTTATCTTTCTTCAAACGATAAGTGGCAGTCTCTTCAGAGAAGCTTATCTTTCTTCAAACGATAAGTGGCAGTCTCTTCAGAGAAGCTTATCTTTCTTCAGTGATAAGTGGCAGTCTCTTCAGAGAAGCTTATCTTTCTTCAGCGATAAGTGCCAGTCTCTTCAGAGAAGCTTATCTTTCTTCAGCGATAAGTGGCAGTCTCTTCAGAGAAGCTTATCTTTCTTCAGCGATAAGTGGCAGTCTCTTCAGAGAAGCTTATCATTCTTCAAATTTTGAAAGCATTAGATTCAAATAAACTTGAAAAGAGTAACAAAAAATGTTTAACTCACGGAAAAGATTCAAGGAAAATCATACTTCCCCGAAACCACGGTATAGCAGAAACTTTGATACACCATCCTCCCCAATCAAGTATAGGTAAATTTGAGCTATTTTGGTCATGTGTGGGTACCAAGTTTGAAGACCATCTCTCAGAATTTCTGAAGATTCATCCCTGGCAGAGGATTTCGGGGCACCTATTTGAAGTTACCTTAGCCTCTCTGACGAGCTTGTTTAAACTAGGATTCCCCAGTAGGATTGGGTTTATTTCCCAAGTCTACCTACACCCCTTATCCTGGGTTCAGTGTGATTCACTTTGTTTTCGGTGTACTATCCGTCAATTCCCCTTGAAGTCTAGTCGTTACTAGCAATCCCCGTGTAAGTCCGGTCGTAACTGGCAGTGTTCAAGATCCAATCGTTATTGGTATCTTTTGGTCGTCACCATACTACATTTAAGTACAGTCGTAACTGGAACCTGTTTAGATCCAATCGTTATTGGTATCTTTTGGTCGTCACCATACTACCTTTAAATCCAGTCGTAACTGGTTATGTTCGAAATCCAATCGTCATTAGTATTCTCTTGGGTCGTTACCCTATTTTCCTTTGAACCAGTCGTAACTGGTGTTGTCTTAACCCCACTCATTATTACCTTTTGGTTCGGTTGTTGCCAACCTTTCCCTCTGAAGTCTAGTCGTCACTAGCAAATCCCCTGTGAAATCTAGTCGTTACTAAGTGATTTCCGTTTAAAGTCCAGTCATAACTGGAAAATGTTCGAAACCCAATTGTCATTGGTATCTTGTTGGTCGTTACCAACCTTCCCCATGGAAGTCCAGTCGTAACTGGCGTTACTTGAAATCGAATCGTTATTGGTGTATTTTGGTTTGGTTGTTACCAACTTCCCTAACTAAAGCCTAGTAGCTTGTTAGCATTGTCACATGTTTTGGTCGTCACCATGTTTTCCCTTCAAAGACCAGTTGTAACTGGCATCGCCTAAAAATCCAATCGTCATTGGTACCCTGACTTGGTTGTCACCATATGCTCCTTTAAGTCCAGTAGTTACTGACATTACTTGAAATTTGGTCGTCACCAATTTCCCTAGTCGAAGTCCTGCATTGCCGATTGGATTTAAAATTTCATTTGTTGTTATCTCAGGTTGGTCGTTACCATTACCTCTAGGAAGTCTAGTGGTTACTAGCACTGCCTGAACCATCATTATCCCAAGTGAAACCTTTCCCTCAGACAAGTCTCGGAGATCTAGTTGTCACTAGTATTTCCCATCATGTTTTGTCTTTGTTTCTTGTCCATTCCTGAAGATCCCGTTTGAACTCTTCACTATAGGAAGTCCTTATCTGATCATCCCCAGTGAGGTTCGTGTTGTAAATTCCCCAGTAAAAAGTCGCTCGTGTCCCTGGTAGAAATCTACCTTGTTCCCCGGTGAAGTGTTTGCTTTTCCCAGTAAGATTTTTATCTTCGTTAGACTTTGCGCACCCTCATTTTCTTCTTTCCGTTATCACTAGTCACGTTTGAACTATTGTTTGTTATACCTCGGTATTCCCCAGTGTCGGATCCACAATGCCAGGTCCTCGCGAGTAGTTACTCGTTGTTTGTTTTTTTGTCTCTTGCATATGTCTTGCATTCAAAGCATCATAAAGCATCATTTAGAATTCATGGCATAACTTGTCCTTTTGCATATCACCGAATCTAAGGAACAAAATTTTTGGTTTTTTCTATATTTAAATACCTTTCACTGTGATTCTACGAGGATTGTCATCTCTTAGTGCCATCTAGTGAAGATATTTAAATAGGGGCAACTGTTGCACCCCAAATTTTGACCCCTTAGATTCTCATTATCATTTTAGGAGCATACTCATGAACTTTCTAACCTTAATCTAGTGCAAGTCTGTCTTTGTTAAATTGCAGATGAATCAGGGTTTCGTGTAGTCAAAATCAAAACTTCAGGGTTTGTGATTAGTCAATGTTTTGGGCTCATTCAAATAAGAAACAAGGTCAATGATATTACATAATGTCAATTGAGAAGCCAATGGGAGGTTGTTGCCCCAGAATTCAGAGTAGTACATTTCAGAGCACCCGATTAGGGTTTTGGACCAGTAAAAGTCAACCGTAGTTTGACTTTGATGTTGGAAGGTGTTTAAATGGTGGGATTGTGATTCATGAAGTTCATATAGTCTAATAAAGTTCATCCAAGAAGTTTCAAAGTCTCAGGAGGTCCAGAATGTCAACAGACGACTCGGTAATCACCGATCGGTCGTACGGTTGACCGAAAAGTCAACTCCCCAAAGTTTATGAATTGCACTTCAAGTTGTGAAACAAAGTTGTTCCTTATGTCATATTGGACTTTCATATCAATTTTCATGACCATTGGATCAAGGATGAAGGAGTAATCGGGAAATCGGGAAATTAGGGTTTTGGAAAGGGCTAAACCATAACTCCTTAACCACGCATCCAATTGAGTTGGCCCAAAGCTCATTTGGAAGCTCTTGACAAGTCCTACAAAAGTCCCTAAGTGGTCCATGATCATAAAATGCATAGGTTTTGAGTTATGGTCAAATTCATTTCAAGAAGGGAAAAAGACTTGGGAAAATTTCATTTTTTAAGCTCATTTTTAGCAACTTTGGAGGGTTTTTTGGCCAAGTTACTTTGAGAAATTGAAACTCATGAAAGCATGAATGCTTTAGAGCTATGTGAGGGCTTTCTAAATTGTACTAGAACATCTCAAGAGGAGTTATGAGCAGAAAGTTACATAGGTGCAAAGTTGAGGGTTTCACATAATAGTCCCACATTGGCCAAATTTTCAAAGTGACCTACTTCATCAATTCTGCCAATTTTGGTTGATCCAACTTGTTATGTTTGACATATTAGATGTTTGTGGCATGAGAAAATAGCAAGTTATGCAGGAAACATCATAAAACCAAGTTTAGAGTTCATTGCCTTGCAAGTGGGCAACTTGCACCAAAGTTGAAAATTCAAAGCATGAGGTGGAAAGTGAGCTGCACCAGCCACACCCCTACACTTCCTAGCCTGCATTCAAACTCAGAAAAATCAGTAGAACATTGACAAATGAGGCCTTGCATCAGAACCAATAGAAAACCCTCCAAGGGAGGTTTTCTCAAAATATCTCCAAACTTTCTACAAAGTGAAGCAACCTCACCAAGCAAGCACCTCACTCCATTTGCCTATAAAAGGAGAGTGTTTTCACCTCATTTAGAACACAAGACACCTGCTAAAAACCATAGAAAAACTCTGTCATCACTATTTCCACATCTTGCTTCAATTTCTCAAAATCTCCAAAATTCATAAAATCACCAAAATCTGTCTTGGAGAGAATTCTGCCCAAACTCTATTCTACCCTTTCAAACACTTCAACCACCCTCCACACAACTTCTAAATGACATATAGAAGGTGTATAATCCATTGAACCATCAAGAAACCTCAAAAATCAAAAAGTCAAACTTGTTCCCACACTACTTTGACCAAAAGCCATCAAACTTGCCATATTTCATTCCATTCAGTTTCTTGCCCTTCCAAGCATCCTAACACCTCACCAATGACATTTCTCAAATGTCCAAGCTGCTAGCAATCATTGGAGACTCATATTTTCTCATTTAGCATCATAAGTGTATTGTTGCTTAAAAGTGAAGTTAAAGTTCAAGGCCAAAAAGTGAAGTAGAGATCTCTGGTTTTCTCAACTGTTCTAGCTTGCTTAAAAGGGTCATCAAGAGGTATGTAACTGATCCTTATTGACTTTTGCACCAACTTTCACGAGTTTGCATTTTGAGCATTTTTGGTTAACTTTTTGAACTATGAACATTGTGTGCCTTTCATGATGTTTTGTTTTTTTTAATGTTGAGGTAGTCATCATGTGTGTTAAACTTAAATCTGTCAACTCTTAAAGCTTGATTATTTTGATTCTACATTAGACTGCCAAGACAGTTTTGTTAATTCCTATTTTGCTTGTTTTCATAATGAGTGTTGTTTGATTTTTAAAGCTTGTTACCTTTTGTATTCATGAGTGCTATACTTGTTTGGCCTCAATTTGTTACTAGTGTGTACATGTAGTAACTGAGCATATTGATTGAGGCTCTTAAAGCCCTTTAGCAGCTGTAAGCATAATGCTCCACTGATTTTGTGAGGCTGCCACAGTAGATTTTGTGTATAACAGCATGACTAGGGCAGGTTAAGGACATTACTTACACCTTAGTAGTAGGTCTGATAGATAGGCTTAGGTTTTGCTTTGCATACTGTCAGGATTGATTACCAAGATCATTGCTATGTGTGTGGTTTAAATGCCAACATTTTACATGAGGGCTGGCTGTTGGAATTTTGGTGTGAATCATGTTCAAAATATCTTATGTAACAGCTGATGCAATAGTTGTAATCCATGTGCTGTTTCTGATAAGACTTGGTTTTGTATTACTCTCTAAGCTTGTGTCTCATAAACCTTTCATAGGCACTTCTTTCTGTTTAGCCTAAAACATGGATTGACTGGATTTTTTTTTACAAAACCTGCTACTGTCAAGTTGCTGTTGGCAGTTTTGTTGACATCAAAACCTGTTGGTGTTAGAATGCTTTATAGAGCATGAGTGTGAGGACTACCTAGACAGTTTGATAAAGTCTTCTTGGATTTGTCTGCTTGGGTGCATGATGTTTTCCATCTATGTATATGTGAAACTGGTTTGAGTAGCATTACTAGGCATTTCATCAAATTCATCACTTAACCCATAGGCTTTTCCTTACACAAGTCTGTTTTACATTAAGATCCTGATTGAAACACTTCACATACATTATTTGAGACTTGTTGACAAAGACCTTTTGCATTAAAATGAACTGCTGCAAGATTCACACACTGTCACCAAAAGCACTTTTTTTTTCAAAACATCACCAAGCTATTAAAATGCTATTTTTCCACACAAACTGTTTGGCATCAAAGTTCATATTCTAACACTTTATATTCATCATTTAGAATGAGTTAACATCATCACTTGGCTTTAAAACTGCTGTCATGAATGTCTCATTTTCTAAGTGCATTGTTTCACCAAGAACTTGCATTTTCATAAGCAACTTTCACATCAGTCAACTTGAGGTCTTGTTTTATGTTCAAATGCATTCAATGATGTGTATATGTGATGTATATGTGTTTATTCACCTGCCTTGGGCCTAACTAACAGCTGTCACAAAACTTCACACCTCAAATGCACTTTCACATATAAATGACACATGAGATCCCACTTTTGATCACCATAGTTTGTCATTAAATCTGATTCATGAGCACACACATTTAATTTCATATGTAGGTGCTATGTATATATCCAATTTGGCCAGAAAAGTTTCAATACTAAAGTGCAACTTATCACTGCTCACATTTTAAAAACAACTTGCATTTTAGGAACCTTTTCCACACCAGCCCTCTGTCAGTTATTTTTAAGTTTCAAACTCACTCACTAACTTGTATTATAGGTGTGTGGAGGTTTATTGTCACCAATGTTTGCCCTGAAACTGAATTGCCTCATTTCATGCATGATCTTTATGTCATCCTTGCATTTTGCATATGACTTTCTACTACAGTTCAATTTCAACCCCAAAACATCTATGTCAAAACCTATTTAAATCTTAGTCTAAATAAATGAAAATAAATTAAATAAATAAATAAAAAAATCTATTTAATGATTCTAAATAAACTTCTATGCAAAAAAAATTCTAATAAACCATTCAAGAAAACTATCAATAAAAAAGAAAAATAAAGTAGTAAATAAAAACGGGAAGATCGGGCGAACACCGAAACGCAACCGAAATCAGCATAGACTGAACCACAAGAAAGAGCAACCTCTGCTCGATTCTGAAATAAATCTCCTTATTTGAACAGATTTGAATCGCCTAAAACGCGAGCAAAGAGGCTGTAATCCCGATAATCCGTTCCGACTGACAAAATTCACAGTATGTGATAAATGATATGCAGATGCAAATGAAATGAAACATAAATCAAATCTGGAAAAGGTTGGTCAAATTTTGGGGTATAACAGTAAGAAGGTATGTGTAAGAGGTTTAATCTTAAGGTTGTGGGTTCAAGTCGTGTAGTATTATGTTTTAGTATTCATATATACATACTTCCCGTTTTTAATTTTTAATTATATATACGTATTTATCTTTTTTTAAAGTTATATAATTATATGTTTAGATTGTTTCTTTTAATTTATATATATTTTCCTCTTTTAGAGTTATATATATATATATATATATATATATATATATATATATATATATATATATATATATATATATATATATATATATATATATATATATATATATATATATATATATATATATATATATATATATATATATATATATATATATATATATATATATATATATATATATATATATATATATATATATATATATATATATATATATATATATATATATATATATATATATATATATATATATATATATATATATATATATATATATATATATATATATATATATATATATATATATATATATATATATATATATATATATATATATATATATATATATATATATATATATATATATATATATATATATATATATATATATATATATATATATATATATATATATATATATATATATATATATATATATATATATATATATATATATATATATATATATATATATATATTTATTTATTTATTTATTTATTTCTCTAAATTTTTTTTAGGTTATATTTATTTCTTTCGTTTTTAATTTATATTTACATTTTCTTATTTTAATTTATATATATGTATATATATTTTTTCTTATTTTAATTCATTTCTCTTGTTTTAGTGTCATGATTTCTTTTTTTTCTTTTCAATATATTCATTTTATTTTTAGCTTTATGTCGATTTTGTAGTAATATGGGTTCTTGTGGATAACATGTGTTTGTCATGTTATCCTTCTGTTTTTTTGTTCCGATTATTTTGAGTTGATGTAAAAATTGTAATATTGTTTTAATGATGATAATATATTTGATTTGCTTTTTAATTTATCATTGTGTTGCAATTTTAGAGTTAAAATCTAATTTAACTTCTGAAAATTGCTTGGACGCATATATTCTTGCCTAGTTTCTTATAGAGGGATTTATACATGAGTCTACTTTAAGTTAGCTTAGAGCTATATTCAGTTGCCTTTTGATTTCAGTTGGTTTCTGTCTAGTGGCTTACTCTTGGGCCTTCTTACAATGAGTACTCCTTCGATTGGGTTCGATTTAATTATTTTATGATATATTATTCTCATTTGACAAAATGTACCCCAATTTCCATGACGTGTAATAACTTTATTACTTTCCTTTATTTTCTTTATATATATCTTGCCATTGCACCGATTAAACCTATTTTCAAAAATAAATTATCGATCCAAAGTCGAGCCATTTTACACCATTGTAAGTCGATTGCCTCATGTGTCGCCATCAACCTCATAGTCACCATACACAACATTCATAGCTTACTCCTAAGCTTTTTTGCAGTGAAACATATTCGATCAATTACTTATAGTTGGTCGTTTAGAAGACTAGCTCACTTTGCTAGTGCACACGATTAAAATTCAATTCGTTTATGTTGTTTTGATTAATTGATGATGTATATTATTGATGTCTTACCTTGTGAGATGATTACGTGCCTTGATCCTTGCTTTGTACATATGATGTTATTTGTCCATGACCTTGATGCTTGTCTTGTTGATTTTTTTTACTAGTGACTTTTGAATCTTCATGAGTATCGCTTGTGTCTAAACCCAAGGGAAGGACCTGTTTTTGACTTTATAGTCATGGGCCTTTTTATTCATCTACATCACTTACTTTTTGCTTGATCCATGCTTCCCCTTAGACTGGCCACCTTACGATGAACCTACATACTTGTATCCTTAGGCTAGTTTCCCTGAGGATTTCAACTCTAGATAACTTACAATAAGTTCCCATTCTTCCATGAGAGAATTAGACATGAGTCATCCTTAGTCGAGATATAATTCTCCTACCCCATGACATAGTCGATAAAGACGTAGATTCTTTTTCGCTTGAGAGAGGTATGTGGCATACTCATCGATAAAACCAATCAATAAAATTTTATCCACCCTTTTAGGGGAATTACGAATGCTCTGATTCTATTTCTATCAGGATACGTGGGCACGAGATGCGATGTATTGGTGAGCATACTTAGGAATAACACCTTAGTCTTATTTTTCCTTTTCACCATTAACAAACAAAATAATAAATAATATAACAAAAAAGAGGTTCTTGTAGAGTACTATAGATACTTAGGATGCTAATACCTTCCCTAGGTATAACCAATCCCCGAACCTTAGATTCTCTTTGCTTTGCTTTGCACTACATACTCATGGGTTTATTCGTTCTTTTTCCCTTCCCTTGGATAAACTAAAGATCAGTGGTGAATTATGATTTGTGATTCAAGTTAATTAATAGCTTGATATCCGATTCTCACCGTGATAGGAATGACGGCTTCACTAGGGACTTGCTTTCGAGGGTTTCCCCTAACTTGCTTTTTTGTGTTTTTGTTGTATATCTATATATATTTGTTTATTTATGTATATATTGTTTCTACTTTGCGTTGTTACCTTAAGGTGGTGAGATAAGTCCTACACCCAGACTCGAGTGCACTTATGATAGGAAGGTGATACATTCGAGAAGGCTTATAAGGAATTGATTCCCGACCAAGCTAACTTGAGAATCACCGCTCAGTTGAGACCCTCTTGAAAATGGTATTGTTGAACGAATATTCGTGAAAACACTTACTATTTTTGACCTACAAGCCTATGATATTGGGAGCCTTTAGTTACCCTTAACTCAACTTGGCCTTTCTTAGGACGTAGTGCGATGACTATGAGGGAGTAGTCCCAAAATAGTTGATACGCGATGCTACATTTAAAAGAGGTTCTCTTGAGAATATTATGAACTACTGAGTATTTGGGAAATTTATAATATTCGAAAGATGGACTGATGACTTTGGGAACCTTTTAGAACCATTTTTCTGCAGGTACAATAAACTCTTAGTCCACACCATTTGGTATGGGTAGACCATTGCTCCATGCTCGTGACTTTCAAACCCCGACCTTTGTTTGTTTGAACTTGTATATGTGGATATGCAAATATATGTATAGTTGTGTTTGAGCATACATGCACTCATAAACATAATGTTCATAAAAGTTTCATGGAATTCAAAGCTTTTGTTTACAAACATCATAGGTTTTACCATGGATTTTAGAAGTTATACTATATTTTTAACCCTTCAATAAAATGAGATTTTCAGATAACAAAAGTGATGTCCACTATATGGTGTTTGTAAACATAACTTTTGAGTTCCTTGAAACTCACATGCATTGGCGCATTTATATTCGTCGTTAGCATTACATTCTTTGCATCCCAGGTTCTCACTCTTGCTTCTTCCTTCAGAGGAGACAAGCTAGTTCATCAGTATGATACTCGGGTCAGTCAAAGAAAGAAGATGAAGAACATTGAGCAAGAAAACTACAAAGTCTATAAGAAAGTAACTGCTTTGAGGGCTAGTATGGAAAGGCTCTCTGCTTTGGTTGAAACTCTGGTTACTACTCAAATTCAACTTTCTCCTCATATTCCTCAAACTCCGCTTTAAAGGATCGTGATTTCTGAAATCAAGTTAATGGCCATTTCTATGGATCCCCTTAGCGTTGCTAGAAACTCTAAAAATCTTGGGGATGGTTTTCCCGAGAAGAAGAATTAAGCTGCTAATGCTATTTCGCCAAAGAAACATGGAGAATCTCGTAGCAAAAGTAAACAACACGTGGATTAGTTTGACCCGATCCTGATGGCTAATTCTGAATTATATCCTTCTTCAGTACAAAAGAATCTGGTGCGAACAAAGACTCCGCCGACCATCCCAAAGAAACTACTATGGTGGTTTAAGTATGATCATTTTTGTCCATTTCATTAATAGGCGCCCGTTCATGATGTTGAACAATGTTTTGCTTTGAAGGCCGAAATACAAAAGTTAGTGCAAAGTGGTATTTTGTCTTTTGAAGATTCTGGATGCAATGTCTCATCAAGTTTGTTACCCAAATATGGAAACGCTGAGGAAGGATATCTCGGAGAATATTGTATCTCTGACATCAATTCAATGAGAGGATCTTTAGTAGATATGTACGTCAATTTAAGTAGGCTTACCCATTATGAGCATAATCATGCTTCTTGAAAAATTTGTTCAAAGAATCCTCGTGGATGTTCTGTGGTGAAGAGGGATCTCCAAGATATGTTGGATCAGAGACTGCTTCATATCGTTAGAGAAAGCGTGAATGTCATAACTCCACATTTTAATATGCCATAGCCAATGGTGATTACTTGCAAAAGTAATAAGTCTTCTCCCGTGCCTTGTGGATATGATGCTACCATGCTAGAAGGTGGTAAGAAAATTCCTGTTGATGTTTCTCCTCCCGCTCAGATCATTCTGAATTATCAAACACAGTTTCATCATAGAACACATCAGAGTCATGATCAAAAGAAGTTTGACTCAATCCTAATGACTTACAGTCAATTGTGGTCATATTTTACCCGAAACTCGGTAATGGCACCCAGAAAGATCAGAGCCATGAAATCTCGCCCTCTTTGGTCCAATTCAGATACCAGTTGTGCATTTCATGATGAATCAATGGGCATTCGATTGAAGAGTGCAAGTTTTTTCATGAAAAAGTCCAAGAGATGATCGATGATGAGGTGTTGACCTTCAAATGATGAAGCCCAGTTGTAAATGAAACACCTTTATGCTGAAGGATGTGAAGACTCAAGAAAGTCCTTTTCAAGTCGGTGAAATCAAGAAAAGAGCTCATCAAGCTATTTGTTTGTTTGTTCACTTGCATTTTTTGTTACTTCTTTTGATTATAAAAGCATGATTTGCATGTAAGAACTTGATTGTTTTGAATGATTAATGCAACAAATATGTTTGTCTTGAAGAAATCAATTTGTATTCACTCATAAAATGCTTTTTCATGTTTTATAATGCCAACTTTACCCAATCTCTTGCTTTGATAGAGAATTGGAGGGAGGATAACGAAATCAAAAATGCAAGATCTCTGGTCGTATGCTTTTGAATAAAACCCAACTGATGATGTAAGGCATTGTTTCAAATCCTCAAACACCGGAGATATAAGGGAGATAAACCCTTGTTAACCCCTTTGAGCTTTGAAGTAGGAGTTTTCTTTTCCTTAGATACAAAAAACCCTCAAGTTTTACCTGGGGCAGGGTAGTTTTCAGTTAAACTGATCAAGCACCCAAACTCTAAAAAAGGAGGAGTGAACATTCGAGAATCCATTTTATCGATTCTTCTCATATTAGGAGGCTGAAAGTAAAAAAACCACAATGATTATCCCTCTACTATCTAAAGAGTGAGGCAGTCACAATCCTTTCAAAAGGGTCAAAATAACTTAGAGTCACACAACTTGTTCTTAAATATAAAAAAAATGAAATAAATAAAAAGCCTGCTAAGTCAAAACCTATGAAGGAGACTTATGCAAAATTGAGGCATCCCGTTGGACTTCAACGTCAAATCCAAAGACTCCGTCCAGGAAAAAGTTAGGGAATAAAAACAAAATAATAATAAAAGGAAACACAAAAAGCAAAAACAAAGGATCACAAAGAAAAATCCACAATAAATAACAAAGTCGTGTGATCAAACACCAAAAGCAAAAAGGTGAGTGACTACCATGTCCAAAGCCTCAGTGGTTTCTCAACCATATCAAAACTCCTCTTGAGAGATGAGTGCTCGTGTCAAGTTAACTGAAGGTATGATTGGAGAACATCACAAAGAATGGGTGGGAACAAATAAACTTTGAGCCTTATATCTTTTATTTATGAAGTCATGAACCAAGCCACGATACAACCCTTAAAAGACCTAATTGAAGCAGGGTTTATTTTGAAAGCGTACTCGACGAGATAATGTTTCCTGACTCCTATGAGCTAAGCTCAAAAGTTGTGTTGGCTTTGTAAAATTAATTAATTTCCTATCTTAACTAGTGATTCGGTCACAAGTTATTGTGATATCTTTTCAATAAATAAAAAAAACTTCAAGACAAGCATGTGTGTTGCATTAGCAGTTTCATAATTAACATTCGCTAACATTGCTTGACATCATAGAAGCTTACATACTGTCGCATACTGCGAAAAAGGGAAGACGACAAACTAGATAGAAGAGTTGCTATCGAACGTTATTTATCTCAAAGAGAGGGAAAGGAAATGGTCAAAGAAAACCTAAGAGAAAGGGAAAGACAAGGTCATCGCAACCAAATCCTGGGTTCGGGAGTCGGTTACGGAAGGGGAAGGTATGAGCACCCCTCACATCCATTGTACACAACGGGATCCATGCTTGTTGTCTAATCTATCAGTGAAAACTATCTAAAATTATTGCTAAACGGGGGTGGAGAGAAAGAACAGACTCGGTAGAACATCGCCGCCCTATGCCTACGTATTCCCTCGTGCAATGGGAAAGTCAGAGTCAACGTAGTTCGGGAAACTACGTGTGATGGGGGGAAGGTTACTTGCCAAGACATCACCGTCTTGTGCCTACGTATTCTCATCTAGTATGAGAAATCAGATCAAACGTAGTTCGGGCAATTAAGACCACTGGTTGGTTCAAGTGTTTTATGAATAATGTTACGTTTCAATTCCAGCAGTTAGGGACGATGCCTGTTTGCGGTAGAACGGAAATGTAGGATACTCTTTCTGAAAATTAGGTTTGAACAATCCCGAAGGATGAAAAAGGTTGATTTTTGTTTGTGTTTTTTAGAAGAAGTGAATTGAGTTAGCTTGTAACTCACATTGCACGAAAGACTATGACATAAGAGTGAATGCATCGCATATCGCCCAAAGAGCGTACGTTAAACACTCTAGACAATGTGAGAGGAGGCCCCCCACTCATCATTCCTTATGTAGTTAAGGCTCGTAGCATGCAACAATTGTTATCCTTTATTAAGTGTCTTAAGAAGTTTAGAGATGAGAAGGGAAGACATAAGACTCTAAGGGGAACTGATAAACCCTAATGTTGTCATGCAAGATGGTCCTAAAGTTGGGATGAAAAGGGATACTATCTAATGTTGTCATGCAAAGGATTGAAAGCCTAATGTCTCTCCTACTCCCATCTTGAGCAGAGGGACTAGGAATCCTAAGAGATCATGGCAAAAAGCACAAGTAAACACCAAACATAATCAACCACAGATGAAAATGAAGTAAGAGACTTGCACAAGTCAATGCAAGATGAAAAGAAATATGAGATGCAAACACAAATGCAAATATGAAACAATGCAACAAACACAAGTCACAAAGATGGAAGACTTAAGCAAGTCAAGAGAGATGAGATGAAATGGGAGAAGCAAGCTCCTACAACCAAATACCATCAATCATCATGAGAAGCAAAGGTGCTACACAAGGAGCACAAACAAATAAGTGAGGGAGGAAAGAGTGTGGGGCAGACGCCAACTCATAGTCAACTCATCCAAACACTTACACAATGAAGTAAGACAAAACAGCCAAACAATGCAAAAGAGACTCAAATGCTCATGACAAACTCAAAGCGAAACCATCATCACCAAGTCACCATGAACAAGCTCATAACCTCTAAGGGCAGAAGTGAACACAAACGGGAAACCTAAAATTCAAGATCAAAATGGAAGGCAAGCATAAGAATGATCAAGTTCAATTAGAGGACCAAAGCCCATCTAAACATCTCACACTTCAAACAAGTGGAAAGACAAGATTAAAACATAACTTGTGGCACAAGGTACACATGCAATTGACCCCTAAACATGCAAGGCAGCACCTCAAGCATGTTAACAAGAGCTAACAAGGCTTGAAAGGTGCTCAAGGGATCACTCATGATCATATCCCAAAAACTAGGTCAAGAATGTATGCATACACATGATTAAAATGACTTGAACTTGAAGCAATCAACAAAAATATAAGAAGACTCCAATAAATTCCAAATAAAATACTCAAACCAAGTTGAATCAATCAAAAGTCAGTGTGCAAAAACTCAAAGCAAGAGTCAATTCAAAGCATCACCAACTAGGTCTAAGAAGGCAACATACTCAACTTGTTGAGCAAGCATCAAGGCTCCACAAAAAGTCAATGAAACACAATTAAATTATGAAAATTAATACCTCAAACCAACCCTCAAAAATACCTCAATCAATCACCTGTGTGTGAGACGAAATTTAGTCCTAAGGGGTTTTCAAATTGGGGTAAATGATCAATTTCAAAACTAGGTATACACCATGAAACACATTAAATCGTTAATTGCATTAAAAATATTAAGATTAATTGAAAAATAAAATAAAAATGATGAAAAATATCCTAACATCCTAAAGTGTCAGAATAATATTTTTTGGGATTTTTGTGAAACATAAAACTATTTTAAAATGAAATAGAAAATAAAATAAAATAAAATGAAATGAAAATGGCCGGGGAGGTGTAAAATTAAAAAAAGGATTTGAACTGAATCCTTTGTTATGCACGTTCGGGCCTCCTGAAGTGGGGGGTGGTTAGTAAAATGACAAGGCCCATAACACAAATCAAACTCAGACTTAATGAAACGTCCCATTTCATTAATCTGAGTGTCAGCCACATGAGATTCAACTCAAACACGCGTGTAAGTCAATGGACAGGTCACCAGCCACCTCAGCTCAAGCCTGGACGCTGGAGCCCTAGCTCCGGTCGTTTTCTCAGGAGAGCTTCACTGGAGCAAGACCAAAACCATGATAAAAATGAAAACACCTTGCACCTTCTTAAAGCATTTTTCACGAGGAATAAGAATCCAGCCTTAGATTTTGAAAAAGGTTCCTACAACTATGAGAAAATAGGCCACGAAGAAATGATGCACATACTGGAACTCAATCAAACAGTCACCAAAATGTATCGAACATGGACTACATGAAGTAGGACTTCATATGCACCAGATATGAACCCTAATGCAAGGCTGAAATGAGAGTTTCAGAGGCTTGAAGCTTACCTAAGGGAGCAGTTCCATTGGCTCTTCAAATGCCTTTAAGCTTTACTCTGATACTATCAATCCCTTCCTTGACCCTCAGTGGTGATGATTTGAGCAAGAACTTGGAGAAAAACCCAGTGTGTAATGAGATTCGAAGAAGAAAAAGTTACTAAAATTTTTTAAGTGAATCCATTCTTTCTATACAACAAGCTCTCTTCTGAGCATTTAGGGTTGATTCAAAGCTTATATATGATGGGTTCATGCATCCCATGCAGGCCCATAATGAGTGAATCATTTAATTTTCCAATCTTTCCAAAAACCTTTCCTTTCATGTACAAACGGGTTTTGGTGTTTTCCCTTCCATTCATGGTCAGAAAATGGTCAATTAAAGGGTGTAGGAATGAATTATACTGATTTGGTCAGTTAGAAATGCATTGATACCAAATTTTTAACCAACACTTTTTAAGGTATGAAATTTGAAAAAATGGCATGTAATGTAAATTCATGTTGGTTCAAATGAGGTAAAGAGCATAATGACGATTATAATGATGTTATGGTGTGAAAAAGTTCAAAAATAAGTTCAAATGGTGACTTGTAATGGAGGGAATTCAAATCATGCCCAAAAATTAACTTTTCAAGCTCATCGTGGTTCAAATGATCACACAAATCATCAAACATCCTTGATTTTGAGTTCAAGAGGATGTTAAAGCAATGTGACACAACTTTCATGTGGCACAAATTTGGATTAGAGGTCATGAAGTTCATGGAAATGGTCATTGAAATGAAAGACCTAAAGTGAGGTTTCCGAAAATACCATTGACTTGTGAAGACCATAACATGAGCTCCATGCATGATGATTAAGACTTATAGCAATTTTTGGAAAGATTACACAATAGGGAACAACTTTCATGTTTGATAAAAAGTGAGGAAGAGCTTGGTTCCTTATGCACAATGTCTTAGAAGTGAGTTATCCTCAAGTGCCTCAAAAATCTCTTCATCTGATGACACCAACTTGTTGACATCATAACATGAGATGTAGAAACCCAATGGATGAGTTCTTGTACTCAAAAGAAAGCTTGAAAGGTGATTAACAAGTCTCATGTTTGGGAGAAAACGAGGCAATACTTGTATCATGGTGGAAATTATCCTTGAAGTTAAGAACCAAAAGAGGGGATTTTACACTGAAAACAACTGCAACCCTAATTTAGTAACTTCTTGAACTCTTGAATCTTTTGACTTATCCTCAACATGACATTAAAGATGATTTATGATGACTTCTCATGGCTTCAATGATCAAGAACTATGTCTTGAGCCCTCTCAAGTCAACAATTGACCTTCTGTTGACTAGATGAAACCCTAAACTCATATCCATTGACTGAGGCTCTTACCAATGATTTGAACGACCAAACACACTCCATAAAGAACCCTCAAGATGCACATTGAGCTTTTGAACCATGTCTTACCCAAATAGATGACCTCATGACCATCTGATGATCCTCAAGATAGGAGGTAACACCCATACACACACTTCTCCTCTCAAGGAGCTTTGATACCCAATCTGATGATGAAAAACCCTTGTTGACATGAACAAATACCCTTACTTGAGCTTGAACAAGAAATATTCTCTCTTGAATGAAAAATACAACCTCTTGATACCCTTTCTAGAACCAATGCTATGCAAATGAAAATGCTAAATGATATGAAACATAAGCCAATTTAGAAAGAAAAGGTTGGTCAAGTTTTGGGGTGCAACACATACGAACAACAATGATGAACTTAATCTTTTGAGACTTGAAACTATGATAAAAAAAGGGCGAAACATTCCAAGAATGATCATATCCAGGGGCATGTTGCCTGAAGACTTTGGTGACCAGGGGCAAGTTTGTTTCCCAGTTGTTGCTTTCACAGACTAACCATCCCTAAGGGGGCAAGTTTGAAGTTTCAGCTATACAGAATGCAGTCAATCTGGGGTAGTTACGTCAAGATTCGACAAATCTCTCAAAGAGTTGGAAAATATTGGAACATCTTGGATTCCAAGTTTTCTGTAAAATCCATTTGGAATGACTTTCTTCTCATAAACTATGTGATCTTGGGGCATTTGAGAATTGAATATTAATTTATCCATTCACAACAACTGTTGTTCGAAATGGAAATCACCACGCAGTTCATCAATGCAGAACTACTTTGTCCTTAAAACATTCTTCATCCATGTCCTTAGTAAGTCTCTACTTCAGGTGGTCATGATAATTCCCCAGTGAATTTCTACTTCAAGAAGTTATGACAGAATTGATGCAAGAATTCCCTAGTTGGTAACTTAAGCATACACCAGTGAATTCCCTTGGCTTTAACCTTCCTAGTGAAGTGGTTGTCATCTCACTCCTCAGTGGATTTCTTACAACTTCAATCTTCCCCAGCAAAGTGGATGTTTATTTCATCCCCATGAAGTCTCAAATCTGACATCTTCAGCTTGCAACATTGATCTGAGCTTCCCCATTAATGTGGATATTTATTTTATCCCTTGTGAGGCCTCATCTCTGGCATCTCCAGTTACAACTTCCTTCTAAACTACCTCAATTTGTATTGGATATCTATTTTATCCCTATAAATTCTCTCTAATCATGAGTTTGATCCATTCCCAATGGATCTTTCTCATCCCCAACAGAGTAGCAGGGTTCATCTTGACAATCCCCTAAGTGAAGTCATGATGTTCATCCTCAAGTGGAGTGCTCTTTTTCTCCAGAGAAGTTTGAATCCTTGAAGCAAGACTGTTATTCCATGTGTGTCTTTCCATTCACCCCAGTGATGCTTCTATCTTGCAAAGATTGGCCGAGTATCAGTGTCGAGATGTTTATTTCATCTCCGATTTACTTCTCCTTGATTGTTTTGTCATGATAAGCATAACATAACATACATTCATTCATATGGGTACATGGCATATGCATATTTTGTATTTTGTGATGTTTGTTTGTTCACTTTGGTCGTGTTTATCCCCAAGTGACTGGGTTTGTCTTCTACTTCCAAGTAGAGTCGTCAGCCCTAAGCAGAAAGAGCACATCCTTTCTAATTCCCCAGTGAGTTCGATCCTCGTGGAAGATGGTTGCTTTAGTTTTCTTTTCCATTTTTGGATAAAGATAAATCTCCAGTTGAGTTCATTCCTCATTGGATAGAGTCTTGCTTGACCGTTTCTTTTCAGTTATTTCCTGAATTGAACTTTGGTCCCTGACAATCACAATTTCTGAATCTCTCTAGGTTTTTGAACCTAGATCGAGTGTGCATTTATTTTGCACTTTGCCTCCCCTAGAAGAATCTATTTGAAGATCACCATTGAAGATAAAATATTTCTACAACAGTGTTATTACAACATTTTCTCCAACAGTTCATACCCAGACGACAAGTGGCAGCCTCTTTATTTGAGCAGCTTGTTTTGTTCTCAGGTTTTCTATTTGGATGACAAATGACAGTCTCCTCAAGACAGTTTTTCTATCCCTAATGAGTTATCAAGATTATCAACTTATCCCCCATCAAATGGCACCTCTCTGGAAATCCATCAGAGAAGTTTGGTGAAGACTTTACATGTTTTCTCTTTATTTAAGAATTCCTGATACAAGTATTTTATTTGCGTCAATGCAATTTCAAACTTCAACAATATTGCTTCTCACTAATGTTCTCCCCAGTAAGTCCACTATTCATTTTGCTTCATTCAAATGGCATCTCTTCGAGAAGTTTGGTGAAGATTCTTACAGTTGATATTTCTCTTTATTTGAGAAGACATGTTTTACAAATAAGTCGACCCACATCTCTTTTGAAGATCCCCGATGAAACATCCTAATCTCCAACAAGTTATGGATTCCCGCTGAAGCCATAAATCTCCAATGAAATTCCAATTCCCTGGGAAGATACTTTCCCATAAGTATTCACCTTTCCCAGAAGAAAATGAAACACGTTCATGGCATACAACTTGAAGTGTGGGGAGGTTTATTTTTACCCTTTTCAAGTGAATACTTGATTAAAGAAGAAACTGAGACCCATTCATGGCATATAACCTTGAAGCGTGGGGAGGTTTATTTTTACCCTTTTCAAGTGAAGACTTGATTAAAGAAGAACTGAGACCCACTCATGGAATACAACCTTGAAGCGTGGGGAGGTTTATTTTTATCCTTTTCAAGTGAATACTTGATTAAAGAAGAACTGAGACCCGTTCATGGCATACAACCTTGAAGCGTGGGGAGGTTTATTTTTACCCTTTTCAAGTGAAAACTTGATTAAAGAAGAACTGAGACTCGTTCGCAGCATACAACCTTGAAGCGTGGGGAGGTTTATTTTACCCTTTTCAAGTGGAATAACATAACAGAACATTATCTAAGATCAATCAACAAACATCCCGGCCAATCCTCTTTCAAAATCGGTTGTATTCCTCTAAAAGAGTTGATATCTCGCACCCGCACACAGAGTTTTTATCCCTCAACAATTCAATTTTCGACCATGTAGTTGATAATGATTTTCCCCAACATCTTTTCTTTTATTGCTCTCCAAGCAGTGGTTACCCTAAAAAGTCTCCTATAAGCTTTTCCACTGCAATGTTTGGCCAATAAACGTGTTCTTCCTTTATTACATTGCATTTTCACTACTTTCTCTTACAACATTTCATTTCCGCATTTCATGTCCATATTTTAGGACAAAACTTGGGATCTTTCTATATTTAATTATCTTCCACCAGGAATGTACGAAGATCACTGACATTCTTACCTTCTGGTTTAAGTTAATTAAATAGGGGCATCTGTCATACCCCAATTTTGTCCACCCTTCATATGCTTTCGAGTGGATTTTATTACGAATAAATTAGATAGCATAGTTGGTAAGAAGGTATGTGTAATAGGTTTAATCATAAGGTTGTGGGTTCAAGTCCTGTTGTATTATTTTTTGTATTTATTTTCCTTTTTATGTGTTTTCATTAAAAAAGGATAAAAAAATCATTTTTCTATTATTTAATTATTATTTTTGTTTTTCTATTTAGGAATATTTAAAAAAATATTTTTTACTTTTTAAATCTTTATTTTATGCATTACATAAATAAAAAATTCCAAAAATAAATAAATCTTAAGATCAATTCAAGATTCATTTCAAAACAAGTCCTAAACATAATCCAAACATGTTTGAATGAAAGAAGAAAATTTTCAAAATCACAAAACATGTTCCAAACATGTTCTAGACAAAGTGGAATTCCTTTCGAATCAACGCGTTCGTAGTTCCACCTACTAATGGGTGGAATTAGGTTTGTTGGTTTTTTTGAGAGAAGAGACAAGTTGTCATCTTAAGGGAGATATCTCACCTATTCACCACAAAAAAAATTAGAAAGATAATAAGGGAAGAAGCTTTAAACTTGGATGTAGAAAATATAGAGTAATATCACATCTTCCTTTGAATGAGTCTTTGCATATTAAGAGAAGGACCTTGACTTGGATATAGAATCAACAAGTGTGCCACTTACATCACTTAAATGAAATAAGTGTTTTTATGCCATAATAAGAGAAGAACTCCAGCTTGGATTTTGAATCAAAAAGTGTGCCACTTACATCACATAAATGAAAAAAAAAATTTATGCCATAATAAGAGAAGGACTCCAGCTTGGATTTTGAATCAACATGTTTGCCACTTACATCACTTAAAATGGAAAAAAGTTTGAAATGTTTGATTTAAGGTTATGGGAAATAGAAGAGACAACTCTTCTATAGAGATGATTCATGTCTCATCTCTGGGAGGGAGAGTTTTGAATTTGAGAACATGAAACTTGTGTGGAGTGTTGGTAGGGATGAGCAATGGTTGGAAATTGTTTTGAGGTGAGTTCTGTCCAAGACAGATTTTGGCACTTTGGAGTTTTGGTTGGATTTGCAAGAAGGTTTGCAACTGATGATGGAGAGGGTTTGTGGCTGGTTTTCTTGTTGTAATTGTGTGTCTATGATGCATAGAAGCTGTCCTATTTCTAGGCAAAGCCACATGATCAAGGGCGACCACATATTTGGAGTTTTGATCTTTGGAGGGAAAAAATGAAGAAAATTTGTCCAAGATTTGGTGCAGTTGGAATTCAATGTTATTGACTCAATGTGATGCACAAATCAAGTGGTATGAGGGAAATGGAAGTGACTGAAGTGTGGCTAGGGAATAGAGGAACTGCAGCTGCAAATTTCTTCATGAAAAAGTTTCTCTTTCCTCTTGATTTTTTTAATATAATATTGCAACTTGCTTGTAACTTGGCTTGTCATCTTGTCAAGCCTTTCAAACCTTCACACTTTCTGCATTTCTACTAATTAAACTCTCTAAATATCAGATCAAGACTTTATCAAATGGTTGAGAGTAGCTTTGGTGGTTGGCAAGTTGATTTGTGACATATTTGAAATGGTGTATTTAAGTGCTTGGACCCCAACATGCCTCTTTCAAAACTCCTAGCTCACAAATGCTATGGAGGAGTTCTTGTACTTTTTGGAAAGCCCTCATCATGCTCTACAACATTGAATTTTTTGGAATTTTCAATTTCCATGTGGAACTTGGCTGAAAACATCCTTGAAGTTGGTTGAAAATATGACTTGACAAGTGCTAAAGATTTTCTCCTCTTGCATTGATTTTGATCATAACTCCGAATCTATCCATTTTTTTGCATATGGGTCAATTTTACAATTTTGTAGAACTTTCCAAGACCTTTCTAACAAGATTTGAATCACTCCATTTGGATGTGTGGTTAAAAAGTTATGGTCTTGCCCCTTTCAAAATCCTAATTTCCCGATTTTTCGATTACTCTTTAATCCTTGATCCAATGGTCATAAAACTTCATGACTAGATGTAATATAACATTAGGAACATGATTTCTTTCAATTTTGGAGTCAAAACCCTTTTGGTCAATGAGTTGACTTTTCAATTAGACGAACCGAACGATCGAAAAAAAAACCGATTCAAATGAGCTCCACGGACTATGATTCAATCATTGTAGCACCATTTAAATCAAAATTCAAACCACAATTGACTTTTCCTGATCAGAAACCCTAATTGGGGGTTCTGGGCTGCACTACTCTGCTTCTTTGGGTGACAACCTCAAATTGGATTCATACTTGACCCAATATAGTATCTTTTATGTTATGTAGACTTGTTTCACGGAGAATTAATCCAAGACATTGACTGATCAAGCCCTCGAAACCCTGATTACTGACTGCATCTTGACGAAGACAAACTTGAAACAGGTTAAGGTTAGATAAATAAATGATGATTCTCCTAGAATGATGATGAAGATCTAAGGGTCAAAATTTGGGGTATAACAGATGCCCCTATTTAAATATCTTCACCATATGGAAATGAGAGATAACAATCTCCATAGAATCATAGTGAAAGGTATTTAAATATAGCAAACCGAAAATTGTGTCCCTTAGATACAATGGTATGATGATTGGGATGCAAGAAAATGCTGACATATAAGCAAAAGAAAAAGAACGGCAAAAACAACGAGTAACCACTCACAGGTAACCTGACACACCGCGGAAAGATCCAGGGCATATCAAAAAAATAGTTTAAACATGACTAATGATGCTATTTAAAGGGGATCTTCCACAGAGAGACGCAAACTCCACCGGGGAAGACAAATCTTCACTGGGGAAAAAGGGAGAACTCCACTGGGGAAAGCAAATATCCAACGGAGAAACGAAAGACCGGAGACACAATCCTCACTAGGGATAACCAAATGAAGAGCTTCCTATAACGAAAAGTTCGAACGTGATCTTTAGGAAAGAACTAGAAACAAGACCAGACACACCGGGGATGCTAGTAACCACGAGATCTCCGAGACTCGACTAGGGACACCAGGGCTTCGCTGGGGATACTGGTGACAACTAACAATTTTTGTTAATAACAATCGTCTTCAGGCAGTGCTAATGATCACTGGACTTTCTGGGGGTGCTAGTAATAACAAGACTTCCATGGGAGAAAGGTGACAACCACAACGATGATACCTATAACAATCGAGTTAAGACGACACCAGTAACTACCGAGCTTACAGAGATTGGTAACAACCAAATACAGGATGCCAACGACAATTGGATTTTCAAATGATGCCAGTAATCACTGGACTTTAATGGGGAAATGGTGACAACCGAGCCAAGGTACCCATAACAAGTGGGTTTTTAAGCAATGCCAGTAACTGCTGGTCTTAACTAGGGAAGCTGGTGACAAACAACTCATGGTACCAATAACAATTGGGTCTTTTAAGCAATGCCAATAACTACTGGACTTACAAAGGACTGGTGATAACCAAATCAAAGATACCAATAACCATTGGATTTAAACGATGCCAGTAACCACTGGACTTACAAAGGACTGGTGATAACCAAATCAAAGATACCAATAACCATTGGATTTACACGATGCCAGTAATCACTGGACTTACAAAGGACTGGTGATAACCAAATCAAAGATGCCAATAACCATTGGATTTAAACGATGCCAGTAACCACTGGACTTACAAAGGACTGGTGATAACCAAATAAAAGATACCAATAACCATTGGACTTACTGAACAAAGTTGGTGGCGACCCGATCTCAAAGACAAGCATCAACAACAACTAGTCATCTTGGTAATCACCAGGTTGTATCAGATATTACTAGTCACAACTAGCCTCCAGAGGTAAAAACATCTATCACAAAGTTTGGGTATCAAACCACAAATCGAGCCCGTGGCAAACAAGATGGAACAAAGGTTGGTAACGACCAAAGGATCTTAATGGTGAAAGCCAAGCAAGCAGAAACCAAAGCGAATGCAAACAAATGTATATGCTAAAGATATGATGCAAACGCAAATGCGGACCGGCCCACGAGGGAGAAGGAGGAAACAAATCAAGAAACGCAAGGAGGAAACCCATCATACTGAGTCCCGACGTCACAATCTCAGATGAAGCTTCTTCTAGGGAGAGAAGCGATTCTCTGGAAGTAATCAATGCTCTTGCAAACCTGTAGAAGAGGAATCTTGGTTTAGCAGCGGGGTAACCGTCAGGCGCGTCCTTGGTCGGAGACGGTATCAAGCTTTTTATTGCTCCGAGAGTAGTGTAATACTGTCATATCACCTCTAGAGCTTTGACGTGCTTTGTTAAATTAGTTTCCTTAAACCAAAAATTTACATTTTCAAAACACTTTACTTTTCAAAAATCATTATTAACGAATAAGTGAAATTTTCATAAAAAAACATAGATCATAACAAGGATTGGTCCGAAGTTTGATTTCATTAATAGACAAGAACTTTACAAAGGGTAGAGTCTCGGGAACAAAGACATTTTTTTTGAAAAATGGAAAACATAAAGGGTTACAAAATCCAACAATAATCCGGTCCTACTGATTAACGGTCCATATGCTTCGCTGCTTCTGACGAGAATGGCAGACAATGATTTTCTTCAACACTTTTGACGAGGCTTTGCCCCTGCATTTGCCAGTATTGTTCTTTTGGACTTCCGACCCGCTGAAACTCATTTTTGGCTTGAGTCAACTTTCCAGGTTTCCTTATTTAGGTGTAATACTTTCTATTGAGCTGCTCACCATCCATTGTTTCAAGAATTAGGGATCCTCCGAAGAAGATAGTCTTTACGAGGAAAGGACCATCATAGTTAGGCATCCACTTTCCATGCATGTCCTTCTGTGTTGGTAGGATTTTTCTGAGCACAAGCTCTCCTTTGTTATATTCTTTAAGACAAACCTTCTTGTCGAAAGATCTTTTCATTCTTTGCTGATTAATCTGGCTGTTACACATGGCTGTCATCCTCTTTTCGTCAATGAGATTCAGTGAATCGAACCTCTCTTTTATCCACTCGGCTTCTTCAAGGTCAACTTCCCTTAAGATCCTTAACGAAGGTATCTTGACCTTGATGGGTAGTATAACATCTATTCCGTAAACTAGAGAGAAAGGAGTTGCCCCTACCGAAGTGCGTACTGAGGTTCTATACCCATGTAAAGCGAATGGTAGCATCTCCTGCCAATCCTTGTAGGTCACGACCATCTTCTATACTATCTTCTTGATATTCTTGTTTGTCGCTTCGACAATGCCATTCATTTTTGGTCTGTATAGAGAAGAATTGTGATGCTTGATTTTAAGGTCATCACTGAGCTCTTTCATTGTCTTGTTATTCAGATTTGATCCATTGTCGGTGATGATTTGGTCAGGGATGCCGTACCGACATATGATCTCTTTCTTAATGAAGTGGTGGCCACTTGCTTGGTTACGTTTGCGTATGATGCTGCTTCTACCCACTTGGTGAAGTAATCAATTGCGACAAGTATGAATCGATGGTCGTTGAAAGCTTTTGGCTCTATTGCCCCAATCATGTCTATGCCCCACATCGCGAATGGCCATGGTGATGTTATCACGTTGAGAGGATGCGGAGGAACATACACTTTATGGGCATAGACTTGACATTTGTGGCATTTTCGAGCAAAGAGGATACAATCCGTCTCTAAGGTCAACCAAAAATATCAATCCCGTAAAATCTCTTTCGCCATGGCATGGCCATCGGCTTTAGTGTTGAATTTACCTTCGTGCACTTCAGTCATTAGCAGATCTGCTTCTTTTTGGTCAACGCATCTGAGTAGAACCATTTCGTGGTTTCTCTTGTACAAGATGCCATTACTGATGAAAAATTTGGATTATAACCTTCGTATGGCTCTTTTGTCGACTCTGGATGCGTCAGTCGAATATTCCTGGTTTTGAAGGAAATTCTTAATGTCGTGAAACCAAGGCTTCTTATCAGACTCCTCTTCCACCATCATGACATATGCTAGCATATTCCTTCTTTCGATGCAAATCAAAGGCGTCTCATTAACAAACCGGACCTACATTGATGCTAGCATGACTGAAGCATCAACAATGTGATTTTCTGCTCTCGGCACATGTTTGAAAGTGATTTCATCAAAGTATTCAATCATTTCCATAATATGATCTTTGTAAGGGATTAACTTTTCGTATCGGGTCTCCCGCTCTTCTCAGAGCTGGTAGATCACTAAAGTAGAATCGCTGATCACTTCCAAGATTTTGATACGGAGATCAATAGCAGCTTCTAGTCCCAGGATGCAAGCTTCATACTTGGCTATATTATTGGTACAGGAGAAGCAAAGTCGAGCAGTGACAACAGTATACCCTCCGGTTGGGTTTTTCAAGATAGATCCAATACCGTGCCCATTCTTGTTAGACGTTCCATGATGCGGTGTTTTCACAAGTATATGAATCGCGTCAGAATAATATAAAAGATTACCATTCCCACAGAGACCAAACATCAATTTATCAATTTCTATTGTTACGATGTTTATCTAAGGAAAATCAATCGGGAGTTTGTGAGTGCACAGTAAAAGCAAAGTACGAAGATATAAAATTCAATTTAAAACAACAGGCTTGAATGTAATTCACACAGCCGGGTAGTATTCTAAATGCTTGTAAATAGAACTTCTAATGGGGTAATGTTTTCTACTTATGAAAAGAACTAATTTAACGGGAACTGTCGCTTTCGCGTATTCAGAACTGAGTTTATCCCTTAATCGAACCCTCTTATTGTCACTTATAAAAAGGCATGCATTGAGTTAAAGTAATAAACCTATTTTTAAGAAATATAGTTTCTTGACTCAGTTGAAAAGTATTTTGACTTGGAACTTTTTAACGAAAAGAGGTTCATGCAAACTGGACTTTAAACCCATAAATGCAACCAAATATAATTTTAAAATCGTTTTTATAAAGTATTAAAAACTCCTACTTAACTAGACGAAGCGTTTCCACTTCCTTCGAACAGTTAAGACTAACCAAGTTTAACCAAAGGTTGGAAGGCTTTCGATCTTACCCAACAGAAATGAAGTGTAGAAAACTTGTGTTAAAAATCAGAATAACCCCTACGTATTTCTATTGACAGCTTGTATGGAATACTACTTTCACTATGATCCTTACATTCTAACCTTTAAAATTTAGCCGGACATGGAAATGTAAGTAGACATGTTGAATAATGCGAGAAAGTAAATGATGCAGAAAAGTAAATATTGTGAGAAAGTAAATGATGCAGAAAAGTAAATATTGCGAGAAAGTAAATGGTGCAGAAAAGTAAATATTGCGAGAAAGTAAATGGTACGGAAAAGTAAATATTACAAGAAAGTAAATGGAAACCTGCTCCAAACGGAAGGTTTTAAATCTGGTACAACTGGAAAGCAATGACTTAAAAGAAAATAGCGGCAGGATTAACTTCTTCCAGAGTGCTCCAAACTCGATTACAGACTCGATCGAACAATGTGATAACTCCTCGATGTGAGAAGTTTATCACTTTACAACATTGAAAATATATGGCTTGAGTTCCGTAACTAAGCTTGGATGATGAAAAAGGATCAAGAACTCAACTATTTATAGCCTAGGAAAATCTATGGAAAGACCAAAGTGCCCCCAACTTCTTTTGGGAGGGAAAACAAACTAAAAAGGTGGTGCCCGCCATGTGAATCAATGGAGAAAGAAGTCGAGATCATGGCAGTTGACAACAGTTGACTCTTATCCAAGTCCTGGCCTACCCTATGGCGCCCGCCATGGTGGACGCCATGTGTACAATTTCCTGAAAAACTGGTTTTTCTTGCCCGTTTTTCTTCAATTCCTCGTGAAGAGCTCTAGGAATACAAAATCCTGAAAACAAAACAAAACAAAAGCATAACACAATAAAATAGCAATAAAATCCTAAAAAACATGTGCAATCTGTAACACCCTTTTCTACTCCACAAATATTATGGCAAAATAATAGAATCTATCAGAGTAAAATTTTAAACACCATAAAAATCACCTCAAAGGGCGTACATTTCTTGATAAATTCAAATCAAGTAAATCCTAGTTTAACTCAAAGACCCCAACCCGATGTTACACTATCAGAGCAAGACCCTCTAAGTTAACCAAAATGGCCAACAACTTAAAAATCCAAAAAGATCTTCGACGGTATCCACGGCTAAACCTGGTCATCTGCACGTTACCCACGTGGAGGCAACATTCAAACAGGCAGGGTGAGTAAAACGATTCATAATAGTCAACGTAGGAAATCAATATATGCAATGGCGTCATTTTCATATTCAACATCCTCATATTCATCAATGGACATCAAAGGTCACAACATCATAATTTACTCAAGATCATCTCATAAATGCAAATGCAACCCTCCATAGATCCAATAATCAATAGGATCGATTCTACTCGAGAACTGGAGCACATCAAAATACCTCACGTCCGCACAATAGGATTGAGGCCAAAGAAATCAAGGTCTTGAACTGAAGTCCGGATGCACATGAATGCATGATGCACACGTCAATAATCATCCTCATAATAACATCATAGGTGCATTATCATTCATCATAATTATTATCATCACAATCATCATCATATATCATGTCATCATAAAATCATCAAAGCCCATGGGAATATCATAATAGCTCATCATCATTACATCATCATCATATATCACGTCATCATAGAATCATCAAAACTCATGGAAATACCATCATAGTTCATCAATCATTATATCATAGAAATTATTATAAAATCATGTACAAATCACATAGAACTCACAGTCATACTCATATTAATTCATCATACTATCACATATTAATCACATAGAATTACAATTATACTCATGGTAATCATCATATTATCATGTATTAATCACGTAGAAATCATAGTCGTAGTCATGGTAAGTTCATCAAAGGAATAACAGCATCAAAACATAAAGGCATCACTGCACAAAATCAGAATTTGTGAAACTCTGCTATGTTCACTGCGCATTCGTTGTGCGAGTCTGGGGCGAGTTTCTTTGTTGTGCGAAGGGTTCTTCGTAGTGCGAGTGTGGGACAAATTTGTTCACTGATTCTTCGCTGTGCGAACACACGATGACAGCAAAACGCTGTTATGCACCAGAACCTAATATCAACCCAAAAGTCCCACGATTCACTTCCCCAATGATCCAAAAACATCCCTAGATCATCCCTAAGGTCTTACGGCGATAAAGGCATAAAATATACGACTTATTAGGCCAATCACGTATCATATTCAAGCTCTAATTCCCGTAAACCCTTACAACTACACCACAATCATCAGAGCTATAACAAATCACTTATCCTAAGGGTTAAGCAATCTCAACAACAAATTTTGGCCACGAAGGCCTACTTTCCCTCAAACCCAAATCGACCTCAAACCTATCAAACCATAGTTCAAATCCCTATACGGTTAAAACCTCAATAATATAATTTGGCCACGAAGGCCTAATCCCCTTTTTCCCAAAATCAGCCTCAAACACTTTAAACCCCTTAAATCGACCTTAAACACATTGAAATTATACATTGAAAACAATGAAGGTAATACTCCCTATACCTTAATTGCCGACTCTAAGCCTTCTCTAATCTTTCACAAAACCTTTCGAATCTTTTGCCTCAAACCTCCTCCTTAGAGCCCTGGCCCCAAATCACGGTCTAACCAAATGAATCCTAATCCCATCACAATTTCTTTTTGTTAAACCTAACCTTGGGCCTTAAAATTAAGCTTTTCCAATATTATCCTCATTAACTCCTCCTTAATTGTCCAATTTGCCCTTAGTTAAATTTTATTTATTTAAATTAATAATACTACTAACATATTAATATTATATACTATTATTTAAATAAATAACACAAAATCCATAATTCTCAATATTTCACACCAACCACCGAAAATTACCAAAATGCGAATATTCATATTTAAATAAATTAAATAAATATTCCAATAAAATTTGGGGTGTTCACTCCTCGTTCATCAATCCGAACTGGCAACGCTTCAACAATTCAGTCATCTCTCACTTGTACATCATCCATCTGAATCACATGCGACGGTTCTGGAATGTATTTCCTCAACTGAGACTCATGAAACACGTCATGAAATTTCGCAAGCGACGGCGGTAAAACAATACGACATGCTACTCTTCCCACGCTTCTAATATGCCACTCTGATACGGATCAACAAAATGCGGTGTGAGCTTTCGAGACTTCAAACCTTGATCAACACCAGTTATCGGCATAACTCTTAAAAACACGTGATGTCCCTCTTGGATCCTCTTGATCTTCTTAGTTATCTCTTGCACAATCTCAGGTCCGAGTACAACACTTTCGCCTCAGTCATACCAACACCAAGAAGTCCTACACCTCCTACCATACAAAGCCTCATACAGTGTCATTCTGATACTAAAATGGTAATTGTTATTGTAGGTAAACTCAATCAATGATAAATGATTATCCCATGATCCGCCTTGATTCAACACATAAGCTCCCAGCAAATCCTCTAAAGACTGGGAAGTTCTCTCTGTCTGTCCATCCGTCTCCAGATGATAGGCAAAACTCAATCTCAACATGGCACCCAAAGCTTTCTGCAAGCTCTCCCAAAACCTCGATGTAAATCTCAGATCTCTATCTGAAACAATACTCGACGGTATCTCATGCAACTTCATCATTTCCTCAATATACATCTCAGCTAGCTTCAACATAGAATGATTAGTCTTCATTGGAAAGGAATTAGTTGATCTAGTCAATCTATCCACCATCACCCAAATTTAATCATATCCCTTCAAAGTCTTTGGTAAACCTGTCACAAAATCCATAAAACTTCTATCCCAGTTCCACTCTAGAATATTCCACAGTTGCACCAGACCCAACGGTCTTTGATGTTCAATCTTCGACTTCTGACAAGTCTAACCAGCATACACAAACTCAGCCACTCCTTTCTTCATCCCTGGCCACCAAAACAATTTCCTCAAATCCTGGTACCTCTTCGTAGCACCGGGATGGATACTCAATCTGCTTCGATGTCCTTCCTCAAGAATACTCTTTTTCAACTCAACAATATCTGGAACACAAACTCTATCACGACATCTCATGATACCATTTCCATTAATCTGAAAATCAGCTCTTCGACTTTGATTCATCAAATTCAACCGATCTACCACCCTAATCAGATTTCTCACCTTCTCGAATCTCATCAAGAAATTCACTAGTAAGCTTCATCATTCTAAGCTTAACTCTATAGAAGTCTCTTTACAAACCAAACTCATATCACGAAATTGCTCAATCAGTTCTAACTCTTTTTCATCATCATCGATATATGTGAAGATTTCCTACTCAATGCATCAGCTACCATGCCTGCTTTATCCGAATGGTAATCTAAACCAAAACCAAAATACTTCATAAGTCCCAATCATCTCCTCTGCCTCACATTTGATTCTTTTTAATCAAAGAAATACTTCAAACTCTTATGATCACTAAACATTTCAAATCTCGAACCAAACAAATAATGCCTCCAAAGCTTTGACACAACCACAACAACAACTAACTATAAATCATGCGTCAGATAATTTCTCTTATGCACTTTAAGTTTTCTTGAAGCATAAGCTAAAAATTGTTGATGGTGTATTAACACACCTCCCAATCCCATCAATGAAGCATTATAATATACAACAATGGTTCTGTCGGATTCGGAAAAATCAATACCTAGGCTACTGTCAGCCACCTCGAATACTCTTGAAACATTCTTCACACTTTGCATCCAAAACAAAATCTTAAACCTTCCTAGTCCACTGCACTAATGGAAAATATAACTTGGAAAAATCCTTCCATGAATTTTCTATTATAATCTGCCAACTCAAGAAAACTTATAATCTCAAAAACAGGTTTTGGAGCCTCCCATTGCGATACAGCTTCGACCTTCGACATATCTACCACAATAACTCTACTCGATATCACATAACCAAGGAAACTCACTTCCAAAACTCACACTTTGACTGTTTTGCATACAATTACTTGTCTTTCAACGCTGATACCAAAATTTTCAGATGCTCAGTACGATCCTCTTTACTCTTTGAATATATCAAAATATCATCAACGAACACAACCACAAACTTGTCCAAATAAGGATGAAAAATCCTGTTCATATACTCCACAATTACACATGGTGCATTAGTCACACCAAATGGCACCACGAAATACTCATCATGTACATACCTTATTTTAAAAGCAGTCTTCTGAATATCTTCAACCTTCACACGAATCTGATGATACCGAGGCCTCAAATATATCTTGCTAGACACACAAGCACCCACCAATTGATCCATCCAATCATCAATCCTGGGTACTGGATACTTATTCTTGATAGTCACCTTGTTCAATTGTCTATAGTCCACACAAAGCCTCACATAACCTTCTTTCTTCTTAACCAACAAAACTGGTGCACCCCACAGTGACACACTCGAATGAATGAATCTCTTCTCAAGAAAATATTCAAGTTGACTCTTCAACTCTTTCAATCCCAATGCAGACATACGATATGGAGCCATCAATATCGGACCAGTTCCAGGAATTAAGTCGATCGCAAAATCCATTTCACGTTCTGGCAGTAAATCACTTATCTCATTAGGAAAAACTTCTGGATACTCACAACTAATTGGCACACCACCAACTTCCCCATTTTATTAACACTCAAAGTTTCCATCAAAATAAACATCTCCGCACCATTTTGCATTGACTCACCAAAATAATCTGTAAGCACTTAGCTTAACTCAAAATAACTCACTGCACAAGCCACCTAAGCTTGCAAGACACGTATATCCCATCCAACATGACCCCGTCTACTAACAACAAGAGATTAAGGGTGATCAGTTCCTCAATTTGTCAATAGGCATCTGAAAATCATGATGGGGCATAAACCATCTTTACCAAACTATAAGAGCGTTCATCGACACACTGAGCCACCACTCCACACTTGAAGAATCTTGGAGAAGCACAAGCTTCTCCCCCACTTGTTTCATTCTCGCTTCTGCAGACAAAGCTTAGAAACAAGCGTGTATTGACAGTGCTTTCACACACACGTCGTATACAACGGAACAATAGCATTAGAAAACTTAGCCGGATGGACCGACCAGGCTCTGATACCACTAATGTAATATCCTTTTCTACCCCACAAATATTATGGCAAAACAATAGAATCTATCAAGTAAAATTTTA
Source organism: Lathyrus sativus (assembly GCA_963859935.3). Lineage (NCBI taxonomy): Eukaryota > Viridiplantae > Streptophyta > Magnoliopsida > Fabales > Fabaceae > Lathyrus > Lathyrus sativus. The sequence continues at coordinate 216,089,321 of OZ012736.1, read as the reverse complement.
AACACCATAAAAATCACCTCAAAGGGCGTACATTTCTCAATAAATTCAAATCAAGTAAATTATGGTTTAACTCAGAGACCCCAACCCGATGTTACACTATCAGAGCAAGACCCTCTAAGTTAACCAAAATGGCCAACAACTCAAAAACTCAAAAAAGATCTACGACGACATCCACGACTAAACTTGGTCATCTGCACGTTACCCACGTGGAGGCAACATTCAAACAGGCAGGGTGAGTAAAATGATTCATAATAATCAATGTAGGAAATTAATATATATATAATGGCATCATTTTCATATTCAACATCCTTATATTCATCATTGGACATCAAAGGTCACAACATCATAATTTACTCAAGATCATCTCATAAATGCAAATGCAACAAGACTCAATGCATGTGGTACCAATCATCACAACTCGATGGACACTGGGCCATCAACCCTCCATAGATCCCTATCAATAGGATCGATTATACTCGAGAACCGGAGCACCTCAAAATACCTCACTTCCGCACAATGGGATTGAAGCCAAAGAAATCAAGGTCCTGAACCGAAGTCTTGATGCACATGAATGCATGATGCACACGTCAATAATCTTCCTCATGATAACATCATAGGTGTATCATCATTCATCATAATCATCATCATCACAATCATCATCATATATCATGTCATCATAGAATCATTAAAACTCATGGGAATATCATCGTAGCTCATCATCATTACATCATCATCATATATCATGTCATCATAGAATCATCAAAGCTCCAGGAAATATCATCATAGTTCATCAATCATTACATCATAGAAATCATTATATAATCATGTACAAATCACATAGAACTCACAGTCATACTCACTAATTCATCATACTATCACATATTAATCACATAGAATTACAATTATACTAATGGTAATCATCATATTATCATGTATTAATCACGTAGAAATCATAGTCGTACTCACGGTAAGTTCATCAAAGGAATCACAACATCAAAACAGCAAGGCATCACTGCACAAAATCAGAATTCGTGAAACTCTGCTACATTCGCTAGCACGTTCACTGTGCGAGTTTGGGGAGAGTTTCTTCGCTATGCGAAGGATTCTTCGTAGTGCGAGCCTGGGATAAATTCGTTCGCTGTGCAAACACACGATGACAACAAAACTCTGTTACGCAACAAAACCTAATATCAACCCAAAAGTCCCATGACTCACTTCCCCAATGATCCAAAAACATCCCTAGATCATCCCTAAGGTCTTACGGCAATAAAGGCACAAAATCTACGACTTATTAGGCCAATCCTGTATTATATTCATGCTCTAATTCCCATAAACCCTTACAACTACACCACAATCATCAGAGTTATCACAAATCACTTATCCTAAGGGTTAAGCAATCTCAACAACAAATTTTGGCCATGAGGCCTACTTTCCCTCAAACCCAAATCGACCTCAAACCTATCAGACCATAGTTCAAATACCTATACGGTTAAAACCTCAATAATAGAATTTGTCCACAAAGGCCTAATTCCCTTTTTTCCCAAATTCAGCCTCAAACCCTTAAAACCCCTTAAATCGGCCTTAAACACATTGAAATTATACATTGAAAACAATGAAGGTAATACTTCCCATACCTTAATTGCCGACTCTAAGCCTTCTCTAATCTTTCAGAAAACCTTTCGAAGCTTTTGCCTCAAACATCCTCTTCAGAGCTCTGGCCTCAAATCACGGTCTAACCAAATGAGTCCTAATCCCATCACAATTCCTTTTTGTTAAACCTAACCTTGGGCCTTAAAATTGGGCTTTTCCAATATTATCCTCATTAACTCCTCCTTAATTTACCAATTTTCCCTTAGTTAACTTTTATTTATTTAAATTAATAATAATACTAATATATTCATATAATATACTATTATTTAAATAAATAACCCAAAATCCATAATTCTCAATATTTCACACCAACCACCGAAAATTACCAAAATGAGAATATTCTTATTTAACTAAATTAAATAAATATTCCAATAAAATTTGAGGTGTTACACAATCCGAGTCAAATACATAGTATGATTCAGTGTTATCGAATTCTCCCACACTTAGACCTTTCCTTGTCCTCAAGCAAAACACTTTATAGCTCATGACAGAAAAAGGGTAGTATCAATGAATGATTTGGGATAAAAGGGCTTCTAAGTTCAAACTAGGATGAAGTGATAGATACTAACTAAGTGAACCTAGGATATCGCAATGACACTTTTCCGCAGACACAGACATAAACTTCTTTCCTATACAAACCAATCCATACTACCCCATTGTACCTAAGCCTACTTTTTGCATCTCTTTTTGGGTCCTCTTCATTCTGGTGCAGTCACATTAAGCCCATTATCCGTACATACTCATAGTAAAGTGACCGGTTAGTAATTCTAATCTCAAGCACGGGGCTCTGGTACACAAACTGGTGTAACCCCTTTATTGAACCAATTGTAGTTGTAGGGGATTAGATCGTAACCCGCCCTACCAAGTTCAACAACAGATACCTTTGAACCAACCAACAATGGGAAATTTTATTTTATTTTATATATATATATATATATATATATATATATATATATATATATATATATATATATATATATATATATATATATATATATATATATATATATATATATATATATATATATATATATATATATATATATATATATATATATATATATATATATATATATATATATATATATATATATATATATATATATATATATATATATATATATATTTGAAATTTTTACAACTTTTTGGGTTAAATGACCTTGTGAGGGTTACCTATACCCGAGTTGCATTTTTTTATGAAGCACATCATACAGATCATTCACTTATATTCATCGGTCCCTTACGTAGAGCATGCTTAGGCCGAAGCTGACTGCTAGGATAAACTACTAAGGACTTAATCTAAAATGATAATTAAGGCCATGGTATATGCGGTATCGGGGTCTATTTCTATATTTACGAAGCCTAACATGTTAAAATGATACCGATGTTTCAAAAAAAGTTTTTGCAAGTCATCCGCATCCAAACCTGAACCTGCCTCAAAGCCCAAATTTTCAGGACAATACACATTCTTTTGTCAATAATTTTTTGGTAAGGCTAAGGAAATGGGGAAATAAGGATACACTTCACAGATGACTCGTCAAGCACAAGCATATTCTAAAAACAAACTAAAAACAAGAGAAATAAACTAGAAAGCAATAAAATAAAATAAAAGGAAAGAAAATACGAGTAAAACAAATAAAGTCTCCTCCCACACTTAAACCGAACATTGTCCCCAATGCTTCGAAACAAGATAGGGAAAGAGTAACCTAGAAGTCCCATGGCACCTACCCGTTACCCTGACCAAGCTTGCAAACAAAGTGTGATCCACCATCGCTTATATAATTCTTAAACAGTTTAATCACTACGTGTGTGTCGTTTGTGGGTGAGGCTATAGCTTCAATCCACTTAGACATGTAGTCAACAACTACTAAGATATATTTATTTCTTAATGAGGATGGAAATGTCCCCATAAAATCGATGCCCCAAACATCGAAAAGTTATACTTCCTAAATGTTCCTCAAGGGAATTTCGTCACGCCGGGAGATGTTCCCAGTGCGCTGGCACCGATCACATTTGATTATATAAGCATGCACACCACGGCACATTGTGGGCCAAAAAAGGCCAGCTCGAAGAATTTTAGCGTGTGTCTTAGAGGTGCTAGCGTGTCCTCCATAGGGTGCAGAATGGCAGTGTTCTATGATATTTCTTACCTCTTTTTCTGGGACGCAATGATGAAAAATACCGTATGTACCTCTTTTGAAAAGAAGTGACTCGTCCCAATAAAATTGTCTTATATTGTTAAAGAACTTCTTTCTTTGTTGGTATTTAAGGTCAGGGGGTATGATATTGGCGGCTAGGTAATTGACAAAATCTGCATACCAAGGTACGCCACTCACTGCCAGAGATTTTTCAAGGTTCTTATAAGGATCTAAGTTATTTTCTTCGATGGCTTCTATCTTAGATATTAACCTGTCATAGGTAAAATCATCATTTATAGGTACTAAATCTGGTTTCAGGTACTCAAGTCTAGAAAGGTGATCAGCAACTACATTTTCCGTGCCTTTCTTGTCCCCGAATATCTAGATCAAACCCTTACAATAAAAGGATACATCGAAGTAACCTAGGTTTGGCATCTTTCTTGTTTAATAAGCAACAAATGGCAGTGTGGTCCATGTAAACTATAATTTTAGCTCCTACCAGATAGGATCAAAATTTGTCCATAGCAAAAACTATGGAACGAAGTTCTTTTTCAGTGGTTGCATAGTTAAGATAAGTAGCATCTAGGGTTCTACTAGCATAATAAATAACATGTAATTTCTTATCCTTTTTTTGTCCTATAACGGCTCCTACAACATAATCGCTAGCGTCACACATGATTTCGAAAGGTTCGGCCCAGTTTGGGGGTTGCATAATGGGTGCTGAGATTAGCGCTTGTTTTAAAAGGTAGGATGCTCCAAGGAATTTTTCATCAAAATCAAACTCGATATCTTTCATCAGGAGGCTAGTTAAAGGTTTGGTTATTTTAGAGAAGTCTTTGATACAACGTCGGTAGAAACCAGCATGTCCAAGAAACTTTGGACTTCTCTGACGGTTTTAGGGTGTTTTAGGTTTTCTATTACCTCTATCTTGGCTCTATCTACTTCAATACCCCTCTCAAAAACTACATGTCCTAAAACTATACCTTCAGTGACCATAAAGTGAGATTTCTCCCAGTTTAGCACCAGGTTTACATCAACACATCTTTTCAGGATTTTCTCAAGGTTAATGAAACAATTTTTGAAATCAAATCCACATACCGAGAAATCATCCATGAATACTTACATAATTCCATCAAGGTAGTCAGCGAAGATTGCCATCATGCAACGCTGGAAGGTGGCTGGTGCATTATAGAGGCCGAAAGGCATTCGTTTATAGGCAAAGGTTCCATAAGGGCATGTAAAGGTAGTTTTTTCTTGACCTTCTGGGTGGATAGGAATTTGGAAAAATCCTGAATATCCATCAAGATAACAAAAATAGGAGTGTCTGGCTAAACGTTCCAGTATTTGGTCTATAAATGATAAAGGGAAATGGTCCTTCCTAGTTGCTTTGTTTAATTTTCTATAATCTATGCACATACGTCATCCTCCTTCTATCTATTTTGCTACATGTTCCCCTTTCTCGTTCTGCACGACTGTGATGCCTCCCTTTTTAGGTACTACATGCACAGGGCTCACCCACTTACTATTTGAGATTTGATCAATTATACCTGCTTTCAGTAACTTAAGAACTTTCATTTTTACAACATCACTGATTATGGGGTTTATCCTTCTCTGATGTTCTCTAAAGGGTTTTGAGTCTTCCTCAAGTAAAATCTGATGCATACACATGGATTGACTTATACCTTTTAGATCAGAGATATTATATCCTAAGGCTGAGGGATATTTCCGTAAGACATATAAGAGTTGGTTTGTTTCTTCTTGGTTTAAGGATTATAACTGGACGATTCATTTCCTCGTCCAAGAACTCATATCTTAGATTCTTGGGTAGTTCTTTATGTTCTAAAGTTGGTTTCTTGGGGCATGGTATTGGATTGGGGGTAAGGGATAAACATTCGTGAAGATTATCATCAATTTAGGATTCCATAAATCCATCATCTTCTCTTATGAAGGTTGAAGGTAGTGTAATGGGTTCTTCTTGATCTAGTTCCCTAACACATTCATGAATGATGTGTATGGCATAACATGCGTCTCCTAATACTGGTGCCATAAGAAATTTCAACAAAATGAATTCTATCTTTTCATCACCTACCTCAAAAGTCAACTTTCCTCTCTTGACATCTATTATGGCTCCTGCGGTTGATAAGAACGGCCTACCTATGAGGATTGGGATGTCATCATCTTTTTTAATGTCCATGACAATGAAATCAATAGGGTTGAATAACTGACTAATCCTGACTGGGATGTCTTCCAACATGCCAACCGGATACTTGACGAATCTATCGGCTAACTGAAGAGACATCTTAGTAGGTTGCAGTTCTCCTAGTTTTAACCTTTCAAAAACTGCCAGAGGCATTAGGCTCACACTAGTTCCTAAGTCCAGGAAAGCTTTATTGGTGACATGACTCCCCAAAATACAAGGAATGGAGAAATTTCCAGGATCTTTCTTCTTTTTGGCAAGTTTATTTTCTAAAATGGAATTGCATTCCAAAGGTTTTGGACATCAAGTCTACGTTTATTGGTAAGGATATCTTTGAGGAACTTTGCATATGATGGTATCTAGGTGATGGCTTCTGTGAAAGGGATCTCCACATGAAGTTTATCTATGACTTTAATGAATTTTTGATATTGGTTATTAATCATGGTTTATTTTAGTCTTTTTGGATAGGGTATAGGAGGTTTGTATGGCAGGGGTGGTTCATTAGTTTTTTCTATAGTTTCTCCCTTATCTTAGTTTTTCTGTTTTTCAGATTCTATTGGTTCCTCTACTTCGTCTGTAGGTAGAATGCTTTTCTTATAAGTTTTGGGTCCGCTCAATGAAGGGTTAACCGGTTCATCATAAATGGTCCCACTTTGTAAAGTAATTGCATTGGCTTGCCCTTGAGGGTTTTGTTTAGGTTGTCCAGGAAATTATCCTCCGGGTGTGGTTTTGGGAGCTTGTTCGAGAGCTACCTGAGAGATCTGGGTTTCAAGCATCTTATTGTGGGTGCCTATTTGGTCTACCTAGGTTCCTAACTGGGTAATCATTTTGTTTACATGAATGTTCTAGTTTAGGAATTCTTTGTTTTGCTGGGTTTGAGCCGAAATGAAATTTTCCATGATCTTCTCAAGGTTCGGCTTGGGCGGTACAACTTGCATAGGTGGGTTTTGTCTCTGGGCTTGAAAATCGGGTGGTCTCAGAGGCGCAGGGTTTTGAATAGGGTTATTGTTTTTGTAGGAAAAGTTTGGATGATTCCTCCATCCAGGGTTATAGGTATTTGTAAATGGGTTCCCTTGGGCATAGTTGACCTAATCTGGAATGAGTTTCATTCAACAGATTGCATTCTGCTGATTGGTGTCCTTTGGTTCCACATAATTTGCATTCTGTCAAGACTGCTATTGTGATAGTTGGGTTTGCGTACATATGTTCGACCTTAAGGGCCAAAGCGTCCATTTTGTCTTGCATCATGTCTATAGAACTTATTTCATGTATTCCTCTTTGGGCTTCTTTCTTCTCTATTGTTGCTCGTTCTGTCCCCCATTGACAATGGTTTTGAGCCATATCCTCGATGAGAGCATTAACTTCAGGGTAAGGTTTATTCATCAGAGCGCCACCAACGGCAGCATCGATGGTCATCTTAGTGTTATAATGAAGTCCATTATAGAAGGTATGAATGATTGGCCATGATTCCAGGCCATGGTGTGGACATATTCTCATTAGGTCTTTATATCTCTCGCAAGCCTCAAAGAGTGATTCACCTTGGTTTTGAGTGAATATGGTTATCTGGGTTTGAAGAACAACTGTTTTACGTGGGGGAAAATGTCTAGCAAGGAAAACTCTCATAAGGTCTTCCCAAGTTGTTATAGAATTGGCTGGAAGGGAATCTAACCATGTAAGGCCTTTGTCTCTGAGGGAGAAAGGAAATAGTCTTAGAAGAATCGCCTCAGGAGTAGCACCGTTGCTTTTAAAAGTGTTAGCTAATAGGATAAAGATTTTTAGATGTTGATTCGGGTTATTAGAAGGGAGACCCGCGAATTGGTTTTGTTGTACTAATTGTCATAGGGAGGGTTTCAGTTCAAAATTGTGAGCAGGAATGTAGGGTTTACAATAATAGAACTGGGTTCGTCATCGGATGGCTGAGCGAAATCCTTAAGGGGTCTTTGGTTACGGTCTTCGGCCATAGTTTCCTTAATTTTACGAAGTAAGAGACGTGCGTGAGCGTAACGTTCAGGTTCCTCTAAAGGATCTATAAGACTATCGGTGTTGTGAGTTCTTCGCATTGACCAATAGGTAAAACCTTAGTCTAGACGGTGTAATAATAGGGTACGAAGTTTTGACGAAATTATTCCCCGGCAACAACGCCAAAAACTTGATGCGGTGTTTTCACAAGTATACGAATCGCGTCAGAGTAATATAAAAGATTATCGATCCCACAGAGACCAAACGTCAATCTATCAATTTCTATTGTTACGATGTTTATCTAAGGAAAATCAATCGGGACTTTGTGAGTGCATAGTAAAAGTAAAGTACGAAGATATAAAATTCAATTTAAAACAACAAGCTTGAATGTAATTCACACAGCCGGGTAGTATTCCAAATGCTTGTAAATAGAACTTCTAATGGGGTAATGTTTTCTACTTATGAAAATAACTAATTTAACGGGAACAATCGCTTTCACGTATTTAGAACCGAGTTTATCCCTTAATCGAACCCTCCAAATGTCACTTATAAAAAGGCGCGCATTGCATTAATAAACCTAGTTTTAAGAAATATAGTTTCTTGAATCAGTTGAAAAGTATTTTGACTTGGAACTTTTTAACGAAAAGAGGTTCATGCGAATCGGACTTTAAACCCATAAATGCGTCCAAAAATTGTTTTAAAATTATTTTTCTAAAGTATTAAAAACTCCTACTTAACTGGACGAAGCGATTTCGCTTCCTTCGAACAGTTAAGACTAACCAAGTTTAACCAAGGGTTGGACGACTTTCGATCTAACCCAATAGAAATGAAGTGCAGAAAACTTGTGTTAAAAATCAGAATAACCCCTACGTATTTCTATTGACAGCTTGTATGGAATACTACTTTCACTATGATCCTTACATTGTAACCTTTAAAATTTAGCCGGACATGGAAATGTAAGTAGACATGTTAAATATTGCGAGAAAGTAAATGGTGCGAAAAAGTAAATATTGCGAGAAAGTAAATGGTGCGGAAAAGTAAATATTGTGAGAAAGTAAATGGCGCGGAAAAGTAAATAGTGCGAAAAAGTAAATGGTGCGGAAAAGTAAATACTGCGAGAAATGGAAACCTGCACCAAACGGGAGGTTTTAAATCTGGTACAACTGGAAATAAATGACTGGAAAGAAAATAGCGGCAGAATTAACTTCTACCAGAGTGCTCCAAACTCAATTATAGACTCAATCGAACAATGTGATAACTCCCCAATGTAAGAAGTTTATCACTTTACAACACTGAAAATATATGGCTTGAGTTCTGTAACTAAGCTTGGATGATGAAAAAGGATCAAGAACTCAACTATTTATAGCCTAGGAAAATCTATGGAAAGACGAAAGTGCCCCCAACTTCTTTTGGGAGGGAAAACAAACTGCAAAGGTGGCGCCCGCCACACCCTCATGGCGCCCGCCATGTGAATCAATGGAGAAAGAAGTGGAGATTGTGGCAATTGACAGCAATTGACTCTTATCCAAGTCATGGCCTACCCTATGGCGCCCGCCATGGGGGGATGCCTTGTGTACAATTTCCTCAAAAACTGGTTTTTCTTTCCCGTTTTCTTCATTTCCTCGTGAAGAGCTCTGGGAATACAAAATCCTAAAAACAAAACAAAACAAAAGCATAAGATAAGAAAATAGCAATAAAATCCTAAAAAAACATGTGTAATCCGAGTCAAATACATAGTATGATTCAATGTTATCACTCCATCAAACATCATTTCCCAACGGGACCTAGGTTCGGGACCTTCCTCAGGACCAAGTTTTGGTTTTTGATGTTGCATGTACATTACATCTTCTTCGGGAAACTAAAACTTGAGCGGTTGATAATCATCCAAAGGATGCTCAACAAGGTGTTCTGATAAGACACTGCCTTTGATGGATTTTTGAGTGACGTATTGAATATCATACTCTGACAAGAGCATATGCCATCTGGCTAACCTTCCAATTTGAGCTGGATTTTTGAAGATGTACTTTATTGGGTCAATCTTGGAGATTAGCAACGTAGTATGGAAAATCATATATTGTCTCAGACACTTGGCTGCCCAGGCTAGGGCACAACAGGCTTTCTCTATAGGGGAGTAACGACTCTCGCAATCCGTGAACTTCTTACTCAGATAGTAGATTGCATCCTCTTTCTTTCCCGACTCATCAGTTTGGCCTAGGACACAACCCATTGCGTCTTCTAGTACTGTCATATACATGAACAACGTCTTTCCTGGCACCATAGGAATCAATATTGGGGGATCTTGTAGATACTTCTTGATCGTCTCGAATGCGGCCTGGCAATTTTCATTCCATATCACCGTTTGATCTTTTCATAACAACTTGAAGATCGACATCAGATTAGAAATGAAGCTGGAGATGTAGCTCAGCCGTCCAAGGAAGCCTCTGACTTGTTTTTCTATTTGAGGGGCGGGTATTTCTTGAATTGCTCTAACTTTGTCGGGATCCACTTCAATTCCTTGTTGACTAACAATGAAACTGAGTAGTTTTCCTGAACAAACCCCAAAGGTGCACTTAGTCGGACTCAGCCTTAATTGATACTTTGGAAGTCTCTCGAATAACTTCAACAAATGATTCAAGTGGTCTTCTTCATTTCGAGATTTTGCAATCATATCGTCTACATACACTTCAATCTCCTGATGCATCATATCATGAAAGAGTGTGACCATATCTCGTTGATACGTTGCCCCTGCGTTTTTCAGACCAAAGGGCTTGACCTTATAACAATAGGTGCCCTAGGGTGTAATGAAAGTTTTTTCTCCATGTCGGCCGGATCCATCTTTATTTGGTTGTAGCCGGAAAATCCATCCATGAATGGAAATACTGCAAAACTGGCTGTGTTGTCCACTAGAGTGTCAAAATGCGGAAGAGGGAAATCATCCTTTGGACTAGCTTTGTCCAGATTGCTGTAGTCTACACACATTCTGACTTTGTCATCCTTCTTTGGGACAGGCACAAAGTTGGCCACCCATTCCGGATATTTTTATAATGGTAGGAAGCCTGTATCAATTTGCTTCTTGACTTCGTCTCTGATTTTGAGGGCCATGTCAGGTCTGGATCTCCGAAGCTTCTGCTTGACTGGAGGACAATCTGGCTTCAAAGGGAGCTTGTGCATAACAATTTCGGTGTCCAACCCTGGCATATCTTGATAAGACCAAGCGAATATACAATGTAATCTTTGAGGAGGGCTATCAATCTACTCTTGACTCCTGACCCTAACAATGCTTCGATCTTGACTTCTCTTTTTTCTTCATTAGAGCCCAAGTTGACGACGTCAATCTGTTCCTTGTATGGTTGAAGATAGGCATCTTCGTATTCAGTATCCTCCTCAATTCTTCAGGGACCTCTAAGTCTACGTCGCTCTCTTCTTCGGCTTGAAAGACAAATGGACTACTACCAGAAGGAACCGAATAATCGATGGATTCTGTGGGTAATGGAGGTGTTCTGCATGGTTTTACAGGTTTTAGAATGATCAGACACACACACACAAACATGCAGATGATGGGTTGTTTTTAAGTTTTTAAAGAAAGAATTGCCATTTTTCCTTTTAACAAAAAGAGTGAAAATGATAAGCAGAAACCAAAACAAGAGTTTTAACAAAAAACCTTTTTCATTCATAGATCTTTTCAAATTGCAAAGTGGCCCATACAAAATGATCCACTGGCCTTAGGCAAGACCAGGAATTTAAAGAAAACAAAGCTAATAAGCAAATGAATTACTCTAAAGGTAAAAAGACAGAGATTTCCACAGTTTCCCAGTTAAAAAGAGTTGTTCCGCCTCGGATCACCAGGCTGTCAAGATCATCTACTTCTTCTTTAGCTATGACGGCGTTCACTTGCACTCAGCCGCTTGTGAATATTTCCTCCAAGGACTTCTTCTTCATGATGCTTTCTTCAGGTGCATTTTCTAGAGTTGGTTTGTAACCCAACCCTTGTCTGTTGTTTTTTGCCCAAGCGTTGACCTCTATAATCTCACCCCATCCCAAAGGGAGTCTTGTCTTCATTGCAACCTTGATGCTCTGAACGGAAGAAAAAAAGAGGGACCACAGGTTATTGCTGACTCATCAACCAATACAGCGTGGCCAATTTCTAAGGCTTGGAAAGTAGTTTCAAGTGCAGCTTCATTAGCTTCTATGTATCTGAAGGAGGAAAGGTTACTCACCAGCAGGTCTTCTTCTCCATGAATTATGACCAATTGGTCATTAATGACGAACTTCATCTTCTGGTGTAGAGTAGAGGTGCCAGCGCCTGTTGTGTGTATCCATGGCCTTTCCAGTTGACAACTATAAGCCGGATTGATATCCATCACTTGAAAAGTGATGTCGAAGTTCTGAGGGCCTATCATGATTGGTAGATCAACTTTCTCTATCACAGCTCTTCTTGAGCCGTCGAAAGCTTTCACCACTAGGGAAGTAGGCCTTATTTTAGCTACTTGGTAGGCCAATTTAGCTAGAGTCCTCTTAGGCATCACATTGAGCGCAGATCCTGTATCGACAAGCACTCTGGCTAGCATGTCCTCTTCACATTTGATAGACACGTGCAAGGCACAGTTGTGCTTGCGCTTTTCAGCTGTTTGATCACTATCGTCAAAGCTCAAGGTATTGCATGTTGTGATGTTGGCAATGACTGAGTCAAATTGTCTGACTGTGATATCCTTTATCACGTGAGCTTGCGTCAATATCTTCATCAAGGATTGGCAGTGCGTAGGGGAGCTCAACAATAGTGACATGATGGAAATTTTCGACGGCATTTGATTAAGTTGATCCACCACTTGGTAGTCACTTAGGCGGATGATTCTTAAGAATTCTTCCTCATCGTCTTTGAGGATCTCTTTCCCTTTGACGGTGGGTTCCTTACAAATTGCTTCTTTTGGATCAGCTTCCTTAGGAACACTGGTAGAAGCTTTAGGGATGGCAGCGGTTGATTGAGGAACCATAGGGCTTGCTTGAGGCTGATATATTCGATCGCTTCGGGTCATCCGTGTTGTACCCCAAAATTTGACCAATCTCTTTCTTTACTTGGATTATGTTTCATTTCATTCTTTAGCATTTGCATTTGCATAGCATTGTCCTTTTCAGAGGATCAAGAGAGGTGTTCCATTCAAGAGAAGAGTCTCAAAGGTTGCAAGCTTAAGCAAGAGTATTTATTCAAGTCATCAAGTGCTTGTAATCATCAGGAAGTGGTCATAGTTCTTTAAGAGAAAAGACGGATGTATGTTGCTTATCTCCTATCTTGGAGGATGACTGAGGATCATCAGGGGTTCACAAGTTCATTGTTATGGATAAGATATGTTTGAGAAGCTCATTGAGTGCTCTGGAAGCCATTGTGGAGCTCATCTGAACATTTATTTCACTTGCAAGAAGTCACAGTCAAAGGTTGTGCACCTAGGGTTTCATTTGGTCAGCTCAAGGTCAACTGTGGACTTGAGGGAGTTTGAGACTTGGTTTTAAGTCATTGGAGCTATGGGGAGTTATGTTGAGATATCTAGGATGTCATTTCAAGTTCAAATGAAGAAGAATCAAGAGTTCAAGAAGTTACTAAATTAGGATTTTAGAGGGTTTCAGTGTAAAATCCCCTTCTTTAGTGATCAACTTCAAGGACAATTTACTTCATGATGCAATGTCAATATTGTTGCACCCCAACTTTTGACCCCTTAGATCTCCATCATCAGTCTAGGGTCATTTCCATTTGTTTATCTAACCTTAACCTATTTCAAGTTTGTCTTTGATAAGATACAGGTGAATTACGGTTTTGTACAGTCAGGAATCGAAGTCTCGACGGTTTAATCAGTCAATGTCTTGGATTGATTCTCCATGAAACAAGTTTATACATCATCAAAGATACTCCATTGGGTCAAGTATGAATCCAATTTGAGGTTTTCACCCAAAGATCAAGAACAATGCAGTTCAGGATCCCCGATTAGGGTTTTTTTATCAAGAAAAGTCAACAGTAGTTTGACTTTTGATTTAAAAGGTGTTCCAATGATGGAATTATGGTCCATGAAGCTCATATGGCTTATTGAAGTCCACTCAAGGAGTTTCAAGGCTTCAGAAGACCCGAAACATCAACAGTCGACTCGGTAGTCACCGATCGATCGTTTCGTTGACCAAAAAGTCAACTCCTTGACCACAAGGAATTTGACCTCAAAGTGTGAAACAAAAATGTTCCTAGTAACATATTACACCTATCCATGAAGTTTCATTACCATTGGATCAAGGATTGAGGAGTAATCGAGATATCGGGAAAGTAGGGTTTTGAAAGGGGCAAGACCATAACTCCCTAACCACACACCCAAATGAGTTGGTTCAAAGCTTGTTAGAAAGGTCTTGGCAAGCCCTACAAAATTGCAAAACTGACACATGGGCAAAAAATGCATAGATTTGGAGTTATAGCCAAAATCATCACAAGAGGGAGAAAACACTTGAAAATTCTAAGTTCTGGCCTTACAAATCATGTTTTCAGCCAACTTTGAGGGGTCTTTTGACCTAGTTCCACTTGGAATTTGAAAATTCCAAAAACATGAAAGTTATAGAGCTCCATGAGAGATTTCCAGAAAGTACTACAACTCTTCCATAGCCCTTGTGAGTTGAGAGTTTCGAGTTGATCAAGTTGGGCCTGTGCACTAGTTTGTCAACTTGTCAAAACCCAACATGGACTTGATTTCCAACTATGAACTTCATCTCTAACCATGGAATGACCTCTAATGAGATGTATTAGGGTGTAATGTGGACTGGATCATACAAGAATCCAAGTAAATATCAAGTTCTTGACAAGACACATTAGTTTAATAAGAAAAAATGCAAAAGTTACACAAGGAGAGAGAGCATTGGTGGCTGCAGCAGGTGGGCTCTCCTTGCTCACTCTTTAGTCAATTTTCACAACTCAATGTTAGATGCTTTTAGGGGTCTAAACACCTTGGAAACAAGCCTCATCTGCAGAAAGTAAATCACACTTGGATTCACAAAGATTTTTCACCAAAACCATCTTGCAAAACCACTTGTGCAGATTTGTCCTCATCTTTCATTTTGCCTATAACTAGAGGTTCCTTATATGCTAAACTTACACCAGAGCACTCTAAAAACCCCAGAGAAAACACAGCTCTCATCCTCCTTCCCTCTTTGCTTGAAAGTAAAGAAATTCTACAAAACCACCAAAAAATTGCCTCGTGCAAGTTTCGTACCAGCTCCATTTCCAATCATTCAACCACCATAGAAACCATTCACACAACCTGAAAACCATCATTAGAAGGTGTTCCAATCTTTAATTTCATCAAAAAATCCACAAAACCAAAAGTTAACTCCTCATGCCCTCTAGTTTGACTTTTCTGCATAAAATGGAGAAATTCACTACTTAGATCAGTTTGAACCACTTTGACACTTTGAACACCTTCCATTTATGTTATACCAACTGTATGAAACCTCAAACAACAGCTGAAACCTCGCCTGCTCAAACTGTCCTCAAGATTTGCTTGTTTCTTCAAAAGGAAGTAAGCTTCACAAACTTGTTCAAAAGGAAGGATCTCTGGTTTTCTTGGCAGCTAGCTTGCTTTTGGAGGTCTACAAGAGGTAGGTGACCTCTAACTCTTGCTTTCTTCTTATGTATATGCATAATCCAAAATTGTTGACCATAAGTTGAATATGCTTGCATTTACTGTCATAAACTCATGTTTGACATGTGAAACATATGATGCCTCTGATCTTTGAGGTTTGGCATTGTTGTGATAAATTGTACTTGTTGGTGTTTCATACCTGTTTATGCTGTTAGAAGGTTATAACCTATTGTGTGAAACATGATTGAAGGTATGATGACATTGTTATGTTCAAATCAACCATGTTGTCAAAAGGTTATTGTGAGGTTTGAGTTTATCAACTCATGTGCAAATGAATGTATGACTGTCACTAGGGCAATGTGGATATGTTGTTACTTTTATGAAAGTACTACTAATTGAAATATTGGTGCATTGGGATTGATATTGTTATATTGGACTAATGATCTTTGTTGTCAAATATGTTCTTCATGTTCAGTTTTTGTTTAGTAGTTGTCATTAAAGTTTGCATTGTGGATTATCATTAGAGTTTTTTTTAGGATTGTTGCTAAAATTTGTGTTTAAACCTGTCTAAATCATATTGACATGCCTTGAGTCTGTTGACCCTTTTGTTTGGGGTACTTTGTCCTTGACCTGGTGTTACTTAGTGCTAGGTTGGTTTATGCTATGGTTTCCATCTAAGGGGTTTTGATTAGAACTAAGGTTGATAGCCAATTTCTTACACTCATGAGTGTGTGTTTACATAACTTTGTGGTTGTACCTACAAGGGCTAAGTTTATGTCTCTGTTTGGTTGAGGGGGTTGTGACTTCACAGCAGCCTGTGATTTGATTTGGATCTTGTTAGTTTTCTTTATGGCTAGGTTGTTGAACTATAGTTAAGTTATTACTTACTTATATTGAACCTTGTTTGCATTCTGCTTATTTGAAGAGCATGTTGTTGCTCTTATCTTCAGACAAAACTTTCTAGTTTGTTTGTGTCTTAACTTGTTTTCCATAACTTGCTGGTAAAGGCTATGCCTTTGTGAAGGCATAATTATTTGGAATTCATCAACAAATGTTGATTGAAACACCAAGAATCCTGTCAACATGTTTGCATTGGCTGTTCAGTTCATTATGCAAATATGCTTGCCTTTGTTGAGATGATTCACATGGATTATCAACATTTTCTTGGCACATAGCTGTTTTGTCTCTTAATCACTTTGGTCTATGTAAATTTTGGAACTATGATGGTTTGTGTTTGACAAATTGGTGATTGGTTGAATTAATGAGAATGTTGACATAGACTAGCACCAAGACTTGTCACTGCTTCTGTTCAGTTTTTACTCATCAATTTGTTAACTTTCAAAACAATTTTGCTTGACTGTTGCTTTTGCTTATTGTTACAACTTGCTATTGAAGCTTTGATATTTGGAATTCCTCAATGAATGTTGTTGAAACACCAAGACATTGTTGCTAGAACCACCATTGGATGTTCTTTTGGACCCTTGATGCATGATTTAAGAGTATGATGTTTAGGACTGTCCAATTTTATAAATACCAATTGTTATTAAACATGTCTACATTGTTGTTGGTCAACTGTTTTAAGCATGTATGTGTGGTTTTGTGCATTGCCTTGACTGGTCAGTCATGTTTGATTTCCTGTCATGAGCTGCTTGCAAGCACCATAGGTCTTTGTTTTGGTTATTCATGTCAAGACTTGTCATGATACAATGCAGCGAGCTAACTGCTATGGCATGACAGCCCCCTCAAACTTCAAGTATTTGCTGGCAGTATTGTTTTAGAAGTTCATAGGTGATTGATCTAACTTGCACTAAACTCTTGACATGTTGAATTTGTGTTGATTGATGTTGTGGCCATTCTGTTTTGTTCATGTTCAACTCATGTTCTTAATAGCAACTCACATACCATTTCCTTGTTTTAAGGTCCTTTGATTGGTTTTCTTGTTAGATGTCATTCAACATCACATTTGAAACTTGCATGAATCTTTCTTCAAACCAGATTGCATTAGTATTAATCCTTGTTCTTCAAAATGCATTTCCAAAACTCATCTTGCATGTTCTATCGAGTTGTTTTATGTGTGCATCTTTTAAGAAAATTAATGATACCATCTGATTCCTCTTCAAATTTCAAGTGGTTTATACTCAAATTTTGTGAAATTTGGTTGTGTTTTGGTCGAGTTTGAATGAAACCGTTTTGACACAAACTTGCCTTGCTTTGTTGTCTTGCCTGTCCCAGAATATTTGACTTAAAGGGTCTTATATTATTGAGGTGGCTTGATACAATGGATGTATCGCCACCCTAGTGGTTGTAACCTTGCCCTTAAGCACTTGCCATGCGTGTGAACCCGTGTTCGACCCTTTGCGAGGGCATTTTTTGCTTCATTGTCATGATTTTTTTTATAGTTTTACTATTTATTCTCCTTTTTCCATGGTATTTCACACGCTTGGGTTGGTTGGTCTGGCTATGTTTTAAACCCATGACTCCAAGGTCTTGGGTTCAAGCCTTTGGTGAGGCATTTCTTCATTTTTAGCCATTGATTTTATTTTAATTTGATTTTAATTGTCATTAATTTCAAATTTTCATAACTCCTTCATTTTTTAGTGATTCTTTTTTCTAAATTCTTGTATTATTAAATACTTTCATATAATGCTTAAAGAATTCTAAAATTATTATTTTAGAAAAAAACTTTGTATTATTGGGAATTTGCGTTTCGTTTTAGGGTTTTCACCCTCTTACTTTTCCTCTCTAATTTCCAAATTTAATTTCATTCTCTTTTGAGTTTTATTTTAAAGTTATGATTTTGGCTTGTTAGCATCCTTGTGTACTTGAGTTTGACTTAAAATCCTTGCTTGTAAGCATTTGTGCTTAATCATCATTGAAACTTGAAAGTTTTCTCCCATGAAGTTTTTAAACTTCTCACTTACATTTGTTGTGGCATTATTTGTTTAGGCCTGATGTTTGTAAGTATACATGACATCTTGTAAGCCCTAGGAAGACCACATCTTTGTCAAGATATTTCTTTATCTTTGTTAAGAGCCCATTGCATCTTTGTTAATATGTACCCCGTCTTTGTTAAGATATGATTTGTTTTTTACCTTTCATTAAGTCTTGTAAGAACTTCCCCCTCATTGATATTGTAATATCTTAATGTTTTCTTTGGTCATAACCATTTACCTTGATTGAAATCATTAATATCGTAATATCTTCATGTTTGCTTTGGTCGTAACCATTTATCTTGATTGAAATCATTGATATCGTAATATCTTAATGTCTGTTTTGGTCGTAACCGTTTATCTTGATTAGAATCGTTGATATCGTAATATCTTGATGTGTGCTTTGGTCGTAACCATTTATCTTGATTGAAATCAGTGCTTGATATTGTAATATCTTGATGTTTGCTTTGGTTGTAACCATTTATATTGATTGAAATCATTACTTGATATTGTAATATCTTGATGTTTGCTTTGGTTGTAACCATTTATCTTGATTGAAATCATTGCTTGATATTGTAATATCTTGATGTTTTCTTTGGTCGTAACCATCTATCTTGATTGAAATCATTGCTTGATATTGTAATATCTTGATGTTTGCTTTGGTCGTAACCATTTATCTTGATTGAAATCATTGCTTGATACTGTAATATGTGTCGCAACTACGAAAAACAATCGGCAGAAAAACAGAAGAGTCGCCACTTTAGTTATTTATCCCAATGAGAGGGAAAGGAAACGATCGGAAAAACCTGACGGAAAAAGGGAAAGACAAGGTCATCACAACCATGTCTGGATTCGGGAGTCGGTTACGCAAGGGGAAGGTATTAGCACCCCTCACGTCCGTCGTACTCGACGGGATCCATGCATTGTTGTCTATCTAAAAGGGTGTGTTAAAACTATCTACGCTAAAGGCTTATGGACAAAAAGAAAAGAAAAAGGACTGACTCGGCAGAACGTCGCCGCTGTGTGCCTACATACTCCCTCGTGCAATGGGAAAGTCAGAGTCAACGTAGTTCGACTAACTACGGGTAAATAAAGCGGGAAGGTTGCTCGCTAAGACATCGCGTCTTATGCCTACATACTTTCATCTGGTATGAAAGATCCGAGCGAACGTAGTTCGGGCTAAAAGGACCACAGGTTGGTTCAAAAGTTTTTAGGCCCGAGTAGGGTTAACAAGTAGTTCTAGCAGTTGGTGTATGCAACTCAACCATTGGAGACTTAGGCGTTACCGTTTGCGGTAGAACTAGAAGTTAACGACATTCTTTTATCTGAAAAGATTTTCCTGATTAAGATCCCGAAGGATGAAAAATATTTGAGGTGTTTTTGTATTTTTTAGAGAAGAAGTGTTTTGAACTTGATTTGTAACTCATGTCGCACTAGAGACTATGACCTAAGAGCGAATGCGTCATATATCACCCAAAGGGTGTACACTAAGCACTCTATGTCCTTGAGAGGAGGCCCCTCAATTACCATTTCTCAAGTAGATTAAGGCTCGTAGCGTGCCACACTTGTCATTCTTTATTAAGTGTTTTATGAATGTTTGAAGATGCGAAGAGAAGAAAGGACACTAATGGGAGACTAATCAATCCTAAAAGTTATCATGCAAAGTAGACTTAAAGTTGAGTTTGAAAGGGAACTACCTATTGTTATCATGCATGGTTAGGCACCTAATGTCTATCATAACCTCAAGAGGTTATAGAACTTATGGGGAGCATGGCAAAGACAAGCAAAAGAAGAAGAAGAAAAGAAAGCATATGCAAATGAAAATGCACATATAAGATGCGCAAATAGAATGAAAGTGGGAGGAAAATAGTGTGGGGTAGTAGCCTCCACAAGCTCATCTCAACCAAGCATGCATATGGAAATGCAAGAAAATAAAATAAGAAGAGGAGCACAAGAAGAAACCAACCAAACAAGAACAAACCACACACAGATGCATCAAAAGTGTCCTCAAGGATTCATCATTCTAGGTATGCTTCAAATACCTCCAAAAGAGGGACCAAGCCACCTTAAATGATACTCCAAGGTCATTGGACAGAAGGTATAGATGAATAGCAAAGCTCAAAAGCAAAAAAAAATCATACCAAAAGGAAACGCAAACCAAAACATAAGAGGATGCAAGCATACTTCACAATGAAACCCTAGTTGAAAGTTCAAAAGAAAACAAACAAATGAACAAGAAAGAAACAATATCATGACCTAAAATTGAACAAGCATCATCCTTAACATGTTAGAAACATGAAACAAAAGGCATTGAGATCTCAAAGGATCCAAAAATGTCATATCCAAGTCAAACTAGGTCAAGGTACATGTGCGAACCTCCCTTGGAGGTAACTTGACTTGCAAGTTACCTCAAAAATAGGAAAATGGTTCAAAAATAATCAAATAAAATGCACAAGGTACCTACCTATACATGTTGGCAAACAAAGGCCAAAAGCTCAAAGCAAATATCCCTTCAAAGCACCATCAAAACAAAATAATATTCAAGATGTACCACTTTGAAATGGGAGAAACGAGGGTTAAAAGAAAAGCCACAAAAGTCAACCCTAAAGTCAACCAACCAGGGGCAAAATGGTCCTCAAAAATTGTTCAACTCATTATGGATATGAGGATCAATTTTCATTCATTGGATCAAAAAGGAATGAGAGAAACAAAATAAAGAACAAACAATATCACAATTTAACTCATTTAAAAACACCTTCAATGTTTAATTATATTTAAAAATGAAAAATAATCTGAAAAATAAAATTA
This sequence comes from Lathyrus sativus, assembly GCA_963859935.3. NCBI lineage: Eukaryota > Viridiplantae > Streptophyta > Magnoliopsida > Fabales > Fabaceae > Lathyrus > Lathyrus sativus. Next base: position 216,068,035 of record OZ012736.1, on the reverse strand, counting down.
AAATTGTCTAAAAATAATAGGCATCTCAAGGTTTGTAAAAAATAATTTTGTGAATTTTTTAGAACATTGGAGCTATTTTTAATGAATTAAATCCAAACAAGAATAAAAGAAAATACTAAAAGAAAATAAAAGAAAAAGAAAATGCTGGAAAATAACACAGCCATAGGATCAGCCTAACAGTCAACAGATCTGAGGGTCTAGGGCATGCCACACATACACTGGGGGTTTAAGTGAAACGCAGTGTTTCACTGGGGGATTTGGTACGCTTAGTTGACTCACGCACACAGTGAGTCTTAATCCTGGTCACCCATTCCAAAAGTAAGCAAATCCTAGGATCTATATCTTGCCACGCATGCAAAACCCTAGTCAACTAAATGAAATTAAATCTCACGCGTTGGATCAGTGTACCATGTCAAGGGAGTCAGCCAGATCGTGTGGCCAGTGACTCATCTTCTTCATTCAAATCGTCAGAGATGGAGGGAAGCTCAGTGGTGGTCGGAGAAGACTCTGGTCGTCTTCTCCGGTGAGGGGAACAGGGCTCAGACGCAAAACTTCACCAATTCTAACAAACCTTATATGAAAATTGATCTACAACTCAAGAGGATCACGAATCCATGGCTAGTTTTCCTTAATTCCTCATAACAAATCCAAATCGAAGCCAAAAAGTTCTACTCATCAAAACCAAAAGTTCACAAACCTCACTCAATTTGGTCCAGAAATCATCTATAGGTTATGGAGATCACGGATCAAGCAAGAATTAAGCAAAACATCACAAGAACAAGCCATACCAGATCAAAACAGTTTGGAGCTTCATCCAACAATCATCACAGCTGCCAGTTTGTTTTAGTGATTAATGATCTACATGTTATTTAGGTCTCGAAAATGCAAAAATGGAAGAGAATCATGGCATAATGAGAGAGATAAGTTGAATTGTACATACCTAGTGGAGAACTTCCACCGAGCCTTCAATTGATGCTTAAGCTTGAATAAAAGTATCCAAAAATGTTCAGTGATCTTCAATCAAGCCTTTGCAAACTTTAATTTTGCTTGAATCTTGCTAAATCTCAAAAATCGTATTTCACTTGTTCTTCACTTTTTCAAATGCTATTCCTTCAATTCTGCTTCCAAAACGAGCTCTGATGATTTGTGAATGATGGAAAGCTTATATGCAATGGATTTGGAAAGGAATAAAGCCCAATGGCAGTCCCTAGAGCCCAATTGTATATCCATGGAATTTGAGTTTTTTCACTTTGCCATGTTGTCGCTACTCTGAAAAAAGAGGCCGACAATGACTAACAGAGTCGCCACCTATCGTTATTTATCCCAAAGAGAGGGGAAAGGAAACGATCGGAAAAAACCTGACGAAAACGGGAAGAGACGAGGTCATCGCAACCAAGTTCTAGGTTCGGGAGTCGTTTACGCAAGGGGAAGGTATGGACACCCCTCACGTCCGTCATACTCGACGGGATCCACGCATGTGTTGTATAGCTAAAAGGGTGTGTAAACTATCTACGCTAAAGGCTTATGGACAGAAGAAAAAGAAAACAGAACTGACTCGGCAGAGCATCACTGCTCTGTGCCTACGTACTCCCTCGTGCAATGGGAAAGTCAGAGTCAACGTAGTTCGCCTAACTACGGCTAAAAAAGGGGGGAAGGTTGCTCGCCAAGACATCGCGTCTTGTGCCTACGTACTTTCGTCTGGTATGAAATATCAGAGCAAACGTAGTTCGGGCTTACGAGAACATAGGTTGTTCAAAAGTTTTACCCGAGTAGGGTTAACAAGCAGTTCTAGCAGTTGGTGTATGCAGCTCGACCATTGGAGACTTAGGCGTTACCGTTTGCGATAGGACTGAAAGTTAACAACACTCTTGTTTATGAAAAATGTTTTCCTGATTAAGACCCCAAGGGGTGAAAAAGAGTTTGAGTTGTTTTTGTGTTTTTTAAGGAAGAAGTGTTTTGAATTAGAGTGTTCATAATGTATGTTGTAACAAAGTCTAAAACCTAGGATCGAATGCGTCGCATATCGTCCTAAGGACGTATACTAAACACTCTAGGCAATTGAGAGGTAACCACTCAATCACAATTTCCCAAGTACAAGACTCATGGCACAACACTCATTATATTTATTAAGTGAATTGAAGTTGTTTGAAGATGAGAAGAGAAAGGGGACAAACTAAGGGGGACTAGACCAAACCCTAAAAGTTGTCATGCAATATGCACCTAAAATTGAGTTTAAAAGGGGACTGCCTAATGTTATCATGCATGGTTAGAACCCTAATGTCTATCATAACCTCTCTTGAACAAGAGAGGTTAGAAATCATAAGGGAAGGAAGACAAAAAGAAGAAGAAGCAATAAGAAGAAACAATGCAAATGAAGAATGCAAACACGAATGCAACAAGGAAGACAAAGATGCAATGCAAGTGAGGGAGGAAATATGTGTGGGGCTGGAACCTCCACAAGCTCATCTCAACCTCAAGCCATTAGTATGAATAAGTGCAAGAGAAAAAGGAGAGATATGCATCACAAACAAGTAACAAAAACAATGAGAAAAAGTCATCATGGATTCATTACTTTAGGTAGGCTTCAAATTCCTCCTAAGGAGGGACCAAGCAACCTTAAGTAGTATTCCAAAGTCATAGGACAGAATGGGGATGAGGAGAAGAGATCTCAAAAGCTAAATCAAAACATCATAAGCAAATGCAAACAACCACATCAAAGAATGCAAGCAAACACCACATATGGAAACACAATGTGCAAACATGAAAATATGAGATCAAATGAACAACTCATGCATAAGGCAAAGACCTATGAATTGGCACACAAGACCTATAGCAAGCCCCTGACATGAAACAATCAAAATGAGGTTCATCAACAATGCACAACCAAGCTTTTGGAAGCAAAACAAAACAAGTACACAAGTAGAGATGCACAAACATGAAGCAACTTGCAAAATACATGAAAAATATCAAAATGCATCTAAAAATGCCAAATAAAATCTCAAGGGAACCCCAAGGTATTGGGAACCAGGGGTAAAAAGGGAAGATTTAAAATCAAAAGGAAAGTGCCTCAACAGAGGGCAAACACCAAGAGTGTCTCAAACTAAGGCAAAAATGGAGAGGGAATAAAAGGTAATTCAAATCACATGGAAACAGCACTTAAAAATCATGGAAAAAATATCCAAAGATCAATCAACATGTTAGTGAAATGCTAAAAAAAAAATCATGCAAAAATAAGGAATTTAAACATAGAAATAAAATCAAGAAAGAACAAAACCACAATTTAAATCAAATAAAACAGCCCCAATATTTAATTCGTTTTTTAATTGAAAATAAAGTCAAAAAATAAAATAAAAATTTCCAGAAAAAACTAGACATCTTAAAGTTTGTGAAAATTACTTTTGGTGAATTTTTTAACTATTGGAACTATTTTATTTAAATTAAATTTGAAACAGCACAAAACAGAAAAATAAAAGAAATGAACAATTAAATGAAAGGAGAGTGGTGCAAACAGCAAACAAAATTAGTGCAAAATGAGAATGGGCCCAGGCTGGGGGGGGGGGGGGGGGGCGAATAGTAACTCGCGAATAGGCCCAATGAGAAAGAAAAATATAAAATTCTGAATAAACATTATGTGGTTGGTTGACTAAGGTGCGTGGTGGAATGCACTGTGGAGCTTTGATCAAGTCCAAAGTATACCAATCAAGTGGCTCACAAAGAGCCACCTCAATTAATGAGTTGGGGTTTCATTATTGTGTACACAAGCTAATACGGAACACGGTGGGTCTTGATGTGAACCGCGAGATCAAAAATCCACGCATCGGACGAATGAGTGCAAGCCACGTCGCCCTTCTTCCTCATTGAGACTCGCCGGCGCCGGAAATAAATTCTGGTCGTCTTCTTCCTTGCCTCCGGCTGCCGCGGGTCACTCCGACATCATAGCTCCTCCGTTTCTCAACCATTTTCGATGATCTCTAGATGAAAACTCATCTACTCGTCGCGAGGATCATGAATCCAACACTTATTTCCACTAATTCTCCATAACAACTCCAGAAATCAAACAACAAGCAAAATGTGCAAAAATGAAAGTTCACCAAAACTCAAATTAAATGGTGTAAACCTCATCTACATGTTGCAAGGAGTAAGAATCCACAAAAATTACAGCAAAACACCACAGAAATTCTTCAAACCGAATCAACACAACTTGGAGCTCATAAAATCAAACACCATAAACTCAAACGAAAATGATCCAGAAATGATCCATACAACTCAAGGATTCAAATGAAACGAAAATGGTGAAACAATATGGCATAATAAGAGTGTAAGGTTGAAAGTTAGTTTACCTAGTGGAGAGCCTCCACTGGGCCTTGAAATTGTGATGAAGCTTAACGAAAAATGCCCAGAATCACTCCATGAACTTCAATTGAGGTGTTTGAAGGCTTGATTTGGTCTGAAAGTGGTTGAATTTGAGAATTCGTTTTTGAGTTTTTCTCCACTTTTTCAAAATGTGTTATGGCTGTTCATGCACGAAAATGACCTAGCTTCCATCCAATTTTCATCTGGGACACTTATATGTTGGGTCTATGATCAAATGGGGCTTCAATTCAAGCTAAACAGCCCATTTCAAAATTTCACTTTTCACACTTTTTCCAAGTTGCCATACACGTTTTTAACACTACACCAGCTGGTTTTTCAATCCAAATCCACTACAAATCAATTGTATTAATCAAAGGAATGAGATTTGAGGCTTAATTTTGATCATATGATTGATTTCCACTTTGTTACTTCAAGAGGAAGAAAACATGAAAATGGCCTATTTTGAGACCTCAAATTTCCAATGTGAAGATGGCAATGTCTTTGAATTATTATTTGCAATCAGAAAATGCACAAACTTGCCTTGAAAAAGTTTAAAATCCATTAATTCTCAATTTCTCAATTTAAACCTCCTTTATGAAAAATTCAAACCCCAAATACTCAACCCAAGCCCCCACCATGACAAGAGATGATTTGGTTATGCAAATGGCCCCATTTGGAGCAAGTTTCATGTTGAAAAGATTTCCATTTGAAGTACTTAAGTTGGTGAAATGGACCTATAATTTTATGACCTGTAATCTTACTTTCCCAAATTACCCCTGACTTGTAAACCTCATAACTTGAGTTCTACAAATCAGATGAAAGACTTCTAGTACAATTTGGAAAGCTAAGATCAATACCTACAACCTTCATGTTGGCCAAAAGTTGAGGAGAAACATCCTTCTAGATTAAAACTGGTTTGGGAGTTGGTTAACTTTTGTTGACCAAAATCACATAACTCTAATGACTTGTAACTTGTCTGGATCATAACTTGAGTTCTATAAATCCAATTGTCGCTTGCGCGAAAATAAGGTGCCGGCATGACAGAAGAGTCGCCACCTTTCGTTATTTATCCCTCAGAGCGGGAAAGGAAACGATCGGAAAAACCTGACGAAAAAAGGGTAAGACAAGGTCATCGCAACCATTGTCTGGGTTCGGGAGTCGGTTACGCAAGGGGAAGGTATTAGCACCCCTCACGTCCGTCGTACTCGACGGGATCCTCGCTTGCTTGTTTACTTGGACGGGTTGGTTATAATCTATCTACCTATCAAGGCTGGCTGAAAAAGAAAAGAAAAATGACTCGGCAAAGCGTCGCACTTTATGCCTACGTATTCTCATCAGAGAATGAGAAATCAGAGTCAACGTAGTTCGGCTAACTACGGGGGAAGATGGGGAAGGTTGCTCGCTAGGATATCGCATCCTATGCCTACGTACTTTCATCTGGTATGAAAGATCAGAGCAAACGTAGTTCGGCAAACTACGGGCTATCTCCTAACATAAGTGTTTTTTATTGTGTTTGCGATTTCAACCGCACTAGAGACTATGACCTGAGAGTGAATGCGTCGCATGTCACCCAAAGGGTACCATACTAAACATCCATCCTCAGATAGCTTAAGGCTCGTAGCGTACGAAAGAAATCATTCATGATTACTGTATTTTAAACTGCTTCGAGATGAGAAGAGAACAGGCCCAACTAGGAGGGAGACTATCAAGTCCTACTGTTATCATGCCATGGATTCATCCTATGGTTGAGGTTTAAACAGGGAACTCCTAGATGTTGTCATGCATAGGTTTCAACCTAAAAGTTTATCATCAAATCCTCATCTGAGGAAATGAGAGTCCTAAGGGATCATGTCAATGATACACCAAAACAGACAAAAACATCAGCTTTAAAATGCATGCAATGCAAGTGAGGGAGGAAATGTGTGTGGGGCTTCAGCCTCCACAAGCTCGTCTCGACCTCAAGCCAGTCATGAAATAACAGCAATCATACTGAAGATAAACAACAAGATGTCAAGCAATAACAGATAAGGGAAATGAAGTTGCCATCAGGCAAACAAAACACATGCTTGAGAAAGAAAGAATCTACTCCCTAATCCTAACCCTAACACAGAATCCTGAAGCAAATCTAAGCACTAAAGTAAGACCCTAAACAAAAGAAAACAATCCCAGTCTTCAAGCTTCAGAACAAGCTTACCAAAGAAAGGGAGCTAAGCAAGCAGACTCATAGTGTCTTCCTCAGGAAAGCACTAGGAGGTGTATACTCAGGAGTCATATCCTATGTGGCTCAACCACTGTGATCAGTTTACGTTCCTCCTCAGGAGAAACTAAACTCACAAGCAGGCTCCAACATCACTGGATATTTAGGAAATCCTATCTGAACTAGTGGAACTAAGTGAATAGACTCATAGGACCTTCCTCAGGAAAGTACTAGGAGGCTTCCACTTAGGAGTTGTATCCTATGTGGCTCAACAACTGTGATCAGTTTACATTCCTCCTCAGGAGAAATTAAACTCACAAGTTGGCTCCAACATCATTGGATACTTGAGAAATCCTAGATAAACTAAGGGAATTAAGTGAATAGACCCATAGGACCTTCCTCAGGAAAGTACTAGGAGGCTTCCACTTAGGAGTTGTATCCCATGTGGCTCAACAACATGTGATCAGTTTACATTCCTCCTCAGGAGAAATTAAACTCACAAGTTGGCTCCAACATCATTGGATACTTAAGAAAGAGGTGAGAAGAAAGGATGAAAGTCATTCATAGTGCCTTCCTCAGGAAAGTACCATGAACTTCCTTCAAACTTCAGGATCTCAAACCTCACAAACAGGGAATAAGCCAAGCTCTGAGTCTCTGAGTCTTGATCTTCAATCTTCACTTCATGATGCTCTCCAACAAGGTCTTCAAGACAACACAAGCCCCACAACAAATTCCCCACAATGAACCCCAAAGATGAACAGATAACCACAGGGTAGACAAAATCAATAGGCAACTTCAGAAAATACCTAAAAATACTAAACCAATGGGGAAAAATCTAACAATTATTCACAAGGGTCTACAATGCATACCCATAACATCCACATAGGCCTCTACCTAAAAATCAAGACAAAACTATTCAAAGAAAATGAATTCTTCACCTAAGCACAACCTAAACCCTAATTAGGATACCCTAAATCTACCCTAATTAAACTAATCAAAATTTAATTCTAAAATTCTAGAATAAATCCTATGGGGAACTATTATTCATCATCTAATTGCACAAATAAGAATGGGTTAAAAAGACTAAAGGAAGGTCCTAAAACAAATTCTACAAACTGAGGTATCAACTAAAAGAAAGAAAATACACTATATTAAAGAAAATACCACTAAAAATTCTACATTAAAAATAAAATTCCATTTTTATTTTTATATTTTTCTACACAAAATTATCTAATCATAGAAAAAAGAATGGCCAAAAAAGAGTTATTTTTCATTTATTTATGAATTTCTAAAGACAAGAAAAATATTAAAAGAAAATAAAAGAATTTAAAACAATTAAAGGGAGGGGGGTGGAAACAGTAACACGCGCCAGTTGAATTTAGTTGGGCCAGAATAGGGGGGTGTGGATAGCACGTAGGCCCATGTTAAAACCAGAAAATCAATTAGTAAAATGAAAAGAAAAAGAAAAATACTTGGTGCGAAAAGAAACCAAATTCAGTTCAAATCAAATGGGCTTTGGAAACGGGGGTGTGGGTAACAATACTCGACTTAAGCCCAATCACCAATTTAAATGAAACGACCGCGTATGGATGTATTCAGAGTTCCCTCATAAACGAACTTCAAATCGTGGCCGTGAGATCTTGGCTTTGGCCAAGGGTCAGACTTGGATCCAAGGGCCACCAAGTCGTCTTCCCCAATTTCAAATATTTTGGAGCCAACTCCATTGATGATCACTCAAGAACACTTCATCTGCAGCCACTCGTATTCCCTCAATTCTCCACTAAAATTAACAAAACAAAACCCATACTTGCTCCATTTTTCATCCTGGTTCTAATTATGATCTCAAAATCCATTAATATGAACCCTAGCTCTAAACACGATAAAGATCCTAAAAACTGATCAAGAACCAATGTTGTCAATTCTCAAAATTGAATGTGCTAACATGTTCCTCATCTCGCACTGAGCATTTCTAGCCAAAGAACTAAGACTATCTTTCACTATTAAGGGAGTTCTTGATCTCAACAGAATTTAGGTCACCATATGAATCATCACCAAATCAAGCCAAATTCTCCAGAAATGATCTACTACTAATACCTAACTATTCTAGCCTATCAATTCCAATAAATTGTGAATAAATTAAGGAGTAGAGAGAAAGATACCAACCTGATAAAATGAGTTGAACAGACCAAGGAATTATTCAAATCAAGGCTTGATTCTTTCCAGATTCCTTCAATGGACCAATATCTTGCTTCTGTTTGCAATAAAACTCCTTGAAAGTGTCTGATTCCTTGAAACTGATTTTGAAATGCAGGCTGCCAAACTCGAATGCAAGATCATCAATTATCCATGGATTCTCCCTCAGTTTGCTATGCACACACTCAGTAATACCAATGGAACTTGTTGTAGTTGAAATTATCAACTGAAATGATGTGGAACTCAGAAATTGGTTGTGACTTGCAAGTGAAGAAATGCAATTGTGCTCTCTCTCTCCTCTCTCAATTCTCTCTCTATCACCAACCTCATACTCATCATGATGCACTCTTCTTATAATGATCATTAGACACTTCTAGATTCATCTAGAACATGGTGGAAAGTTCTTGAAAATCTCATGTGGGGACAAGTTGAAAATCTCATATCCCATGCCTTATGCCTTGCAATGTGGTCTTAAAATATCTTTACATGAGATATTGAGAAGGAGTGCACAACTACAAGCCTTGGTTTTGCCTTGTGTAAGGTTTTTTCAAGTTGCCTTCTTTTTCAAGTAACAAGTTTTCAAAGCATCACCCATTTTAAAGCTTCAAATCAAAATTCTAGCTAAACCAATGTTCTCAAAATGATGTTTACAATCAAAATGATATATTGGATGACCTATTTTGGATTTGTGGATCTTCCAAATCAATTTTCAAATTCAACTTTTCAAACTTATATGCCATTTTTAGTTCATTTTTGACCAATCCTGTAACTTCATGCTATGAGCTTTTACAACAATTCATGACCTTCTTTCTAGACTTAAAATCCCATTTTGAACAACTTTCATGTTTTGAGTTTTTCCATTTGAGGCTTGGAAATAGGAGTTTTAGGCATTGGCTAAAATGACCTATAACTGACAAATGACCAAAATACCCCTGTCTTGTTCAAACCATAAGTTGAGTTCCACAAATCCTATCAAGGACTTCTACAACTCAAATTAAAGCTAAGAAGAAGCTCTTCAACATTCATGTTGACCAAGAAATCATAGGAATCCTCCTACTAGGGCAAACGTTGTCTGCAAGTTGGGTGACTTTCAAGGACCCAGATTCACACACCTCTGCTGACCTGTAATTTGTCAAAACCATAACTTGAGCTCTGCAACTCCTATCAAGGACTTCCACCACTCAAATTGAAGCTAAGAACAAGCACTACAACATTCATGTTGTGGGTAAGGTGAGATATCAATCACATCTAGAGCTAAAACTGCCTGGAAGATAGGGATCAAATTAGGGTTTTTCACTGACAATCCTTGGGGACCCTGACTTGAAACTTCTCAAACTCCTCACTCATGATGAGTTGGCCTAGGAATCATCTTTATATCATCTCTATGCATCATTCCATGATCTCATGGCCCTTGGATTGGGTCTCAACCTTTCCCAAATCTTCAGTTATCTTAGGGTTGACCCAGTCAAAACCCTAATTCTATCATTCATGGTTGAATCTTCTGAACTCTTGCATGATGACTTCTCTAGGCTTCATGAAGGCTATCAAGACATCTCATAGGCTTTCCCAAAACATCAAGTTCATTCTCAAAGTCTCAGAATCACCTGAGGAGCACCCACAACTCTCAAGCTATGAAGCACACAACCCTGGTTTCAATCCACTTCCTCTGAGGATCTCTTGAACTTTCTGATGAAGGTATCCACTTTCAAACACTCAATGAATAAATAATTGTTGGTCAAATTTTGGGGTGCAACAGCTGCCCCTATTCAAACGGCTTGAACCTGACTGGGTGAGAAGCGAACGGCTCTCACCCAATCAAGGTGCGAGACGATTGAATACCGGTAAACCTGAAAATTTGCCAACTGCACGAGCACCCGGTACTCTGCGGGGAACAAATCTTTGAATACTACAACACTGGCTGCTCAACAACTAGCTGGAGAAATGTCGACCTGGCATCACCGTCAGACAATCAAAATACCCAACATTACCGCTGGAGAACCAAATCTGACATCACCGTCGGACGATCGAAGTACCCTGCGTCACCGCTTGGAGAACTAAACCTGACATCACCGTCGGACGATCGAAGTACCCTGCATCACCGCTGGAGAAACTGACTTGGTCTTCAGACCCACACGGATCACTCTGTTGTATCTACAAACTCTGGAACCTTGTCTTCAGCCACCCGTTGATTCATCAACACGGAAATCTGAACTCACAGGAGCTTTCTGATATCGCCTTCGGGCGCTTACGAAATCCATCTTCAGATTAGACATCATTGTTGGAGCAGACATATCATGCTGCTGAGGACTTCAAGAATCATCTTGAACAAACAGATCCGTCGGGCATCTTCAAGAATCGTCCTGAACTGATAACCTTTCCGGAGCAAACATTCTGTTGGGTATTCCAGAAATCTTCCTGGGCAACTCTTGCTGGAGACGCTATTGGGGAGCTCAAGTATCATACTAGGCGAACCACTCGGGAAGCTGTACTGGGGTCTTAAGAATCGTCTTAAGCAAATGGCCCTGCTGAGGGACTTGGGAATCATCTCGAACTGAAGACTTCGCTGGGGATCTCAGAAATCATTTTGAGCGAGCGACCGTGGGGATTACCCCGGGGTCTTTAAGAATCATCTCAAAAGCGACCTTGCTGGGGAGAACATCAAGAATCGTCCTGAGCAACCGGTCTTTTGGTGGTACACCTGTTCAACAAGGATGATGATGACCTAGATCATGCTTATGGTGCATATGCTTCTGCGCCATGCCCCACACAGTGGGAATGATATGGGTTTATGCTAAATGCCATGCAATCATGCACAATGCTATGCAACGTTAAATTCTATGCAGTGTTAAATGCTATGCAGTCATGCACAATGATGCGATCCCGTCAGCAAAATGAATGCCGAAGGGGGGAATCCTCCTGTCAAGGAGAAAGAACCACTCAGGTAGAGGAATCATCCTGCTGAGGAGAACGTGAACACGCCAACATCAATCAGGCTCTGTATGGGGAATTGATCTTCCGCGAACTGCTGCAGGGGAACAACTTCAGCTGACTGCTGCAGGGGATGAAGCTCTACGAGAACTTGGATCTGCTGATATCAGTCGCGAGAATGAACTGCGCGGCCGTCTCGGCTACTCTTCTGGGGATGACCACTCTGAGGGGAACCAACTTCAGCTGCTCAACACTCCACTGGGGAAAAACCAATCATGATCTGATCAACTTCCAAGGATTCGGATCTCTTGGACATCTGCAAACTCGGCTGAGGAAGGAGAAATCATTCTGCTTCGATGGAGAGAGTGCGATTCTGGGGAAACACAGCATTAGCTGCCCCACGCTCTGCTGGGGAACATCGATCATGATCTGATCGACTTCCAAGGATTCTGCTTTTCTGCGGACTCAGCCGGGGAGAGAAATCATTCTACTTCGCTGGAGAGTGCAACGCCGATGAGGAAACTCAATTTCGCCGGGGAAGAAGGAATCATCTGACTTCAGGGGAAGAGTACAACTCTGCAGGGGAATACAACATCAGCTGTTCCAACACTCTACTGGGGAAGAAGGAATCATCGAACTTCAGGAGAGAGCCTGACTCTGGTGAGGAATCTCAATTCCACTGGAGACTTCAGTCTGGCACCATCAGTTACTGCATCCTTCGGCTAACGAACAGCCTCCTGCGAAACCTGCACTTGTGACCCGGTGCGGGGGGGGACACCTGCTTTGGTGACTTTACTGGGGAAAACACGAGCTCCAGTACCCAAACATTTCTATGAACTCTGCACTTGTGACCCGGTGCTGGGGAAAGACGACATCATTCTTCGGTGCTTGGCTCAGCCGATGAGGTGACATTCCTTCAGGACGCGTCTGCTTGGGGAAGAGAATCACCTCTACCTGGGGAAGACATATCAATGCTCACCATCTTGCGTTTAGATTCTGCGGAGGAGAGACTACTGAACTCTGCTGGGGAAGGAGGACTCATCCTGCTTCGGGGATGCGCACGGCACATTTTCTGGCAAGTGCTACACCTGCAACAACACAAACAAACAGACAAGATACCCTCCTCAAAAGGGGCATATCCAGGTTATTATCTCGTGACAATATTCAATTAATTAGTTGCTTCAACAATCAATGGGCCTAGGCCCGCAGGTTTATGTATGCACATTTTATCAAAAAACATCGGCGTTTTCATTCGCAAACAAAACAGATAAATGCTAAGCAGTCAAGTAGAATTGCTGAATAATGTGCATTTTATTGATGATGAACCCCTGAACGGGCAAAAATGTTTTACAATAGAGGCAAGCTCCTGGAATGAGGAAGCCGCGCAAAAAGAAAACATAAATATACATCAGTATATACAAATGTCGGCAATCGAGGCGTAGACGAACACCATGAGTTGATCCCTCTAAGACCCACTCGACTTCGCTACTTCTCCGATGCTTCAGCTTTGGAAGAGATTGATTCAGATAAACGGCACTCAGGTCTTCCGAACCACTAAACAATGAAAGTCCGTACGCGGAACGCAATCATTTGCTCATTCAAATCCCTAACTTTTGCGTGAACCGCCCTTTCGGGTTTTCAGTTCACCGGGATACCCTTTTTTGCCGAAGCCGCCCAGTGTAGGTTTTCGACTCCGCGGGTGTACATTTTTTCAATATATCCCTAATTTTTGCCCGAACCTTTTATTCTGTTTTTGGTTCGCCGGGATGCCCCTTTTTTGCCTGGACTCTTTCTTTTTTGTCCAGCGGGTCTCTTTCAAGCAAAGTATTTTTTAACTGCGTCCGCGTTCACCGGGGATGCAAAATCTTCACCATCCATCGTGGATAACAACAAAGCTCCTCCTGAGAAGACCTTGCTGACGACATACGGCCCTTCGTAATTCGGAGTCCACTTGCCCCGGTGATCGGAGTGTGGCGGAAGAATCTTCTTCAGGACGAGATCACCCGTCTGAAAGCTTCGAGGACGCACCTTCTTATCATAAGCTTTCTTCATTCGGCTTTGGTATAGGCGACCAAATGCAATCGATGCTAGCCTCTTCTCGTCCATCAGGCTGAGTTGGTTCAAGCGATTCGTAATCCATTCTGCCTCATCAAGTTTTACATCAACCAAAACTCGTAAAGAGGGAATCTCCACTTCTAACGGCAGGACAGCTTCCATGCCGTACACCAAGGAGAAAGGAGTTGCCCCGGTCGACGTACGCACCGTCGTACGATAACCGTGCAAGGCAAACGGAAGCATCTCGTGCCAATCTTTATACGTCACAACCATCTTCTGAACAATCTTCTTGATGTTCTTGTTGGCCGCTTCAACAGCGCCATTCATCTTCGGCCGGTAAGGAGATGAGTTGTGGTGTTCGATCTTGAAGCTCTGGCACAGCTCCTTCATCATCTTGTTATTCAAATTCGAACCATTATCAGTAATGATCCGCTCGGGAATTCCATAGCGACAGATGATGTCCCTCTTTATGAATTTAGCTACCACCTGCTTGGTCACATTAGCGTACGAGGCTGCCTCCACCCATTTGGTGAAGTAGTCGATAGCTACCAGGATAAAACGATGACCATTAGACGCAGTGGGCTCGATCTTGCCTATCATGTCGATGCCCCACATGGAGAACGGCCAAGGGGAGGACATGACATTCAATGGGCACGGCGGCACATGAACTTTATCAGCATAAATCTGGCATTTGTGACATTTCTTCGCGAATCTGAAGCAATCCGACTCCATCGTCAGCCAGTAATATCCTGCTCTCAGGATCTTTCTCGTCATGGCGTGCCCGCCGGCGTGCGTACCAAATGTGCCCTCATGGACTTCTTCCATGAGCATACTTGCTTCTTTCTCATCCACACATCTGAGTAGCACGAGATCGTGGTTTCTCTTATACAACACTCCATCAGGGTTGAGGTAAAAGTTTCCAGATAACCTCCTCAGAGTCTTCTTATCTTGGGTTGACGCACCCGCAGGATACTCCTTGGTCATAAGGAAGGTCTGGATATCGTGGAACCATGGCTTGCCGTCAGTGGCATCATCGATTGCGAACACAAACGCTGGTCTATCAAGCCGCGAAAGCACAATTCTTGGAGCCTCATTCCAATAATTGACTTTGTACATTGAAGCCAGCGTGGCTAAAGCATCAGCCATTTGATTTTCAGCCCGGGGTACATGATGAAGCTCTACTCGGTCGAAGAACGGAAGCAGCCTCCTGGCATAGTTCATGTACGGCACTAAATTCGCTTGACGAGTTTCCCACTCCCCTTTAATCTGATTGATTACAAGCGCTGAGTCACCATATATGTCTAGATTCTTGATTCTCAAATCAATTGCCTCTTCTAGACCCATAATACACGCTTCATACTCGGCTTCATTGTTGGTAACTGGAAACGTCAGTCTTGCAGTAAACGGGATATGGGATCCGTGAGGAGTCATAATGATAGCCCCGATACCACTTCCATAGGAATTAACCGCTCCGTCGAATATCAACTTCCGCTGAGACTTCCTATCTGGCCCCTCATCGGGCAATGGCTCATCACAATCCTTCGCCTTGAGAAACATAATGTCCTCGTCAGGGAATTCGAACTTCATCGGCTGATAGTCTTCGATTGGCTGTTCGGCAAGGTAATCAGACAATACGCTCCCCTTGATGGCTTTCTGGGAGACGTACTGAATATCATATTCTGTTAACACCATCTGCCATCTGGCAATCCTGCCCGAAAGAGCCTGCTTTTCGAAGACGTACTTGATCGGATCCATCTTCGAAATCAGCATAGTGGTGTGGTTGAGCATATACTGTCGTAGACGTTTGGCAGCCCAAGCTAGTGCACAACACGTCTTCTCCAGCATCGAGTATCGAGATTCACACTCAGTGAACTTTTTACTCAAATAATAAATGGCATGCTCCTTTCTGCCCGTCTCGTCGTGCTGACCGAGAACACACCCCATACTATTCTCCAGAACTGTCAAGTACATGATTAATGGTCGTCCAGCCACTGGGGGTATCAAGATCGGAGGTTCTTGAAGATACTGCTTTATCTTATCGAATGCCTTCTGGCAATCCTCATTCCAAGTAATCGCCTGATCTTTCTTTAAAAGTTTGAACATCGGTTCACAAGTGGCCGTGAGCTGAGAGATAAACCTTGCAATGTAGTTTATTCGGCCCAAGAAACCACGAACTTCTTTTTCTGTTTTCGGCACTGGCATCTCTTGGATAGCTTTTATTTTTGCAGGATCGACTTCAATACCTCGTTCACTAACGATAAACCCCAATAACTTTCCGGATCGCACTCCGAAAGTGCACTTGCTAGGATTCAGCCTCAGCCTGAACTTCCTAAGCCTTTCAAACAGCTTCAACAAATTGACCAGATGCTCCTCCTCCGTTTGGGACTTTGCAATCATGTCATCAACATAGACCTCGATCTCATGATGAATCATATCATGAAACAAAGTTACCATTGCTCGCTGGTAAGTGGCCCCTGCGTTCTTCAGACCGAAGGGCATTACCTTATAGCAAAACGTGCCCCAGGGGGTGATAAACGTCGTTTTCTCCATGTCCTCCGGCGCCATCTTAATCTGATTGTAACCGGAGAAGCCATCCATGAACGAAAACACGGAAAACTGGGCTGTATTGTCGACCAACACATCGATATGAGGCAACGGGAAATCATCCTTAGGGCTCGCCCTATTCAAATCCCGATAATCGACGCACATGCGTACCTTACCGTCCTTCTTCGGTACAGGCACTATGTTGGCGACCCACGGAGGGTAAGTGGTAACGGCTAGAAATCCTGCGTCCAACTGCTTCTGGACTTCTTCTTTGATTTTTACAGCCATGTCTGGTCTCGTCCTCCTGAGTTTCTGCTTGACTGGAGGGCAATCTTCTCGCAACGGCAAGCGATGAACCACGATATCAGTGTCAAGTCCGGGCATATCCTCATATGACCAAGCAAAGACGTTACTATACTCTCGAAGCATCTCAACCAGTCTATGCTTGACATCATTCTGCAGCGCGGCCCCTATTCTGACATTTCTGACGAGCTCCTCAGAACCCAGATTTATGATCTCAATGTCCTCCTCGTGAGGCAGAATAACCTTTTCCTCTTGTCTCAACAAGCGGGCCAACTCTTCCGGAAGGTCTTCGTCTTCATCAATCTCATCCTCGGCTTGATAGATCGAGCAATCAAAGTCGTAGTGAGCCGTAGGGGGTCCAGAGTCGATGTCATCTGTTACGTGGATCCTGCAATAACAAGGGTTAAGTTTAAAGCAAGAATATGCAGGTTAGCACGAACCTCGTTGCCATTTTGCTGTTTTTCGAAACAAACATAAAGCATGAATAACAGAGAACACAACATTTGATTACGAAGAAAACGCCTTTTATTTATTAACAAAATGCATACACATAATCCAACAAGGCCCTGACAGTAAAACCACTATGCCCCGGGCAGGACATAGGGTGTACAAAGATTGTAAAAAGCAATTCATTACTCTTCGCTTGTCAGCTTGATAATCTCCTTGATGGTCCAATTGTGGAGGCGCTCGCCTGGCTTGCTCGGTTGAATCCAGGCGTCAAGATCGCAATCACTGTCCCCGCTGTCCTCTGACGCAGCGTTGATGCTCTCGAAAATTACTCCCCCTTTGGTGAATAAGATCGGCCCATGAGACGAACTGCCAGAAGAAGATGAAGCTTCAGCTCCAGGAGAATACCCTAATCCAAACTTATCCTGCTTGATTGGTATATCCAAAACATGCCCCCAGCCTGGGGTGGAACCAGCTTCGACAACGGCTCTAGCTTCCTTAAACGAGGAGAGGTTCAATTCTTGCTTCTCTGCGACAACGGGAGCTACCTCCTTCACCCTGACGGTTTCAAATGCTTGGCAAAGAGTCTCATGGATCTCACCATCCATTTCGACGTATTTAAAGGACGATAGGTGGCTTACCATGATGTCCTCTTCACCGCAGACTGTGACTATGCTGCCCCCAACAGCATATTTAAGCTTCTGATGCAGCGTGGACGTCACGGCACCAGCAGAATGGATCCACGGCCGACCTAAGAGGCAACTATAGGCGGGCATGATATCCATGATATAGAAAACCGCATTAAACGTCTCTGGTCCAACTTGAATTGGCAGGGTCAATTCTCCGAAGACGTGGCGCTTGGTTCCGTCAAAGGCCTTCACGACCAGATCACTGGGCGTGCACAGCAGTCCACGGGTATCCAACTTCATCAGTGCCTTCTTCGGAAGCACGTTAAGCGAGGAGCCCGTATCCACTAGGACATGTGACATAATCGTGCCTCTGCACTCTATTGAGACGTGCAAGGCGCTATTGTGATCTCTTCCCTTAGGAGTTAGCTCCAGATCTGTAAATCCCAGCCCATTACCAGCATTGACATGGGCCACCACCTCCTCGAGTTGATTTACTGATATCTCCTGTGGCACGTATGCAGCATTCAATACTTTCAGCAAGGCGTTGCGGTGCGCTTCATAACACAGCAACAGGTTAAGAATAGAGATCTTCGACGGAGTCTGATGAAGATGATCTACAATTTTGTAGTCACTTTTCTTGATCAGTCGCATGAACTCTTCAGCATCTTTAACCAGCAAGTCTTTTTCTGCCCCTGCAGGGACCTCTTCAACAGCTTTACCTTTACCTTTATCCACAGCGTCAGCTCGGACCACTTTCTCCGCTGCAACCTCTGCTGGTGCGAATACTCTACCGCTTCTAGTGATGCCACTGACTTCGGTAAGATTCTGCGCAGTCGATCCTGATGGCTCAAGCTCTATCTTCTGACCATTACAATAAACTTCGGCGCCATAATGCCATGGAACGGCATTGGTACTCTCGAATGGGATTGGTCCGGCCCTGGTGATGGTGATAGAAGGCGGACGGGGCGCAGAAATAGTAATAGGGTGACGAGGAATAGTAATGGTAGCAACTTCGTCTGCCTGCTTTAGCACGACCTCCCCTGATGTACTTTCAATGCTCCGGCTGAATTGCAAAATACCCTCGGACATCAGACTTTGGATACCTTCGATCAGCTGCTCACACCCATCAGGAAGTGTAGCACAAGCCATACATAACTCTCCACATCCAGGAAAGAAGCCCTTCTTCAGCAACTTAGCCTTAACAAAACTCAACGGCGTCTTCAAATCTTTGACATCAGTCAGCAAGTCTGAACTCTCCTCAGTGATAACAGCATTCACTCCGCCCCCCTTATGATGAGGCATTGGATTTTTGGTGACGTTGGGCACGCTGTCAGAAAAGTTGATAACCTTGGCGTCCACCAAGTCCTGGACTTTGTGCTTAAAAGCTTTACAATTCTCAACCGTATGGCCAGGTGCCCCAGAGTGAAATTCGCAAGTAGCATTAGCATCATACTCCGGTGGTGGTGCCCCTGTCAAGGGAGCCATTGTCCTCTTGTGAACCAATTGGAGCTGAAGCAACGTTTGCAGAAGCTGTGCATATGACATAGGTGGAGTTTCAAGATGACGGTTTGCCAGGGGACCCCGATTCTGATATCTCTTATATCCCTGATTATTCTGTTGCTGGGGCTGCTGCTGCGGCTGCGGCTGCGGCGGAGCAGCTGGGATGTTTATGCTAGCAATCTGAGGCTGAGGGCCCTTGCCCTTCCTCCTAGCATTAGTGACAGCACTGGCATCTCCCTCTCGACGCTTGCCAGTATAGGGTTTTTTGCTAGCTCCTCCAGCTGAGGATGATTCGCCCTGAATTTTTCCGATCTTTATACCGTTCTCAACATGCTCGCCCAAAGTGATGAGGGCCGAGAATGTTCCAGACATGCCACTAACCAGCTTTTCATAATAGACTCCAGGAAGGGTAGCCACGAACATTTGCACCAACTCACGTTCAACCATCGGTGGTTGGACCCGAGCAGCCAATTCACGCCACCGCTGGGCGTACTCTTTGAAGCTTTCATTGTTCCGCTGTGAGAGATTCTGAAGCTGAACTCGGTTGGGAGCCAAGTCGCTATTATATTGATAGTGGAGAACAAACGCTTCTGCAAGATCTTTCCAGGTGCGCACAGCAGCGGGCTCCAAACCCATATACCACTCGAGCGATGGACCAAAAAGACTATCCTGAAAGAAGTGCATCAGCAGCTTCTCATCGTCAGAATAAGCGGACATCTTTTTATAATAAGATCGGAGGTGAACACGGGGACAAGTAGTGCCTCTATACTTCTCAAAGATAGGCACCTTGAACTTGTGAGGTACTTTAAAGTCAGCAATCAACCCGAGTTTGGACATGTCAACGCCCAATGTGTTCTGATTTTCTATATCTCTCATCTTGTCTTCCAGCGCCTTGAACCTGAGTCGAGCCTCAGCAGTCAACTCTGCCTCTACACCTCTCTGAGAGAATATGTCATCCTGATGGTCCTCCAGCCACGGTTGAGGCACCACCATATTTCCTGCACCGACATTGCCGTTGACCGGCCCTATGTTAACATTGGCACCCAAACTACCATTGACGGCGCCAGCCGTGTTGAGTCCGAGGTTAGTCATAAGATTGCCGTTAGCACTGTCGTTGCCCCCGGCAGCAGGAACAACGTTCTGTGGAGTATCCCCTTGAGGAGGAGTAGGCACGGCCCCGCCGTGAAGTATTCCATTACTGTCAACCCTGGAGATGAGAGGTTGAACCAAAGTACGAAGCTGGTCTTGCCCATTCGCAACTACTTGCATCAGCTCCATAAAACGATCCATCCGTTCACGAAGCTCTTGAACATCTGACTGTACCTGGTCCATTATCCTTGTCTGATTGGCGCGAGTTGAGTAGCGGTGGATGAGTCTTTGATCAATCCTGGAGATCGAAAGCAGCTCGGAACCTGAGTACCTGAAAAACCTGTCAACATCAAAGGTTAGGAAAAGGTAACAGAATGTATGTCATGCAAAAATGCTTTATGCAGATGCATGCGTGTGTCTGTGTGCTTGAGAGATTATCCCCCGGTCCTGGCACCTGTTGGCAATAATAAGGAGAGGAATCTGGGCCCAATCATGGAAATAGTAACCTCACATAGCAATAGTCAGATTCGACACATCAAGGACCGAGAACTCATACGCATCAGTCTTCCTGAGAAAGGCTGCAGTAACGCAATAAGAGGCGAGAGATCCTGGATCGGGAAACGGTACCTGCCACAGACACACGCCAATGGAATGATTATGCAAGCTAATGCAAAATGCAGGTATGCAACAATATATCCAGGTGGCTGCTGTGGAGATTCGATGTCAACAGTCACTGATGAGAAGGAAACCCCGGTGTAAAGCCACTGATCTGATCTGCTGAGAATAACTATCTGATAGGATCGAGATCAGTATTTTGCCCTGTCAAGAGTAAGTGACTGATAATAATGACCCCGGGTGCGAGATCAAGGAACATCTGTTGATGAAGTTTTCAGACCCCCAAATCAAAAATCTGCCCTCTCAAGAACAAATGCACAGCTGCTGATGAGATCTTCAAACCCCACTCAAAATCTGCCCTATCAAGAACAAATAACAACTGCTGATGAGATCTTCAGACCCCACTCAAAATCTGCTCCATCCAGAACAAACCACTGACGATAATACACTGATCAAGGCCTGCTCTATCAAGAACAGACAAACACCCGATGATAAGATCCTCTGATCAAACCCTTGCTCTATCAAGAACATATCTGCAACTGAGAACCCAACATAACTGATTCACTGTCAAGAAAACCAGGTAGTCTGGAGGTCAAAGTTTCCTGCAATATCCCAACCCCACTCACAGGTATGGACCTAATCCACGGACAAAGGTACGGCATCCTATGCGGTCATCAGCGTCACAGACTTTCATGAGTGACGATACGATTCCCAGAAGGAGTGGCATCGTCAAGTCATGAAGAGGCCTCTCTTAGCTGACTTCCAAATGATCGGTCCCCAGAGTCGACAATCCTCACGTCTGGACTCCCCTCAGATCCTCAGGACCGGAAAGGAGCACCTCTGCAAGAATCTCGTCTGAGCGCAGATTTTCGTAGGGAACTGTGCCTGCTCAGCAGACAGGTTCGTCTACTACTTCTCCGCAACTATATCTAGGTGTGTACTCAAGCCCAGGTCCGGCTTCTCACTCACAGTAACATCCCTCTCCCACAGCAGCACAGATAATCATATCAAACTGGAAATAAAATGCGGGAAATAAAATGCGGGAAGTAAAGTGCGGGAAGTAAAGTGCGGGAAGTAAAGTGCGGGAAGTAAAGTGCGGGAAGTAAAGTGCGGGAAGTAAAGATGCGATAAATAAACGCAACCCAACAAGCAAACACACAAACGATAGGATTGACTCTCATAGGGAACCGGAGAACCAGAGATTCTGGTTTCGGTCCCCAGCAGAGTCGCCAGCTGTCGCTTGCGCGAAAATAAGGTGCCGGCATGACAGAAGAGTCGCCACCTTTCGTTATTTATCCCTCAGAGCGGGAAAGGAAACGATCGGAAAAACCTGACGAAAAAAGGGTAAGACAAGGTCATCGCAACCATTGTCTGGGTTCGGGAGTCGGTTACGCAAGGGGAAGGTATTAGCACCCCTCACGTCCGTCGTACTCGACGGGATCCTTGCTTGCTTGTTTACTTGGACGGGTTGGTTATAATCTATCTACCTATCAAGGCTGGCTGAAAAAGAAAAGAAAAATGACTCGGCAAAGCGTCGCACTTTATGCCTACGTATTCTCATCAGAGAATGAGAAATCAGAGTCAACGTAGTTCGGCTAACTACGGGGGAAGATGGGGAAGGTTGCTCGCTAGGATATCGCATCCTATGCCTACGTACTTTCATCTGGTATGAAAGATCAGAGCAAACGTAGTTCGGCAAACTACGGGCTATCTCCTAACATAAGTGTTTTTTATTGTGTTTGCGATTTCAACCGCACTAGAGACTATGACCTGAGAGTGAATGCGTCGCATGTCACCCAAAGGGTACCATACTAAACATCCATCCTCAGATAGCTTAAGGCTCGTAGCGTACGAAAGAAATCATTCATGATTACTGTATTTTAAACTGCTTCGAGATGAGAAGAGAACAGGCCCAACTAGGAGGGAGACTATCAAGTCCTACTGTTATCATGCCATGGATTCATCCTATGGTTGAGGTTTAAACAGGGAACTCCTAGATGTTGTCATGCATAGGTTTCAACCTAAAAGTTTATCATCAAATCCTCATCTGAGGAAATGAGAGTCCTAAGGGATCATGTCAATGATACACCAAAACAGACAAAAACATCAGCTTTAAAATGCATGCAATGCAAGTGAGGGAGGAAATGTGTGTGGGGCTTCAGCCTCCACAAGCTCGTCTCGACCTCAAGCCAGTCATGAAATAACAGCAATCATACTGAAGATAAACAACAAGCTGTCAAGCAATAACAGATAAGGGAAATGAAGTTGCCATCAGGCAAACAAAACACATGCTTGAGAAAGAAAGAATCTACTCCCTAATCCTAACCCTAACACAGAATCCTGAAGCAAATCTAAGCACTAAAGCAAGACCCTAAACAAAAGAAAACAATCCCAGTCTTCAAGCTTCAGAACAAGCTTACCAAAGAAAGGGAGCTAAGCAAGCAGACTCATAGTGTCTTCCTCAGGAAAGCACTAGGAGGTGTATACTCAGGAGTCATATCCTATGTGGCTCAACCACTGTGATCAGTTTACGTTCCTCCTCAGGAGAAACTAAACTCACAAGCAGGCTCCAACATCACTGGATATTTAGGAAATCCTATCTGAACTAGTGGAACTAAGTGAATAGACTCATAGGACCTTCCTCAGGAAAGTACTAGGAGGCTTCCACTTAGGAGTTGTATCCTATGTGGCTCAACAACTGTGATCAGTTTACATTCCTCCTCAGGAGAAATTAAACTCACAAGTTGGCTCCAACATCATTGGATACTTGAGAAATCCTAGATAAACTAAGGGAATTAAGTGAATAGACCCATAGGACCTTCCTCAGGAAAGTACTAGGAGGCTTCCACTTAGGAGTTGTATCCCATGTGGCTCAACAACATGTGATCAGTTTACATTCCTCCTCAGGAGAAATTAAACTCATAAGTTGGCTCCAACATCATTGGATACTTAAGAAAGAGGTGAGAAGAAAGGATGAAAGTCATTCATAGTGCCTTCCTCAGGAAAGTACCATGAACTTCCTTCAAACTTCAGGATCTCAAACCTCACAAACAGGGAATAAGCCAAGCTCTGAGTCTCTGAGTCTTGATCTTCAATCTTCACTTCATGATGCTCTCCAACAAGGTCTTCAAGACAACACAAGCCCCACAACAAATTCCCCACAATGAACCCCAAAGATGAACAGATAACCACAGGGTAGACAAAATCAATAGGCAACTTCAGAAAATACCTAAAAATACTAAACCAATGGGGAAAAATCTAACAATTATTCACAAGGGTCTACAATGCATACCCATAACATCCACATAGGCCTCTACCTAAAAATCAAGACAAAACTATTCAAAGAAAATGAATTCTTCACCTAAGCACAACCTAAACCCTAATTAGGATACCCTAAATCTACCCTAATTAAACTAATCAAAATTTAATTCTAAAATTCTAGAATAAATCCTATGGGGAACTATGATTCATCATCTAATTGCACAAATAAGAATGGGTTAAAAAGACTAAAGGAAGGTCCTAAAACAAATTCTACAAACTGAGGTATCAACTAAAAGAAAGAAAATACACTATATTAAAGAAAATACCACTAAAAATTCTACATTAAAAATAAAATTCCATTTTTATTTTTATATTTTTCTACACAAAATTATCTAATCATAGAAAAAAGAATGGCCAAAAAAGAGTTATTTTTCATTTATTTATGAATTTCTAAAGACAAGAAAAATATTAAAAGAAAATAAAAGAATTTAAAACAATTAAAGGGAGGGGGGTGGAAACAGTAACACGCGCCAGTTGAATTTAGTTGGGCCAGAATAGGGGGGGGTGTGGATAGCACGTAGGCCCATGTTAAAACCAGAAAATCAATTAGTAAAATGAAAAGAAAAAGAAAAATACTTGGTGCGAAAAGAAACCAAATTCAGTTCAAATCAAATGGGCTTTGGAAATGGGGGTGTGGGTAACAATACTCGACTTAAGCCCAATCACCAATTTAAATGAAACGACCGCGTATGGATGTATTCAGAGTTCCCTCATAAACGAACTTCAAATCGTGGCCGTGAGATCTTGGCTTTGGCCAAGGGTCAGACTTGGATCCAAGGGCCACCAAGTCGTCTTCCCCAATTTCAAATATTTTGGAGCCAACTCCATTGATGATCACTCAAGAACACTTCATCTGCAGCCACTCGTATTCCCTCAATTCTCCACTAAAATTAACAAAACAAAACCCATACTTGCTCCATTTTTCATCCTGGTTCTAATTATGATCTCAAAATCCATTAATATGAACCCTAGCTCTAAACACGATAAAGATCCTAAAAACTGATCAAGAACCAATGTTGTCAATTCTCAAAATTGAATGTGCTAACATGTTCCTCATCTCGCACTGAGCATTTCTAGCCAAAGAACTAAGACTATCTTTCACTATTAAGGGAGTTCTTGATCTCAACAGAATTTAGGTCACCATATGAATCATCACCAAATCAAGCCAAATTCTCCAGAAATGATCTACTACTAATACCTAACTATTCTAGCCTATCAATTCCAATAAATTGTGAATAAATTAAGGAGTAGAGAGAAAGATACCAACCTGATAAAATGAGATGAACAGACCAAGGAATTATTCAAATCAAGGCTTGATTCTTTCCAGATTCCTTCAATGGACCAATATCTTGCTTCTGTTTGCAATAAAACTCCTTGAAAGTGTCTGATTCCTTGAAACTGATTTTGAAATGCAGGCTGCCAAACTCGAATGCAAGATCATCAATTATCCATGGATTCTCCCTCAGTTTGCTATGCACACACTCAGTAATACCAATGGAACTTGTTGTAGTTGAAATTATCAACTGAAATGATGTGGAACTTAGAAATTGGTTGTGACTTGCAAGTGAAGAAATGCAATTGTGCTCTCTCTCTCCTCTCTCAATTCTCTCTCTATCACCAACCTCATACTCATCATGATGCACTCTTCTTATAATGATCATTAGACACTTCTAGATTCATCTAGAACATGGTGGAAAGTTCTTGAAAATCTCATGTGGGGACAAGTTGAAAATCTCATATCCCATGCCTTATGCCTTGCAATGTGGTCTTAAAATATCTTTACATGAGATATTGAGAAGGAGTGCACAACTACAAGCCTTGGTTTTGCCTTGTGTAAGGTTTTTTCAAGTTGCCTTCTTTTTCAAGTAACAAGTTTTCAAAGCATCACCCATTTTAAAGCTTCAAATCAAAATTCTAGCTAAACCAATGTTCTCAAAATGATGTTTCCAATCAAAATGATATATTGGATGACCTATTTTGGATTTGTGGATCTTCCAAATCAATTTTCAAATTCAACTTTTCAAACTTATATGCCATTTTTAGTTCATTTTTGACCAATCCTGTAACTTCATGCTATGAGCTTTTCCAACAATTCATGACCTTCTTTCTAGACTTAAAATCCCATTTTGAACAACTTTCATGTTTTGAGTTTCTCCATTTGAGGCTTGGAAATAGGAGTTTTAGGCATTGGCTAAAATGACCTATAACTGACAAATGACCAAAATACCCCTGTCTTGTTCAAACCATAAGTTGAGTTCCACAAATCCTATCAAGGACTTCTACCACTCAACTTAAAGCTAAGAAGAAGCTCTTCAACATTCATGTTGACCAAGAAATCATAGGAATCCTCCTACTAGGGCAAAAGTTGTCTGCAAGTTGGGTGACTTTCAAGGACCCAGATTCACACACCTCTGCTGACCTGTAATTTGTCAAAACCATAACTTGAGCTCTGCAACTCCTATCAAGGACTTCCACCACTCAAATTGAAGCTAAGAACAAGCTCTACAACATTCATGTTGTGGGGAAGGTGAGATATAAATCACATCTAGAGCTAAAACTGCCTGGAAGATAGGGATCAAATTAGGGTTTTTCACTGACAATCCTTGGGGACCCTGACTTGAAACTTCTCAAACTCCTCACTCATGATGAGTTGGCCTAGGAATCATCTTTATATCATCTCTATGCATCATTCCATGATCTCATGGCCCTTGGATTGGGTCTCAACCTTTCCCAAATCTTCAGTTATCTTAGGGTTGACCCAGTCAAAACCCTAATTCTATCATTCATGGTTGAATCTTCTGAACTCTTGCATGATGACTTCTCTGGGCTTCATGAAGGCTATCAAGACATCTCATAGGCTTTCCCAAAACATCAAGTTCATTCTCAAAGTCTCAGAATCACCTGAGGAGCACCCACAACTCTCAAGCTATGAAGCACACAACCCTGGTTTCAATCCACTTCCTCTGAGGATCTCTTGAACTTTCTGATGAAGGTATCCACTTTCAAACACTCAATGAATAAATAATTGTTGGTCAAATTTTGGGGTGCAACACCAATCAAGGACTTCTAGTACTCAAATTAAAGCTAAGAACAAGCTCTACAGGTTCCATGTTGGCCAAAAATTGATGTGAGACTTGTATCTTGAGGTAGGTGGTGTTGAAGTCAGACACTAAATAGGGGATTTTACCCTGAGAACCCTAATTTAGTAACTTCTCACACACTTAACCCTTGATGAATTGAACTTGAAATGATGTCTCATATGTCTTAGCACAACATCCCATGACCATAGAGACTTTGAATTGAGTTTCTATCTTCTTCAATTGCACAATTGAATGAGGATTTACCAGATGAAAACCCTAACTACAATACTTTCAACTGTGGCTTGTTCCACTTCACACAACAACTTGAATAAGCTCCATAATGACACTCAAGGACGTCAGTGAGCTTTCTTTACATCTAATATCCATAGACATGGCTTCACAAGCCTCTGATGCTCTTCAGTTTGCCTCCCAGTTAGGGGTTATCCCATACACATCCATCTGTTCTTTAACAAGACACTGACCACTTCAAGATGTCCTGATGACCACTCAAGCTTGAGTAACAACCCCTGCTTAGGCTCAAACCCCTGAGTAGACTCCTCTTGAGGTGCACAAACTTATTGATCCCCTGTTCAATGTAACATGCTATGCAATGCGAATGCTGGAAAGAAATGAAATGAAATGAAACATAAACCCAGTTAAGAAAAAGTTGAGCAAATTTTGGGGTGCAACGCATGTGCACGAAAATCCTTCCAGTTTGGCTCCAAAATGATCCAAATCCCTTGCTGGTAACACGAGGAGTGTGAATGGCTGGGATTTAGTCCTTGTTTGATCTCAATGGTTGATATTACAAGTGTGACTTAAGCTTAAAGAAAGCTTGAAAATGGCTCATCAAAACACACCAAATTCAAATTATAATATTTCCATTGTATTTGAAATATAGTTTGCACTCAAAATATGTATCTACTTGCACAAAAATGATCCATAATGAATTAAATCCAATTTTCTCATTTTAAAGATTTTTCCATGAAAATCACTTTGGGAATTCACCATTCCAAGCCAAATTCATGACTTCTCAAGGCTTGGTTGAACAATTGACACCGTTAGGAGCACATTTGATGTTGGGAAAATCTTCACTTGAAGTGTGCAAGTTGGTGAAATGGACCTATAAATTTATGAGCTATAATCTCATTTTCCCAAAATACCCCTGACTTGCAAGCCTCATAACTTGAGTTCTACAAATCAGATGAAAGACTTCTAGCAATTTTTCGAAATCTAAGACCATGACCTACAACTTTCATGTTCATCAAAAGTTGAGGAGAATCATCCTTCTACGTCAAAAATGGCTTGTAAGTTGGTTGACTTTTGTTGACCAAAATCACATTCATCTAATGACTTGTAACTTGTCTGCATCATAATTTGAGTTCTATAAATCCAATCAACGACTTCTAGTACTCAAAAGAAAGCTAAGAGCATGCTCTACAAGTGTCATGTTGGTCAAAAATTGAGATGAAACTTGTATTTTGAAATAGGTGGTCTTGAAGTTAGGCACTAAACAAGGGATTTAACACTGAGAACCCTAATTTAGTAACTTCTCACAAATTTGATTCTTGATGAATTGATCTTGAAATGATATATTAGACACCTCAACACAACATCCCATGACCATAGAGCCTTTAATATCCTTCAATTTCAACAGTTGATTGAGAAGTTACCAGATGAAAACCCTAGATGCAACATCTTTGACTGTGGCTTGTTCCACTTCACACAACAACTTGAATAAGCTCCAAATGGATCTCAAAGCACTCAATGAGCTCTCTCAAAATCTTATACCCATAATCATGAATTCGCAATCCTCTGATGATCTTTGACTGGCCTCCAAGTTAGGAGCTGACCCACATACACCCATCCATCCTTTCACAAGCCTATTGACCACTTCTAGATGACTTGATGACCATCCAAACTTGAGTAACACCCCTTTCTTAGGCTCATCCCTCTGAGTAGACTCTTGCTGTGCACAACCTCTTGATCCCATATTCAATGAAAAATGCTATGCAATGTAAATGCTAGAAAGAAATGAAATGAAACATAAACCAAGTTAAGAAAAGGTTGGGCAAATTTTGGGGTGGAACAATATGCTTGCATGTTCTTGGTTGTAACCATACCTCTTATATATTTATCACATGTTTACTTTTACCTTTGTTAAGTAATTCCCCCCAAGTGATGAAACTCTTTAGTTCTCATCCAAGTTGCTTCATCTTTTCCCTTCCAAAGGAAAGTCTCTCTATTGACCCTTGGGTCATAGATAGCTCAATACCCTTGTAGGTCTGGATAGAACCTTCTCCCTCTTTTGGTCTGGGAAGAACCAATTGATCCTTATTCTGTAGTTCGTCCCCGAACTACGACCGCTCTGATCTCTCATTGGATAATGAGAATACGTAGGCACAAGATGCGATATCTTGACAAGCAACCTTCCTTTTGGTCTGGATAGAACCAATCAACCTTCCTTTTAGTCTGGATAGAACCAATTGGACTTACCCTTTAGGCCTGGATAGAGCCTTCCCGCTCCTTTTGGTCTGGATAGAACCAATTGGTCTTACAACATAGAGATAGGTAGAGTTTGGTTAACTCTATGTAAGTATCATGGAAATGATTACTTACTCCCCTTTCATGAGTGTACAATGTAGATCTAGAGAGTTTGGATAAACTCTACACAAGCATGGATATTTTGTTCCCTTTGGAACCTTGATCATAATCAAGTGTTCTTCATCCCTAGTGAGGTGAACTACGATTGCTCTGATTCTATCCTATTTAGGATACATAGGCAGAAGATGCGATATCTTTGTGAGCAAACTTAGAAACTATCTTTAGGTCTTTACCTATGCCTTTTACCCAATCCCAATCCATAGAAAACATTTAGCAAGTATTAGCATGCAAACAAACAAAAGGTTCCTGTAGAATACTACAGATGTTTAGGATGTGTAATATCTACCCTAGGCATAACTGAAGGTGAGATAATACTTAGAAGGGGGGTTGAATAACTATGAAAGATTAAAACATAGAATAAAAACTCAAGTATTTTTATCCTGGTTCGTTGAACTCAACTACTCCAGTCCACCCTTCCTAGAGTGATTTGCCTTTCTCAGTCAAGGACTTAATCCACTATTTAATCAAACAGATTACAATAGTAACACCTAAGAACAACTGTTCTTAGTCTTCTCAAGAGCTACTGATCCCAACTGGATCCTCTTAAGGAAACCTTTGACAATCAATGTAAAACTATTACAAGAGTAAGAATGCTTCTAAAAAGCTATTATCACAACTGTGATATTTCTCTTAAGTTTAAGAACAATGAAATAAATTCTTAGAATGAATATGAAAGTATGAGAGCTGTATATTTGATTTCTTTTCAATGCCAACGTCAACTGAAGAATTTGGTGGAGTCTTGCTTTTATAGGCAGCTGATCCAAGGTAGACTTCACATTGAGAAGAGTGTCCAAAAGGTCTGAGCCTTTTTGTCTTCACATCAAGTGACCTTTCCTAGAAGAAGAAAGGACAGAAATATCCTTTTTGTCTGTGTTCTTGTGTCTAGCATAAATAAGGAAAGAGACATTTGATTTACTCCAACGGATATAATCTTTGAATATTTCTTCTTTAGTTTTCAGCAAATATATCAGAGTCTAATTGGGTCAGAGTCTTCTGATGATGATTAGAGTCTTGCTGAATCAGAGTCTTCTGCAGCAGGTGTGCTTTCAGCGTGTTAAAGATCAGAGCATATTTGAGACAGAACTTCAGTACTGGCAGCTTTAGTACTTTCAGAATCTTTTGTAGAAACTATGCTTTGAAAAACTCTTCATACAAAAAATTCTTCTATGCTTCAGATGCTTCTGACTTGCTTCAGATTCTTCTGGAGCTTTTGCTTCAGATCCTTCTAGAGCTTCTGCTTCAGATCCTTCTGGAGCTTCTGCTTCAGAATCTTCTGGAGACTATGCTCAGAATCTTCTGTTGGCAGCAATCAGAATCTTCTAATGAGTGCATCTGGCGCTTCAGAGTCTAGCTAATTTCTTGTGTTCAATTCTGATTTGCTTCTGGAGTGTTAATTTCTTTACTATCTGCAGTAAAAACTCTCAAGCAAATTTTAGAGTATATAATTCTTAAATACAAAATTTCATATTAGTTATCATCAAAACATAGAGATATTATTAAGAACCAATCTGTGTTCTAACAATCTCCCCCTTTTTTATGATGACAAAAACATCAGAAATTTTGTTTAATTGAAAATATTAAAATTATAACTCCCCCTGAGATGATGAATCTCCCCCTGAGTTGAATACAGATAAGGAATAGAAACTTCCCTTTTGTCTTGAGTAATTTTCAGAGTTAGATCTTGATTGTTCTTTTAACATTTGAAAGTTAGAATGTCTTGCAAATTTCAGATTCAGAGTTTGATAATAGTCAAATGATCTAAGAGACTCAGAGTTTCTTTTATAGAGTGTTCTTATCAAATGTTCTGAAATGCTCAGATTAAATGTTAGATAGAATAGATATGTCTGAAGTTTCATTCTGGTGAAGTTAAATTAAACAGTTCAGATCTATATTTTCTCCCCCTTTTTTGTCATAAGCAAAAAGTAAAAACTTTAAAAAGACAAATAAAAGGAAACAGTAAATGAGATAAATCAGTGGAGAAAACTTTGATTCATTCAATGAGTTCAGATCAATAGTACATGCATCAGAAGATATATCAAAAAGTACATAAGCAAACATCAGATGCAAAAACATCAGAATGAAAAAAAATGAAAATCTAAGAGCGTTTTGACAAAAGCATCTTTAATAGATCTGTGATCTCAGAGGAGGACTGCTCTTGCTTAGACATCCACTTAGCCATTGTTTCATTCTTTTGATCCTGCTTTGACATCCACTCTGTCATGTCTTCAAATTTCTTATCCTATTTTTCCATCCAAGACTTGATCACTGATTGACCAGCTTCCAGAGCAGCAATTTTATCCTCAAAATCTGGATGTTCTTTCTTAATCTCAGATGATGAAGGTTGGACATTTCCTGGAGCTTGAACAGAGTCAATTTCCATTGGGTCTGTAGAGTCTGGAACATTTGAGCCAGAAGGAAATTCTACCAGAGTCATGGCCAAAGGATTATCTTCAGATGCAGGTTCAGGAGTTTCTTCTGAAGGTGGAGGAGCATCTGTAAGGAGCAAAGGTTCAGATCTCTTGACAGTCCAGAGCAGATTTCTTGCACCTTTAGCAAATCTGAGCTTCGCATCATCAGAACAAATGTTCTTCAAATTTGAGGCCACAGAGTTGAATCTGTTGATGAATCCATTCCAAATGACATCAGATTCTTGTGCATCCATTATTGC
This sequence comes from Lathyrus sativus, assembly GCA_963859935.3. Lineage (NCBI taxonomy): Eukaryota > Viridiplantae > Streptophyta > Magnoliopsida > Fabales > Fabaceae > Lathyrus > Lathyrus sativus. The sequence goes on along the minus strand of OZ012736.1, from coordinate 216,035,449 downwards.
TGAACACTTCTTCTGTACAGTACCTAAATACAACTGTATTTCTTGCAAAAAGGATTGAAATAAATGATTAACATTAAGTCTAGGCTTAGGATGTAACAGAGTCTCTAGTGTTATTGGTTTTGGTTGGGGAGTTGGTGGAAAAAGGGATTTCTGAATGGAGATCAGAGGAGGAGGGTAGTATGGAATGAAAGGAATTTCAGGTTTATTAGGTTTGGATATGTTTAAAGCGTTTAACAGATGAGGTTTTGCTTTGGTGTGATAGGAAACCACATCAAAGGGTTGATTTGAGTAAGGTTGGAAGGCAGATTTTGGAGGTTCATCAGAAGCAACAGTCTTATCAGATGAAATTGGTATAGCTGAAGCAACAGCTTTGTCATATTTAGCAGAATAAGATATAGTTGCTAATGAACCTACATCTGTCATGGATTGAATGTAGGTGAGAAGGACAGATGGAAGGGTCATTGTGAGTTTGGGTTTCAGAGGGGTGATAGGGTCAGATGGTTCAACTCTGTCATAAAAGTCTTTGAGTTTGAAACCATAAGCAAGATTATGAAATAGGGATGAAACTTGTGCAGAGGAAATAGATGTTCTTGGGTTGGCTGTTGGGTTAGAATTGGGAATCAGGATTTCAGATGATGGTGCAGGTGAGGGAATAGGATCTGAAATATGAACTTTTAATGATACAGGAGGTTCTGGTTGGTTTACTTCAGAATCTCTGTGAGAAGGAGAGATTAGAAAATCTGGATGAATGTCAGATTCTGAAGAGTTTGATGAGGTGGTTGGTGTGCAGGAGGTAGAAGATACTTGAAACACAGTTTTTAATGGTGTGACATCAAGAACTTCTGTCTCAGGAATGTTAGGTTCAGACGTATTGGTTGGTTCTGAAGGAGTTTAAGAAGGTTTTGATGGGTGTTCTGAGGTAGGTGGATCTGATGAAATTGTTATTGGTTCAGATGAAACTGGAACATATGTTATTTTTGTAGGTTCAGAAATAACAGGTACAGATGCAATGTGTTCAGATGATTTGGATGGTGGATTATCTGATGGTGGTTGATTTTCAGAGGCTTTTTCTGGTAGGGTTTCAGATGATTTTTCTGGTTGTTTTTCTTGTGGGTGCTTTTGTTGTTCAGATGGCTTTTGTTTAAATGGTTCAGAGGATTTTTGTTGAGCAGATGGTTGTGGTTGTTGTTCTGTAGGTTGTTATTCTGATGGTTGTGTTGCACCCTAAAATTTTCTCAACCTTATTCCCTTGGTTTATGTTTCAATATCATTAGCATTTGCATATAGAGGCATGTACATAGGTTACTCATCTGCATAGCATAAGCATAGCAAGTCATTCAACAGGGGACCAAGCATTATTCTCATCTCTAGAGGCCTATCAAGAGGTTATTATCTTAATGCAATCTCATTCAAGTCATCAGAAAAGAATTTGAAAGCCATCAAGTAAATGGATCAAGCAAGTGCATCCATCTCCTATCTGAGGATCCCTGAGGATCAACAAAGAAATTGTGAGTTGTGGGCTGAGTATGGGGAATATTTAGACATCATGGGAGACTTAGAAAGTCATTTGGAGAAGGAGACAAGTCATTGATATGATCACAAGAGTTGTGGATGAAGACAGTCAACTAGGGTTTCATCTGGGTCAACCCTGGGTCAACTCTAGGTCAATTGACTGATTGAAAGGCATTGAGGGCTATTAAGGAGATGTGGGGTTTATCATTTGACATGAAGAATAAGGATATGTTGTTATGCTAAGAAGAACTCAAGAGAAATCAAGGAGAAGAGGAGTTTCTAAATTAGGGTTTCTGTGTAAAATCCCCTAGTTTAGGTCAAATTTCCAAGCAAGATAAGTCAAAATGCAAGCTTCAAATGGATCCTTGGCCAACAAGAAACTTGTAGAGGATCTCAATACCTTTAATTTGAGTGGTGGAAGACATCAAGGAGATTTATAGAACTCAAGTTATGGTCCTTGCAAGTTACAGGTCATCTGAGGTATCTGAAATTTTGTCTGTGAAAGTGACTTGACTTCCAAGCAATTTTTACCCCTCAAGGAGATTTCAAATGAATTTATGGTCAACATAAGAATTGTTCCTAATTGTTTTAGCCTTCTAGAATGGTATAGTATGCCTTCATATGATTTTTGGAACTCTAGTTATGGTCTTAGCAAGCAAAGGGTATTTTGGTCATTTGAGAATTACAGGTCATTTCAACCTATGCCCAAAACGCTTACAAGGAAGCTTCAAATGGAAAACTTTACAACATCAAACTTGTTCCAAATGACATTTTGAGTCTAGAAAAGTGACCATGAGAGATTGGAAAGATTCATAGCACAAGGTTTCAAAATTGTTGGATTTAATGAATAAAAATGGACTTAAAAATGAGATTTTTCATATTTTGGCCAAATGAAGCAAAATTATAGGTCATTTTGAATGGAAAGATCATTTTAAAGACATTGGCTAAAGTAGAATTTTGAGCTTAGTTCACATTTTGGGAGTTATTCATGGTTACTTGTGATGGAAGATACATAAACCAAATCCAAAGGAAAGAATGCAAGGGAAGCTTCTCCAAGTTTCTAGGAGGTTCTAAGGACATGTATATATTGATATGAGATGGTTCATGCCATGGTTGGTGATTACATTTTATCAAAACCACAAGTATCATACATTCCTCTCATTTTGCAAAAGCTTCTCAAACCCTCTCAAATCTCCATCAATTCCCACATTTCTTGATTGGATCATCATCAACACCTTTCCTAGATCAGAATTCCATCAAAGATTTGGTAGATTGGAGCAAGGATCGTGCCATCCATCTTCATCATCCAAGTTGCAAGAAGGTTTCAAGTACATGATACAAGAAGGTTGAGTCAAGATCTTTGCATACAGAATCAAAGTGGTAGTGTGTGGATCAGTTTCAAGTCCCTGCAAGCATTGGATCAAGGAGTTCCATAGCTGTTTCTCCATTTTAAACCAGGTTGGTATATCTGCTCGAATTGCATGGTTTAGATAGCATGATAGGGATTTGTTAGCTTAGACTGGTTAAGTTAGGTTAGATGATGAGTTCCACAAGGTTTGGAGAGGTTTTATGAGGATTGGCTATGGAGTGCACAAACTGTTGAGGCTTGTAGCTATTAGGATATTGCATGATAATCTTGAATGAATAGCGTGTAATGATCAGTGCAAGATATGGATTAGTTTAGGGCAAGACTTAGAGAGAATTGGAGTGATCAATCACAGGTGGAAATGGTGGATCAGAATTGTGATGCCTATCGGGTTTGAAGATCTAGGCTGGTATATTGAGAACTATTGATACAGTTGTGTTCTACGTGAGAAGTGGAGCAATTTTGGTGTTTATATCGTGGCCTTTCATGGAGAGACGAGGGAGATATGAGGGCTGGAAGCTGGCTGAGTCAAACTCGTGTGCAGGGTTTATTCTGCAAACCCTAGGGTTGATTGAGGAAGACGATCCCCTGGCCGTCCGATCATGCCAATTATTTGACATTTTCTGCCCATCCAATGGTCCAGATTTAAAGGAAAATACGGAGGGAAAAAGTCAAGTGAAACGCACCGTATCACTTAAACATCAACATGGGCCTTGGATTCAATTTCATATCCCCACCCCCCATTTTGAGAAGCCCAATAAATGAACTTGAATGCGTTACTTCCTGCACCGTGAGCTTAACATTTTTCTTTTATTTTTTCAATTCATTTTCTGAAGCGTGGTGGGCCTAATGCAGTTATTATTCGCACCCCCACTTTTCAAGCCCATCAAGATTTGAACTGGGCGTCCTTGCTATTCTCACCTCCTCCATCTATTTCTTCATATTTCAAATTTTAATTTCTTTTCATTTTCATGCATTTTATAAAAATCATAATAAATCATAATTTTCATATTTTTTAATGGTTCTTTTTGCATTAATTTCTCCAAGATGTCTAGAAAATTATAAAAAATAAAAATTGCATTTTATTTTTTATTTGATATTTTTCCCATATTTTCCAAATAAATGCCTATTTTAGGTATTTCATTTCATACATGAATTTGATAATTTTTGCTCTAATAGTTGCTTTAATATTTTTTACCTATTCTTTTTAGGTTGATTAGTAGATAAGATTAGCTTGTGCATACAATTTAGTTCTCATTTTTAAGACTTAATTTTAGGTGATTAGTTTAGGTGTGAACCACATGAATAAAATTAGGGTTTAAATGACAACTTAGGAGAATTAATTCATTTCCCTCAGGACTTCGAGATTGAATATTTTGGATATGGGACTATAGGGACTATTGGTAGTTATCAGATCCCTTAGAAATCACTAGGATTCCCCTACTGCTATTAGTGTATATTGTCTGTATTTGATTGACTGGTATGGTGTGCCCTCTGGGGATTATTGTTTGTCTGTGTGGGTATTGGGATTGCTTGGGGATTGGGAGAGCTGAAGACTTGTGATGATGAAGCCATTGGAGATCCAGAGACTGGAGACCAACTTCTAGAGTTGAAGAGGAGATCCCTGCTAGCAGCTGTTGAGGAGATTAGGGTTTAGGAGCTAGGCAGAGCTCTAGATTAGAAAGCTTGTTTCTCAAACATGGAATGCCTTGTCTGCATCCATCCTTTCTCTATGATTCAAAGTCTCTTTAAAATATCCACCTCCTTCCTTTGGAAGGATCAGTGAATGTATTTGAAAGATAGAACTTTTGAGAGGAAACTGTCTGTTTAATGTTAACAGTTAATGAACCACCCTTGGTAGGTAATTAACTGTCTAACATTCATTCACTTCATCTTGTTGACTGATGTTTCTCCTGGAGCTTGAGACTTGAAGAAAAGCCATTGCAGATGGAAGACTGATAATGAAGACCTTGCTTGAAGGCTGTGGAGATGGAGATTGATGCCTGCTGAAGCTTGAAGTCAGAGCTGCTGATGCTGTTTATTTTTCTGCTGTATTTCATTCTTGATGTATTGATTGGTTTTCTGGACTGTATTGTTTGCTGTTTACCCTGTTGGGTTGAAAGTGAAGTCTGTTCACTTTTGCCTATTGTTTTCCAGGTTCGAGGTTGAGTGGGACTCCCTTGCCTCGCTTGTATTGTTGCATCCATGCATTTTACTGTTTTACTGTATATATCTGATATTGTTTCTGTTTCCGCTTATCCCGTAGGATCTCTGTTTCTCTCTGTGCAAGAGAGGAGCATGATAGACACTAGGCCTTAACCTATGCATGATAACATTAGGATAGTTTGATTCCCTTCGCAACCGTAGGTTAGAGTTCTGTCTCTTCTTCCTCAAAACAAACAGAAAAATACAATAAAATTTCAAACACAATAAAAGACACTTCTTCCGTAAAAGAATGTGAACTCATCAAGACGTCATTTTTGTCCGCTTGGACTGCTAATCAGAAAAACCTTTTTCAGAAGGAATAAAATCAACCAAGACAAGCTGGTGTCGTACGTGGCCCGAACTACGTTTGCTATGATCTTTCATGCTGTATGAAAGTACGTAGGCATAGGATGCGATATCCTAGCGAGCAACCTTCCCCTCCTTTCCCGTAGGTAGGCGAACTACGTTGACTCTGATTTCTCGTTCCAGACGGGAATACATAGGCATAAAGTGCGATACTTTGACGAGTCATTTTATTTTATTTTCCTTTGACCCCTTGACCTGTAGAGTAGATAGAATAACAATCCATACCCGAAAACAGGCGTGGATCCCGTCGAGTACGACGGACGTGAGGGGTGCTAATACCTTCCCCTTGCGTAACCGACTCCCGAATCCAGGTTTTGGTTGCGACGACCATACCTTTCCCGTGTTGTGCGAGGTTTACTCTGAGCGTTTCCTTTCCCTCCCGTGGGATAAATAACGCACGGTGGCGACTCTTCTGTTCAGTCGACGCCGATTTTCGCAGTAGCGACAGCTGGCGACTCTGCTGGGGACCCAACGTCCCCTGGCTGCTAAGGACTGCGATAGGTCTTATGCATTTGGGATCCAACGTCCCTTAAGAGAGTCAATCCTAACGCTTGTTTTCCCGTCGAGGATTTTGTATGGATTTATATTTCTGACCTTTATTTTCAGCATTATATATTGATTATTATTGCTGTATTGGGGTGTGACGGGTGTTCTGATATTAAGTGAGAAGCCGGACCTGGGCTTGAGTGCACCTAGAATTAGAGTAGAAAGTAGTGGGCGCGTGCCGGCTTTGCTTGCATTAGTGTCTCATGAAATCTACACTCGGACGAGGTTCTTCTGGTTGGCTTCTTTTTCTACCCTTTGGGTCGAAGGGGTTGTTGGTCAGCTGAATTGTCGACTCCGGGAACCGATCATTTGGAAGTTGGCTAAGTGAGGCCTCTTCAGGATTTGATGATGCCACTCCTTCTGGGAATCGTATCATCAACCCTGAAAGTCTGTGACGCTGACGACCGCATAGGATGCCATACCTTTGTCAGTTACTAGGACATCCACCTGTGAGAGGGTTTGGGGTTATGCAGGTAACTAGACCTTCAGATACCGGTTATTTCTTGATCAGAGATCCTGGGTATTTATGGAGAGTTATGAGGTCTGTCAGAGACCATTCAGAGATGTGTTCTGAGGTCTGTCAGAGACCATTTGGAGATGTGTTCTGAGGTCTGTCAGAGACCAGTTGGAGAGTTCTGAGGTCTGTCAGAGACCAGTTGGAGATGTGACTTGAGGTCTACCAGAGACCAGTTAGAGTTATGGCTTGAGGTCTGTCAGAGACCATTGTTGGAGCTTTGTTTTAGGTCTATCTGAGACCAGGGTTTGAGGACTTCTATAGAGTCTATCTGAGACTTCTTGATATGGTTCAGGCTATTCAGCTACGGCATTTGGTCCCTGTTGCATGTTACTTGCATTGCATTGTTTGCATACCCATTATCATTGCATTCCATTAACGTGTGTCTGTGCTGCAGGTGCATTTGCATATCCTCCGATTCTAGTGCCCAGACTTCTGAGTGTTGATTATGGCTGGTTTGAGGAAAACAGTTGCGTATAAGCTGCCTACACCTGATATTGCTCCTTTGCTGGGTCTGATATCTCTTGCTGATGAGGAGGTTAGGAGAAGCTTCAGAATGAGTCACGGGAGGTTACTGAGATTAGTCTGCAAGCCCACTGCTGATGAGATGAATGGGCTGTACACCTTGATGCAGTTCTATGACCCCGCATTGAGATGTTTTACTTTTACTGACTTCATTCTAGGGCCCACCATTGAGGAGTATGTGGAGTTTACTGAGCTACCGGTGCAGAACAAGGTTCCCTTTATTCACTCTGTTGCTGAGCCCAAGTTGGAGGACTTAGCCAAAGCCTTGCATATGGACGCTGCAGAACTGTTATTGACTTCTTGGCTTGGGGTTCCAGGTTTCTCTCTTGATTTCCTGGTTGGCAAAGCTCAGGAATATGCCAAGAACGGATGTTGGATGGTTTTCAACGCTATTTTGGCTCTATGCATTTATGGAATTGTGCTGTTCCCTAACTTGCCCAATTTCGTAGACTTGGACGCTTACCATCTATTTGCTGCCGGCAATCCAGTGCCAATGTTGATCGGAGACTTCTACCACTCCTTGCACTACAAGAACGAAAACAGAAGGGGAAAGGTTGTTTACTGTTGTGCTCCTCTACTGAATATGTGGTTCAAAAGTCATCTTCCCATGAAGGGGTCTTTTGTGGAGAGTGCAACCACCGCTAGCTGGTTAGAGCGCCTGATGAGGCTATCTTCCGAAGACGTTGAGTGGTTTGATAGAGATCTGCTGGGATCTGAGATTATCTTCAGTTGTTCTGGTTACCCTAATGTCCCGCTGATAGGAAGGAAAGGGTGTATCAACTACAACCCATCTCTGTTGGTCCGTCAGTTCGGATATGCACTGAAGAACCCGCCAAAGGAGGAAGAAGTACAGGAATCTCTGTACTTCACCGGAGAGTTGAAGGGGGAGTTGTTAGCCAAGTTGCAGCATGCCTGGACGCGTATTAACCGAAGAGGGAAGCCGTTGTTAGGAAAGAATGACTTTCAGGCCTATGCACCTTACAGAGTTTGGATCCAGGAAAGAGCAAGTCAGTTGCGGATGCCATTTCCAGATGCACCAATCCTTGTTCCCATTCCGGTAGCAGAGCCAACTACTGTTTCCATGGAAGCCTACGAGCAAGTTGTGAAAGAAAAAGAAGCCTTGATGAAGATCAACGAAGGGTTAGAGCAGGAGCTAGCCCAAATACGCAGTGAGAAAAACAAGGCCGTGTACGCTTTCCAACAACAGATTGAGCTAATGAACAGATTAGGGGCTGAGTTGACTGAGGAGAGGAAGAAGCGCGAACGTCTGAGGCAAGAGTTCAGAAGCTCCCATGACATGCATGAATCCAAGAAGAAAGCGCTTGACATTGCTCACTGAGAGATCTCTTCTTGCAATAAGACCTGGAATGCCACACTCACCAACAATAAGAAGAGGGAGGATAAGTTGAAGCAGCAAATTTCTGACCTCGAAGAGCAGTTGAAGTCCAGCATCAAGAAGTGTGAAGAAGAAGTGATGACCAGGTATAGCCTCCAGAACGCCCTAAACAAGGCCATCAAAGGCAGAGATGAAGCTGTGTCTCAGAAGCCTAAACTAGAGGATCGCTTCGGAGAAGGGGCATGGGAGGAAACTGCTGAAGACGTGCGCCGTGTTCTTAAGAAAAGGAACCAACTTGTTGAAGGGCTGCTTGCTCGACCAAGTCATCCGGAGACCAAGAAGCTGCTAGAAGAGTACCAGACTTATGGGAGGATTTGATCATTTCATGCAGTAACTTGTATGCTTTATTTGCTGACCATCACCAGGATTGTTGGTTGAGGTCATGCCTTCTTGTTGTACTCTCAGTGATATTGTATTCCGGGCTTATTGATTTCTCTGCAATATATGAGGCTTTCTGTGATTCAGCTCCGATCTCTATATTGTTAGCACTATCACTGCACCGGCACCTTCACACTAGAATCGGGGAATGAATTTCCCTAATGCACAGACACACACGTTGCATTGCATTCATATTCATATTGCATTACAGGTAATCTTTAGATGGTGTCTTATTTCCTGCTCTGTACCAGGTACTTTTCAGGATTGCAGATCAGCACCCACACCGCTATTCCACTCGCACCAACTGTCGAAGAATCATGGATCAAATGCAGAACGAGATGCAAGATGTGCACGAGAAGCTAGCTCTCTTTATGCAGACCACGGAAGTTATTGCAAAAGGTCAGGAGAATTTGCAAGCCATGGTCCAACCTCTGTTGGCCCGAAATGCTGGTCACGGTAATGAGGAGCATCAGTCTGTGCGAGTCGATACTGTTCATGGAGATGGCACTCCCACGCTAGTGGCTCCACCTGTAATCAATATACCTGTTGCTAATGTCAACAACGCTACCGCTGCTGGGAACGGTAACGTCGGAGTTGGGAACGAGACTGCAGTCCATAACGTTGGGCTTGGTGATGTCAACTTGGGTGATAATATGGGAGGCAATGGCTTTGGCAATGCTGGATTCGGATTCAACGATCAGGGATTCGATAACGCTGGGAAGTATGGTTTCAATGCTCAAGGCTTTGGGCAAGAAGGTTATGGTGTGACCAATCAGAGTTACGGAGGTTTCGGAAATGGAAACGGCGCTGGGTTAATGGCTTTTGGGCCTGCTGGAGGTGTTCAGGGATACGACAACAGAGGCCGAGGCCCAGTGATGAATCAAGTAAGAGCTGGCCGCAATAATGAATATGATGGGTATGGAGCTGGGAATGGTATGTGGCGAGAAGATCAGCAGGAGGACGCTTTCTCCGGCGGAGGTTTCGAAGGGCTGATGGATGACTCCCAGAAGATCAGAATGCTGGAAGAGCAGATGAGTGGGGTCTTGAACCAAAGTGCTGTGGGCTTAGACATGGCAACAATGGGTCTGGTACCTGGCTTGAGGGTGCCGATCAAATTCAAAGCTCCTACGTTTGATAAGTATAAAGGGGACACATGTTCGAAAGTGCACGTACGGGCTTATTACAGAAAGATGTCTACGTACTCAACTGATGAGAGAATGCTAATGCATTTCTTTCAAGATAGTCTGTCAGGTCCTTCCTTAGAGTGGTACATGGGGTTGGAGCCAACTAATATCAAGACATGGAAGCAATTGGCGGAGGCATTTGTAGCTCACTACAAGTATAACAGCGACTTGGCGCCCAATCGGGTCCAATTGACAGGGCTGTCTCAGAAGAAGGGGGAGAGCTTTAAAGAGTACGCGCAAAGGTGGCGCGACATGGCTGCCAGGGTCCGTCCTCCTTTAGAAGATAAGGAAATGAATGACATGTTCGTCGGCACATTCACAGGCTTGTTCCACGACATGTTGTTTCATACATCTCTGGCCAGTTTTTCAGACCTAATTCTGATGGGAGAAAAGATTGAACGTAACATTAAGCAAGGAAAGTTCCAAGTCGAGGAATCAACTGCATCTGGCAGTAATAGGAAGGCTTTTGGTGGGCGCCGTCAGGGCGAGGCAAGCGCAGTATTTGGAGGCCGAGGCCGAGGCAGGGGACGAAACCAATATCATCAGCCGCAGCAGGTGGCGAGTGTTACTATCCCATATCAGCAACAACCACTTCAACAACAACAACCGTCTCAGCAGCAGCCAATGCATCAGCAACAACAGCCTCAGCAGGGCGCACAGCAGGCTCAGCGAAGATTCCAGGGTGGTAAACCAAGAAGAGTGTTTGAGAAGCCTCCCTCAACATATGCTGATTTGTTGCAGACATTGTTGGGTTTGAACCTGGTAGAGAAAAGAACTCTGGCACCGATAACGGGAACTCCTCCTTATGGTTATGATGCAAGCAGGCACTGTGAGTTTCATTCTGGGGCTCCGGGCCACGATATAGAGGGTTGCCATGCTTTTAAACATGTTGTGCAGGATCTTCTGGACAATAAGACTATCAATTTCGGAACGGCAGGTCCGAATATAGTGCAGAAACCCATGCCTAATCTTGGGGAAAACGCCATCCTGACTGAGGAAGGGTTGAATCTGATTATGAATGTCGACGATTTAAAGACGCCGCTGAGCGAGATAAAAAGCAGATTGTTGTAAGGGGGTGTTTATCCAGGATGTGACGAGTATTGCTTAGAATGCTGGACCCTAGCTGGGGGGTGTGATGATTTGAAGAAAGGCATTCAGGCTTTAATTGATGGAGGTACATTGCGGTTTGACCGAGCAGCAACTGAAGAGCCCGCAGGGGCAGTAGCAGATGATCAGAGTGATGTGGCCACTGTAACGATTCCTCGAAAGACAATCACTATAGCAGCACCGATCCAGCGACCACCGATCACCATAACTAAGGCCGGACCAATCCCGTACGAGAACACGAAAGCAATCCCCTGGTCATATGGGTTGGAGGTGTATTGTGACGGGATAAAGATTGATGTTGATAAGCAGCCAGCCGAGACTGTGGATAATGTTGTTGGTTCAGGAGGTATGACAAGGAGTGGTAGGATCTTTATATCGCCTGAAGTGGAGGCCGAAAGACTAGCAAAGGGAAAAGGGAAGATGGTTGAGAATGTCCCAGTGCAAGCAAGCGAAAAAGAAGCGGCATCGAAAGATGTAGAAGAGTTCATGCGCTTGATTCGAAAAAGTGATTATAAGATTGTGGAGCATCTGCAACAGATGCCCTCCAAGATATCTATTTTGTCATTGCTACTATGTTCTGAACCTCACAGAAATGCTTTGCTGAAGGTCCTGGATACTTCCTTTGTACCCCAAGACGTCTCCGTGAATCAGCTGGAAGGAGTGTTGGCACATGTAAATGCAGGCCACAGCTTGGGCTTTACCGACTTCGACTTGACCCCAAGAGGGAGAGATCATAATATGGCGTTGCACATATCTGTCGAATGTAGAGGATCAGTAATGTCGCATGTATTGGTCGACACCGGATCATCTTTGAATGTGTTGCCCAAGAAAGCGATGATGAAGCTGGATGTCAGAGGAATCCTGTGCACGCCCAGTGACTTGGTAGTTAGAGCGTTTGACGGCACGCGAAGAACAGTATTTGGATCGATAACATTGCCTCTGCAGGTGGGGCCGGAGTTGTTCGCCACTGAATTCTATATCATGGATATACAGCCCGCATATAGCTGCCTGCTCGGGAGACCCTGGATTCATGGGGCTGGGGCAGTCACGTCTACCCTGCATCAGAAGTTGAAATATATGGTCGAAGATAGCGTGGTCACCGTATGCGGAGAAGAGGACATCCTGGTCAGCCATCTGTCGTCATTTAAATATGTGGAGGTCGACGGAGAGATCCACGAAACACCCTGCCAGGCATTTGAAGGGTTGCGTATCAAGGACAAAGGTCCCGAGCCGAGCAAAGTGTCAGAGATAGCCGTCTCGTCGTATAAAGAAGCTCAAGCTCTAGTGGAGGCAGGAGAAGCAAAGGGCTGGGGCAAAGTGCTGGATATTCCTGTGAAGATGGACCGATTCGGGCTGGGATACCAACCGTCATCGTCAACACCCGCTGTGGGGCCACCCCGTTTCAGAGGGCCAATAACCATCTCTGCCAGTGGAGTATGTCATGAAACCATCAATGCTGCCTCGGAGTCTGACGAAGGAGACAACGATTGTGATATGGATGCCTGGATTCAGCCAAGCACGCCAGGACAGGGACTGTGCAACTGGTCTATTCAGGAGCTTGTTCCTGTGACTCTTAAACAGTAATGCTTTGCTTTATTAATTGTTGAATAATCTGATGTCTTGCCCGGGGCATCGTGATTTGCTTAGGGCTGTGTTGTTATGAACATTGCGTGATTAAATAAATGGCGTTTTTTCATGTGCAAATACTGTAATCTCTGTCTTTCTTATTTTATATTTTCCAATAGAATGGCAACGTGGTTATTCGCTTTATACGCATTTTGAAGCACTTAACCATTCCTTTTGCAGGATAACATTTTCAGATGACATCCTTGAACCACCTATGACTCGTCCCGACTTTAAGCATCTGGTATTTCAGGCCGAAGAAGAGGTTGTCGAAGATAGTGACGTTCCTGAAGAACTGTCTTGGTTGGTGAAGCAAGAGGAAAGAGCCATTCTGCCTCACGACGAGGTCATCGAAATTATCAACTTGGGGTCGGAAGGGGTTGAGAAGAATATTCGTATCGGAGCCGCACTGCAGGGCGATATCAAGCGAAGACTGGTTGAAATGCTCCGAGAGTATAGTGATGTATTCGCTTGGTCGTATGAAGATATGCCAGGGCTCGATACAGATATGGTTGTGCACCGTCTGCCACTGAAAGAAGAATGCCCGCCGGTCAAACAAAAGCTTCGCAGAACTCGACCAGACATGGCAGTGAAGATCAAAGAGGAAGTTCAAAAACAGTGGGACGCTGGTTTCCTGGCTGTGACAAAATATCCCTCATGGGTTGCTAACATCGTACCAGTGCCAAAGAAAGATGGCAAGGTTCGAATGTGCATGGATTATAGAGATTTGAATAAAGCAAGCCCAAAAGACGATTTTCCGCTTCCTCATATTGACGTGCTAGTAGATAATACTGCTCAATACTCCGTATTCTCCTTCATGGATGGCTTTTCAGGCTATAACCAGATTAAAATGGCGCCAGAGGACATGGAGAAGACCACTTTCATAACGCCTTGGGGAACATTTTGCTACAAAGTGATGCCCTTTGGTTTGAAGAATGTTGGGGCAACATATCAGCGTGCGATGACGACTCTTTATCATGATATGATGCATAAAGAGATTGAAGTTTATGTTGACGATATGATTGCCAAATCCCAGACGGAGGAAGAGCATCTGGTGAATCTGCTGAAGCTATTTAAAAGGCTTAGGAAGTTCAGGCTGAGACTGAACCCTAACAAATGCACCTTCGGGGTGAGATCGGGTAAACTGCTGGGGTTTATCGTAAGCGAAAGAGGAATAGAGGTCGATCCTGCTAAAATAAAAGCGATTCAAGAAATGCCGACGCCTAAAACAGAGAAAGAGGTACGCGGGTTTTTAGGGAGGTTGAACTACATCGCTCGGTTCATATCTCACCTAACGGCCACGTGTTAACCATTGTTCAAGTTGTTGAAGAAAGATCAAGCTGTGACGTGGAACGCAAATTGTCAAAAGGCGTTCGACAAAATAAAGCAGTATTTGCAGGAGCCTCCTATTTTGATACCTCCAGTGGCAGGGAGATCCTTGATTATGTATTTGACAGTTCTTGAGGGAAGCATGGGTTGTGTTCTCGGTCAACACGACGAGACAGGAAGAAAAGAGCATGCGATTTATTACTTGAGCAAGAAATTTACAGATTGTGAATCTCGATACTCAATGCTGGAGAAAACTTGTTGCGCGCTAGCCTGGGCCGCCAAGCGTTTGAGGCAATACATGCTGAATCATACAACCATGCTCATCTCGAAGATGGATCCTATCAAATATGTATTCGAAAAGCAGGCGTTGTCAGGGAGAATTTCCCGTTGGCAGATGGTCTTGACTGAATATGACATCCAATACGTCTCGCAAAAGGCTATAAAGGGGAGTGTGCTGTCTGAGTATCTGGCGGAGCAGCCTGTTGAAGATTACCAATCGATGAGGTTTGATTTTCCTGACGAGGATATCATGTACCTAAAGATGAAAGATTGTGAAGAGCCGTTGCTGGACAAGGGACTGGAGGTGGGTTCCAAATGGAAGATGATATTTGACGGAGCTGTGAATGCTTACGGTAGCGGAATAGGGGCAATCATCACTACTCCACACGGGTCGCACATCCCGTTCACTGCCCGATTGACCTTTCCAGTTACCAACAATGAGGCCGAATACGAAGCTTGTATAATGGGGCTTGAAGAAGCCATTGATTTGCGAATCAAAAATCTAGACGTATACGGAGACTCAGCTCTGGTGGTGAATCAGATCAAAGGGGAATGGGAGACACGTCAGCCCAACTTGATACATTACATGAACTATGCAAGGAGATTGTTGCCTTTCTTCGACAAGGTTGAATTGCATCATGTACCGCGGGCAGAGAATCAAATGGCGGACGCCCTGGCCACTTTGTCTTCCATGTACAAAGTCAATTTCTGGAACGAGGCTCCCCGAATCATTATCTCTCGGCTTGACAGACCAGCTTACGTATTTGCTATTGATGAAGCATCCGACGACAAACCGTGGTATTTTGATATCCTTAATTTCCTGAAGAATAAAGAGTATCCGGCTGGGGCATCCAGTCAAGATCAGAAGACTCTCAGGAGATTAGCGGGTAATTTCTATTTGAATCCGGACGGTGTCTTATACAGAAGAAATCACGACTTGGTGCTACTACGTTGTATAGACGAAAAAGAGGCGAAGCTGCTCATGGAGGAAATACACGAAGGTACCTTTGGTACGCATGCTGGTGGGCATGCTATGACGAGAAAGCTGCTGAGGGCAGGTTATTTTTGGCTGACTATGGAAACCGACTGTTTCAAGTTCGCAAGGAAGTGCCACAAGTGCCAAATCTATGCTGATAAGATCCATGTGCCTCCGAGTCCTCTAAATGTGATGTCATCGCCTTGGCCATTCTCGATGTGGGGAATCGATATGATTGGAAAGATCGAGCCGACAGCTTCCAATGGGCACCGGTTCATTTTAGTAGCAATCGATTATTTCACCAAGTGGGTAGAAGCGGCGTCCTACGCAAATGTAACGAAGTAGGTAGTGGCCAGATTCATCAAGAGAGATATCATTTGCCGATATGGGATTCCCGAACGGATAATCACGGACAACGGTTCAAACTTGAACAACAAAATGATGAAGGAGCTCTGTCAGAATTTCAAGATCGAACATCACAACTCCTCCCCTTACCGACCCAAGATGAATGGCGCTGTCGAAGCGGCCAATAAGAATATAAAGAAGATCGTCCAGAAGATGGTGGTGACCTATAAGGATTGGCATGAGATGCTACCTTTTGCTTTGCACGGTTATCGTACGACGGTACGCACATCAACCGGGGCAACCCCGTTCTCGTTAGTATACGGAATGGAAGTGGTACTACCATTGGAAGTTGAGATCCCTTCTCTGAGGGTATTGCGAGACGTTCAGCTGGACGAGGCAGAATGGGTGAAAGACAGGTTGAACCAATTGAGTTTGATGGATGAGAAGAGGCTAGCTTCTCTAGCATATGGTCGTTTGTACTAGTGCCGAATGAAGAAAGCATATGACAAAAAGATACATCCGCGAAGCTTTCAGACGGGCGACCTTGTGCTGAAAAGGATTCTTCCGCCGCAAGCAGATCACAGGGGCAAGCAGACCCCCAACTATGAAGGGCCCTACGTTGTCAGGAAAGTCTTTTCAGGAGGAGCTTTATTGTTGTCCACTATGGACGGTGAAGACTTTACGTCGCCTGTGAATTCGGACGCAGTTAAAAAATACTTTGCTTAAAATTGACCCGCTGGACGGAAAAAAGAGAGTCCAGGCAAAAATGGGGCATCCTGGCGAACCAAAAACAGAATGAAAGGTTCGGGCAAAAGTTAGGGATAAAATTGAAAAATGTACACCTGCGAAGTTGAAAACCTACACTGGGCGGCTTCGGCAAAAAAGGGTATCCCGGTGAACTGAAAACCCGTAAAGGGCGGTTCACGCAAAAGTTAGGGATTTGAAAAGCAAATGACTGCGGTCCGAATTTGATACTGCGGTGAGCATCAGTGCGAGAGAATACCTGAGGGGTCGATTATCAGATACAACCGCTTCGGAAGTATGGATACCGGGAAAGCATTAGAGTCGGATGAGTCATAGGAGGATCAGTTCGTGGTGTTCGTCTGCATCCCGTTGCCGACATGTGTACAAAATTTAATTTGTCAAAGTATTTATGCTTATTGTGCATACTTGTATATCTGCTTTGCGTAGCTTCCTCTTTTCAGGAGTTACATCCCGTGTACAAAAACTCCGCCCATTCAGGGGCCCAATCAATAAAATATGTTATTCAGTACTTGATGCTGGTTCTTTACTGTTTTGTGCATGATAAAACGCCTAAGTTTATTGAAACTAGCATGTGTATAACATCACTGGCCCTTGCCAACGATTGCTAAAGCTTTGAATTAACTGAAAATAACGTCACTAACCTGAATTGATTTTGTTGCATAGGCTTGTCCAGTCTTGTTTGCGTTGTTGCAGGTTTCATAGCCGTACGAAGAAGATGACCAAAAGATTGCGATAATAAAAGACTCGACCCTCACGCAGGTCATGCATGTTCTTCCTGAAGAAGGATAGAATTCCCCAGCTAGTCGTAGCTTATCCAAAGGATATTCTCCAACACAGTCGTTTATCCTCAACAGAATTGACGATCCCAAAATTGTAGGCTGTATGCAGACAGTATGGTGTCCCCCAGAAGGATTCCTTATCTCAAGCAGAGTGGGCTAGCCTCAGAAGATTAATATCGGTGAGCTGTATTCAGACAGTTTACCTTGCCCCGCAGGGTCATTTACTCTCCCCTAGCGGAGTCAGCGGATTTTCCCCAAGAGAATCGTCCCATCCCCAGCGGAATTCTCTTTTCAGCAAGTGTTTTCCTCCCAGTGGAATTCGAAGATTAAGACTCTCCTCGGCAGAGTTGGTGCGGCGCATCGGCATTTATTTTGTCGGAGTACCGTGTGATATCCGGTCACTCTCCAGCAGAAGTATAATCATACCAGGCTCATATGCTATCTCCAGCAGAGTTAGGTTCCCCAGCAGGGCATTACTTCAACGAGGTGTTTGGTTTAAGTTCCCTGTTTCCCAGCTGATTCGACTTCACTTTTTCCAGCATTTATTTTGCTGGAATAATTCTATAGCATCTGGCTATCCCCAGCGGAGTCGTCATTATCTGCAACATTTATTTTGCTGAAGCAGTTTCTGTACCCAGCAGTTCGGGACTGCATTTGCATTGGCATATAGTGTCATATTTGCATTGGCATATAGTGTCATATTGGCATCGGCATATAGTGTCGTACTTGCATCCACCAAATAAAAGAGTAGCATTTCCATGTCGAATGGAGCATTGCATCATTGTCGAACGCATGTATTTTAAAACATAAACTCGGTGGGCTGACCTTTTGTTTCAAGTATTGTTTCTCTTGCAGGTAGAGAGAGCCCTTGCTCAGGTGAATCAATAAAACATTCGAAGTCTCGGCATGAGACATTCACGAAGTGTCAGCTGTGGCACTACTCCCCACAGAGTCAGCAGGATAAGTTTCTCTTTGTCCCTAAGCAGAGTTACTTATTTCCCCGCCAGAGTTCTTGTTGAAGTTTCTCTAGTCCGACCAGCGGATTGTTTCCTTCAAAGTTGTTGTTACGTCAGCATTCACAGGTTTCATGAACCAGAATTTCAGAGGCTACCGCCAGTTATCAGAACAGGCATCCAGTGGTTTGGTTTCCAAATATCCCCAGTAGAGTCAGCCTCAAAGCTGCTGTAACGTCAGTGCTAAGAAGTCTGTGGGTTGGGATCAACGAAGAAATGAGTCCTGACATGGACATTCTTATTGACGGGATTTCTTTGTGCTAGAGAAGTGGGGGTCCTAACGTGGACAGATTTATTTCCCCGGTTTGATGGGAGGTGCTAGTCCTAACGTGGGCAGGTTCGATTTCTTAGAATTGATGGAATGTGGAGTCCTAACGTGGACATTTCTTCCAGTTTGACGAGTATCAGTCCTGACGTGGACACAGTCTTATTTCCCCAGCAAGTCAAAGACGCGCAAGTCCTGACGTGGACAAGTTTAGTCTTCAGCAGGTTGAGATATGGGTCCTAACGTGGACAAGTTTTATTTTCTCAGTAAGTCAAGAGGCGAGTCCTGACGTGGACAAATCAAGACGAAACGAGAGTCCTGACGTGGACAGATCAAGTTATTCCTAACGTGGAAAGTTTGTATTCCTAACGTGGAAAGACGGTGATTCCTTACGGGGAACGAAGAATTCCTAACGTGGAAAGAAGTTGATTCCTAACGTGGAAAGGTGAGTTTATTCCTTACGTGGAAAGATTGATTCCTTATGTGGAAAAATTTAGTCCTGACGTGGAGAGATCAAGAATTTTATTCCTTACGTGGAAGAAGATTGGTTTCCTTACGTGGAAAGACGAGTTTATCCCTTACGTGGAAAGATTGAGTCCTTACGTGGACACCTCAAGTGGAGTCCTCGCGTGGACAAACCAAGACAATAGATGGTTTCCTTACGTGGAAAAGCGATATATTCCTTACGTGGAAAGGTGGGTCCTGACGTAGACATGTATTCCTAACGTGGAAGGGTGAGTCCTAACGTGGACGAAGTATTCATAACCCAGAGAGTTTAGTCCTGACGTGGGCAGATCCAGACGAAGTCTTAGTCCTAACGTGGACGGTGTTATTCCTTACGTGGACGGTGTTATTCCTTACGAGGACGGTGTTATTCCTAACGTGGAAGAGTTTATTCCTAACGTGGACGATTTATTTCTGACGAGAAGGCAAACGAGCCATCCCCAGCAAAGTTGTTGAAGTTTTCCGAATTGACGAAGCAGGCGTCCTGACGTGGGCAATGTTTTATCTCTGGTGTGATAGAATCTTTTTCAGAACGATGAAAATAATCCCCAGCACGGTCGCGCGAGATCAGTGGGTTTCCGTAACAGTCAGATCCAGGCAGTGGATGTCAGTCCCCAAGCAGTGGCGCAGTTTATTTCTGTGGTTGGCAAATTTCCGGGTTCTTAGTATTCAACCGTCTCGTACCGCGAATGTCTGAAGGCTCCGGGCTCTTCACCCAATCGGGTCCAAGTCGCTTGAATAGGGGAAGCTGTTGCACCCTAAAATTTGCTCAACCTTATTCCCTTGGTTTATGTTTCAATATCATTAGCATTTGCATATAGAGGCATGTACATAGGTTACTCATCTGCATAGCATAAGCATAGCAAGTCATTCAACAGGGGACCAAGCATTATTCTCATCTCTAGAGGCCTATAAAGAGGTTATTATCTTGATGCAATCTCATTTAAGTCATCAGAAAAGAATTTGAAAGCCATCAAGTAAATGGATCAAGCAAGTGCATCCATCTCCTATCTGAGGATCCCTGAGGATCAACAAAGAAATTGTGAGCTGTGGGCTGAGTATGGGGAATATCTAGACATCATGGGAGACTTAGAAAGTAATTTGGAGAAGGAGACAAGTCATTGATATGATCACAAGAGTTGTGGATGAAGATAGTCAACTAGGGTTTCATCTGGGTCAACCCTGGGTCAACTCTAGGTCAATTGACTGATTGAAAGGCATTGAGGGCTATTGAGGAGATGTGGGGTTTATCATTTGACATGAAGAGTAAGGATATGTTGTTCTGCTAAGAAGAACTCAAGAGAAATCAAGGAGAAGAGGAGTTTCAAAATTAGGGTTTGTGTAAAATCCCCTAGTTTAGGTCAAATTTCCAAGCAAGATAAGTCAAAATGCAAGCTTCAAATGGATCCTTGGCCAAAATGAAACTTGTAGAGGATCTCAATACATTTAATTTTAGTGGTGGAAGACATCAAGGAGATTTATAGAACTCAAGTTATGGTCCTTGCAAGTTACAGGTCATCTGAGGTATCTGAAATTTTGTCTGTGAAAGTGACTTGACTTCCAAGCAATTTTTACCCCTCAAGGAGATTTCAAATGAATTTATGGTCAACATAAGAATTGTTCCTCATTGTTTTAGCCTTCTAGAATGGTATAGTATTCCTTCATATGATTTGTGGAACTCTACTTATGGTCTTGGCAAGCAAAGGGTATTTTGGTCATTTGAGAATTACAGGTCATTTCAACCTATGCCCAAAACTCATACAAGGAAGCTTCAAATGGAAAACTTTACAACATCAAACTTGTTCCAAATGACATTTTGAGTCTAGAAAAGTGACCATGAGAGATTGGAAAGATTCATAGCACAAGGTTTCAAAATTGTTGGATTTAATGAATAAAAATGGACTTAAAAATGAGATTTTTCATATTTTGGCCAAATGAAGCAAAATTATAGGTCATTTTGAATGGAAAGATCATTTTAAAGACATTGGCTAAAGTAGAATTTTGAGATTAGTTCACATTTTGGGAGTTATTCATGGTTACTTGTGATGGAAGATACATAAACCAAATCCAAAGGAAAGAATGCAAGGGAAGCTTCTCCAAGTTTCTAGGAGGTTCTAAGGACATGTATATATTGATATGAGATGGTTCATGCCATGGTTGGTGATTACATTTTCTCAAAACCACAAGTATCATACATTCCTCTCATTTTGCAAAAGCTTCTCAAACCCTCTCAAATCTCCATCAATTCCCACATTTCTTGATTGGATCATCATCAACACCTTTCTTAGATCAGAATTCCATCAAAGATTTGGTAGATTGGAGCAAGGATCGTGCCATCCATCTTCATCATCCAAGTTGCAAGAAGGTTTCAAGTACATGATACAAGAAGGTTGAGTCAAGATCTTTGCATACATAATCAAAGTGGTAGTGTGTGGATCAGTTTCAAGTCCCTGCAAGCATTGGATCAAGGAGTTCCATAGCTGTTTCTCCATTTTAAACCAGGTTGGTATATCTGCTCGAATTGCATGGTTTAGATAGCATGATAGGGATTTGTTAGCTTAGACTGGTTAAGTTAGGTTAGATGATGAGTTCCACAAGGTTTGGAGAGGTTTTATGAGGATTGGCTATGGAGTGCACAAACTGTTGAGGCTTGTACCTATTAGGATATTGCATGATAATCTTGAATGAATAGCGTGTAATGATCAGTGCAAGATATGGATTAGTTTAGGGCAAGACTTAGAGAGAATTGGAGTGATCAATCACAGGTGGAAATGGTGGATCAGAATTGTGATGCCTAACGGGTTTGAAGATCTAGGCTGGTATATTGAGAACTATTGATACAGTTGTGTTCTACGTGAGAAGTGGAGCAATTTTGGTGTTTATATCGTGGCCTTTCATGGAGAGACGAGGGAGATATGAGGGCTGGAAGCTGGCTGAGTAAAACTCGTGTGCAGGGTTTATTCTGCAAACCCTAGGGTTGATTGAGGAAGACGATCCCCTGGCCGTCCGATCATGCCAATTATTTGACATTTTCTGCCCATCCAATGGTCCAGATTTAAAGGAAAATACGGAGGGAAAAAGTCAAGTGAAACGCACCGTATCACTTAAACATCAGCATGGGCCTTGGATTCAATTTCATATCCCCACCCCCCATTTTGAGAAGCCCAATAAATGAACTTGAATGCGTTACTTCCTGCACCGTGAGCTTAACATTTTTCTTTTATTTTTTCAATTCATTTTCTGAAGCGTGGTGGGCCTAATGCAGTTATTATTCGCGCCCCCACTTTTCAAGCCCATCAAGATTTGAACTGGGCGTCCTTGCTATTCTCACCTCCTCCATCTATTTCTTCATATTTCAAATTTTAATTTCTTTTCATTTTCATGCATTTTATAAAAATCATAATAAATCATAATTTTCATATTTTTTAATGGTTCTTTTTGCATTAATTTCTCCAAGATGTCTAGAAAATTATAAAAAATAAAAATTGCATTTTATTTTTTATTTGATATTTTTCCCATATTTTCCAAATAAATGCCTATTTTAGGTATTTCATTTCATACATGAATTTGATAATTTTTGCTCTAATAGTTGCTTTAATATTTTTTACCTATTCTTTTTAGGTTGATTAGTAGATAAGATTAGCTTGTGCATACAATTTAGTTCTCATTTTTAAGAATTAATTTTAGGTGATTAGTTTAGGTGTGAACAACATGAATAAAATTAGGGTTTAAATGACAACTTAGGAGAATTAATTCATTTCCCTCAGGACTTAGAGATTGAATATTTTGGATATGGGACTATAGGGACTATGGGTAGTTATCAGATCCCTTAGAAATCACTAGGATTCCCCTACTGCTATTAGTGTATATTGTCTGTATTTGATTGACTGGTATGGTGTGCCCTCTGGGGATTATTGTTTGTCTGTGTGGGTATTGGGATTGCTTGGGGATTGGGAGAGCTGAAGACTTGTGATGATGAAGCCATTGGAGATCCAGAGACTGGAGACCAACTTCTAGAGTTGAAGAGGAGATCCCTGCTAGCAGCTGTTGAGGAGATTAAGGTTTAGGAGCTAGGCAGAGCTCTAGATTAGAAAGCTTGTTTCTCAAACATGGAATGCCTTGTCTGCATCCATCCTTTCTCTATGATTCAAAGTCTCTTTCAAATATCCACCTCATTCCTTTGGAAGGATCAGTGAATGTATTTGAAAGATAGAACTTTTGAGAGGAAACTGTCTGTTTAATGTTAACAGTTAATGAACCACCCTTGGTAGGTAATTAGCTGTCTAACATTCATTCACTTCATCTTGTTGACTGATGTTTCTCCTTGAGCTTGAGACTTGAAGAAAAGCCATTGCAGATGGAAGACTGATAATGAAGACCTTGCTTGAAGGCTGTGGAGATGGAGATTGATGCCTGCTGAAGCTTGAAGTCAGAGCTGCTGATGCTGTTTATTTTTCTGCTGTATTTCATTCTTGATGTATTGATTGGTTTTCTGGACTGTATTGTTTTCTGTTTACCCTGTTGGGTTGAAAGTGAAGTCTGTTCACTTTTGCCTATTGTTTTCCAGGTTCGAGGTTGAGTGGGACTCCCTTGCCTCACTTGTATTGTTGCATCCATGCATTTTACTGTTTTACTGTATATATCTGATATTGTTTCTGTTTCCGCTTATCCCGTAGGATCTCTGTTTCTCTCTGTGCAAGAGAGGAGCATGATACACACTAGGCCTTAACCCATGCATGATAACATTAGGATAGTTTGATTCCCTTTGCAACCGTAGGTTAGAGTTCTGTCTCTTCTTCCTCAAAACAAACAGAAAAATACAATAAAATTTCAAACACAATAAAAGACACTTCTTCCGTAAAAGAATGTGAACTCATCAAGACGTCATTTTTGTCCGCTTGGACTGCTAATCAGAAAAACCTTTTTCAGAAGGAATAAAATCAACCAAGACAAGCTGGTGTCGTACGTGGCCCAAACTACGTTTGCTCTGATCTTTCATGCTGTATGAAAGTACGTAGGCATATGATGCGATATCCTAGCGAGCAACCTTCCCCTCCTTTCCCGTAGGTAGGCGAACTACGTTGACTCTGATTTCTCGTTCCAGACGGGAATACGTAGGCATAAAGTGCGATACTTTGCCGAGTCATTTTATTTTATTTTCCTTTGACCCCTTGACCTGTAGAGTAGATAGAATAACAATCCATACCCGAAAATAAGCATGGATCCCGTCGAGTACGACAGACGTGAGGGGTGCTAATACCTTCCCCTTGCGTAACCGACTCCCGAATCCAGGTTTTGGTTGCGACGACCATACCTTTCCCGTGTTGTGCGAGGTTTACTCTGAGCGTTTCCTTTCCCTCCCGTGGGATAAATAACGCACGGTGGCGACTCTTCTGTTCAGCCGGCGCCGATTTTCGCAGTAGCGACAGGTTGTTTCTGTGGTACAAATTGTTTGATTTGAATTTTTGGTTGAGTTGTTTGTGGTACAAAGACTTTTGGAGTTTGAATTATTGGTGTTGGAACAGATGATTGTTTTTGTGGTGAGATGGAAATTGGATTAGAAGATTTTTATGGTGAAGGTGTAGAAACATGAGATGGAGCATTAACAGATGTATTTTGTGTAGAGGGTGGTTTTGGAATAGACTTAATATTAGAATCATTTAAAACAACAGGATTTGCAGAAGATACAGAAGATTTAGTACCTTTGATTTTGATTCTTTTGGCTGGTACAGAAGGAGTGTCTCCAGATTCTTTCCTCTTTAAGATCTTTTGTGGCTTCTTAGCAATCTTGATCTTCTTCTGAACAGGTGCAGCTTCTGCTTCTGGCTGAGTCCTCTTTCTTTGTGGTTGTTCTTCTTCTTCTACAACAGGCAGTGGTTGTCTTGCTAGCTGTATAATCTTTGCAGGAACAGACTTTCCTTCTTTCTTGCACTCATCAATATACATTACAACAATGTGCCTTGGTTCTTCAGCGTAGAACAGAGGGTAATCATCTATAGGAGTTCTCTTCTTACTCAGTTCAGAAACATTCAGCTTCTTAGGAGCTGTTGTGAGTTCATCCACTATTTTAAGTCTCTGAAGACTTTTGGCATTCAGAGGCTTTCCCAAAATGAATTCCAATTCCTCTGTAACTCCAGCAGTGTACAAAGCAGTAACCAGTCCATTCTCAGTTAGAAGATCTGAGATTAACCTTCCAAAGGGAATCTAGGTTCTGATCTTCTGTCCTTTTTCTTTCACATACTCTCTAGAGGCATTTATATGATTCCAAAGATGCATAAAGAGAATATATGGAAGATCTACCTTGGTGCTCTGACTGAGGCAACACATGAAATAGAGCTGTTCATTATTGACATAGTCTGGAGAGTTTGTTGACTTCCTATGATGAATCCATCCCATGAAGATCTTAGCCCAGATCTTATAGTCAGGCTTCAGATCCTTGAACTTGTTAGAAGCTTGTCCAGCAGTCATCACTTCTTCATACACTTCATCCATATCCACACGCCCAGCTGGGAAGTGTGAAACTCCATCTGTTTCCTCATAGCCAATAAGTTTTCTGATCAGATCTTCTGTTATTATAATCTCTTTGCCCAGAACAGAAGATAGGATAAACTTAGGGTAAACTGAAGCATGGATCCAGAACTCTTTCACAAGAAGGGGGTAAACTGGTCCAAACAGTCTATCAAAATATTTCACCCATCCTTGAGAACCTATGATTGAACGAAACTCAAAACCATTCTCAGCAAGTGAATCAAATTCCACCATCGATTCACACAGAACTTCCAGCTTTTCAACAGAGGTTAACAAAGTTCTTTTTGGTGGAGAATAAGGAGTAACATCCATGTTAGCAGAGGTAACTGCAGCCATTGAAGATTGAAATTGTGCAGCAGTTGATGATGAAGTTGCCATTGAAGATGGTTTTGTCACACGCTTAGGGTTTTTATGTAGAGAGAAGAGAAGATGAAAATGCATAAATTTTCTGAGATTGTGAAAAGTGTGAAAGTGAAGAGAGGTCATGTATTTATACTAAAACAAGTAGGCATACAAACAGTCAGATTTTGCACGTTTGAATCAAAGCATTAAATGAAAAGAATAAAAATCATTTCAAGCATTTATTGCTTCTGACAAATTGGGGGGAAAATCAAGATTTTCACTATTCAAACTTCACCTTAAACGTCTCTTCAGTAGTGTACACGCCACCTTTGCAGAATTGGAGTGACACGTGTTTGCTTGCATGTGTTCTAAATTTTCTTGAGAAATGAAACGTTAACCAACGTTCAGATCCTCTAAGGATTGTTAGTTCAGAGTTTCACAAAACCAAATTAACAAAATAAATAAGCAGTCAGAAGAAATACTTCAGAGCATTAGGCATTTTTGCATCTGTAAAAATTTGCTTCTGACAAATATCATTCTGGACAAAAATCCATACCAATATTTTTCATAATAAATTTGAATCTATCTTCAACAAGGGGTTTTGTAAAGATATCTGCCCATTGATGATCTGTATCAACAAAGGCCAAATTTATGATTCCCTTCTGAACATAGTCTCTGATGAAATGATGCTTAATTTCTATATGTTTTCCCTTAGAGTGTAGAATGGGGTTCTTAGACAAACATATAGAAGAAGTATTATCATAAAAGATAGAAATGTTACTTTCAAATATTTGATAATCTTCTAGCTGACTTTTCATCCAGAGCATCTACGTGCTACATCCAGCAGCAGCAATATATTCTGCCTCTGTGGTTGAAAGTGCAATTGTGGGTTGCTTCTTGCTGTACCAAGAGGATTATATGGGTTTGTGTTACAGAAAATCTGATGATTTCAAATTAGTTGGATTCTGTGATGCTGACTTCTTGCTGTACCTTTCAGATACCTTATAATTCTCTTGACAGCTGTCAAGTGTGATTCTCTAGGATCTGATTGGAATCTAGCACACAGGCATACACTGAACAATATGTCAGGTCTAGAAGCAGTTAGATAAATAAGAGAACCAATCATACCTCTGTAGAGCTTCTGGTCTACTTTCTTACTTACCTCTTCCTTGCCAAGTGAGCTAGTTGGATGCATGGGAGTCGTTGCCAGCTTACTATCAGTCATGTTAAATTTCTTCAGAAGTTCTTTAACATATTTGGTATGATGTATGTAAGTGCACTCTGGAGTTTGATTGACTTGGATTCCTAGAAAGAATCTGAGTTCTCCCATCATGCTCATTTCAAATTCTGCCTGCATACATGTAGCAAACTCCTTTCCCAGCATAGTATTGGTAGATCCAAATATTATATCATCCACATAAATTTGACAAATTAGAAGATCTTTCTTAATTGATTTACAAAAGAGTGTTGTGTCCACTTTGCCTCTGATGAAATTTTTCTCCAGAAGAAAATTGCTCAATCTCTCATACCAAGCTCAGGGAGCTTGTTTTAAACCATATAGTGATTTCTTTAGTTTGAAAACATGATCTGGAAATTTTTCATTTTCAAAACCAGGAGGTTGGTGGACATAAACTTCTTCTTCTATAATACCATTAAGAAAGACACTTTTAACATCCATCTGATATTGAGTGATGTTATTCTGTGCAGCAATTGAAATAAGAAGGCGTATAGATTCTAACCTTGCCACTGGAGCATAAGTTTCAGTGTAATCAATACCTTCTTGTTGACTGTACCCTTGAGCAACCAGCCTTGCCTTATTTCTTTCAACTTCTCCTTTCTCATTCAGCTTATTTCTGAAGACCCATTTTGTTCCAATTATATTGAATCCTTGTGGTCTTTGAACTAGATCCCATACATCATTTTTGGTGAATTGATTTAGCTCTTCTTGCATGGAAATAATCCAATCATTGTCTTGCAGAGCTTCATCTACAGAAGATGGTTCAATTTCTGACACCAGTCCAAATAATGATGCTTCAGATGATCTTAGAAAGGATCTTGTTCTAATGGGATCATCCTTCTTTCCAATAATGACATTCTCTGGATGAGAAGCTTTAATTCTGGATGATGATCCTCTAACAGTTGATTCTTCAGAAATGTTTAGATTGTTCATCTGAGAAGTTAAAGGAATAGCATCTGGCGTTGCTTCTGGTTCCTTCACATGAGCTTTGTCTGCCTCTGGGACTTCAGAGTCAGTGAAGATTACTTCTCTATCTGCAGAATTTTCAACCTGCTTTGGCTTTTCAGAGCCAAGCTTATCATCAAATCTTACATGAATAGATTCTTCCACAATCTGTGTTTCAGTATTGAATACTCTGTAGCCTTTAGAGCGTTCAGAATAACCAAGCATGAAACACTTCTGTGCTTTGGAATCAAACTTGTTAAGATTCTCTTTAGTGTTAAGTATATAACAAGTACATCCAAAAGGATGAAAATATGAAATGTTGGGCTTTCTGTTCTTCCACAGTTCATATGGAGTCTTTTTCAGAAGAGGTCTTACAGACACTCTGTTCTGAATGTAACAAGCTGTGTTAATTGCTTCTGCCCAAAAGTGTTTTGCCAGATTTGTCTCATTGATCATGGTTCTGGCCATTTCTTGCAGAGTTCTGTTTTTCCTCTCTAGAACCCCATTTTGTTGTGGAGTTCTAGGACAGGAAAAATCATGAGCAATGCCATTTTCAGAAAAATATTTTTCAAAATATTTATTTTCAAATTCACCACCATGATCACTTCTGACTTTTATAATTTTGAAATCTTTTTCATTCTGGACTTGCTTGCAGAAGTCAAAGAACACAGAATGTGACTCATCCTTGTATTTTAAGAACTTTACCCATGTCCATCTACTATAGTCATCAACAATGTCTAATCCATACTTCTTGCCTCTGATGGATGCAGTTTTCACTGGTCCAAACAGATCAATATGAAGTAATTCTAGTGGTTTGGAAGTAGAAACAACATTTTTTGATTTAAAAGATGATTTTGAAAACTTCCCTTTTTGGCATGCTTCACAAAGAGCATCTGAAGTGAACTTCAGATTAGGGAGTCCTCTGACAAGATTAAGTTTATTATTCTGAGATATACGTCTCATATTAATATGGCCCAATCTTCTGTGCCAGACCCATTGCTCTTCATTAACAGACAAGAGGCATTTAACATTCTGAACTTTAAGTTCTGAAAGATTTATTTTATAAATGTTGTTTTTCCTCTTACCACTAAATAGGATAGAGCCATCCTTTTGACTAATAGCTTTACAACATTTTTGATTAAAGGTAATATCATAACCATTGTCACTTAATTGACTTATGGATAATAAGTTATGCTTTAACCCTTCAACAAGTAAAACATTAGTAATAAAGGGAAGTTTACCATTTCCAATGGTGCCAGATCCAATGATCTTGCCCTTCTGGTTCCCTTCAAACTTCACATCACCTCCAGATCTAAGTTCCAGGCTTTGGAACATAGACTTTTCTCCTGTCATGTGCTGTGAGCATCCAGAGTCCAGGTACCATGATTGGCGTCCTGACCTTGCTGCTAAGAACATCTGCAACAGGAATTATTTTACTTTTAGGTACCTAGATCTTCTTGGGTCCTTTAGGGTTAGTTGGTTTGTAGGTTTGTCTAAACTTCTGTTTTTCAACATAATGTTTATTCTGACTTGCCTTGGGTTTAAACACATAAGTATTCTTCTCAGAGCTTGTGTGTTTAATGTCATTTAAGTGACCAAACTTAAATTGAGAGTACAGAGGTGTCTTCTTGATGAAGAGTTTGTCAACATATTTTGGATTACTTCCAGAGGAAGATTCATATCCAATACCTCTTCTGTTGTTCCCACTAACACCATAGATCATAGAAGCCATCTTGCTTCTGTCTATGCTCTTAGTAAGGAATCTCTGAAAGCTAGAGTCATATTTTTCTAAAATGTTTTCATATGACTTAGCCTCAGATTCAGATTCTTGTTGAGTTATTTCAAAGTCATTTTTGATTTTCAGATTAATTTCTTTTTGCTCAACAAGTTCTGTCTTCAGAAGATCAATCTCAGATTCAAGATTGCTTTTCAGCTTCTTGTATTTGAGTTTGATATTATTATAGCTTTTCAGAACTTCTGATAAAACTTTGACAAGTTCTTCTTTAGTAAGTTTAGCCATTACCTCTTCAGCGTCATCGTCAGATTCAGAATCAGATTCAGATCCTGAAGTTCCTTCTTCCTGATCTTCTGTGCTGGCCATCAATGCAACATTAGCACATCCTTCTTCTGATTCAGAAGATGATTCAGATTCATCTGAGTCATCCCATGTTGCCATCAGAACCATCTTCTTTTTGTTAAACTTCTTCTTGGGTTTTTCTTTTTGAAGTTTGGGGCAATCATTCTTGTAATGCCCAGGTTCTTTGCACTCATAGCATACAACTTCTTTCTTGCCAGATCTTCTGTGCCCAGAAGATTCCTTTCTATGATCAGATTTTCTGAAGTTGTTGAACTTCTTTCCCTTGTGCTTCCAGAGTCTGTTGATCCTTCTGGACAGCATGGATAATTCATCTTCTTCTTCAGAAGAAGATCCTTCAGAGCTTTCTTCAATAACCTGCAAAGCTTTAGCAGATTTATTAGATTTTAAAGCAATAGATTTACCTTTCTCTTTCTTCTGAGGTTCATCTTCCTCAAGCTCAATTTCATGGCTCCTCCGTGAGCTGATGAGTTCTTCTAAAGAGATCTTGTTCAAATCTTTAGCCATCTTCAGCGCTGTCACCATAGGTCTCCATCTGGTGGGTAAACTTCTGATGATACTTTTCACATGATTA
Source organism: Lathyrus sativus (assembly GCA_963859935.3). Classification (NCBI taxonomy): domain Eukaryota; kingdom Viridiplantae; phylum Streptophyta; class Magnoliopsida; order Fabales; family Fabaceae; genus Lathyrus; species Lathyrus sativus. Next base: position 216,004,751 of record OZ012736.1, on the reverse strand, counting down.
GCAGTAGAGTATCCTTTGTCCAGAACCTTTAGTCCAGTTGTGAGGATCTGAAATCTGGAGAACATAACTTCAACAAATTCAGAGTCTTCCATCTTGAAGGCTTCATACTTCTGGATCAGAGCCAGAGCCTTTGTTTCCTTGACTTGAGAGTTTCCCTCATGAGTCATCTTTAAGAATTCAAACATGTCAAATGCAGTTTCCCTGTTTGTAATTTTTTCATACTCAGTATGAGATATTGCATTCAACAATATTGTTCTGGCCTTGTGATGATTTCTAAAATCTTTCTTCTGAGCATCTGTCATAGATTTTCTGTCTATCTTCTTGCCATTCCCATCTGTGGGATGAACATATCCATCTATGACTAGATCCCATAAATCAGCATCATATCCAAGGAAAAAACTTTCAATTCTGTCTTTCCAATAATCAAATTTCTCCCCATCAAACATAGGGGGTTTGGTGTTGATTTTGTCCCTTTCTTCATATTTGTTGTTAATGTTAGATATTGTATTATCAGCCATAGTAACAACCAAATATATATCAAAGTATTTCTCTCTGGATCTTTACTGTCATTGTTAAGTGGTAGCACACACAGAACCGGAGCTCTGATGCCAATTGAAGGTGAGATAATACTTAGAAGGGGGTTGAATAAGTATGAAAGATTAAAACTTAGAATAAAAACTCAAGTATTTTTATCCTGGTTCGTTGAACTCAACTACTCCAGTCCACCCTTCCTAGAGTGATTTGCCTTTCTCAATCAAGGACTTAATCCACTATTTAATCAAACAGATTACAATAGTAACACCTAAGAACAATTGTTCTTAGTCTTCTCAAGAGCTACTGATCCCAACTGGATCCTCTTAAGGAAACCTTTTACAATCAATGTAAAACTATTACAAGAGTAAGAATGCTTCTAAAAAGCTATTATCACAACTGTGATATTTCTCTTAAGTTTAAGAACAATGAAATAAATTCTTAGAATGAATATGAAAGTATGGGAGCTGTATATTTGATTTCTTTTCAATGCCAACGTCAACTGAAGAATTTGGTGGAGTCTTGCTTTTATAGGCAGCTGATCCAAGGTGGACTTCACGTTGAGAAGAGTGTCCAAAAGGTCTGATCCTTTTTGTCTTCACATCAAGAGACCTTTCCTAGAAGAAGAAAGCACAGAAAAATCATTTTTGTCTGTGTTCTTGTGTCTAGCATAAATAAGGAAAGAGACGTTTGATTTACTCCAACGGATATAATCTTTGAATATTTCTTCTTCAGTTTTCAGCAAATATATCAGAGTCTAATTGGGTCAGAGTCTTCTGATGATGATTAGAGTCTTGCTGAATCAGAGTCTTCTGCAGCAGGTGTGCTTTCGACGTGTTAAAGATCAGAGCATATTTGAGACAGAACTTCAGTACTGGTAGCTTTAGTACTTTCAGAATCTTATGTAGAAACTATGCTTTGAAAAACTCTTCATACAAAAAATTCTTCTATGCTTCAGATGCTTCTGACTTGCTTCAGATTCTTCTGGAGCTTTTGCTTCAGATCCTTCTGGAGCTTCTGCTTCAGATCCTTCTGGAGCTTCTACTTCAGAATCTTCTTGAGGCTACGCTCAGAATCTTCTGTTGGCAGCAATCAGAATCTTCTAATGAGTGCATCTGGCGCTTCAGAGTCTAGCTAATTTCTTGTGTTCAATTCTGATTTGCTTCTGGAGTGTTAATTTCTTACTATCTGCAGTAAAAACTCTCAAGCAAATTTTAGAGTATATAATTCTTAAATACAAAATTTCATATTAGTTATCATCAAAACATAGAGATATTATTAAGAACCAATCTGTGTTCTAACAATAACCAACCCCCGATCCCCGAATCTCTTAGCGTTGTTGTTACATCGCGAAAAAGGTTCTTTCTTTCTTTAGACCTTTACATTGGATAAATTAAAGTCCGGTTGTGAATTTAAGAATTAAGATTCAAGTTAATCAATAGCTTGGTATCACGATTCTCACCGCAACAGAAATGGCGATTTCACTGGGGAATACAACTTAAACTTGAGGGTTTAGCCTATTTTGTTTGATTGCATGCTATATTTGTGAATATTTGCTTAACATGTATATTTGTCAATATATATGTCTGTGTGTTCTATATTGGGTGCCTTGAGAGGTGAGATAAATCCTAACCCGGATTTGAGTGACACATGAGATAGGATTGTGATATGATCAATAGTTGGGCTATTAGGAGTAGTCCCAATATGTCTGATATATGATGTAATCACGCTCAGTGGAGACTCTTTGAGATGGTTAGTAATGCATGAGTAATCGTGTATTCACTAATTGTTTCAATACGAGTCTGCGAAGCTGAGGACTTTTAGTGACACTTTTACCCCACTTGGCCTTTTTATGACTTTTAGTGAAACTGTTAGGGAGTAGTCCCTCAATAGTTGTCACGCGATGCTACACTCAAACGAGTTTATCTTGAGAATATTGTTGACTCACGTGAGTAGTCGCGTTAGTTGCAAATATCCGAAGGATTTACTATGACTTTGGGAACTTTGTTAGAACCCGTTCGGCAGGTACAAATAGCTCATAGTACAAATCCTTGGGGATGGGTAGACCTTTGACTTCATGCTTTGATCTCGATCCTATGAGGTCTTTGTGCGTGCATATGCATTGTATTTGTGAATACTTGCCTTTGTGTGGTGTGTGCATCATCTCACCATCTCACCATAAGCATATCATGTCGCAATTGGTTTTGTAAAACTCAGTCGATCTCTGATATTTTTAAAAGTTATAGCTTTTCCCGACGATGAATGAAATGGGGTTTTGACCTAATCAAACTTTTGAGTTTTGTAAAAACAGTTTTCTTTTTGCACTTGCATCATCATTTTGCATACCATTCTTTGTTGCGTCGGTCCTTTGGTTCATTCTGTGTTCCGTTGATATTAGAAGAAAGAGGGAGAGAGTATAACACAAGGGCTAGCACTCAAAAAGATGGATCGTCTTGAGCAAGAAAATCAAGCACTCCGAGAAGAAGTTTCTTGTTTAAAGAATAACACAGAGGCATTCGCCGTTGCTGTTAAGGATATGATGGATACCCAAGAGTAGGAGAATCAGAAGCTCGGTGAAGAGCTAACAAAGGTGAAGTGTGCCAAAAAGAGTTTGACAAACTTGGTCAAAGAATTGGTTCTATCCCAGCGACAGGAGGGTTCCTCTTCATCTACCGATCAGCCATCTGAACAAACTGGTGGATCCCGGGGTATTCCTGTGCATTATGCCCGCTTATTCCCTATACTCCTGCAACATGGTTTGATCCAGAAGGAAATTCCACCCATTCTACCTCAAGCCCACCGGATTTATTTCACGACCAACACCTTTTGTGCCTTCCACCATGGAGCACCCAGTTATGATATTGAAGAATGTTATATCCTTAAAGAAAAAGTGAAAGAAATGATCGAAGCGGGAGTCATATCTTTCAATATATGCAAACCTCAAGTCCAAATAAACCTTTTGCTTGAGGAAGAAGCAACCCCTTCATTGCTTATGGTGGATCAAAGAAGAAGGCCCTAGATTCATGGTATCAAAGGGTAGTACTTTTTCTATGTTTTGTCAAATTTAATTCCCTAAGGCTGGCAGCTGTAGACTGTTTCAGCATTTTGTTGTATTTTATTTGCATTTGAATCGCTTGTAAGCTGTTGTTCATTTTGAATTGGCAAGATTAATGAAATGTTTGTGCATCTTTTGATTAAGTCCTTTCGTTTCACTCTTTCTCTTTCCTTTCATTGTTATGAGATTACGAAAAATGCAAAAAATAATTTTCTTTACTAAACTGTTGTTTAAAGCAAAGATTGGGGAGGATGATGAAAACTATATACATTACTGTTGTTGATATGTGTTCAATTTAACTTTGTCGATGATGTAAGGCATTGTTTCAATCCCTAAACACTGGAGAAATAAGGAAGATAAGCCCTCGTTAACCCCTTTGAGCCTAGAAGTAGGAGTTTTCTTTCTTTGCAAAACAAACCTTAAATCTCAAACCTGGGGCAAGTAGTTCTCGATTAACTTGGAGATATGTGCATACAAGACACTTTTCATATAAAAGTGGTGCATTTAGGATTTCCTTCGCACATAACAAGCAAGTGTCGAAGTTCAAAAAACGATGATGGTTCACCGTAGCCATTAAACTAGGTAGTCACCTCCTTTCTAAAAAAAAGAGAAGAAGAAAAAAAGAAAATTGAAAACCCCGCTAAGTCAAAACCTATGAAGGAGACTTAGGCAAAAATGGGGCATCCCGTTGACTGTACATTCGAACAAAACAGTTTAGACAAATGTCAGGGATAACAAAAGAGAGGAATTATGTAAGACTCATCACTCTTAAAAATCCTCAATTAGCAAAAAGCTATTAAGTACTGCAAGGGAGTAGTGACTACCCTAGGTTTATAAGCCATCACTAACTATCATCAGTTCAGTTCTTAAGCCTGTAAGAACCTGAATGTATAGTTTAAGTTAACTGAGCGTAGGATTGGAGTTCATCATGGAGATTGGGTGGGACAAATAACTTTGAGCCTTTATCCTTTGTTTCATGAACCATGAACCAGGCCATGTTAAAATACCTAACTGAGAAAAGGTTGTTTTGAAAGCATATTACAGCAAGGTTGGATAACCTGACTCCTAATGATCTTTGATGTTTGTGTGTGTTAATCACTTTATCCATCATTTGTAAAATGATTGGATCACTTTCACTTTGATCACTTGATCACTCCGCCGTGTGTGTTTCATCAAAAAAATTATTTTCAAAAGTTTGCATGAATTTTGCATTAAAATTGGCAACTTTTAATGAACAATATTATTTGCTAGACAATCCAATATCAAAGGAATCCCAACAAAAGTTGTCAGCTAGGGAATTCGACTTGGTAAAGGAAGCTAAGCCTGGGGCAACCAATTCGAAAGATTTGTTAAATCATTTGTCACAACATTCGGCTAATTAGAAGTGATCGGGTCAAGATCAGATGAAGCTCTCAAAGAAAAGTTTAGTCTGGGGCACTCTGTTGTAGTTACCAGCTAGCAGGGGCAAGTTTGTTCCCTAATCGTTACTTCCACAGTCTGAGACTTTGTTGTGCAAGCACCGTTAAACTGGGGCAATCACATCGAGATTTGTAAATCTCTCTCTATAAGAGTTTGAAGACATTAAAGCATCTTTATGCCAATTCTTTTATAAAATTCTCTTGATGGTTTCTTCCCAAGACCATGTAATATGGGGCAGAAAAGGTTGGAAGACTTTTTGTCGCAAGAGTCGTTGCTCACTTAAAGAGGATTAGTACGCTATCGTGGGGCAGAAGTGTTTTGTTCTCATGGTACCTTTTGCTAGGTCTCCGATTAAGTCGTTACTTCGTTTAATCTTAGAATTTCCGTAATATCTTAATGTTTGCTTTGGACGTAACCATTTACCTTGATTGAAATCATTGATATTGTAATATCTTAATGTTTGCTTTGGTCCTAACCATTTATCTTGATTGAAATCATTGATATCGTAATATCTTAATGTTTGTTTTGGTCGTAACCGTTTATCTTGATTGGAATCATTGATATCTTAATATCTTGATGTGTGATTTATTCATAACCATTTATCTTGATTGAAATTATTGCTTGATATTGTAATATCTTGATGTTTGCTTTGGTCGTAACCATTTATATTGATTGAAATCATTACTTGATATTGTAATATCTTGATGTTTGCTTTGGTCATAACCATTTATCTTGATTGAAATTATTGCTTGATATTGTAATATCTTGATGTTTGCTTTGGTCATAACCATCAATCTTGATTGAAATCATTGCTTGATATTGTAATATCTTGATGTTTGCTTTGGTCGTAACCATTTATCTTGATTGAAATCATTGCTTGATACTGTAATATGCTTGCATGTTCTTGGTTGTAACCATACCTCTTATATATTTAACACATGTTTGCTTTTGCCTTTGTTAAGTAATTCCCCCCAAGTGATGGAACTTTTTAGTTCTCATCCAAGTTGCCTCATCTTTTCCCTTCCAAAGGAAAGTCTCTCTATTGACCCTTGGGTCATAGATAGCTCAATACCCTCATAGGTCTGGATAGAACCTTCTCCCTCATTTGGTCTGGGAAGAACCAATTGATCCTTATTCTGTAGTTCGTCCCCGAACTACGACCGCTCTGATTTCTCATTGGATAATGAGAATACGTAGGCACAAGATGCGATATCTTGACTATCAACCTTCCCTGTGGTCTGGATAGAACCAATCAACCTTCCTTTTGGTTTGGATAGAACCAATTGGACTTACCCTTTAGGCCTGGATAGAGCCTTCCCCCTCCTTTTGGTCTGGATAGAACCAATTGGTCTTACAACATAGAGATAGGTAGAGTTTGGTTAACACTATGTAAGAATCATGGAAATGATTACTTACTCCCCTTTCTTGAGTGTACAATGTAGATCTAGAGAGTTTGGATAAACTCTACACAAGCATGGATATGTTTGTTCCCCTTGGAACCTTGATCATAATCAAGTGTTCTTCATCCCTAGTGAGGTGAACTACGATTGCTCTGATTCTATCCTAGTTAGGATACGTAGGCAGAAGATGCGATATCTTTGCGAGCAAACTTATAAACTATCTTTAGGTCTTTACCTACACCTTTTACCCAATCCCAATCTATAGAAAACATTTAGCAAGTATTAGCATGCAAACAAACAAAAGGTTCCTGTAGAGTACTACCGATGCTTAGGATGTGAAATACCTACCCTAGGCATAACCAACCCCCTATCCCCGAATCTCTTAGCGTTGTTGTTACATTGCGCAAAAGGTTCTTTCTTTCTTTAGACCTTTCCTTTGGATAAATTAAAGTCCGGTTGTGAATTTAAGAATTAAGATTCATGTTAATCAATAGCTTGGTATCACGATTATCACCGCAACAAATATCACTTTCATGCAAACATGAAAATTTCTAGGGCATGTTCTTAGCTTTCTTTTGAGTATTAGAACTCATCCATTCGGTTTGTGGAACTCAAGTTATGATGCCATCAATTTAGAGGTCCCAAATGAACTTATTTTTGGTCAACAAAAGTCAACTCACTTCCAAGGCACTTTTGACCTAGAGTCATGTTTCTCCTTAATTTTAAGTGAACATGTAAGTTTTTCCTCATGATCTTAGCTTTCCAAAAAGTCCTAGAAGTTCTTGATATCATTTGTGGAACTCAAGTTATGGACCTTACAAGGCAAGGGTATTTTGGGAAAGTTTGATTATAGGTCATTTGTTACATAAGCCATTTTCATGCACTTGTGTACTTCAAATGAACTTTCAACCAACATAAAAGTTGCTCCTAAGGACCTCATTTGCATCATAAAACTCAAGGATTGTGTGAATTATGATTGGTTATGGACATTTGGTGAGAATTTCAACTGAAAAATGGACTTTAGAGTGTGATTTCAGTTCAATGCATTATAGGCCATCTTCATGTCTTATTTTGATCCAATTCTCTTCAAGATACATTCACAAGCAAAATGCACAAATTGGTTTGGCACATGATGAGCAAAGACACGAGCATTTTGACATTCCTTCACAAAGAAGTTTCACATTTAAACTTGCTAATTGGATCCAATGCAAAGCCCAATCCATTTCCAATGTAAAATTCAACTCACCAGCTGCAGAATTAAGTGATTTCCATGTGTGTATGTAAGCAATTCACGTGTGCATTAGGAGCTTTCCATTTTGGGCATTTTTTCAAATTCAGCAAAATAAGGCTTCATGGGCCTTCCAGTTGATCAGATATCCATCATATATAAACTCAAAACACGTCCCAAGGGCTCAGAAGTGCAAATTGGAGCAAGAGAGAGCAAGTTTAGTTTTGAAATTCTCAAAGAAATTTCAAAATCGTGTTTCACTTTTCTCTGTAATTCAAGTCTAATTGAAGAGCAATTCACCTTCCTTAAAGAATTTGGAGTGGATCTGGATCATTGGAAGCAAGCTTGTAAGAATCTTAAGCGCCAACAAAGTGTCTTCGTTCAGTAAGTTTCTTCTTCACAATTCTCTTATTCTAGGCCATGAATTAGGTTCATACTGGTTGCATCTGAAGACCTACCTTGTGTAGGCCATGTTTGATTGCTCGCTGTCCATGTTTGATGGAGTTTGCAGTGGTGCATCTCAAACTTGATGCGTTCGATTCTCTTAATTTGTGAAGGATATGGCAGATTGGATCTTGGATTCATGACCTACGTGACTTCAGCTTTCTTTTGATGCAAATTTTGTGGAGTTTGGTTGAGGTTTGATGACCTGAACTCCGGTCACCTTGCAGGAGAAGACGACCAGAGCTAGGGTTCCGGCGTCTGGTTCATTTGACCTCAGATATGAGGTGGTGAGGGTTTGAATGTTTTACTGTGTATGTGTTTTCTTTCCATTGGATTGACTGGATCTACTTGGCACGTTAAAGCCACGTCCGTTTAATGAAACAGTGTGTTATTGCTAGTGAAACAAGCCTGAGTGGATTGGGCCAGAAATGATATTCACACCCCCTAGTTTGTCCAGTCCAAGCGCGTTTAACATTACCTCTTTGTATTCTAAATTACTTTTGCACTCCCTAGCCACTTGCATTTTTATTTTCTTTATTTTATTTTTGTTTTGCATTTTAATTATTAAAAATGCTTTCAAATATCAGAAAATTCAACAAAAAGTATTTTCAAACACTTTAAAGTCTTAATTAATTTTTCATAATTTTTAATTTTGATTTTATTTATTTTTCAATTTAATTTAAATTTTGTGATTGGAAGTGTTTTTAATATGGTTGTTCTTTGATTTTGCTTGCTTTGTGGACCATTTGCAATTACCAATGAGTAAGGTTTATTCTCCATATTGATGATGGATTGAGGTACCTTTGAGGCTGATTTTGGTCCATGTTTGGTTGATTTTTGTTTGACTTTGTGTTGCTTTTTTTTTACCCTCGATATTAATTCCATAAGGGGGAGCACCCTAGTTGATCAAATCATTTGGTGATGCCTTGAATGGAATTTGGTTGGGATGTTTTGGCCTCTGGTTGCCAACATGTTTAGGTGCTTTGTGCATTTTATTTGAGATTTATTAAATAATTCTTCTATTCTTGGTAAACCTTGCAAGTCAAGTCACCCTAGTTGAAGTTCATACAAACTAGTTGACCTAGTTCCTTTAGGAGATGACCTTTGTGGATCCCATTTGCATCCTATGCTTCTTGATTCACATTCTTGTCATGTATAGGATGCTGGTTTCAATTTTATAGGTCACACATTTGTTTGGTTTGTGTTGCAAGTTACTTTTAATTAGGGCTTTCCATTTGCATTTTAATGTTGAAAGTGTTTTGAACTTTGGTTCTTTACCTTGCCCTATTTTGTAACTTGTTCTAACTTCTTTCCCTTGGACTTTGGAACTCATTCAAGGTGATTTAGTACTCTTTGTTTGTACTTTGAGTTTTCCTTGAATGAGATGCCACTTTGAGAACTTGTTTGTGCTTTCTTTTTGCATGATCAATTTGATGCATTTGGTTGAGATTCTTCTTATGTTGCTTGCAGCCCAAGCCTATTCTCCCATCCTCATCTTGATCATGCCTTCCTATCTTTCTTATTTGTTTACCTTTTGAGGTTGGTGATTGATGTCTGAATGGTTGTAGGAGTTATAACTTCTCCTGTTTCATCTCACTTTTGCTTGGACTTGTATAAGTTATTTTGCTTGCATTCCTCTTTTGTTTTGCATCTCTTTGTTTGTTTTCAAGAAGTTGAGATGTGCTTGTGGTGGCTGCTGCCCCACACTTTTTTCCTCCCTCTTTTCATTGTGTTGCATTTAATGTTTGCATCCCTTTCTTCCTTTTCATTTGTGATTGATTTATCTTGTGTTTACTTGGTTTTCTTTTCCATGATCTCTTAGGATTCCTAGTCCCATTTGTTTATGGTGGGAGTAGGAGAGACATTAAGTGTTCAATCCAAGCATGCTAACATTAGGATAGTCTTTTCCCTTTTCAATCTCAATCATAGGAGCACAATGCATGATAACATTAGAGTTGAGTTAGTTTCCCTTTAGAGTTTGTGTCTTCTATCCTCATCTCAAAACTTCTTCAAGACATGTAATAAAGGATAATGAGTGTTGTACGCTACGAGTCTTGAGAATTTGGGAAATCATGATTGGGGGGCCTCCTTTCAATTGTCTAGAGTGTTTAGCGTATGCCCTTTGGGATATATGCGACGCATTCGCTCTCAAGTCATAGTCTTTTGTGCAACATGAATTACAAACACAATTCAATTCACTTCTTCTTCATAAAAGACTCAAAAACAAATATCAAACCTTTTTTATCCTTCGAGATTGTTTGGAAAATCATTTTCATAAAAACAGTGTTGTTAACTCTTGGTTCTACCGCAAAAAGGTAACGCCTAAGTCTCTAATTGTCGAGCAGCAATACACCTAACTGCTAGAACGAAGGTTTAACCCTATTCAGGTAAAACACTTGAACCAATTTGTGGTCGTGTCAGCCCGAACTACGTTTGCTCTGATTTCTCGTACCAGACGAGGATACGTAGGCACAAGACGGCGATGTCTTGGCGAGCAACCTTCCCCACCTTTCACCCGTAGTTTTCCGAACTACGTTGACTATGAGTTTACCATTGCACAAGGGAGTACGTAGGCTTAGAGCGACGATGCTCTATCGAGTCTTTTTTCTTTTTCTTTTTTCCTTGTGGCCTGTTGCTTAGATGGATCCCGTCGAGTATGACGGACGTGAGGGGTGCTCATATCTTCCCCTTGCGTAACCAACTCCCGAACCCAAGATTTGGTTGCGAGGACCTGTCTTTTCCCTTTTTGTAGGTTTTCTCTGATTGTTTCCTTTCCCTTTTTTTGGAATAAATAACGAATGGTGGCGACTCTTCTGTCTTTCGCCGGCTCCCTTTTTTTCGCAGTAGTGACAGCTAGCCACTCTGCCGGGGACACTTCTCATCCCCTATGTGAGTCAATCCTAGCGCTTGTGTGTTTTATCTTTTGGGTGTGTACATATGTGTTGTACTTTACTGCATTTGCATTTTACTTTCCGCATTTATATTATCATATTGTTGTGTTGTTGGGTGGGAATGTTCCACTGTGTGATAAGCCAAAACCCAGGCTTCAGTATAACCATAGCATTAGAAGTGGAAAGTAGTGGTGAACCGGCATGTTTGGCATGCACTAGTTCCCACAAAATTCACGCTCAGACGAGATTCTCTTGGATGACTACCTTTCCAGTCTGTTTCGGACAGTTGAGAGGATGTTGGATCTGAGGATTGTTGACTCTGGGGACCGATCATTTGGAAGTCAGCTAAGTGAGGCTGCTTCATTAAAATGTGATGCCAAGCCAAAAATGGTGAACGTATCATCGTTTCTCGAAAGTCTGTGATGCTGATGACCGCATAGGATGCCTGACCTTATCAGAGATAGGTTCATACCTGTGAGTGGGGAGGGTTATGCAGGAAACTTTGACCTTTAACCTACCCAGTTTTCTCGTCAGTGTGAACTTTTGATCCTTGATACAGTGGTTCCTTATATATGTGTTATGTTCTCGCCGAAGAGAAGTGCTGGTTATTCTTAGTCAACAACACAACAATCTTGATCCCCTATTGCATTTGCATTTTGATTTGCATTTAACATTGACAGGTATTTATGTTGCAGGTGTATATTTTTCTCTCGATTCTAGTAAGCTTATTCCATTTCTGACATGGAGCCTAGTTTGAAGAAGACTGTTGTGTACAAATTTCCTACTCCTGACATAGCACCTCTGCTCATTTTGATTTTTGTTGCTGATCGTAATGTGATGGAAGAATTCAAGAAGTCATATGGGAAGCTCTTGGGTTGTGTCTGTAAAGCTTCAGTATTTGAGTTGGGAGGTCTTCACACCTTGCTTCTGTTCTATGATCCACAGTTGAAGTGTTTCACTTTCCCGGGTTATGTGCTGATGCCTACTTTGGAGGAGTTTTCTATGCTGCTAGGAGTTCCTATTCTAGATCAGATGCCTTTTTATCATACTGAAGCTGAACCTAATGTGACTAAGCTTACTAAAGCTCTTCATCTAGACGCTTCAAAGTTAGAAGGGAAGTTGGTTAGAAGAAATGGGATGCCTGGATTTCCATTACCTTTCTTGGTTGGTAAAGATCAATACTTTGCGAAAGAGGGTTGTTGGATTGTCTTTAATGCCATCTTAGCTCTGTTCGTATATGGTGTAGTTTTGTTTCCGAATATTCCTGACCTTGTGGATTTGGATGCTTTCCACATTTTCATCTCAGGAAATCCTGTGCCTACACTTCTGGGAGATGTTTATCATTTTGTGCATTACAAGAATGAGAATCGGAGGGGAAAGAATGTGTCTTGTTGTGTACCTCTTTTATACAGATGGTTTGTGAGTCACCTTCCCAAGGTTGGTCCTTTTGTTGACACTACAGGTACCTCTGAGTTGTCAGAAAGACTTATGGGCTTGACTTCTGATGACATCGTATGGTTTGACAGAGATCAGTTGGGTACATAGATTATCTTTAGTTGTGGTGGTTTTCCTAACGTCTCGTTGATTGGAAGGAAAGAAGGTATTAACTACAACCCAGCTCTGGCAGTGAGGCAGTTTGGGTATGCTCTGGAACCTCCGAAGGAAGAGGAAATACAAGAATCTCTGTATTTAACTGGCTTGCTGGAGAATGAGACCCTGATCAGGGTGGAGAAATCTTGGAACAAAATTCACCGTAGAGGGAAGGTTTCTTTGGGTAAGAGCAACAATAGAGCTTGTGAGCCTTGTATGGTTTGGATTCAGGAGAGAGCTAGGAGATTATTGATGCCATTTCCAGCTTGTGAGCCTTTATATCCTTTGATGATTGAGGAGTCGACTATTGTATATATCCAGAGATATAATTGGCTATGGTTCGAGAAGGAGGAGTTGCATAAGGAAAACGAGGAATTGGAAAAAGAGATTATATAGCTCAGAAGCAAGAGAAATCAAGCCACTTTTTCATCTAAGAAGAAAACTGAATTGGTGAACAAGTTGGGTAGAGAGTTAACTGCAGAGATTCGCGCTCGAGAGCGTGTGGGATTAGATCTGAAGAGCGTTAGTGATGTTCTTAGTTCCAATAAGAAAGAGCTGGACAGAGCATATGTAGAGATCTCCAAGTTTAATGACCAATGGAATTCCATTCTAACTAACAACAAAGAGCGAGAAGACGGACTGCGACAACAAATTGCTAAGTTGAAGGCTCAGATCCAGGGGAGAGATGAGAAGGTTATAGCTGAACCCTTGCGCCGATGCAAAAGCGACTGCAGACTGAATGAAGCTCTTGCAACCTTGGAGGACTATAAGTCAAGAGCTAATTTGAAAAGGCCCAAGCTTGAGGAAGTATTTGGTGAAGGCGCTTGGGAGGATTATGCTCAGAGCTTGCAGAGCATCATTAGCCAGAGAGAGTTGCTCATCCAGGGGTTGGTAGCCAGGCCAGAGCATTCAGATACGAGAGAGTTGTTGGAGGATTTCCATGCACGCCATCGTATTTGATGTTTTTTCTCTTTTTGTAGTTTGTTGTTATGATGTATCTTGACCATCACCAAATTTGTTGGCTGATGTCATTTTGATTCCGTTGTATTCAGTATTGTGTTGTACATTGACTCTTGGCTCTCATCTTATTTATGAGGAGTTTGTTATGCTTATCTGTTGTCTCCCCATTGTCTTGCTGTTCTTGCGGAACTAGAATCGAGGGGAAAATTTCCCTAACACATATTTACATGTCTGCATACTGCATCATTTCTCATTTTGCATCGCAGGTGCTCTGGAACCGTTAACCTTATCTCTGTGGTTTGTTCAGCTTGTTTCAGGATTGACAACCAAGTGACTCATTGTTACGCTACTCGAGGAAATCACCGCAAGATTATGGATCAGATTCAAGCTGAGCTTCAGGAATTCCGGGACAGGATGGCCCAGTTCATGGATATGATGCAAGGGGTCGCCAATGGCCAAGAACAGATGAGAACTTTGGTGCAACCGTTAATTGCTAGGGTTGACGCGAGTGGTGTGCTTCATGGTAGAGCTGCTGTTGTTCCTCCTTAAAATGACAATGGTAGTCGACATGCTAATACTGTTCCTACAATTGTTATCCCTCTGGGCGGAGGAAATCAGACTGGAGTTCATATTCCCGGACCTACGTGTGCTGTGCATGGGAATATTGCCCCTCAGTGGGAGGAGGATGATCAAGAAGATTTGTTTTCTATGAGGGATGTTGGTGTTGGTTTTCCATCTGACGCAGACAGGAGGTTTAAGCTGCTCGAGGAAAAGATGAAGAGTTATGAGAATCAGAATTCTATGGGGTTGGATGTGGAAAATTTGGGGCTGATCCCAAATTTGAAGGTTCCTCTGAATTTCAAAGTCCCGGACTTTGATAAGTATAAGGGGACGACCTGTTCGAGGGTTCATCTTTGTTCCTACTACCGCAAGATGTCCGTCTATTCTAACGATGAGAAGCTGCTTATGCACTTTTTCCAAGACAGTCTTTCTGGTCCGTCTCTGGAGTGGTACATAGGGCTAGAGCCAGTTAACATCCGAAGCTGGAGGGATTTAGCTGAGGCATTTGTTAAGCATTACCAGTACAACAGTGATTTGGCGCCAAACAGGGCCCAATTACAAAACTTATCTCAAAGAAATAATGAATGCTTCAAAGAGTACGCCCAGAGGTGGCGTCAATTGGCCGCTAGAGTGCAACCTCCTATGGTGGAGAGGGAGTTGATAGACATGTTTGTTTCCACATTATCGGGGGTGTATTACGAGAAGTTGATCAACAACATGTCGGGGAGTTTTTCAGATCTAATCATTATAGGAGAAAGAGTTGAGAACGAAATTAAATTGGGTAAAATTCAAGCCGGTGAAGGATCCTCAGCTGGAGGAGTTAAGAAAAGTTTTGGCAGTAAGAGGAGAGAGGGGGAAACCAATGAAGTCTTGGGTTCCCGAAATAGAAACAACGGTAGAGGACAGCAGTACCGTCAACAGCAACCTCAGGTTACAAGCATTACAATTCCTACAGTACCACAACCACGACAACCACAGCAGCAACAACAAAATTACGCTCCTCGCAGATTTCAGGATCAGGGCAGAGCAGTAAACAGGCAGTTTGATGTGCCGCCGATGCCATACTCGCAGTTTCTTCAACACTTGATGCAATTACAATTGATTCAGAAAAGGAGTCTGGCTTCTTTGATTGGTGCACCACCACCCGGATATGATGCTAATGCTAGGTGTGATTTTCATTTCGGTGCTCCCGGCTATAACGTCGATAATTGTAAAGCATTTAAACATAAGGTGCAAGACCTTATAGACAACAAAGCCATCAACTTCTCTCATGATGCGCCCAATGTCGTGCAGAATCCCATGCCTAATCATGGGACAGCTGGGGTTAATGCCATTATTGAGGATGAGGGTTTGAACTTGGTAGCTGATGTTGAAGATTTGTAGACTCCGTTGAGTTTTGTAAAAGACAAACTACTGAGTGGAGGGGTATTTCCTGGTTGTGATAGAGCTTGTGCAGAGTGTTTGATCCATCCTGAGGGATGCGAGAAGTTGAAGAGTCATCTTTAAAAGCTGATGAATGATGGTATTCTACAATTTGACAGGGTGTCAGAAAAGAAAGATGAGAAAATAGTCGATGAAGAGAAGAATGAAATTGCGAAAATTTCGATTCCTTACAAGACAATCACTATTTATGCTCCTCCAAGGCCACCCACTATCATAATTACTAAAGCTGGACCCGTACCCTATGAGAGTACTAAGGCTATTCCGTGGAATTACGGAGCCGAGGTCTACTGTAATGGTCAGAAGTAGGAACTGAAAGGTTCACCGTTGGATTCTATTGACAATCTGGTAGGTGTCAGGGGGATAACCCGAAGCGGAAGAGTATTTTCACCTCCCGAAGTGAGTGCTGAGAAATCTTATAAGGGTAAAGGAAAAGCGGTGGTCGAAGAGTGTTCTCAGGCTGGTGAGAAAGAGTCCTTGTTGAAGGATGCGGAAGAGTTTATGCGGTTGATCAGGAAGAGTGACTAAAAGATCGTAGATTACTTACAGCAAATGCCGTCAAAGATCTCCATTCTGTCATTGCTGTTGTGTTCTAAGGCACACAGAAATGCTTTCTAAAGAATCTTGAATACAGAATACGTGCCATAAGAGATATTTGTGAATTAGCTCGAAGGAGTAGTGGTACATGTTAATGCGGGTAACGGGCTGGGCTTTACTGATCTGGATTTGACGCCCAAAGGAAGGAATCATAATCTAGCGCTGCATATATCCATAGAATATAGAGGGGCAGTGTTGTCACACGTGTTAGTAGACATTGGGTCATCATTGAATGTGTTACCCAAGATAGCTTTAATGAAGCTAGACACTCGAGGGATAATGTGCACCCCCAAGTGACTTGGTGGTTTGAGCTTTTGATGGGACCAGAAGGTCCGTGTTTGGGGAATTGACTCTTCCGATCCAAGTTGGTCCGGAAGTTTTTGATGTTGTGTTTTATATCATGGATATTCAGCCAGCATATAGTTGTCTGTTGGGACGACCCTGGATCCATTTGGCAGGGTGGGTGGCAGTGTTGAAACTGTTTGTGGGGAAGAAGATATTATGATAAGTCATTTGTCTTCGTTCAAATACGTCGAAGTTGACAGTGAGATCCACGAGACGTTATGTCAGGATTTCGAGACTGTGCAGATTAAGGAGAAAGCACCGTCTGTAGACAAAGTACCTGAGGTTTCCATGTCATCTTTTAAAGAAGCACAAGCAGTGGTGAAATCCAGAGCATCTTAGGGTTAGGGCCAAATTCTAAGCATCCCCAACAAACAAGACAAGTTCGGACTGGGGTACAACCCATCCTCCTCTTCATAGAGCACGCCGCGCTACAAGAGACCCGTCCAATTCACCAGCAGTGGGGTGATCTTTGAGCAGATCAGTGTCGTGTCCGACAAAGAAGGGGATATCGATTGCGACATGGATTCATGGATTCGGCCATGCATTCCGGGTCAGAGCCTAAGCAAATGCATTGTCAAGGAAGTCATCCAAGTGACTAAAGAAGAGTAATAATTTGTTTTGTTGATTATGTGTAGCCCTATGTTCTACCCAGAGCATAGTGGTCTTTGTCTGCAGGGCCTAATCTTTTATGTTTGAACAATTGTTTTATCAATTAATCAAAGGGCGTTTTTCTTGCATTCAAATATTGTGATCTCTGTTTTTCTTGTTTTATTTTTAACAATAAAATGGCAATGTGGTTTGTGCTTGTTTGCATATCATTTTAAGCATTAAATCATCATCATTGCAGGTTTCACATTGCAGATGACACTGCTCCAGAATCGTATATGACTCGCTTTGACTTTGATAATCCGATCTTTCAAGCCAAAGAAGAGATTGAGGAAGAAGAAGACCTACCTGAAGAGTTAGCCAGGCTACTGAAATAGGAAGAGAAAGTCATTCTGCCAATCGGGAGGAAATTGAGGTCATCAACTTGGGTACTAAGGAAGCCAAAAAGGAAGTCAGGATAGGGGCTACATTGCAGAGTGATGTCAAGCAAAGATTGGTTGAAATGCTCCGAGAGTATAAGGATATTTTTGCTTGGTCATATGAAGATATGACTGGTCTTGATACAGATATTGTGGTTCATCGCTTGCCTCTCCGTGAAGAGTGTCCACCTGTCAAGCAGAAGCTCGGGAGAACCAGATCGAACATGGCGGTAAAAATCAAAGAAGAGGTCCAGAAGCAGTTGGACGCAGGATTTCTCGTTGTGACAAACTACTCTCTGTGGGTCGCTAACATCGTACCTGTGCCTAAGAAGGACGATAAGGTAAGGATGTGTGTTGATTTTAGAGACTTGAACAAGGCGAGCCTGGAGGATGATTTCCCGCTCCCCCATATTGACGTACTTGTTGATAATAACGTGCATTATTCAGTGTTTTCCTTCATGGACGGTTTTTCCGGATATAACCAGATCAAAATGGCGCCGGAGGATATCGAGAAAACAACTTTTATCACACCGTGGGGGACTTTATGTTATAAGGTAATGCCTTTTGGGTTGAAGAACGCAGGGGCAACCTATCAGCGGGCAATGGTGACGCTCTTTCATGATATGATTCATCATGAGATCGAGGTCTATGTTGATGACATGATTACGAAGTCACAGACGGAGGAGGAACATCTGGTGAACCTTTTGAAGCTATTTGAGAGGTTAAGGAAATTCAGACTGAGGATGAATCCGAACAAGTGCACTTATGGTGTACGGTCAGGAAGGTTGATGGGGTTCATTGTCAGTGAAAAAGGAATCAAGGTCGATCCTGCAAAAATAAAAGCAATTCAAGAAATGCCAGCACCGAAAACAGAGAAAGCAGTTTGTGGTTTCTTGGGTAGATTGAACTACATTTCTAGGTTCATATCTCATCTCACAGCCACGTGTGAACCCATGTTCAAATTGTTAAAGAAAGATCAGACGGTCGTCTGGAATGAAAATTTCCAAAGGGCATTTGAAAAAATAAAAGAGTATTTGCAGGAACCTCCGATACTGATACCTCCATTAGCTGGAAGACCATTGATAATGTATCTAACAGTTCTTGAGAACAGCACGAGTTGTGTTCTTGGTCAACACGACGAGACTGGAAGAAAAGAGCATGCCATATACTACTTGAGTAAAAAGTTCACAGATTGTGAGTCCAGGTACTCAATGTTGGAAAAGACGTGTTATGCACTCGTTTGGGCTGCCAAACGCCTGAGACAGTATATGCTAAATCACACAACCATGTTGATTTCAAAGATGGATCTGATTAAGTACGTCTTTGAAAAGAAAGCACTTTCGAGAAGGATTTCCAGGTGGCAGATGGTCTTGATAGAATACGACATTCAATACGTTTCCCAGAAGGCCATTAAAGGGAATGTTCTGTCAAAGTATCTTGTAGAGCAACCGATTGATGATTATCAACCTATGAAATTTGAATTTCCTAACGAAGACATCATGTTTCTGAAGATGAAGGATTGCGATGAGCCACTGCCTGATGAAGGTCCTGAGAAAAGCTCCCAGTGGCAAATGATCTTTGACAGTGCTGTTAACTCCTATAGCAGCGGAATTGGGGCAATCATCACGACTCCCCATGGTTCTCATACACCATTCACTGCCAAATTGAAATTTCCCTGCACCAACAACGAAGCTGAGTATGAAGCATGTATCATGGGTATTGAAGAAGCGATTGATTTGAGAATCAAAAACCTTGATATCTATGGTGATTCAGCTTTAGTTGTTAATCAAATTAATGGAGAGTGGGAGACTTGGCAACCCAATCTGATTCCTTATATGAACTACGCAAGGAGGTTGTTTCCTTTGTTTGACAGGGTGGAGTTTCATCTCGTGCCAAGAGCGGAGAATCATATGGCGGACGCTCTGGCAACGTTATCCTTAATGTATAAGGTGAATTACTGGAATGACGCTCCAAGAATAGTCATCTCGCGCCTTGATAGGCTGGCATTTATATTTGCAATAGAGGAGGCTTCTGATGGAAAGCCATGGTATTACGATATCCAAAATTTTCTTAAGAACCAAGAGTATCCGCCAGGGGCATCGACCCGGGATAAGAAGACCTTGAGGAAGTTGTCTGGAAATTTCTATTTAAACCAAGATGGTATACTCTACCGGAGGGATTTTGACTTGGTATTGCTGAGATGCATGGACGAGAAAGAGGCAAGTCTGCTTATGGAAGAGGTCCATGAAGGTGCCTTTGGCACGCATGCCGGCGGGCATGCCATGTCTCAAAAGCTGTTACGAGCAGGGTATTATTGGTTGACTTTAGAGTCTGATTGCTTCAAGTATGTAAAGAAATGCCATAAATGCCAGGTTTATGCTGATAAGATTCATGTGCTGCCGAGTCCTCTGAACGTCATGGCGTCGCCTTGGCCCTTTTCCATGTGGGGTATTGACATGATATGAAAGATCGAGCTGACCGCATCCAATGGACATCGCTTCATCTTAGTGGCTATTGACTATTTCACTAAGTGGGTCGAAGCCGCTTTCTATGTGAATGTCACCAAACAAGTTGTAGCCCGGTTTATTAAGAAGGACATCATCTGTCGTTACAGAGTGCTTAAAAGAATCATTACTGATAATGGTTCGAACTTGAATAACAAGATGATGAAGGAACTGTACCATAGTTTCAAGATTGAGCATCACAACTATTCTCCTTATCGTCCAAAGATGAACGGCGTTGTTGAGGCGACCAACAAGAATATAAAGAAGATAGTGCAGAAGATGGTTGTAACCTATAAGGATTGGCATGAGATGTTGCCATTTGCTTTTCATGGATATCGTACTACAGTACGTACTTCAACTAAGGCAACTCCTTTCTCGCTGGTGTATGGTATGGAAGTTATCCTGCCATTGGAAGTCGAGATTCCTTGTTTGAGAGTTCTGGTTGACGTTAAGCTTGATGAGGCAGAATGGGTGAGAAACAATTTAAACCAGCTCATCCTGATGGATGAGAAGAGATTAGCATCCATCACATACGGTCTATTGTTCCAGAGCAGGATGAAGAAAGCTTTTGATAAGAAGGTGCATCCTTGGAGCTTTCAGGCAGGCGAGTTGGTGTTGAAGAAGATTCTCCCTCCACAGAAAAATCATAGGGGCAAATAGACTCCTAACTATGAAGGTCCATATGTCGTGCGAAAGGTTTTCTCTGGAGGAGCCTTGCTGTTATCAACCATGGATGGTGAAGACTTCATATCCCCTGTAAACGCAGACGTAATTAAAAAATACTTTGCTTAAAAAGACCCGCTAGAAAGAAAAAGAATATCTAGGCAAAATGGGGCATCCTGGAGAACCACAAAAGGAATGGCTTCGAGAAAAAGTTAGGGATAAAAAGAAAAGATGTAAACCCGCAAAGTTGAAATCCTGAAAAGGCGACTTTGGCAAAAATGGGTATCCCGGTGAATTGAAAACCTGAAAGGGCAATTCAGGCAAAAGTTAGGGATTTTGAAAAGCAAATGACTGTGTTCTGCGTGTTGATCTTCAGAGCATAGTGGATTGAGGGAGGACCTGAGGGTTGTTCATCCGAATCAATTTCTTCAGAAGATAAAGCATCGGAGAAGCATCAAAGTCATGCGAGTCATAGATGGATCGATACATGGTGTTTGTCTGTGCCGCATTGCCGACATTTTGTATATTTCTGTGCATTTCTGTAAATTTTTGTGCAGCTTCCTCTTTTCAGGGGTTGCATCTGTTATAAAATCTTCCTATTTACAGGCCATTTGTCAATAAAGTATATTATTCAGTAAATTGTTGTTCTTGCTTTGGCTTTACTATTTGATTGTGAAAAAACTCCCGATGTTTTGATAAAACTTTGCATACATAAACTTGCAGGCTTTGCCAATACTCATTAAAACTTTGATTTATTTGGACAATGTCACGGATGATGACCGAGATAGTTTCCACTGTGTAGGATATCTTGTTGTTTGTTCATGTGCAGGGTCGTTACCCTTGGGGCAAGTTTTTTCAGAGGTGTATCCTTGGTAGGATCACCATCCCCACAGAGAGAAGGTGTGTAGTTGAGACTCGTTCGTCCCCAGCAGGCGGAATTTGTGCATCTCGTCTCAGCGATCTGAATGCACCCTGTCCCTAGCAAGAGCCTGTTTCCACAGGAAATGATATAATAAAGTTATCCCCAGAGGGTCGAGATTGATACCCCCATGCAGGTCAAGTGTGTACACTTATCCCCGGCTGATTATAGGTATGTACTTACTCCCCAGAGAGTCAAGACTGGATTTCTTTCCACTAGGCAGATGTGGAACGTTTTCCCAAGCAGCGAAGCAAAGTCAGAATTTTGTTTCCCCACTGAGTCCAAATATGTTTTACTTTGTATCCCCTCTGAGTTTGATTGCTGACTCAATCCCCAAGCAGAGGTTGATGTCGTTTCCCTTATTTCTTATTCCCCAGCGAAGTCGGCAGAGTATACCCTTCCTCAGCAGAGTAGGTTCTTCCCCGCAAGTTGGAATCGTTTCTAAGAAAGTTTGTTGGTGCATCCCTAGCAGTTGGGATGTATTTTGATGTTGATTTCCCGTTGAGTAATCCCCGACAGGATGGATTTAGATCTCTAGTGGAGTGGGTTTATCGCCAGATGTTTGCTTTATACCCTAGAAGGTTTTGATGTTCTAGGAGGACATTCAGGGCTGCTTTCTCCGTTAGAGCGCAGGCTAATCTCAATGTTTGTTTGTGGTTCCCCTGCAGGGTCGTTGATTTCCCCAGTAGGTTGGTTTTGATTCCAACGGTTGGTTTTCTTTCCCCAGCCGGGTCGTTTGTTCCCCAGAAGAGTAGTATTCTGGAAGGCCATCCAGGGTGTTTCCCTCAGTAAGAGTTGATTTGATTCCCAGCTGAGTGGATTGTGTTCTCGTCAAAACAGTGTTACCCAAGAAAGTTCTTTTTCAGGAGATCATTCAGGGCTTATTTTTCCCAGCTTAAGTCCAATCGTACTTGGCATGTTTCATCTCTCCCGGGTGGATTTGGTTTTGTCTCTTCAGCATTTATTTTGCTGATTTGGTTCCGTTGCATTTTGCATTTGTGCATAGCATCCTCAGAAATGCGTAGCATTTCCATTTCGTATGGAGCATTATGCCATATTCAAACATATGCATTTAAAACATAAGCCAGGTTGTTACCTCTTTGTTTTCAGGTATATCTTCAGCAAACGGTTGATTTTACTTTGCTTGCATGGTATTCAGACCCCAGCAAATGATGCTATATCCCTTTAGCATGCGGTATCCAGACCTGGCATATTATCAGTTGATTCCTGAGCCTGTGTGGTATCCAGACCACAACAAAATCTTTTGATAGATGTGTTCAGCTTATCAGGTGCTTCCTGACAGAGTTGCTTATTTAAGTTTCTCTTTCCCCAGCGGAGGTTTCTTGTGAATTGTTGTTAGATTCACTTATCAACTTCGTGTTGATCCGGCCTTCAGGTTTGATGCTTGATTTTATTTATTGAATGCCTGTTGGTTAGCAGGTGTATTCAACTTCGTGTTGATCCGACCTTTGGGTTCGATGCTCGCTTTTATTTAGCGAATGTCTGATGGTTAGCAGAAGTTATCAACTTCGTATTGATCCGACCTTCGGGTTCGATGCTCGCTTTTATCTAGCGAATGCCTGCTGGTTAGCAGATGTTCTCAACTTCATGTTGAGCCGGCCTTCGGGTTCGATGCTCGCTTTTATTTAGAGAATGCCTGCTGGCTAGCAGATGTTATCAACTTCGTGTTGATCCGACCTTCAGGTTCGATGCTCGCTTTTATTTAGCGAATGCCTGCCGGTTAGCAGATGTTATCAACTTCGTGTTAATCCGGCCTTCGGGTTCGATGCTCGCTTTTATTTAATGAATGCATGCTGGTTAGCAGATGCTCTCAAGTTCGTGTTGATCCGGCATTCGGGATCGATGCCTGTTTTTATTTAACAGATGCTTGGCGGCGATGTTAGATGTTCTTCTCAGCTTTATGTTGAGTCGGCCTCTGGGTTTGATGCCTGTTTTGTTCAAACAGATGCCCGACGGTGATATCAGATGATCTTTCCGACTTAGTGTCATTGTTTGTGCATTAGCAGATGTTTCTTCGGACTGCGTGTCAAGGCTTCTTGATTGGTAATCAGTTAGCTTGTTGTCGTTGCAACTATCAGATTCAGTTATTTCCAGAGATTTTTGTTCCCAATAACAAGTTTGTAGTTCTATTTCTGTGGTTGGAAAATTTCAGGGTTCTTTGGTATTCAACCGTCTTTTACCTTGATTGTTTGAAAGTCGTTTGCTTTTCACTCATTCAGGTCCAAGTCATTTGAATTGGGGCAGCTGTTGTACCCCAAAATTTGACCAACCTCTTTTTTTACATGGCTTATGTTTCATTTCATTCTTTAGCATTTGCATTTGTATAGTATTGTCCTTTTCAGGGGATCAAGAGAGGTGTTCCATTCAAGAGAAGAGTCTCAAAGGTTACAAGCTCAAGCAAGAGTGTTTATTCAAGTCATCAAGTGCTTGTAATCGTCAGGAAGTGGTCGTAGTTCTTAGAGAGAGAAGATGGATGTATGCTGCTTATCTCCTATCTTGGAGGACAACTGAGGATCATCAGGGGTTCACAACTTCATGGTTATGGATAAGAGATGTTTGAGAAGCTCATTGAGTGCTCTGGAAGCCATTGTGGAGCTCATCTGAACATTTATGTCACTTGCAAGAAGTCACAGTCAAAGGTTGTGCACCTAGGGTTTCATCTGGTCAGCTCAAGGTCAACTGTGGACTTGAGGGAGTTTGAGACTTGGTTTTAAGTCATTGGAGCTATGGGGAGTTAAGTTGAGACATCTAGTATGTCATTTCAAGTTCAAATGAAGAAGAATCAAGAGTTCAAGAAGTTACTAAATTAGGATTTCATAGGGTTTCAGTGTAAAATCCCCTTCTTTAGTGCTCAACTTAAAGGACAATTTACTTCGTGATGCAAGATCCATCTCACTTTCATGTAAACATGAAACTTGTAGGGCATTTTCTCAGCTTTCTTTTGAGTATTAGAACTCATCCATTGGATTTGTGGAACTCAAGTTATGATGCCATCAAGTTAGAGGTCCCATATGAACTTATTTTTGGTCAACAAAAGTCAACTCACTTCCAAGGCACTTTTGACCTAGAATCAGGTTTCTCCTCAATTTGAAGTGAACATGAAAGCTTTTCCTCATGATCTTAGCTTTCCAAAAAGTCCTAGAAGTCCTTGATACCATTTGTGGAACTCAAGTTATGGACCTTACAAGGAAAGGGTATTTTGGGAAATTTTGATTATAGGTCATTTGTTACATAAGCCATTTTCATGCACTTGTGTACTTCAAATGAACTTTCAACCAACTTGGAAGTTGCTCCTAGGGACCTCATTTGCATCATAAAACTCAAGGATTGTGTGAATTATGATTGATTATGGAGATTTGCTGAGAGTTTCAAGTGAAAAATGGTCTTTAGAGTGTGATTTCAATTCAATGCATTATAGGCCATCTTCATGTCTTATTTTGATCCAATTCTCTTCAAGATACATTCACAAGAAAAATGCCCAAACTGGTTTGGCACATGATGAGTAAAAACATGGGAATTTTGGCATTCCTTCACAAAGAAGTTTCACATTCAAACTTGCTAATTGGATCCAATACAAAGCCCATTCCATTTCTAATGTAAAATTCAACTCACCAGCTGCAGAAATAAGTGATTTCCATGTGTGTATGCAAGCAATTCACGTGTGCATGAGGAGCTTTCCATTTTGGGCATTTTTTCAAATTCAGCAAAATAAGGCTTCATGGGCCTTCCAATTGATCATATATCCATCATATATAAACTCAAAACACGTCCCAAGGGCTCAGAAGTGCAAATTGGAGCAAGAGAGAGCAATTTTAGTTTTGACATTCTCAAAGAAACTTCAAAATCATGTTTCACTTTTCTCTGCAATTCAAGTCCAATTGAAGAGCAATTAACCTTCCTTGAAGAATTTGGAGTGGATCTGGATCATTGGAAGCAAGCTTGCAAGCATCTGAAGCGCCAACGGAGGTTCTCCGTTCAGTAAGTTTCTTCTTCACAATTCTCTCGTTCTAGGCCATGAATTAGGTTCATACTGGTTGCATCTGAAGCCCTACCTTATGAAGGCCATGTTTGATTGCTTGTTGTCCATGTTTGATGGAGTTTGCAGTGGTGCATCTAAAACTTGATGTGTTTCATTCTCTTAATTTATGAAGGATATGGATGATTGGATCTTGGATTCATGACCTACGTGACTTCAACTTTCTTTTGATACCAATTTTGTGGAGTTTGGTTTAGGTTTCATGACCTGAACTCCGGCCACCTCACCGTAGAAGACGACTGAAGCTAGGGTTCCGGCGTCTGGTTCATTTGACCTCAGATCTGAGGTGGAGAGGGTTTGAATGTTTTACTGTGTATGTATTTTCTTTCCATTGGATTGGCTGGATTTACTTGGCACGTTGAAGCCACGTCCGTTTAATGAAACAATGTGTTTTGGCTAGTGAAACAAGCCTGCATGGATTGGGCCAGAAATGATATTCACACCCCCCAGTTTGTTCAACCCAAGCATGTTTAACATGATCTCTTTGTATTCTGAATTACTTTTGCACCCCATAGCCACTTGCATTTTTATTTTCTTTATTGTATTTTCTGTTTTGCTTTTTAATTATTAAAAATGCTTCCAAATATCAGAAAATTCAACAAAAAATATTTTCATACACTTTAAAGTCTTAATTAATTTCTCATAATTTTTAATTTTGATTTTCTTTTATTTTTCAATTTAATTTGAATTTTGTGATTGGAAGTGTTTTTAATATGGTTCTTCTTTGATCTTGCTTGCTTTGTGGACCATTTGCAATTACCAATGAGTAAGTTTTGTTCTCCATATTGATGATGGATTGAGGTACCTTTGAGGATGATATGGTCCATGTTTGGTTGATTTCTGTTTGACTTTGTGTTGCTTTTGTTTGACCCTCAATATTATATCAATAAGGTGGAGCACCCTAGTTGATCAAATCATTTGGTGATGCCTTGAATGGAATTTGGTTGGGATGTTTTGGCCTCTAGTTGCCAACATGTTTAGGTGCTTTGTGTATTTTATTTTGAGATTTATTGAACAATTCTTCTATTTTTGGTGAACCTTGCAAGTCAAGTCACCCTAGTTGAAGTTCATACAAACTAGTTGACCTAGTTCCTTTGGGAGATGACCTTTGTGGATCCCATTTGCATCCTATGCTTCTTGATTCATATTCTTGACATGTATAGGATGTTGGTTTCAATTTTATAGGTCACACATTTGTATGGTTTGTGTTGCAAGTTACTTTTAGTTAGGGCTTTCCATTTGCATTTGAATGTTGGAAGTGTTTTGAACTTTGGTTCTTTACCTTGCCCTACTTTATAACTTGTCTTGGCCTTGTTTCTTCTTTGGTTTATGAACCTACTTCTCTTGTTCTCACTTTGATCCCTTGGACTTTGGAACTCATTCACGGTGATTTTGTACTCTTTGTTTGTACTTTGAGTTTGCCTTGAATGAGATGCCACTTTGAGAACTTGTTTGTTCTTTCTTTTTGCATGATCAATTTGATGCATTTGGTTGAGATTCTTCTTATGTTTCTTGCTTCCCAAGCCTATTCTCCCATCCTCATCTTGATCATGCCTTCCTCTCTTTCTTATTTGTTTACCTTTTGAGTTTGGTGGTTGATGTTTGAATGGTTGTAGGAGTTATAACTTCTCCCATTTCATCTCACTTTTGCTTGGACTTGTTTAAGTTCTTTTGCTTGCATTCCTCTTTTGTTTTGCATCTCTTTTTTTGTTTTCAAGAGGTTGAGATGTGCTTGTGGTGGCTGCTGCCCCACACTTTTTTCCTCCCTCTTTTCATTGTGTTGCATTTCATGTTTGTATCCCTTTCTTCCTTTTCCTTTGTGATTGATTTATCTTGTGTTTACTTGGTTTTCTTTGCCATGATCCCTTAGGATTCCTAGTCCCATTTGTTTAAGGTGGGAGTAGGAGAGGCATTAAGTGTTCAATCCAAGCATGCTAACATTAGGATAGTCTTTTCCCTTTTCAATCTCAATCATAGGAGCACACTGCAGGATAACATTAGGGTTGAGTTAGTTTCCCTTTAGAGTTTGTGTCTTATCTCCTCATCTTAAAACTTCTTCAAGACATGTAATAAAGGATAATGAGTGTTGTATGCTACGAGCCTTAAGCATTTGGGAAATCATGATTGGGGGGCCTCCTCTCAATTGTCTAGAGTGTTTAGCGCATACCCTTTGGGCGATATGCGACACATTCGCTCTCAAGTCATAGTCTTTAGTGCAACATGAATTACAAACACAATTCAATTCACTTCTTCTTCATAAAAGACTCAAAAACAAATATCAAACCTTTTTTATCCTCCGAGATTGTTTGGAAAATCATTTTCAAAAAAAGAGTGTTGTTAACTCTTGGTTCTACCGCAAACAGGTAACGCCTAAGTCTCCAATGGTCGAGCAACAATACACCTAACTGCTAGAATGAAGGTTTAACCCTATTCGTGTAAAACACTTGAACCAATTTGTGGTCGTGTCAGCTCGAACTACATTTGCTCTGATTTCTCATACTAGATGAGGATACGTAGGTACAAGACGACGATGTCTTGGCGAGCAATTTTCCCCACCTTTCACCCGTAGTTTTCCGAACTACGTTGACTCTTGCTTTCCCATTGCACGAGGGAGTACATAGGCATAGAGCGGCGATGCTCTATCGAGTATCTTTTCTTTTTCTTTTGTCCCTGTGACCTGTAGCTTAAATAGATTAACACCCTTTAGATATACAACAAGCATGGATCTCGTCGAGTACGACGGACGTGAGGGGTGCTCATACCTTCCCCTTGCGTAGCCGACTCTCGAACCTAAGATTTGGTTGCGATGACCTGTCTTTTCCCTTTTCGTAGGTTTTTTCTGATCGTTTCCTTTCCCTCTTGTTGGGATAAGTAACGAACGGTGGCGACTCTTCTGTCTTCCGTCGGCTCCCTTTCTTTTCACAGTAGCGACAATCCTGCTTGCCCCAGCAATGTTGGAACATTTTCATACTTCTTTCCCATAATTTTATTACACCCTGAATAATCATATTTAGGCATTATAGCTCTTGGGTGAGGTCCAAGCCCTCTTCTCGGATCAAACCGGGGTTGGTCCTTTCCAAACTTGGGCGTAGGGTCATCACGGAATACCGGTCGAACAACTTTGTGCCTGGTCACGTGATCGTCTTTATTTCTAAAGACCACTCTTTTGTTGGGTTCTCCAGGCATATTGAACACTGGCTCAATTACTGCCACATCCTTCTTCTTTCTTTTGCTACCAATCTGCAGCATTCCCTGATCAATTAATGTTCGAACATCCTTTTGCACAAGGTCACAAACCTATGGATTTAGTCTGCATTCCTCACAGTTTTCATGAGAACACTCGAGTACCCATGCTTGAGCAAGCCTTTTATGCAATTCTACCCGTGGCATTTTTACTTCAGAGATAGTTGTAACGGTCTTTGTCTCAAGCTCTTCCCCTTCCTCAGTTATGACATTTATTCCACCATGGTTTGGTAGAGGATTATCTTTCACGTTCGGGTGATTATCCTCAAATGACAATATCTTCTTTTCTGTTAATTCTCGGACAATGTGCTGAAGTGCAAAACAACCTTCCAGCTCATGCCCGGGGGCATTTTCATGAAAAGGACAGTGCGTGTTCGGATTATAGTAATGGGGTAGAGGATTAGGTGGAGCACCTAATTTCCTTGTCTTGACGAGCCCTCGTTCCACCAACATAGGAAACAATTCTGTATAACTCATGGGTATGGGTTGTATCATTGGCCTCCCACTTCGATAATTTGCCCTTGAAGCCCGAGCTTGAGGCTGCTATGCTTGCTGACTATTATACAGTTGTCGACTGTATTATTGATACTGATTGGGTGCCCCTTGCTAAGGACCTTGCTGAACTTGTTGTTGTTGGAAGACAGGTGTCAATGCTGCTACATACTGTGGTTGTTGATACCTTTGTCGCTGGTTCTTTTATGCTCTTCTTTCATGCACCATGACACTCACTTCACCCTCCTTCTTTTTGTGAAAGTTGTTGGTTGGCTTTTTGGTAGCACCGGTGCTGGAGCTAGCAGTTGAATTTGAAAATTTTCCATTCTTCAGCCCTGCCTCAACTTTCACTCACACGGCGAAAATGTCGGAGAAGTTTGTTGTGACACTGCTGATTGTCTTTCATAGAACTCAGGCCTAACTGTGTCTACGAACCAGTCAGCCAATTCTTTTTCAGTCAAGGGTGGCTTAACTTGAGCAGCCGCCCCACGCCATATTTTTTCATATTCTCTAAAGGATTCAGTACTCTTTTGCGTCATGCTAGGAAGCTGACGGCGATCTAGGGCCAGATCCATGTTGTATTTATACTGCTGAATAAATGCGTCGGACAAATCCTGAAAGCAATGAATCTTCGCCTGGTCTAAACTTAGATACCACTTGGCAGATGCTCCTTTGAGGCTCTCTTGAAAGCAATCTATCAATAGCTTATCATTTTCGATATATGGAGCCATCTGTCGCTACTGCGAAAATCGGCGCCGGCTGAACAGAAGAGTCGCCACCGTGCGTTATTTATCCCTCAGAGCGGGAAAGGAAACACTCGAAGTAAACCTCGCAAAGATGGGAAAAGGTATGGTCATCGCAACCAAAACCTGGGTTCGGGAGTCGGTTACGCAAGGGGAAGGTATTAGCACCCCTCACGTCCGTCGTACTCGACAGGATCCACGCTTGTTTTCGGGTATGGATTGTTATTCTATCTACTCTACAGGTTTGGGGTTAAAAAGAAAATAAAATGACTCGGCAAAGTATCGCACTTTATGCCTACGTATTCCCGTCTGGAACGAGAAATCAGAGTCAACGTAGTTCGCCTACCTACGGGAAAGGAGGGGAAGGTTGCTCGCTAGGATATCGCATCCTATGCCTACGTACTTTCATACAGCATGAAAGATCAGAGCAAACATAGTTCGGGCCACGTACGACACAAGTCTGTTTTGATTGTTTTTATTCCTTCTGAAAAAGGGTTTTCTGATTAACAGTCCCAGCGGACAAAAATTGACGTTTTGATGAGTTCACATTCTTTTACGGAAGAAGTGTCTTTTATTGTGTTTGAAATCTTATTGTGTTTTTCTGTTTCTTTTGAGAAAGAAGAGACGGAACTCTATCCTACGGTTGCAAAGGGAATCTAGCCTAATGTTATCATGCATGGGTTAAGACCTAGTGTCTATCATGCTCCTCTCTTGCACAGAGAGAAACAGAGATCCTAAGGGAATAGACGGAAACAGAAACAAAAGCATATATACAATAAAGCAGTAAAATGCATGGATGCAGCAATACAAGCGAGGCAAGGGAGTCCCACTCAACCTCGAACCTAGAAAACAACAGGCAAAAGTGAACAGAATTCACTTTCAACCTAACAGGTTAAACAACAAGCAATACAGTCAGGGAAATTCAATCAATACATCAAGAATTATGAACAGCAACAATAAACAGCAACAACAGTCCTCATCATCATCTGTCTTCAAGTCATCACCAACTATCCACAAGCTTCAAGCAAGCCTCAGTCTTCATCTCCAAGCCTTCAAGCAAGGTCTTTGTCTTCAATCTTTCAATGGCTTTTCTTCAAGTCTCACTCTCCAAGATGAATATCAGTCAACAAGATGAAATGGATGTTAAACAGTCAATTGCCTACCAAGGGTGGCTCACTGACTGTTAACATGATACAGACAATTTTCTCTCAAAAGTTCTATCTTTTAAATACATTCACTAATCCTTCCAAAGGAAGGAGGTGTATATTTAAAAGAGACTTTGAATCCTAGAGAAAGGATGGAGGCAAACAAGACCTTCCATGTTTGTGAATCAAGTTTTCTACTCTAGAGCTCTGCCTAGCTCCTAAATCCTATAACCTTCAACAGCTGCCAGCAAGAGATACTCCTCCTCAACTCTGGAAATTGGTCTTCATTCTTTAATCTTCAAAGGCTTCATCAGCACAGTCTTCAACTCAAACCCCAAACCCCAAGCAGACCCAATACCCCACACAGTCAAATAATAACCCTAGAGAGGGCACACCACACAATCAAGCAAATACAAGCAGTATCCTAATAGTAATAGTAGAATAGGGGAAACCTAGTAATTTCTAAGGGATCTATTAGCTACCCATAATACCCCTATAGTCCCATACCCCAAAATTCAAACTACAACTCCTAAAAGAAATGATTTACATCACCTATGTTATCTCTAAACCCTAGTTTTGATTCTTCTAATCACACCTAAACAAATCATCTAAATTTAAGTCCTAAAATCATGAATTAAATTTTTAACACAAGCTAAAGTCCTAAGTTAATCACCCTAAAAAGAATGGATCCAAAATGTAAGGGGAGCTAATTGAACTAAAATCAACAAAATCAAGCATTAAACTAAACATTATCTACAACCTATTTAAAAGAAAAATATACTAAAAATGAAAAAATAAAATGAAATGCTAATTTTATTATGTGATAATTTTCTTAACAGAATTATGAAAAATATGTAAAAACAACCATTTAAAAATAAGCATTTTTCATTTTGTTATGATTTTCCAAAGAATTAAAATGAATTAAGTGAAATTAAAATGAATTAAATGAGGTGAGGGGTGCAACTAGCATTTATTTCAGTTGAAAAAGGATGATGGGCCCAGACTGGGGGGCGCGCATAGCAAAGCGCGTCTGGGCCCAGTTGATCAGAAAACACAAAAAATAAAAACATAAAGGGAAAACGGTGCAAGAAGTAAAAATATCAGTGCAAATGGTTTGGGCCTGGAAACTAGGTGGTACGAATAGCAATGTCACTAAAGCCCAGTCTGAGTGATTAAATGAAACGGTGCGCTTTGGCACCTAGAATTCCCTCCAAATTCATCTTTAAACGTGAGCCATCGGATCATAGGTTCAGTCAAAGTCTTGGTTTTCATCTAACGGCCCCCCCCTTTGTCTTCCCCACAGAATTAGGGTTTCCACCATTGATGAACCCTGCACGCAGCTTCATGAATCAATCTTCCACCTTCTCATACGACCTTGTTCCTCCATGAAATTCAATTCTATAAAAAGCAAAAATGTCCTACATCCTCTCCTCTACACAGCCATAGGTTCAGTTCCCTCCAAAACTCAATCAATATTCAAACCCGATAGGTAGAAAATCCTAGTTCCACCATTTTGCACTGATATCAACCATGCCAATTCTTGCCAACTCTTACACTAATACAATCTAATTGCTATGCTGATTATTTTAAGCTATCTAGTGAAGATTATCAGGCCCTATCCTAAGTGTTCTAAGCCCTAACAGTTTTGGTGCTCCAATGGTAACATCCATGAATTGTCTTCAAAGTCATCAGAAACAATCATCTAATCATTCCTAACCATTCTAACCTAATTATTCTCTAACATGCTAACTAAATCTATCCAAATCGATGAAAACACTAACCTGGTTTGATGATGAAAACAGGTGCAGAATTCCTTGGATCTAAAGCTTGCAATGCTTGGGAATTGATCAACAAACTTGATTCTTGATTCTGTATGCAGTAGTTCTTGCTCAAACTCCTTGGATTGCCATAACCACTTCCTTTTGCAATTTGGATGATGAAGTTGGATAGCATGAATTCCTCCTCAATTCAAACAGATTTTGATGGAAATTGGATCTATGAAGGATGTAGATGATGATAGGATCAAGGATTTTGGAAATTGATGAAGGTTTGATAGAGTTTGGGATGAATTTGCACACTTGAAGAATGA
This sequence comes from Lathyrus sativus, assembly GCA_963859935.3. NCBI lineage: Eukaryota > Viridiplantae > Streptophyta > Magnoliopsida > Fabales > Fabaceae > Lathyrus > Lathyrus sativus. The sequence continues at coordinate 215,971,410 of OZ012736.1, read as the reverse complement.
GATGAAACTTGGTATTTTGATCAAAATGAATCACCAACCATTGAATGAAGCCACTCTACCCAATATATAGACACTCATGGACCTTTCTAGAACTTGGTAGAAACCTCTTGTGCACAATTCCCTTGAATTTTGGATATGTTAACTTCATACATAAGTAACCAATGGTATCTCTCAAACTTTGCCCTAAACTCAAAAATCTAATTTTGCCAATGTTCTTAAAACATTTTTTCCAATCAAAATGACCTATAATTTCATCCCATTTGGCCATGTTATGAAAAATCTCAATTTTAGGTCACTTTTATTCATTAAATTCACTTTTAAATGACCAAATTTGAAACCTTGAGCTACGAGCCTTTCCAAACTTTCATGATCACTTTTCTAGACTCAAAATGTCATTTGGAGCAAGTTTGAGGTTGTGAAGTTTTTCATTTGAAGCTTCCTTGTATGAGTTTTGGGCATAGGCTTGAAATGACCTGTAATTCTCAAATGACCAAAATACCCTTTGCTTGCCAAGACCATAAGTAGAGTTCCACAAATCATATGAAGGCATACCATACCTTTCTAGAAAGCTAAGACAATGAGGAACAATTCTTATGTTTACCAGAAATTCATTTAAAATCTCCTTGAGAGGTAAACGTTGCTTGGAAGACAAGTAACTTTCACAGACAAAATTTCAGATACCTCAGATGACCTGTAACTTGCAAGGACCATAACTTGAGTTCTATAAATCTCCTTGATGTCTTCCACCACTCAAATTAAAGGTCTTGAGATCCTATACAAGTTTCATGTTGGCCAAGGATCCATTTGAAGCTTTCATTTTGAATTATCTTGCTGGGAAGTTTGACCTAAATCAAGGGATTTTACACAGAAACCCTAATTTAGAAACTCCTCTTCTTCTTGATTTCTCTTGATTTCTTCTTGGCACAACACCACATCCATATCTACATGTCAAATGATGACCCCCACATCTCTCAAATAGACCTTGATGCCTCTCAATCAATCATTTGACCTAGGGTTGACCTAGGGTTGACCCAGATGGAACCCTAGTTGACTGTCTTCAACTGCAACTCTTGTGATCATATCAATGACTTGTATCACTTTCAAAATGACTCTCCATGTATTCCATGATGTCTATATACCTTCCATGCTCAATTCACAGCTCACAACTTCTTTGATGATCTTCAAATACCCTCAAGATAGGAGATAGATCCACTGCTTGGTCCAATGACCTCTCTGGGTTTCAATTTCTTCCTGATGACTTGGGTAAGATTGAATTTGAATAATAACCTCTTGATAGGCTCATAGAGATGAGAATATTACTTGGTCCCTTGTTGGATGACTTGCTATGCTATGCTATGCAGATGATTAGACTATGTACATGACTCTATATGCAAATGCTAATGCAATTGAAACATAAACCAAGTGAAATAGGTTGAGCAAATTTTAGGGTGCAACATCTGCCCCTATTCAAGCGACTTGGACCCGATTGGGTGAAGCAAACGGCCTTCAAACATTCGGGGTACGAGACGGTTGAATATTAGGAACCCGGAAATTTGCCAACTGCAGAAATAAACTGCAACACTGCTTAGGGAACGACATCCACCAACTGAATCTGGTTGTTACGGCAACCAACTGATCCATTAGCGACGTGCTGGGGATTATTTTTGTCAGCCTGAAAAAGATTCTATCATCGAAGAAATCTCAACTAAACTTGTCCACATTAGGACTCCACCTGCCGTCAACACGGAAAAATCTCGGCAACTTCGCTGGGGATGACTTGTTTGCATCTCATCAGCATGAGGGGATCCTATCAACATAGGGATGAATTGTCCACATTAGGGCTAGCACATCTCGTCAGGAATAAATCGTCCATGTTAGGAATAACCTTTCCACGTTAGGACTCCATCGTCCACGTTAGGAATAAGACTTCGTCTGGATCTGTCCACGTCAGGACTAAACTTTCCACATTAGGAACACATCTTTCCACGTTAGGAATAAACTCTCCACGTTAGGAATAAATCTTTCCACGTAAGGAATAACTTCTTTCCACGTAAGGAATTCATCTTTCCACGTAAGGAATACATCGTCCACGTAAGGAATACATCTTTCCACGTAAGGAATAAACTTCTTTCCACGTAAGGAATACATCGTCCACGTAAGGAATACATCTTTCCACGTAAGGAATACATCGTCCACGTAAGGAATACCATCTTTCCACGTAAGGAAACCCCTCTTTCCACGTAAGGAAAAACTTCGTCCACGTTAGGAATACATCTTTCCATGTAAGGAATAACTTCGTCCATGTTAGGACTCACCTCATCTTGATTTGTCCACGTCAGGACTCCCATCTCGTCTTGATTTGTCCACGTCAGGACTCGCATCTTCGACCCGCTGAGGAAATAAAACTCGTCCACGTCAGGACTCACGCCCCGCCAACACGAAGAGAGATAAATTTGTCCATGTTAGGACTCGCGCATCTTGTCATCACGAAGAACTATAAACTTGTCCACGTCAGGACGCACATTTCACCATTACGAAGGAAGATATCTGCTGGGAATAAATGGTCCACGTCAGGGAACCAACACGAAGAGTAATCAATTTTGCCCACGTCAGGACTCCATATTCAATCAATACGGAGAAATCGACTCTGTCCACGTTAGGACTAGCACATCTCATCAACCCGGGGAAATAAATCTGTCCACATCAGGACACCCATTTCTCTAGCACGGAGAAATCCCGTCAATATAGGAATAGATTGTCCACGTCAGGACCCATTTCTCCATTGATCCCAACCCACAAACTTCTTAGCACTGACGTGACAATGACTTTGGGGCGGACTCTACTGGGGATATTTGGAAACCAAACTACCGGACGCCTGCTCTGATAACCGGCGGCAGCCTCTGAAATTCTGATTCATGAAACCCTTTGATGCTAACGTAACAACAATTTTGAAGAAAGTAATCCGCTGGTCGGACTAGAGAAACTTCAACTAGCAACTCTGGCGGGGAAAACAAGAGAAATTTACACAAATAACTCTGCTCGGGGACAAAGAGAAACTCAACTTAATAACTCTGTGGGGAATACTGCCGAAACTGACATTATCATTGAATGTCTCATGCCGAGATCTTGAATGTCTGGCAATTAATTTGAGCAAGAGCCCCCTCCACCTGCAAGGGAAACAATACTTAAGACAAACGGTTAGCCGACCTGATTTATGTTTCAAAAATGCGTATGTTTGAAAGGGGCGTAATGCTCCATTCGACATGGAAATGCTACGCGCTTTTTATTTGGTGGATGCAAGTATGACACTATATGCCAATGCAAATGCAGACTCGAATTGCTGGGATACAGAAACCGCTTCAACAAAATAAATGCTGAAGACAACGCCAACTCTGCTGGGGGTAGCTAGGTGCTACAGAATTATTCCAGCAAAATAAATGCTGGAAGAGTGAAGCCAACTCCACTGAGGGGTAACTGAATGCGCCAATCAGGATTGGACTTTTGCTGGAGAGTGAACGGGTATCACACGGTATTCCGACAAAATAACTGCCAGGACACACAACCAACTCTGCCGGGGAGAGTCTTAATCTTCTAGTTCCACTGGGAGGAAAGAAAACACTTGCTGAAAAGAGAACTCCGCTGGGGACGAAACAATTCTCTTGGGGAAAATCAAACTGACTCCGCTGGGGGGGGAGTAAATGACCCTACTGGGAAGGGTAGACTGCCTGAGTGCAGCTCGCAAATTGGAAATATTAATCTTCTGAGGCTAAACCACTCTGCTTGAGATGGGGGAATCCTTTTGGGGACACCACACTGTCTGAATATAGCCTTACAATCTTGGAATCGCCACACTCCGCTGAGGATAAACCGACTTTGCTGGAGAATGTCCTTTGGATAAGCTACGACTAGCTGGGGAATTTGATCCTTCTTCAGTGAGGAACATTGTTATCTTGGAAGCACGACCTGCGTGGGGATCGAGTCTTTCGTTGCGAGCTTCTGGTCAATACTGCAACCTTTTGATCGTCCACTTTGTACGGCTATGAACCCTGCAACACCACAACCAAGACAAGACAAGTCTACACAACCAAATCTATTCAGATTAGTGTTAGTGACATTTTTTTCAGTTAATTCAAAGTTTTAGCAATTATTGGCAAGGGCCAGCGACGTTATACACATGCTAGTTTCATCAAACCTAGGCGTTTATCATGCACAAAACAGTAAAGAACCAGCATCAAATACTGAATAACATATTTTATTGATTGGGCCCCTAAATGGGCGGAGTTTTGTACACGGGATGTAACTCCTGAAAAGAGGAAGCTACGCACAACAAATATACAAGTATGCACAAGGCGCATAAATATATTGACAAATCAAATTTGTACACATGTCGGCAACAGGATGCAGACGAACATCATGAACTGATCCCCCTATGACTCGCCCGACTCTAATGCTTTTCCCAGCATTCACACTTCCGAAGAGATTGTATCTGATAATCGACCCCTCAGGTATATTCTCCCGCACCAATGCTCACTGCAGTATCAAATTCGGACCGCAGTCATTTGCTTTTCAAATCCCTAACTTTTGCGTGAACCGCCCTTTACGGGTTTTCAGTTCACCGGGATACCCCTTTTTGCCGAAGCCGCCCAGTGTAGGTTTTCAACTTCGCGGGTGTACATTTTTTCAATTTATCCCTAACTTTTGCCCGAACCTTTCATTCTGTTTTTGGTTCGCCAGGATGCCCCATTTTTGCCTGGACTCTCTCTTTTTTTTTTGTCCAGCGGGTCAATTTCAAGCAAAGTATTTTTTAACTGCGTCCGAATTTACAGGCGACGTAAAGTCTTCACCGTCCATGGTGGACAACAACAAAGCCCCTCCTGAAAATACTTTTCTGACAACGTATGGCCCTTCGTAGTTGGGGGTCCACTTGCCCCTGTGATCTGCCTGTGGCAGGAGAATCCTTTTCAGTACAAGGTCGCCCGTCTGAAAGCTCCGCGGATGTATCTTCTTATCATATGCTTTCTTCATTCGGCTCTGGTACAAACGACCATATGCTAGGGAAGCTAGCCTCTTCTCATCCATTAAGCTCAGCTGGTTCAACCTGTTCTTCACCCATTCTGCTTCGTCTAGTTGGACATCTCGTAGTACCCTCAGAGAAGGAATCTCGACTTCCAGTGGTAGCACTGCTTCCATTCCATATACCAACGAGAACGGGGTTGCCCCGATTGACGTGCGTACCGTCGTACGATAACCGTGCAAAGCAAAAGGTAGCATCTCATGCCAATCCTTATAGGTCACCACCATCTTCTGAACGATCTTCTTTATATTCTTATTGGCCGCTTCAACAGCGCCATTCATCTTGGGTCGGTAAGGGGAGGAGTTGTGATGTTCGATCTTAAAACTCTGACAGAGCTCCTTCATCATTTTGTTATTCAAGTTTGAACCGTTGTCAGTGATTATTCGCTCGGGGATTCCATATCTGCAAATGATATCTCTCTTGATGAACCTGGCTACCACCTGCTTGGTCACATTTGCGTAAGATGTCGCTTCTACCCACTTGGTGAAGTAATCGATTGCTACTAGAATGAATCGGTGCCCGTTAGAAGCTGTCGGCTCGATCTTTCCAATCATATCGATTCCCCACATCGAGAATGGCCATGGTGATGACATCACATTCAGAGGACTCGGAGGCACATGGATCTTATCAGCATAGATTTGGCACTTATGACACTTCTTCGCAAACTTGAAACAATCAGTTTCCATGGTTAGCCAAAAATAACCTGCCCGCAGCAGCTTCCTCGTCATAGCATGCCCACCAGCATGCGTACCAAATGTACCCTCATGTATTTCCCCCATGAGCAGCTTTGCCTCTTTTTCGTCTACACAATGCAGTAGCACCAAGTCATGGTTTCTCCTGTATAAGACACCATCCGGGTTCAAATAGAAATTACCCGCCAATCTCCTGAGAGTCTTCTGATCTTGACTGGATGCCCCAGCCGGATATTCTTTGTTCTTCAGGAAATTAAGGATATCAAAACACCATGGTTTATCATCGGATGCCTCGTCAATAGCAAATACGAAGGCAGGTCTGTCAAGCCGAGAGATAACAATTCTGGGAGCCTCATTCCAGAAGTTGACTTTGTACATGGAAGACAAAGTGGCCAGGGCGTCAGCCATCTGATTCTCTGCTCGCGGTACATGATGCAATTCAAACTTGTCAAAGAAAGGCAACAATCTCCTTGCGTAATTCATGTACGGTATCAAATTGGGCTGACGTGTCTCCCATTCCCCTTTTATTTGATTCACCACCAGAGTTGAGTCTCCGTATACGTCTAGATTTTTGATTCGCAAATCAATGGCTTCTTCAAGCCCCATGATACAAGCTTCGTATTCGGCTTCATTATTGGTAACCGGAAAGGTCAATTGAGCAGTAAACGGGATATGCGACCCGTGTGGAGTAGTAATGATTGCCCCTATTCCACTACCGTAGGCGTTTACAGCTCCGTCAAAGATCAACTTCCATTTAGAACCCAATTCTGGTCCTTCGTCTGGCAACGACTCTTAGCAATCTTTCATCTTTAGGTACATGATATCCTCGTCAGGAAAATCAAACCTCATCGATTGGTAATCTTCAATAGGCTGCTCTGCCAAGTACTCATACAGTACACTCCCCTTTATAGCCTTCTGCGAGACATACTAGATGTCGTATTCGGTTAAGACCATCTGCCAACGAGCAATTCTCCCTGATAATGCCTGCTTTTCGAATACATATTTGATAGGATCCATCTTCGAGATGAGCATGGTTGTATGATTCAGCATGTATTGCCTCAAACGCTTGGCGGCCCAGGCTAGCGCGCAACAAGTTTTTTCAAGCATTGAATATCGAGATTCACATTCAGTAAACTTCTTACTCAAGTAGTAGATCGCATGCTCTTTTCTTCCTGTCTCGTCGTGTTGACCGAGAACACAACCCATGCTTCCCTCGAGAACTGTCAAATACATAATCAAGGGTCTCCCTGCCACTGGGGGTATCAAAATAGGAGGCTCCTGCAAATACTGCTTTATTTTTTCGAATGCCTTTTGACAAATTTCGTTCCACGTTACAGCTTGATCCTTTTTCAACAGCTTGAATAACGGCTCGCACGTAGCTGTTAGGTGAGATATGAACCGAGTGATGTAGTTCAACCTCCCCAAAAACCCGCGCACCTCTTTCTCTGTTCTAGGCGTCGACATCTCTTGTATTGCTTTTATTTTTGCAGGATCAACCTCTATTCCTCTTTCGCTCACGATAAACCCCAGCAGTTTACCCGATCTCACCCCGAAGGTGCACTTGTTAGGGTTTAGTCTCATCCTGAACTTCCTAAGCCTTTTGAATAACTTCAGCAGATTCACCAAATGCTCTTCCTCCGTCTGGGATTTGGCAATCATATCATCAACATAAACTTCGATCTCCTTATGCATCATATCATGGAAAAGAGTCGTCATTGCACGCTGATACATTGCCCCAGCATTCTTCAATCCGAAGGGCATCACTTTGTAACAAAATGTTGATGGAAAATTGCGATCTAAACGCAGCGGAAAACAAAAATTTCCTTTAGTGATCCTTACGAATGAGCATGGTCAGTGATAGAATCGTTACCTCTTTGTGGCGATTCAGATCTTTGATGCAGCGATCACAAGCGTTGATGAAGTGCAACGCCTCTACTCAGTCCACACGAACAGCTTCCGGTCACAGTGCTAGCTGCTTACGAACGGAATTATTTGAGTGAGAAAAGAGAATCAAAAACGAAATTGCATCAAGTGAAAGCTTCATCACAAGGGTTCCTTTTATAGACTCTCTTGTGGGTTGCGGGCTAAAAACCCAATTCACATGATCCATAATAATATTATATATTATTATAATAAATATTATTATAATAAATATTATTATAATAAATATTATTATAATAAATATATTTATTTTATTATTATTTTATAACCATTATAAAATAACAATAATTATTATTATATTATCCGAATTTCTATTTTTCACTTAAGTGCACCGTACCTTACGGTGTTCCTTTGATTTCTCTATCTCTCATCAAACTGTCCTTATGTGTGTGACCCTGTAGGATTTCGTAACGTTGGTAATTATATTAAATTATATATTTAACATAATAAACAGTAAGCGGTATCTAGCAACACATCACTGCTACCCAAGTCACGAAAATGTCATGTGATCTGACAAAACCTTTTTCGTGATAATATATGTTTGTACAATTACCCTTTTGCCCCTATGTCTATATTGAACACAAGGCATACACTGTGTCATCCTTGTCCAGTTCAATATTGGGCCCTTAGACATTTCTCCTGTTATGCAGGATTGGCAAATTCCATCTAGGACACTCATGTCCCTCAGCATGCTTCGTGGAGTGCCCATCAACTGTCTTTATGATCATCCAGTTACGGATAATGTTTGATCAGCAATAAAGCACCCGACTCTACATCTAGGGTCCATAGTGGTTTCAGGTCGAAGGGTGGTAATACACCATTATCACCATGAGAATAACTTATGACACTTTGCATAACATACTATGTAGTATTCTCATAGCGGGTCAATCCGGTATAAATATTACTCCTAATATTTATACCTATGTCAAGACTTGATAACTCTTTATCCATGATCCATGAGATGTGATCATCAGTCTATCTTCATAATAGTCTCAATGCTTTTAATGTTATCCCACTTTTCAATAAAGCTTGACTACGGATATTTTAAGAATAATGTCTTTATGTTTAATGGGATCTCATGATTAGGTCACACTTAACATTTCATTAAACAGACTAACTATTCTAGGGACTTTATTATTCTGAAAGACAAACATAATAAAGAAATGCCTTTTATTATTAAACGAATAATCCGATACAAGTACCAAAAAGTATTGGCCTCTAGGGCTTACACCAACAAGGTGTTATGAAAGTAGTCTTCTCCATGTCTTCTGGTGCCATCTTAATCTGATTATAGCCCGAGAAGCCATCCATGAAGGAGAATACGGAGAATTGAGCAGTGTTGTCAACTAGCACATCGATATGAGGAAGTGGAAAATCATCTTTCGGGCTCGCTTTATTTTAATCACGGTAATCTACGCACATTCTCACTTTACCGTCTTTCTTTGGCACTGGTACAATGTTAGCGACCCATGAGGGATATTTTGTCATAGCTAGGAAACCAGCGTCCCACTGCTTTTGAACCTCCTCCTTAATTTTCACGGCCATATCGGGTCTAGTTCTGCGAAGCTTCTGCTTGACCGGCGGGCATTCTTCTTTTAACGGCAGACGGTGCACAACCATATCTGTATCAAGCCCAGGCATGTCTTCATACGACCAAGCGAACACATCACTATACTCTCTGAGCATTTCAACCAGTCTTCGCTTGATGTCGCTCTGCAGCGCGGCTCCTATACGGATGTTCTTTTCAACCCCTTCCGACCCCAGGTTAATAATTTCGATGACCTCCTCGTGAGGCAGAATGACTCGCTCTTCTTGCTTTACCAACCAAGACAATTCTTCGGGGACGTCACCATCTTCAACAATCTCTTCTTCGGCCTGAAATACTGGGTGCTCAAAGTCAAGACGAGTCATAGGTGGTTCAATGATGTCATCTGAAAATACTATCCTGCAAAAGGAATGGTTAAATGCTTCAAAATGCGTATAAAGCGAATAACCACGTTGCCATTTTATTGTAAAACACAAAACAGGAAAAACAGAGATCGCAATATTTGTACATGAAAAAACGCCTTTTATTTAATGATTAAACATGCAATGTTCATAACAGCACGGCCCTAAGCAAAATCATGATGCCCCGGGCAAGACACCAGATTGTTCAACAATTAAAAAAACAAAGTATTACTGTTTAAGAGTCACAGGAACAATCTCCTGAATAGACCAATTGCATAATCCTTGTCTTGGCACGCTCGGCTGAAACCAGGCATCCATATCGCAGTCATTGTATCCTTCGTCAGACCCTGAAGCAGCGTTGATGGTCTCGTGACATACTCCACTAGCAGTGATAGTTATTGGTCCTCTGAAACGGGGTGCCCCAGCAGCAGGTGTTGATGATGACGGTTGATATCCCAACCCAAATCGGTCCATCTTCACGGGAATATCCAGCACTTTGCCCCAACCCTTTGTCTCACCAGTGTCTACTAGAGCTTGAGCTTCCTTATATGACGAGACGGCTACCTCTGACGTTTTACTCGGCCCGGGACTTTTGTCTTTGATGCGCAACCCTTCAAATGCCTGACAGGGTGTTTCGTGAATCTCTCCGTCGACCTCCACATACTTGAATGATGACAGATGGCTAACCAATATATCTTCTTCTCCACATACAGTGACCACGCTGTCCCCTACCATGTATTTCAACTTCTGATGCAAGGTAGACGTGACTGCCCCAACACCATGAATCCAGGGTCGTCTGAGAAGGCAGCTGTATGCTGGCTGGATGTCTATGATATAAAATTCAGTCGCGAAAACCTCCGGCCCCACCTGTAGAGGTAATGTTATGGATCCAAAAACTGTTCTTCGCGTACCATCAAATGCCCTGACCACCAAGTCACTGGGCGTACACAGGATTCCTCTGACATCTAGTTTCATCATCGCTTTCTTCGGCAGCACGTTTAAGGACGATCCGGTATCGACCAGCACGTGAGACATGACTGATCCTCTACACTCAACAGAGACGTGCAACGCCATATTATGCTCTCTCCCCTTAGGGGTCAAATCAAAATCGGTAAAGCCCAAGCTATAGCCTGCATTCACATGCGCCAACACTCCCTCCAACTGATTCACGGAAACATCTTGGGGTACGAAGGAAGTATCCAGAACTTTCAACAATGCATTTCTGTGAGCTTCAGAACACAATAGCAACGACAGTATGGATATCTTTGACGGCGTCTGTTGCAAATGCTCAACAATCTTATAATCGCTTTTACGGATCAAGCGCATGAACTCTTCCACATCCTTCGATACCGTTTCTTTTTCGTTCCCCTGCACTGGGACATTCTCAATCATCTTTCCCTTTCCCTTCGCCAGTCTTTCAGCCTCTACCTCAGGCGATATGAAGATTCTCCCACTTCTTGTCATACCTCCGGTACCGACAACGTTGTCTACAGTCTCAACTGGCTGCTTATTAACATCAATTTTTACTCCATCACAATACACTTCCAACCCATAGGACCAGGGGACTGCCTTTGTGCTCTCGTAAGGGATTGGTCCTGCCTTAGTGATAGTGATCGGCGGTCGCTTGGCCGGTGCCGTTATAGTTATTGTCTTTCGAGGAATCGTTACAGTAGCCACATCACTTTGCTTGTCTGCTAATGCCCCTACAGGTTCTTCAATTGCTGCTCGGTCGAACTGCAATGTGCCTCCATCTATTAAAGCCTGAATACCTTTCTTTAATTCATCACACCCCCCAGCTTGGGTCCAACACTCTAAGCAATACTCGTCGCAACCAGGATACACACCCCCTTGCAATAATCTGCTCTTTATCTCACACAACGGTGTCTTTAGGTCGTCGACATTCATAATCAAGTTCAAACCCTCCTCAGTTAAAATGGCGTTTGCCCCATGGTTGGGCATGGGCTTTTGCACTATATTCGGACCCGCCGTTCCAAAATTGATAGCCTTACTATCCAATAGATCCTGCACTACATGCTTAAACGCGTGGCAACCCTTTACATCGTGGCCAGGAGCCCCGGAGTGGAATTCACAGTGCCTGCTTGCATCATAACCATACGGGGGAGTGCCTGTTATCGGTGCCAGAGTTCTCTTCTCCACCAAGTTCAAACCCAATAACGTCTGTAGCAAATCTGCATACGTTGAAGGAGGCTTTTCAAACACCCTCCTTGGTTTGCCCCCCTGGAATCTGCGCTGGGCAGGCTGTGCCCCCTGTTGTGGCTGCTGTTGCTGTTGTTGTTGTTGAAATGGTTGTTGCTGAAACAGAATAGTAACGCTTGCCACCTGCTGCGGCTGACTGTACTGGTGTCGACCTCTGCCCCGGCCTCGGCCTTGGCCCCCAAACACTGCGCTTGCATCGCCCTGACGGCGCCCACCAAAAGCCCTTCTGTTACTGCCAGGTGAGGTGGACTCCTCAGCTTGGAATCTTCCATGTTTAATGTTGCTTTCAATCTTTTCTCCCATCAGGATTAAGTCTGAGAAACTGCCCAAAGACGTGTGAAACAACTTGTCATAGAACATGCCAGTGAATGTTCCTATGAACATATCATTCATTTCCTTGTCCTCCAAAGGGGGATGAACTCTAGCAGCCATGTCGCGCCATCTCTGCGCATACTCTTTGAACCTCTCACCCTTCTTCTGGGACAACCCCTGCAATTGGACCCGATTGGGTGCCAAGTCACTGTTATACTTATAGTGAGCTACAAATGCTTCAGCCAGCTGCTTCCACGTATTAATCTGAGTTGGTTCCAATCCCATATACCACTCGAGGGAAGGACCAGACAAGCTATCTTGAAAGAAATGCATTAGCATCCTCTCATCGTTAGAATACGCCGACATCCTCCTGTAATATGACCGCACGTGCACCTTTGGACAGGTGTCCCCCTTATATTTGTCAAATGTGGGAGCTTTGAATTTGATTGGCACCCTCAGGCCAGGCACCAGACCCATTGTTGACATATCTAAGCCAACAGCACTTTGATTTACGACCCCCTTCATCTGCTCCTCGAGCATCCTGATTCTCTGAGAGTCATCCATAGGCCCTTCGAAACCTCCGCCGGAGAAAGCATCCTCTTGCTGGTCTTCTTGCCACATACCATCCCCAGCTCCGTATCCATTGTGACGGCCAACTCTGGTCTGATTCATTACCGGGCCTCGCCCCCTATTACCGTACCCCGGAGCAACTCCAGCAGGTCCAAAAGCCATTAACCCAGCGCCATTTCCATTTCCGAATCCTCCATAACCCTGATTAGTCATACCAAATCCGTCCTGTCTGAAGCCTTGAGCATTGAAGCCGTACTTCCCAGTATTATCGAACCCCTGGTCATTGAAGCCAAATCCAGTATTACCGAAGCCATTGCCTCCCATATTATCACCCAGGTTGACATCTCCGAGTCCAACGTTGTTGACGACAGTCTCGTTCCCAATTCCAACGTTACCGTTCCCGGCAGCAGCGCCGTTGTTCACATTGACAGCAGGCATGTTGACTACAGGTGGAGCCACCGGTGTGGGAGTACCATCCCCATGAATAGTGTCGACTCACACAGACTGATGATCCTCATTTCTGTGCCCAACATTCCTTACCAACAAAGGCTGCACCAAAGCTTGCAAATTCTCCTGCCCTTTCGCAATGGTCTCCATTGTCTGCATGAAGAGCGCCAGCTTTTCACGCATGTCTTGCATTTCGTTCTGCATTTGATCCATAATTCTTCGGCAGTTGGTACGAGTGGAGTATCGGTGCGGGCGTTGATCTTCAATCCTGAAAAGACCTGGTTCAGAGCAAGAAATGAGATACCATCCAATAATCACCTGTAATGCAATATGAATGGAAATGCAATGCAATATGTGTCTGTGCATTAGGGAATATCATTCCCCGATTCTAGTGCGAATGTGCCGGTGCAGTGACAGTGCTAGCAACACGGTGATCGGAGCCGAATCATACAAAAAAAAAACTCATATATTGCAAAGAAATCCATTAAGCCAAGAATACAATATCACTGAGTGTACAATAAGAAGGCATGACCTCAACCAACAATCCTGGTGATGGTCAGCGCTATGCAAATAAAGCATACACATTAATATATGAAACAGTCAAGTACGCTCATAAGCCTGGTACTCTTCTAGTAACTTCTTAGTCTCAGGATGACTTGGTCGGGTAAGCAGACCCTCAACAAGTTGATTTCTTCGCTTGAGAACACGTTGCACATCACCAACGGTTTCCTCCCATGCCCCTTCTCCGAAGCGATCCTCTAGCTTCCGCTTCTGAGACACAGCTTCGTTCCTGCCTTCGATGGCCTTGTTCAATGCATTCTGGAGACTATATCTGGTCATCACCTCTTCTTCATACTTCTTAATGCTAGCCTTCAACTGCTCTTCGAGTTCATAAATTTGCTGCTTCAATTTGTCTTCCCTCTTTTGTTGTTGGTTAGCGTAGCATTCCACGTCTTGTTACAAGAAGAGATTTCCCGGTGAGCGGCATCGAGTGCTTTCTTTTTGGACTCCAACATGTCATGAGAGCTTCTGAACTCTTGACCCAGACGTTCGCGCTTCTTTTTCTCTTCAGTCAACTCAGCACCTAGCCTGCTTACTAACTCGATTTGCTGTTGGAAAGAATGCACAGCCTTGTTCTTCTCACTACGCATCTGAGCCAGTTCCTTTTCTAGCCCTTCATTGATCTTCATCAAGGCTTCCTTTTCTTTTACAACTTGCTCGTAGGCCTCCCTAGTAACAGTGGTGGGTTCTTGCACCGGAATATGGACAGGGACTGGTGCAGCCGGAAATGGCATCAGTAACTGACTTGCTCTCTCTTGGATCCAAACTTTGTATGGTGCATAAGCCTGACAATCGTTCTTCCCTAACAGTGGTTTCCCTCTCCTATTGATACGCATTCAGGCATGCTGAAGCTTGGCTAGTAACTCTCCATTCAAATCACCGGTGAAGTACAGAGATTCCTGCACTTCTTCCTCCTGAGGTGGGTTCTTCAACGCATATCCAAACTGGCGAACGAACAGAGATGGGTTGTAATTGATGCACCCTTTTCTCCCTATCAACGGAACATTAGGATACCCAGAACAACTGAAAATAAGCTCAGACCCCAACAAGTCTCGGTCAAACCACTCAATGTCTTCGGAAGATAGCCTCATCAGGCGCTCTGGCCAGTCAGCTGCAGTTGCACTATCCACAAAAGGTCCCTTCAGGGGAAGATGGCTCTTAAACCACATGTTCAACAGCGGCGCACAACAGTAAACAGTCTTTCCCCTTCTGTTTTCATTTTTGTAGTGCAGTGAATGATAGAGATCTCCAATCAAAGTGGGTACCGGGTTGCCAGCAGCAAACAGATGGAAAGCGTCCAAGTCCACAAAATTGGGTAAGTTGGGAAACAACACTATTCCGTAGATGCATAGAGCCAAGATAGCATTAAAGACTATCCAGCACCCGCTCTTGGCATACTCTTGAGCTTTGCCAACCAGAAAATCAAGGGAGAAACCTGGAACCCCAAGCCAAGAAGTCATTAATAGTTCAGCAGCGTTCATGTGCAAGGCCTTAGCTAAGTCCTCCAACTTGGGTTCAGCGGCAGAGTGAATAAAGGGAACCTTGTTCTGTACTGGTAGCTCAGTAAACTCCACATACTCTTCAATGGTAGGCCCCAAAATAAAGTCAGCAAACGTGAAACATCTCAATGCAGGGTCATAGAATTGCATCAAAGTGTACAGCCCATTCATCTCAACAGCAGTTGGCTTGCAGACCAGTCTCAACAATCTTCCATGACTCATCCTGAAACTTCTCCTAACCTCCTCATCAGTGAGGGACATCAGACCAAGTAAGGGAGTAATGTCAGGTGTAGGCAACTTATACGCAACTGTCTTTCTCAAACCATCCATGATCAATAAGCAGAAGTCCGGGCACTAGAACCAGGGAATATGCAGATGCACCTGCAGCACAGACACACGTTAATGGGATGCAATGATAATGGTTATGCAAACAATGCAATGCAAGTAACATGCAACAGGGACCAAATGCCATGGCTGAGAAGCCTGAACCATATCAAAAGTCTCAGATAGATCCTCCAGAATTTCTCAAACCCTGGTCTCAGATAGACCCAAAACAAAGCTCTACCACTGGTCTCTGATAGACCCCATATCATAACTCTGACTAGTCTCTGACAGACCCCATATCATAACTCCAACTGGTCTCTGATAGACCTCTCAACTCTCCATAAATACCCAGAATCTCAGATCAAGAAACAAATCGGTATCTGAAGGTCTGGTTACCTGCATAACCCCAAACCCTTCTCACAGGTAGGTGTCCTAGTAACTGACAAAGGTATGGCATCCTATGCGGTCGTCGGCGTCACAGACTTTCAGGGTTGATGATACGATTCCCAGAAGGAGTGGCATCATCAAATCCTGAAGAGGCCTCACTTAGCCAACTTCCAAATGATCGGTTCCCGGAGTCAACAATTCAGCTAACCAACAACCCCTTCGACCCAAAGGGTAGAAAAAGAAGTCAACCAGAAGAACCTCGTCCGAGTGTAGATTTCGTGGGACACTAATGCAAGCAAAGCCGGCACGCGCCCACTACTTTCTACTCTAATTCTAGGTGCACTCAAGCCCAGATCCGGCTTATCTCTCAATCATAGAACACCCGTCACACCCCAATACAACAATAATAACAATAATATAGTGCTGAAGGTAAATGACAAAAATATAAATCCATACAAAATCCTCGACGGGAAAACAAGCGTTAGGATTGACTCGCTTAAGGGACGTTGGATCCCAAATGCATAAGGAACTATCGCAGTCCTTAGCAGCCAGGGGACGTTGGATCCCCAGCAGAGTCGCCAGCTGTCGCTACTGCGAAAATCGGCGCCGGCTGAACAGAAGAGTCGCCACCGTGTGTTATTTATCCCTCGGAGCGGGAAAGGAAACGCTCGAAGTAAACCTCGCAAAGATGGGAAAAGGTATGGTCATCGCAACCCAAACCTGGGTTCGGGAGTCGGTTACGCAAGGGGAAGGTATTAGCACCCCTCACGTCCGTCGTACTCGACGGGATCCACGCTTGTTTTCGGGTATGGATTGTTATTCTATCTACTCTACAGGTCTGGGGTTAAAAAGAAAATAAAATGACTCGGTAAAGTATCGCACTTTATGCCTACGTATTCCCGTCTGGAACGAGAAATCAGAGTCAACGTAGTTCGCCTACCTACGGGAAAGGAGGGGAAGGTTGCTCGCTAGGATATCGCATCCTATGCCTACGTACTTTCATACAGCATGAAAGATCAGAGCAAACATAGTTCGGTCCACGTACGACACAAGTCTGTTTTGATTGTTTTTATTCCTTCTGAAAAAGGGTTTTCTGATTAACAGTCCCAGCGGACAAAAATTGACGTTTTGATGAGTTCACATTCTTTTACGGAAGAAGTGTCTTTTATCGTGTTTGAAATCTTATTGTGTTTTTCTGTTTGTTTTGAGAAAGAAGAGACGGAACTCTATCCTACGGTTGCAAAGGGAATCTAGCCTAATGTTATCATGCATGGGTTAAGACCTAGTGTCTATCATGCTCCTCTCTTGCACAGAGAGAAACAGAGATCCTAAGGGAATAGACGGAAACAGAAACAAAAGCATATATACAATAAAGCAGTAAAATGCATGGATGCAGCAATACAAGCGAGGCAAGGGAGTCCCACTCAACCTCGAACCTAGAAAACAACAGGCAAAAGTGAACAGAATTCACTTTCAACCTAACAGGTTAAATAACAAGCAATACAGTCAGGGAAATTCAATCAATACATCAAGAATTATGAACAGCAACAATAAACAGCAACAACAGTCCTCATCATCATCTGTCTTCAAGTCATCACCAACTATCTACAAGCTTCAAGCAAGCCTCAGTCTTCATCTCCAAGCCTTCAAGCAAGGTCTTTATCTTCAATCTTTCAATGGCTTTTCTTCAAGTCTCACTCTCCAAGATGAATATCAGTCAACAAGATGAAATGGATGTTAAACAGTCAATTGCCTACCAAGGGTGGCTCACTGACTGTTAACATGATACGAACAATTTTCTCTCAAAAGTTCTATCTTTTAAATACATTCACTAATCCTTCCAAAGGAAGGAGGTGGATATTTAAAAGAGACTTTGAATCCTAGAGAAAGGATGGAGGCAAACAAGACCTTCCATGTTTGTGAATCAAGTTTTCTACTCTAGAGCTCTGCCTAGCTCCTAAATCCTATAACCTTCAACAACTGCCAGCAAGAGATACTCCTCCTCAACTCTGGAAATTGGTCTTCATTCTTTAATCTTCAAAGGCTTCATCAGCACAGTCTTCAACTCAAACCCCAAACCCCAAGCAGGCCCAATACCCCACACAGTCAAATAATAACCCTAGAGAGGGCACACCACACAATCAAGCAAATACAAGCAGTATCCTAATATTAATAGTAGAATAGGGGAAACCTAGTCATTTCTAAGGGATCTATTAGCTACCCATAATACCCCTATAGTCCCATACCCCAAAATTCAAACTACAACTCCTAAAAGAAATGATTTACATCACCTATGTTATCTCTAAACCCTAGTTTTGATTCTTCTAATCACACATAAACAAATCATCTAAATTTAAGTCCTAAAATCATGAATTAAATTTTTAACACAAGCTAAAGTCCTAAGTTAATCACCCTAAAAAGAATGGATCCAAAATGTAAGGGGAGCTAATTGAACTAAAATCAACAAAATCAAGCATTAAACTAAACATTATCTACAACCTATTTAAAAGAAAAATATACTAAAAATGCAAAAATAAAATGAAATGCTAATTTTATTATGTGATAATTTTCTTAACAGAATTATGAAAAATATGCAAAAACAACCATTTAAAAATAAGCATTTTTCATTTTGTTATGATTTTCCAAAGAATTAAAATGAATTAAGTGAAATTAAAATGAATTAAATGAGGTGAGGGGTGCAACTAGCATTTATTTTAGTTGAAAAAGGATGATGGGCCCAGACTGGGGGGCGCGCATAGCAAAGCGCGTCTGGGCCCAGTTGATCAGAAAACACAAAAAATAAAAACAAAAAGGGAAAACGGTGCAAGAAGTAAAAATATCAGTGCAAATGGTTTGGGCCTGGAAACTAGGTGGTACGAATAGCAATGTCACTAAAGCCCAGTCTGAGTGATTAAATGAAACGGTGCGCTTTGGCACCCAGAATTCCCTCCAAATTCATCTTTAAACGTGAGCCATCGGATCATAGGTTCAGTCAAAGTCTTGGTTTTCATCTAACGGTCCCCCCTTTGTCTTCCCCACAGAATTAGGGTTTCCACCATTGATGAACCCTGCACGCAGCTTCATGAATCAATCTTCCACCTTCTCATACGACCTTGTTCCTCCATGAAATTCAATTCTATAAAAAGAAAAAATGTCCTACATCCTCTCCTCTACACAGCCATAGGTTCAGTTCCCTCCAAAACTCAATCAATATTCAAAACCCGATAGGTAGAAAATCCTGGTTCCACCATTTTGCACTGATATCAACCATGCCAATTCTTGCCAACTCTTACACTAATACAATCTACTTGCTATGCTGATTATTTTAAGCTATCTAGTGAAGATTATCAGGCCCTATCCTAAGTGTTCTAAGCCCTAACAGTTTTGGTGCTCCAATGGTAACATCCATGAATTGTCTTCAAAGTCATCAGAAACAATCATCTAATCATTCCTAACCATTCTAACCTAATTATTCTCTAACATGCTAACTAAATCTATCCAAATCGATGAAAACACTAACCTGGTTTGATGATGAAAACAGGTGCAGAATTCCTTGGATCTAAAGCTTGCAATGCTTGGGAATTGATCAACAAACTTGATTCTTGATTTTGTATGCAGTAGTTCTTGCTCAAACTCCTTGGATTGCCATAACCACTTCCTTTTGAAATTTGGATGATGAAGTTGGATAGCACGAATTCCTCCTCAATTCAAACAGATTTTGATGGAAATTGGATCTATGAAGGATGTAGATGATGATAGGATCAAGGATTTTGGAAATTGATGAAGGTTTGATAGAGTTTGGGATGAATTTGCACACTTGAAGAATGAGATGAAACTTGGTATTTTGATCAAAATGAATCACCAACCATTGAATGAAGCCACTCTACCCAATATATAGACACTCATGGACCTTTCTAGAACTTGGTAGAAACCTCTTGTGCACAATTCCCTTGAATTTTGGATATGTTAACTTCATACATAAGTAACCAATGGTATCTCTCAAACTTTGCCCTAAACTCAAAAATATACTTTTTCCAATGTTCTTAAAACATTTTTTCCAATCAAAATGACCTATAATTTCATCCCATTTGGCCATGTTATGAAAAATCTCAATTTTAGGTCACTTTTATTCATTAAATTCACTTTTAAATGACCAAATTTGAAACCTTGAGCTACGAGCCTTTCCAAACTTTCATGATCACTTTTGTAGACTCAAAATGTCATTTGGAGAAAGTTTGATGTTGTGATGTTTTTCATTTGAAGCTTCCTTGTATGAGTTTTGGGCATAGGCTTGAAATGACCTGTAATTCTCAAATGACCAAAATACCCTTTGCTTGCCAAGACCATAAGTAGAGTTCCACAAATCATATGAAGGCATAACATACATTTCTAGAAAGCTAAGACAATGAGGAACAATTATTATGTTGACCAGAAATTCATTTGAAATCTCCTTGAGGGGTAAAAGTTGCTTGGAAGACAAGTAACTTTCACAGACAAAATTTCAGATACCTCAGATGACCTGTAACTTGCAAGGACCATAACTTGAGTTCTATAAATCTCCTTGATGTCTTCCACCACTCAAATTAAAGTTCTTGAGATCCTCTACAAGTTTCATGTTGGCCAAGGATCCATTTGAAGCTTGCATTTTGAATTATCTTGCTGGGAAGTTTGACCTAAATCAGGGGATTTTACACAGAAACCCTAATTTAGAAACTCCTCTTCTTCTTGATTTCTCTTGATTTCTTCTTGGCACAACACCACATCCATATCTACATGTCAAATGATGACCCCCACATCTCTCAAATAGACCTTTATGCCTCTCAATCAATCATTTGACCTAGGGTTGACCCTGATGGAACCCTAGTTGACTGTCTTCAACTGCAACTCTTGTGATCATATCAATGACTTGTCTCACTTTCAAAATGACTCTCCATGTCTTCCATGATGTCTATATACCCTCCATGCTCAATTCACAGCTCACAACTTCTTTGATGATCTTCAAATACCCTCAAGATAGGAGATAGATCCACTGCTTGGTCCAATGACCTCTCTGGGTTTCAATTTCTTCCTGATGACTTGGGTAAGATTGAATTTGAATAATAACCTCTTGATAGGCTCATAGAGATGAGAATATTACTTGTTCCCTTGTTGGATGACTTGCTATGCTATGCTATGCAGATGATTAGACTATGTACATGACTCTATATGCAAATGCTAATGCAATTGAAACATAAACCAAGTGAAATAGGTTGAGAAAATTTTAGGGTGCAACACCATCCGCTTACAGTACATGATTAACTAAACTTTGGGACAAGTGGTTCCTTCGTATTTGTCAAACATTGACATTTTGAACTTCGGCAGAAACACCAACCCTGATACTAGACACATGTCTTTGGCGTCTAATCCAAAGACATGGTTTCCTTCAATAGCTTTCATTCTCTTAGCCATGATGTCCATCTCTACCCTTAACTTCTCGTGCTTTTTGTCTTCGATTTCAGAACCATCGGGTATATCAAAGATTGGCTGATGATTGTTGAATATAGGTTGAGCAGATGTCAGACGTCCCGCCTGAGTGAAAAGAGGATCTGTCGTTATCGGAACAACTTGTGGTTGAAAGCTGAATGGTTCAGGATTACTAAGCGGAGGCAGAAAATCCCTAGATATGCCGAATAGAAACTTTGCGGTTGAAGTTGGAACTGTAGGAGGATTTACCGTTGGTGTAGTGATTTCGGAGGCCACGGTTGCCTGTGAATCCATCTTTACCTTTATCACATTGAGAACTTCCATAATCTGACTGACATTGTCTTTGATTCCTTCGATGTCATTGTCGATCTGATGGATTCTCTGGTCGTTGTTGGAAATCTTCTTTTGAGCTCTGGCTCGAGTGTAGTATTTGTGGGAACTCAGCGTGACTTCTTTCCTCCTCCCTGGAAGAAAAGAACAACAGATGAGCTGCGGAACCTGTGCAAGACCATGCAGAATGATATGAAAATGCAAATGTGAATGCAAAAACCGACCATTCAAGGAAAAACAGCAATTTTATTTACAAACAACGTTAGAAACACACGTAACAACGTGCTTTAAAAGCAGGTTTTCATTGATAAGTTGAGATCCATTACAATAGATGGCCCTTGCTAACAAGCAAGACCTTTCTTACAACAGAAGCAAATACAACAAAATATTACAATCTTGATGAAAAGCAGGAAATGGTGAAGTATCGATCGTTCTAACTATATTATCCTTCTCCTTTTTGAAACCTGGGCTGAAGTTGATTTTGACGAATTATCTCCCACAGTTCAACGTTCTCATGCTTCATTTTGACTAAAGCATATCTCAGCTCCTCTCTCTTGGTATAGAAACCTCGGGCTACAAAGATATCTCATAGGTATGAGTGTAAAACATTCTCAAGGCAATCTCCTTTGACCAAAGTAGATGGCCCTTGTGGTTAAACAACTTACCTTTTCTTCTAGGGTTTCTCCTTGTAGAAGAGGATGACGCCAAGCAAAACTAGCTTGAGTTTCAAGTTCTTCATTGTTGCCTTTTTCACAAAAATAGGCTCTTAGCACATCTGGCTCAGGCTCTGGCCCTGTTGAGTACCCATGCTGGCGGCGAGTGAGGATTGGATTGTAGCTAATTACTCCTTTAGTACCAATGAGGGGTACTTTCTGGAAGTCTCCACAGCTCGGGATCATAATGACACTGCTGATATTGGTATCATACCAGTTGATATCATATTGCCTAAGGGTTATTAATTTTTCAATCCAGGCTTCTTTGTTGGGAAGGTTCTAAAGAACCTGAGTTCTAGGTGTCGCAACTGCGAAAAGGGCCGGCAGAAATAGACAGAAGAGTCTCCACCAAATTTTATTTATCCCAACAAGAGGGAAAGGAAACGATCGAAGAAAACCTAAAAGAACAGGAAGAGACAAGGTCATCGCAACCAAATCTTGGGTTCGGGAGTCGGTTACGCAAGAGGAAGGTATGAACACCCCTCACGTCTGTTGTATTCAACGGGATCCATGCTTGTTGTCTAATTTATGGGTGAAAACTATCTAAGAGCTGCTGAACGGGGGGTGAACGAGAAGAACAGACTCGATAGCACATCACCGCCCTATGCTTACGTATTCCCTCGTGCAATGGGAAAGTCAGAGTCAACGTAGTTCGGGAAACTACGGGTGATGGGGGTAAGGTTGCTCGCCAAGACATCACCGTCTTGTGCCTACGTATCCTCATCTGGTATGAGAAATCAGAGCAAACGTAGTTCGGGAAACTAGACCACTGATTGGTTCAACTGTTTTATATGAGTGACACTAAGCTTCCATTCCAGCAGTTATGGACGATGCCTGTTTGCGGTAGAACAAAAACGTAACATACCCTTTTTGAAAACGAGGTTTGAAAACAATCCCGAAGGATGAAAAGGTTTGAATTTTGTTTGTGAGTTTTAAAAGAAGTGAATTGAGTTAGTTTGAAACTCATGTTGCACTAAAGATTATGACATAAGAGCGAATGCGTCGCATATCGCCCAAAGGTCATACGCTAAACACTCTAGATAATGTGAAGAAAGACCTCCCCACTTATCATTCCTCATGTACTTAAAGCTCGTATCGTACAACACTTGTCATTATTTATTAAGTGTCTCAAAAGAGTTTGAGATGAGAAGAGAATACACAAGGACTCTACAGGGAACTAAGAACCCTAATGTTGTCATACAAAATGGTCCTAAAGTTGGGATAGAAGGGAACTACCTAATGTTATCATGCAAAGGATTGAAAGCCTAATGCCTCCCCTACTCCCATCTTAAACAGAGGGACTAGGAATCCTAAGGGATCATGTGAGGAAGCACAAGTAAACACAATGCATAATCAATCACAAATGAAAACAAAATAAGGACTTAAACAAGTCATGAAAGATGAGAGAGAATAAGAGAAGCAAGTGCACACAATCAAATGCCACAAATATCTTAAGATGAAAGATGCTACACAAATGAGCCACAATTAAAGAGATGAGGGGAGAAGGAGAGTGGGGAAGAAACCGTAACACCCTTCTAAACCCCACGGAAAAATAAGCATTATCAGAGTAAAATTAACATGCATTCACAAAGGGTGTCACACATACACTTCCAATTTACTAAAAACCATATGTCATGCTTAATAACACTGAAATAAATAATCATACTTTACATAATTTCATTTGCATGTAACAGCGGATTCATTTATATCACAATTTTTTCATAAAAGAAATATTTGCATTTATTATATAAATCAACATCACTTAGGCACTGAGGCCAACAACATAATATACGTCTGAAACGTAACCCAAACGATCCCAGTGTTACACGACCAGAGCACGACTCGACCCAATAACCTAAAATCACTAAAAAGCTACACCAACAGCGACCCCGCAACTACGAGCAGTACTACACCTTGATACCTGCACGATGTCATGAAGGACATCATTCCAGTAGAAGGGTGAGAAATACTTTCATAATAACAATGCATATAATCATATATAAATGCACAAATACAGAATACATATGTTCCACATTTTCTCACCACAATACACTATAAACGTCATATAAGTCACAACATACGTTTACCTAATTAAACACATTCATCAATTCACATAAACATTTATATACATGTTTATTTCACCAATGCATCATATAAAGATGATAATGCAACTCATAGAGACCAACACACGAATCTATGCATATGCAAATGCGATACCGACTCGTTCAGCGGGTTCAATTGAAGAACCAAATAGAACCATCGCTCGTTACCGAAGTAACTCCCCGTCGGGCCTACGATGTTCACCCATCTCTCAAACCCCACATGGGCACACGATGTTTCAGGATTGCTCACACCCCACAAGGGCACACAATCATTCTGCAGATCCTCCACGGGATCAAGAATAAACCATCGCTCACACCCCACAAGGGCACACGAGGTTTCTGCAGATCCTCCACGGGATTAAGAATAAACCATCGCTCACACCCCACAAGGGCACACGAGGTTTCTGCAGATCCTCCACGGGATCAAGAATAAACCATCGCTCACACCCCACAAGGGCACACGAGGTTTCTGCAGATCCTCCACGGGATCAAGAATAAACCATCGCTCACACCCCACAAGGGCACACGAGGTTTCTGCAGATCCTCCACGGGATCAAGACACAAGAATGCAATCATGATGCTACACACGCAAAACGACTCCACACACTCTTGAAATGCATACATATCCACAAATATATATAATTACGCATTACACCACACACACAAGTACGTACAATTATACACATAATTGCCAAACGGCCACATCTCACACTTTCATACAACAATCACATACACATACCATATAACTCATATTAAATCATCAACCCTCGCAAATCCTCATTTGGATTATGGGTACATTGCATATACTCCACCAAGAACAACATCACAGTTATTCTACCCCAATAATGACTACACTTAAGAACGACACCTTGTCATTCTACCCCAGTGAGTAAGAATCTCGCACGCTTTCATATTCTCAACATCATTAACATACATATATCCTCATGCATTCTTCACACCTTATCACATAAAATTAATATACAAACACAAGGTCGTGCTAACTGCAACGAACTCAATCACATACATCATGCATTCATGTTTAATACAAGCAATGCACATGATTTCCAAAAGGCCATACTTCGCAATCTAGGATTCACGCCATAAGGCTACCCACAACACGTCTTATCTCAACAATACACAAACTATTCATATTATACAAGGATTAACATAATTGAACCGAACAATCAACCATTGGATGGAAAACGCAAGAAAACAACACACTGACAAGTTCGTTACCTTGCTCGCCTAGCGAGCTCCCAGCGAGTGCTCGCTACCTGTTCGCCTAGCGAACAAGCTCGTGAAGGCAAACAGAAGCCACTGACTTGATTCGCTACCACACTCGCTCAACGAAGGCCTAGAGAATCGCTCGCCACCCCTTTCGCTACCAGCGAAGAACACCAAAAATTATTCTGTCCAAGTATGGGACCATTCGCTATTGGCTCGCCACAGCGAATGCCCAACGAATGTTCGCGACCCGTTCGCCTAGCGAACGTGCTAGCGAGGGTCTGCGAACTCAGAATTCCTCACTGTCCAAAACTCCGAAATTCATCGAAATCTACCCGATTCAACCCCAACTCGTCTCAGTAGCCTTAGCCCAACATTCCTCGACTAAACTCTACCACTCATCCTTATTTTACACCGTAAAAACTCGGTTTCTACCGATTAAACTCATTCAAGCCCTAGATTGGAAGATGAGGGAAAACAACCAAACAAATCAAAACAATCTATACATAATCACATATATTGGTAAGATAACAATATTTCACACCCTTACCTCGATTAATCGGAAGCTAGAAGTTGTTCTTGAGCTTTCCAAGCTTTCCTTTCTTTTTCCTTCTACTTTCTCTTCTTCCTCCACTTTCTTTTCATGTTATCTCTTTTACATTTTCGCTCCACTCCCCCTTCATATATCCTTCCCTTCGGTGTCTCTCCAATGTATTTCTTCTCTCAAAATATTTACCAATTCGTTTTCTCATAAAATATCCCATCTCATTCTTAATTAGAGAATATCTAGTAAGTCCACATTATTCCACCAAATAGAATAAATCAGTTAAATCCAATAATTCACTTAAATAATACAAACCAATTAACTAGTACCATTTATCAGTTATTGAAAATTGGGCTGTTACAACTCTCCCCCACTTTAGGAATTTTCGTCCTCAAAAATGTTATCCAACTCGAATAACTCTGGATACGACTCTCGCATCTCAAACTCCCAACTACTTCCGCCAAAGGAATCCCTTTACCTCGAAGTTGCTTCTCGTTCACCCACCTGAACTTAGAAATGTCTCCACCATCGGGTTGCCTCTCGCACAATCTCAGGTCCGAGTACAACACTCTCGCCGGACACACATCAACTCAAAGGAGCCTTACACCCCCTTACCAAACCAAGCCTCATACGATGTCATTCCGATATTAAAATGATAGCAATTGTCATAGGCAAACTCCATCAACGATGTTTACTATCCCACAATCCACCTTGGTCTAATCACACAAGCTTTTCAACAAATTCTCTACATACTTGGTAATCCTCTTTGTTTGTCTATTCCTCCCATGGACGCTAGTCAGAGTTCAACAACCACATGGCACCCCGAAGTGTCTACCAACCTTTCCAAAATCTCAATGAAAAACTCGGATTCCCATCTAATAGAATGATTCATCCTTACTGGGAAGTAACGAGTTACTCTTGTTAATCCATTCTTAACTTTCCAAATCGAATCATATCCCATCAAATTCTTCGGAAAACCCGTCACAAGATCCATGGGAATACTATCCCATGCCACTCAGAAATATTCAACAGTTGTATTAGGTCCAACAGTTTCTGATGTTCACACTTCGACTTTCAACAACTCTAATCAACATATACAACTTCGACCACTCCTCTCTCCATCCATGGTCATCAAGACGATTTCTCAAATTCGGTCACATCCTCACAGTACCTGGATGGATACCCAATTTATCTCAACGTCCTCCTCCCAGGGTACTTTTATCCAATTCCCACTATTGGAAACACAAACTCTGTCATGACGCTCATGGCACCATTTCCATCAATCCGAAGGTCAGCTCTTCGACTTTTATCCATTAATTTTCAATCGATCTATTAGCTCAAATGAATTCCGACTCCCTCGGACCTCATCGGGAATACCAACAGTCAGTCTCAACATACAAAGCTTTAACTCCATAAGAAGTTTCTTCACATACCAAACTCATATCCCGAATTTGTTTCCTCAGTTCTAGTTCAATACCACCATCATTAGTATATACGAAAAATCCTATTTGATACCTCAGCTACCACGTCGTCTCACTCGAATGGTAATTCAACCAAAACCATATTCTTTCAGAAGTCCCAATCATTTCCTCTGCCTCATATTCAACTTTTCCAATTCATACGAACACCTTACGCTCTTAAGGTTAGCAATCATTTCAAATCCCAACTAAACAATTGAGGCCTCCAACCTCCGGCACAGACACACACTAACCAATTCCAAATTACTGGTCAGATAATTCCCTTACGTACTTTGAGTTTCCTTATAGCATAACCAAAACTCGTTGATGTTGTACTTAACATATCTCTCAATCATATCAACCAAACATCACGAAACACAACTAATAGTCCGTCGGATTTGGCCAAACCAATACACGAGTTGTTGACGGCTCTCCCAAAAACTCTTCAAACTTTTCCTAGTTGCATATCACTACTCCTTCTAAAATTCTGATAACTCAAGTCTCTGATGTCTAACACGATCCTCTATACTCTTCGAATATCCAAATACCCTTGGTTACACAACTATCAACTCACTCCATTAAGTATGGACAATCCCCTGTCAAACGGACACTCAATTTGTGAGTTATGGCGGAAACACAAACCACACTTCCCATACTTACTAAAACATCCAAACGTACTCCATCAAGAAATAACCTAATTCCATGTTACTACTTCACCATCACATAGAGTACTGTAGCGACTTCCATGCTTCTAATCCTGCGTCATTTCGAGTTACGGTTCTCCCATTACGACAGAATACGAAAACAATATTCCCATACTCAGAAGGCCATTTACACATCTTCAACTCTTGAAATACTTAGAGGCCTAATCGTACCAAGATTGTATTCCACCTCTTACTCCCTTTAATAATCACCAGAAATTACCATCCACCCTTTATATACTTGACCTCATAAACTGTTGTCGTAACACACATAGACACAAGTCTCAAAATTACTCCATCAATTTAACTCCTTGGCTAACCAATTAGACATATAACATGGAGCTTTCAATGTCGGACTAGTTTCCGTAACTAAGTCGATCACAACTCCACTTCACGATTCACAACTAATCGGTAAACCGCCAATTTTCCACCCTCGTTAATACACAAAACTCTCAAGTACTTGGCCTTACTCCGAAAAATTCACTGCTGACGCCATCTAAGCTTGCAAGACATGTCTATCCCATCCAACACAATCCCAACTACTATCAACAAGAGATTAAGGGTGATCAGTTCCTCGATTTGTCAATAGACAGCCGAAATCATGATGGGGCATAAACCATCTTTACCAAACTATAGGAGCGTCCAACTACACACTTGCAGCATCCTGGAGAAGCACCACTCTCTCCCCCACTTAGATCACTCCCACTCCTGCAGACAAGGTTTAGAACCACAAACGCGTACCGAAAGTGTTTGCACACACATGTCGCATACAAGGGAACAAACAACATTAGACAACTTGGCCGGATGGACCGACCTGCTCTGATACCACTATTGTAACACCCTTCTAAACCCCACGGAAAAATAAGCATTATCAGAGTAAAATTAACATGCATTCACAAAGGGTGTCACACATACACTTCCAATTTACTAAAAACCATCTGTCATGCTCAATAACACTGAAATAAATAATCATACTTTACATAATTTCATTTGCATGTAGCAGCGGATTCATTTATATCACAATTTTTTCATAAAAGAAATATTTGCATTTATTATATAAATCAATATCACTTAGGCACTGAGGCCAACAACACAATATACGTCTGAAACGTAACCCAAACGATCCCAGTGTTACACGACCAGAGCACGACTCGACCCAATAACCTAAAATCACTAAACAGCTAAACCAATAGCGACCCCGCAACTACGAGCAGTACTACGCCTTGATACATGCACGATGTCATGAAGGACATCATTCCAGCAGAAGGGTGAGAAATACTATCATAATAACAATGCATATAATCATTTATAAATACACAAATACAGAATACATATGTTCCATATTTTCTCACCACAATACACTATAAACGTCATATAAGTCACAACATACGTTTACCTAATTAAACACATTCATCAATTCACATAAACGTTTATATACATGTTTATTTCACCAATGCATCATATAAAGATGATAATGCAACTAATAGAGACCGACTCACGACTCTATACAGATGAAAATGCGGTACCGACTCGTTCAGAAGGTTCAATTGAAGAACCAAAAGGAACCATCGCTCGTTACCGAAGTAACTCCCCGTCGTGCCTACGATGTTCACCCATCGCTCACACCCCACATGGGCACACGATGTTTCAGGATTGCTCACACCCCACAAGGGCACACAATCGTTCTGCAGATCCTCCACAGGATCAAGAAAACCATCGCTCACACCCCACAAGGCACACGAGGTTTCTGCAGATCCTCCACAGGATCAAGAATAAACCATCGCTCACACCCCACAAGGGCACACGAGGTTTCTGCAGATCCTCCACGGGATCTAGAATAAACCATCGCTCACAACCCACAAGGGCACATGAGGTTTCTGCAGATCCTCCACGGGATCTAGAATAAACCATCGCTCACACCCCACAAGGGCACACGAGGTTTCTGCAGATCCTCCACGGGATCAAGACACAAGAATGCAATCATGATGCTACACACGCAAAACGACTCCACACACTCTTGAAATGCATACATATCCATAAATATATACACTTACGCATTACACCACACACACAAGTACGTACAATTATACACATAATTGCCAAACGGCCACACCTCACACTTTCATACAACAATCACATACACATACCATATGACTCATATTAACTCATCAACCCCCGCAAATCCTCATTTGGATTATGGGTACATTGCATATATCCCACCAGGAACAACATCACAGTTATTCTACCCCGGTAATTACTACACTTAAGAACGACACCTTATCATTCTACCCCAGTGAGTAAGAATCTCGCACGCTTACATATTCTCAACATCATTAACATACATATATCCTCATGCATTCTTCACACCTTATCACATAAAATCAATTTACAAACACAGGGTCGTGCCAACTGCAACGAACTCAATCACATACATCATGCATTCATGTTTAATTCAAGCAATTCACATAATTGCCAAAAGGCCATACTTCACAATCTAGGATTCACGCCATAAGGCTTCCCACAGCACGTCTTATCTCAATAATACACAAACTATTCATGTTATACAAGGATTAACATAATTGAACCGAACAATCAACCATTGGATGGAAATGCAAGAAAACAACACACTGACATGTTCGCTACCTTGCTCGCCTAGCGAGCTCCTAGCGAGTGCTCGCTACCTGTTCTCCTAGCGAACAAGCTCGCGAAGGCAAACAAAAGCCACTGACTTGATTCGCTACCACACTCGCTCCGTGAAGGCCTAGCGAATCGCTCGCCACCCCTTTCGCTACCAGCGAAAAACACCAAAAACCATTATGTCCAAGTCTGGGACCATTAGCTATTGGCTCGCCACAGCGAATGTTCGCGACCCGCTCGCCTAGCGAACGTGCTAGCGAGGGTCTGCGAATCAGAATTCCTCACTGTCCAAAACTGCGAAATTCATCGAAATCTACCCGATTCAACCCCAACTCGTCTCAGTAGCCTTAGCCCAACATTCCTCGACTAAACTCTACCACTCATCCTCATTTTCAACTGTAAAAACTCGGTTTCTACCGATTAAACTCATTCATGCCCTAGAATGGAAGATGAGGGAACACAACCAAACAAATCCAAACAATCTATACATAATCACATACATTGGTAAGATAACAATATTTCACAGCTTTACCTCGATTAATCGGAAGCTAGAAGTTGTTCTTGAGCTTTCCAAGCTTTCCCTTCTTTTTCCTTCTACTTTCTCTTCTTCCTCCACTTTCTTTTCATGTTTTCTCTTTTACATTTTCGCTCTGCTCCCCCTTCATATATCCTTCCCTTCGGTTTCTCTCCAATTTATTGCTTCTCTCAAAATATTTACCAATTCCTTTTCTCATAAAATATCCCATCTCATTCTTAATTAGAGAATATCTAGTAAGTCCACATTATTCCACCAAATAGAATAAATCAGTTAAATCCAATAATTCACTTAAATAATACAAACCAATTAACTAGTACCATTTATCAGTTATTGAAAATTGGGCTGTTACAACTCTCCCCCACTTTAGGAATTTTCGTCCTCAAAAATGTTATCCAACTCGAATAACTCTGGATACGACTCTCGCATCTCAAACTCCCAACTACTTCCGCCAAAGGAATCCCTTTACCTCGAAGTTGCTTCTCGTTCACCCACCTGAACTTAGAAATGTCTCCACCATCGGGTTGCCTCTCGCACAATCTCAGGTCCGAGTACAACACTCTCGCCGGACACACATCAACTCAAAGGAGCCTTACACCCCCTTACCAAACCAAGCCTCATACGATGTCATTCCGATATTAAAATGATAGCAATTGTCATAGGCAAACTCCATCAACGATGTTTACTATCCCACAATCCACCTTGGTCTAATCACACAAGCTTTTCAACAAATTCTCTACATACTTGGTAATCCTCTTTGTTTGTCTATTCCTCCCATGGACGCTAGTCAGAGTTCAACAACCACATGGCACCCCGAAGTGTCTACCAACCTTTCCAAAATCACAATGAAAAACTCGGATTCCCATCTAATAGAATGATTCATCCTTACTGGGAAGTAACGAGTTACTCTTGTTAATCCATTCTTAACTTTCCAAATCGACTCATATCCCATCAAATTCTTCAGAAAACCCGTCACAAGATCCATGGGAATACTATCCCATGCCACTCAGAAATATTCAACAGTTGTATCAGGTCCAACAGTTTCTGATGTTCACACTTCGACTTTCAACAACTCTAATCAACATATACAACTTCGACCACTCCTCTCTCCATCCATGGTCATCAAGACGATTTCTCAAATTCGGTCACATCCTCACATTACCTGGATGGATACCCAATTTATCTCAACGTCCTCCTCCCAGGGTACTTTTATCCAATTCCCACTATTGGAAACACAAACTCTGTCATGACGCTCATGGCACCATTTCCATCAATCCGAAGGTCAGCTCTTCAACTTTTATCCATTAAATTCAATCGATCTATTAACTCAAATGAATTCCGACTCCCTCGGACCTCATCGGGAATACCAACAGTCAGTCTCAACATACAAAGCTCAACTCCATAAGAAGTTTCTTCACATACCAAACTCATATCCCGAATTTGTTTCCTCAGTTCTAGTTCAATACCACCATCATTAGTATATACGAAAAATCCTATTTGATACATCAGCTACCACGTCGTCTCATTCAAATGGTAATTCGACCAAAACCATATTCTTTCAGAAGTCCCAATCATTTCCTCTGCCTCATATTCAACTTTTCCAATTCATACGAACACCTTACGCTCTTAAGGTTAGCAATCATTTCAAATCCCAACTAAACAATTGAGGTCTCCAACCTCCGGCACAGACACACAGTAACCAATTCCAAATTACTGGTCAGATAATTCCCTTACGTACTTTGAGTTGCGTTATAGCATAACCAAAACTCGTTGATGTTGTACTTAACATATCTCTCAATCATATCAACCAAACATCACGAAACACAACTAATAGTCCGTCGGATTTGGCCAAACCAATACACAAGTTGTTGACGGCTCTCCCAAAAAATCTTCAAACTTTTCCTAGTGGCATATCACTACTCCTTCTAAAATTCTGATAACTCAAGTCTCCGATGTCCAACACAATCCTCTATACTCTTCGAATATCCAAATGCCCTTGGTTACACAACTATCAACTCACTCCATTAAGTATGGACAATCCCCTGTCAAACGGACACTCAATTTGTGAGTTATGGCGGAAACACAAACCACACTTCCCGTACTTACTAAAACATCCAAACGTACTCCATCAAGAAATAACTTAATTCCATGTTACTACTTCACCATCACATAGAGTACTGTAGCGACTTCCACGCTTCTAATCCTGCGTCATTCCGAGTTACGATTCTCCCATTACGACAGAATACGAAAACAATATTCCCATACTCAGAAGGCCATTTACACATCTTCAACTCTTTAAATACTTAGAGGCCTAATCATACCAAGATTGTATTCCACCTCTTACTCCCTTTAATAATCACCAGAAATCACCATCCACACTTTATATACTTGACCTCATAAACCGTTGTCGTAACACAGACAGACACAAGTCTCAAAATTACTCCATCAATATAACTCCTTGCCTAACCAATTAGACATATAACATGGAGCTTTCAATGTCGGACTAGTTTCCATAACTAAGTCGATCACAACTCCACTTCACGATTCACAACTAATCGGTAAACCGCCAACTTTCCACCCTCGTTAATACACAAAACTCTCAAGTACTTGGCCTTACTCCAAACAATTCACTACTCACGCCATCTAAGCTTGCAAGACACGTCTATCCCATCCAACACAATCCCAACTACTATCAACAATAGATTAAGGGTGATCAGTTCCTCAATTTGTCAATAGACAGACGAAATCATGATGGGGCATAAACCATCTTTACCAAACTATAGGAGCGTCCAAATACACACTTGCAGCATACTGGAGAAGCACCACTCTCTCCCCCACTTAGATCACTCCCACTCCTGCAGACAAGGTTTAGAACCACAAACGCGTACCGACAGTGTTTTCACACACATGTCGCATACAAGGGAACAAACAACATTAGACAACTTGGCGGGATGGACCGACCTGCTCTGATACCACTATTGTAACACCCTTCTAAACCCCACGGAAAAGTAAACATTATCATAGTAAAATTAACATGCATTCAAAAAGGGTGTCACACATACACTTCCAATTTACTAAAAACCATCTGTCATGCTCAATAACACTGAAATAAATAATCATACTTTACACAATTTCATTTGCATGTAGCAGCAGATTCATTTATATCACAATTTTTTCATAAAAGAAAGATTTGCCTTTATTATATAAATCAACATCATTTAGGCACTGATGCCAAAAACATAATATACGTCTGAAATGTAACCCAAACGATCCCAGTGTTACACGACCAGAGCACGACTCGACCCAATAACCTAAAATCACTAAACAGCTACACCAATAGCGACCCCGCAACTACGAGCAGTACTACGCCTTAATACCTGCACGATGTCATGAAGGACATCATTCCAGCTGAAGGGTGAGAAATACTGTCATAATAACAATGCATATAATCATATATAAATGCATAAATATAGAATACATATGTTCCACATTTTCTCATCACAATACACTATAAACGTCATATAAGTCACAACATACGTTTACCTAATTAAACACATTCATCAATTCACATAAATGTTTATATATATGTTTATTTCACCAATGCATCATATAAAGATAATAATGCAACTCATAGAGACCGACTCACGACTCTATGCAGATGCAAATGCGGTACCGACTCGTTCAGCAGGTTCAATTAAAGAACCAAAAGGAACCATCGCTTGTTACAGAAGTAACTCCCCGTCAGGCCTACGATGTTCACCCATCGCTCACACCCCACATGGGCACACGATGTTTCAGGATTTCTCACACCCCACAAGGGCACACAATTGTTCTGCAGATCCTCCATGGGATCAAGAATAAGCGATCACTCACACCCCATAAGGGCACACGAGGTTTCTGCAGATCCTCCATGGGATCAAGAATAAACCATCGCTCACACCCCACAAGGGCACACGAGGTTTCTGCAGATCCTCCACGGGATCAAGAATAAACCATCGCTCACACCCAACAAGGGCACACGAGGTTTCTGCATATCCTCCACGAGATCAAGAATAAACCATCGCTAACACCCCACAAGGGCACACGAGGTTTCTGCAGATCCTCCACGGTATCAAGACACAAGAATGCAATCATGATGCTACACACGCAAAACGACTCCACACACTCTTGAAATGCATACATATCCACTAATATATACAATTACGCATTACACCACACACACAAGTACGTACAATTATACACATAATTGCCAAACGGCCACATCTCACACTTTCATACAACAATCACATACACATACCATATGACTCATATTAACTCATCAACCCCCGCAAATCCTCATTTGGATTATGGGTACATTGTATATACCCCACCAGGAACAACATCACAATTATTCTACCCCGGTAATTACTACACTTAAGAACGACACCTTGTCATTCTACCCCAGTGAGTAAGAATCTCGCACGCTTACATATTCTCAACATTATTAACATACATATATCCTCATGCATTCTTCACACCTTATCACATAAAATCAATATACAAACACAAGTTCGTGCCAACAACAACGAACTCAATCACATACATCATGCATTCATGTTTAATTCAAGCAATGCACATAATTGCCAAAAGGCCATACTTCGCAATCTAGGATTCACGCCATAAGGCTACCCACAGCACGTCTTATCTCAATAATACACAAACTATTCATGTTATACAAGGATTAACATAATTGAACCGAACAATCAACCATTGGATGGAAAACGCAAGAAAACAACACACTGACATGTTCGCTACCTTGCTCGCCTAGCAAGCTCCCAACGAGTGCTCGCTACCTGTTCGCCTAGCGAACAAGCTCGCGAAGGCAAACAGAAGCCACTGACTTGATTCGCTACCACACTCACTCAGCGAAGGCCTAGCGAATCGCTCGCCACCCCTTTCGCTACCAGCGAAGAACACCAAAAACCATTATGTCCAAGTCTGGGACTATTCGCTATTGGCTCGCCACAGCGAATGCCCAGCAAATGTTCGCGACCCACTCGCCAGCGAACGTGCTAGCGAGGGTCTGCGAACTTAGAATTCCTCACTGTCCAAAACTCCGAAATTCAACAAAATCTACCCGATTCAACCCCAACTCGTCTCAGTAGCCTTAGCCCAACATTGCTCGACTAAACTCTACCACTCATCCTCATTTTCAACTGTTAAAACTCGGTTTCTACCGATTAAATTCATTCATGCCCTAGAGTGGAAGATGAGGAAAACAACCAAACAAATCCAAACAATCTATACATAATCACATGCATTGGTAAGATAACAATATTTCTCACCCTTACCATGGTTAATCGGAAGCTAGAAGTTGTTCTTGAGTTTTCCAAGCTTTCCATTCTTTTTCCTTCTACTTTCTCTTCTTCCTCCACTTTCTTTTCATGTTTTCTCTTTTACATTTTCTCTCCGCTCCCCCTTCATATATCCTTCCCTTCGGTTTCTCTCCAATTTATTTCTTCTCTTAAAATATTTACCAATTCCTTTTCTCATAAAATATCCCATCTCATTCTTAATTAGAGAATATCTAGTAAGTCCACTTTATTCCACCAAATAGAATAAATCAGTTAAATCCAATAATTCACTTAAATAATACAAACCAATTAACTAGTACCATTTATCAGTTATTGAAAATTGGGCTGTTACAGAAACCATATCATGAACATCTAAACCAAACACCCACTCATGATTACATGAAGAAAATCACATGAACAACTCAAAAGAACTTCAAGTGTTCACAACATTCTCAAAGTGAAACAAACATCACCAAAGCATCAAGAACATGCACATAACCATCAAGGTCAAAAGTGAACTCAAGTGATAAGCATCAACATCAAACTCAAGTTATCAAACTAAATCAAGAAAGATGAAACCCAAATTGGAAGACCAAAGTCTAAACCAAAGTCTCACACTTTAAACATAAGTGGAAACATATGCTCATACAAGACTTGTGAGGCAAGGCACACATCCAATGGACATCAAGTCATGTAAGGCAGCACCTCAAACATGTTAATAAGAGCTAAAAAGACTCAATAGGCCCTCAAGGGATCACACGAGATCATATCCCAAAACTAGGTCAAAGCTTGCATATATACACATAGTTAAAACACTTTGAATTTAAGGCATCCACCAAAAATAAAAGCAAGTTCAAATAAAATCCAAGTAAAATGGAAAACTCAAGTTGAACCAATCCAAAATCAGTGTGCAAACGATTAAGGCAAGAATCAATTCAAAGCACCACTAATCATGTCAATAAAGGCATAGTGTTCAACTTATCGAGTATCCAAAGAGGGTCCAACAAAAAGCCAATGAAAAACAATTTGGAAAAGATTATCAAGTCCACAAACCAGCCCTCAAATATGCCTCAATCAAACACCTAAGTGTGAGAGGAAAATTGGCCAAAGGGGGTGTTCAACCAAGGTCAAAGATCAAACCTAAATTCATGTATCAACAATAAAACCACTTTGTAAATTAAATTGATTAAAAATACTAAAAATAATTGAAAAATAAAATAAAAATAAGGAAAAATATCCTAACATCCTAAAATGTCAGAAACATATTTTATTTTTATTTTTGTGAAGACTAAAACTATTTTAAAATGAATCAAAATGAAAATGTAACAAAAATAAAAATAAAATGAAAATAGAAAGCAAGGAGGGGTATGAAAGCAATTCTGGTTGAAGTAGGATCATGTTCACACGCGAATGGGCTTCAGCACACACCTCAGGCACCGGAGCCCTAGCTCCGGTCATCTTCCCCGGTGAGCCTCACCGGCGTATGTAATGCCTGTTCATTTTAAATTAAATTATTTATGAATTGTTGGTGTGCCTTTATGTGGGAGTGTGTTTGAGAGTGTCGGTGGGTGTCCTTAAAGTATAGGAAATTACTTAATAAAATATAGAGTTTAATAATAACATAATATAATTAATAATGATGATAATATAATAATTAGTAGTAATATTATTATTATTATTATTATTAGTGGATGGAATAAGTGAAATAGGTGAGTTATTAGAGACGTTGTGGGGAAAAGAGGAAAAACACGATAAACTGCTCAGAATCAAAATTAAGGAGAAAGGTTGAGGAGAAGGAGCAAAAAGGAAAAAAGGAACGTGGCTGGAGGAAAGTGAGAACAGAGAAATTAACCGCCGGAGAGAATTCAAGGTAGTTGCAGAAGAGTCACTGGAGAGCAAACCGGAACCGGGAGTTTAGAGTTGTCCTCAATCCAAAGGTAAGGGTGGGGTTCAATTCTATAACTATGGGTATGATCAATTTCATGAAGGGAATTGAATCATGGGGTTAGTTCCCGTAGGTTGAGAAATATTAAGGGTTAATGTTTGTCTGTGCCTGAATTGGTGTTTTATGCCATTAGTTCTATGTAATAATATTGGGAAACGACCGACATGCGCTAATTTCCCATTTGCTGAGAGGGTTGTTATGCTGTCCTTATTTGATTATATTATGTTGAAAATTATGGTTACATGACCCGTATGAAATTGTGATGCTTCGGTTATGGACAATTTGGTTGTAGGCTTAATGCCTTGTTACGTAGTTGTTGTGGTTGTGTTGTAGTCCATAATAGTTGCATCTCATAGCATATCATCCTAGTTGGCCTGTATTGGCGTTGGTTGTGCCTGTATTGGCGGCCTATAATGGCAATTAAATTGGTTGTGGAGTGTTGCTCCAAATTGGTACCACATGCATATGCGTAGCTGAGTCGCATAGTGTCGCGTCGTTATGTGGTTGTAAGTGAAGATGGGTTGCTGAATTGCTCGTTAATTGTTGTGAATATGAATGATAAGTTCCTGATATTGGTTGTCGATATTAGTTGGAAAACTGCGAGAATCTTAATTGCTGTGATATAATCCTGACATGACTTTTATCATGCCATACGTTATAATTTTGATATCTCACCCTTTACGTTGTATGTTACCTCCGTTGGTGGTAATTTACAGGTAACTCGAAATAAAGTGTCGTTTTTCGTTTAAGGTGTCGTGGGTCACTCTGATACGTAGCACTTTTGCGGGGAGGAACTATTGATGTTATTGTTTTAATTGAATTCCTTGTTGTTGAATTATATTAAGTACTTCTCAAATAAATTGGTTGTTTTCGGACAGTCCAAATGTTCGTTGGATGCATAATTAAGATGTTAAATAATTTGTCGTCATTTGTTCACCCGGATCTCTGCTATGTATGTTACTAAATGTTTTGTTGCAGGTGTATGTTATCTGTTAAGGTGAAAATGTGACACCTCTGGTGCGTCCCAGAATTTGTGAGTGTGACGGTCGTCGCCACTCCATGACGCTCGTCATGACCATCACGGTCGTGACATCCATGACGGTCATCATGACCACCACGGTCGTCATGACCACCACGGTCGTGCCAGTTCCTTACGACCGTCATGATATTTGTTTTGTGCACTCTGATTGTTGTTTTTCTTATTTATCTGGTGGGTTAGAATGGGGTGTTACATTAGTGGTATTAGAGCAGGTTGTTCCATCCGACCAAGTTATTGAGTCTGTTATCGTGTCTAACAATCGAGTATTGTTATTTGTGAAATCTGACTGCTGGTTGTTGCAGTTTAAGTTGAAATGGCTGGAAGGAATGATGCTGCAATTGCTGCTGCTCTGTAAGCTATAACTAATGCTATGGAAAATCAGCCGAATCCTGTGGGAGATGCTGGGTCTCGCAATTTGGCAACGTTTCAGCGGGAGAATCCACCTACATTCAAGGGTAGGCACGATCCTGATGGTGCACTGGACTGGTTGAAGGAGATGAGCGAATGTTTCGTGTGATGGATTGTACTCCAGCACAGAAGGTTTGTTATGGGACTCATATGCTAGCAGTTGAAGCTGATGATTGGTGGCTAGAGACTCGTCCAGTATTGGAAGTTGCGGGTGAGAAGGTCACTTGGACTGTATTCCATAGGGAATTTCTGAAGAAGTATTATCCGGAAGATGTCCGTGGTAAGAAAGAGATTTAGTTTCTTGAACTGAAGCAAGGAGACAAACCTATTACGGAGTATGCTGCGAAGTTCAAAGAGTTGGCTAAGTTTTATCCGCACTACAGCGCAGAAACCGCTGAGTTCTCTTAGTGTATCAAGTTTGAGAATGGATTGAAGTCTGAAATCAAGAAGGAAATTGGGTATCAGAAGATCCGTGTTTTTGATGCGTTGGTTGAAAGCTGTAGAATTTATGAAGAAGATAGTAATGCTCATTACAAGCTGTTGAGTGAGAGGAGACGCAAGTCGCAGTAGAACCGTGGTAAGCCTTATGACCCTCCAGTTGGCAAAGGGAAATAGAGAGCAACTGATGACAAGAAAACTAGTAGGGGAGACGCTCCTGCTGGTATTGTTTGCTATAAGTGCGGGAAACATGGTCATAAGAGCAATGTGTGTAACTCTGGATCAGTGAGATGTTACCGTTGCGGTGAGCTAGGACACGCTATTGCCGAGTGCAAACGCAAGGGGATGGTTTATTTCAACTGTGGTGAAGAGGGACACCTACGTGACAAGTGTCAGAGGCCTAAGAAAGAAAAGACTGGTGGAAGGGTGTTTGCTCTATCTGGGACTCAGACATCCAACAATGACAGACTCATTGAAGGTACTTGTTTCATTAATAGTACTCCATTACTTGCTATTATTGACACTGGTGCTTCTCATTGTTTTATTGTTGTTGATTGTGTTGAACGTTTGGGTCTTGGTTTATCTCACATGAATGGGGAGATGTTAGTTGAGACTCTAGCTAAGGGATCAGTGACTACATCTCTGGTATGTTTGAAATGTCCTCTGTCATTGTTTGATAGAGATTTTCTGGTTGACTTAGTCTATTTGCCACTAAGTGGGATGGACGTAATTTTGGGTATGAACTGGTTGGAGTATAACTGCATTCATATTAATTGCTTTGATAAGTCGGTGAGGTTTTCTACTCCTGAGGAGGAGGGAGCCCGTTTAGTAACTACAAAACAGATGAGGCAGATACTGCTAGAAGATGCTCAGGTGTTTGCGTTGGTGGCATCATTATCCGTTGAGAATCAAGCGATAATTGACGAGTTAGAAGTTGTTCGTGATTTTCCTGAAGTGTTTCCAGATGAAATTCCTGAAGTTCCTCTGGAATGAGAAGTTGAATTTTCTATTGACCTTGTACCTGGTACCAGACCTGTGTCTATGGCACCGTACATGATGTCTGCATCTGAATTGGTTGAGTTGCAGAAACAGTTGGAAGACTTACTTGAGAAGAAGTTTGTTAGACCGAGTGTGTCGCCGTGGGGAGCTCCAGTATGATTAGTAAAGAAGAAGGATGGCAGTATGAGGTTGTGTATAGATTACCGACAACTGAACAAGGTGACAATTAAGAATAAATATCCGCTCCCAAGAATTGATGACTTGATGGATCAGTTGGTTGGTGCGTGGGTGTTTAGTAAAATTGATTTGAGGTTGGGGTATCACCATATTAAGGTAAAAGATGAGGATGTTCAGAAGACTGCATTCAGAACCAGATATGCACACTATGAGTATACGGTAATGCCTTTTGATGTTACTAATGCGCCGGGAGTTTTTATGGAATACATGAACCGTACCTTTCACGATTATTTGGATCGATTTGAGGTAGTATTCATCGATGATATCTTAATCTATTCTAAGTCGAAGGAGGAGCATGTGGAGCACCTGAGATTAATGCTGCAAGTTTTGAAAGAAAGGAAGTTATATGCGAAACTATCGAAGTGTGACTTCTGGTTGAAAGAGGTTAGCTTTCTAGGTCATGTTATATCAGGTAGTGGAATTGATGTAGACCCATCTAAGGTCGATGCGGTGTTGCAATGGGAAACTCCAAAGTCGGCAACTGAGATTAGAAGCTTTTTGGGACTTGCTGGTTATTACAGAAGGTTTATTGAAGGTTTTTCTAAGTTGGCCCTTCCATTAACTAAGTTGACTGGTAAAGGGAAAATTTGAAGGTGAGAAAATACTTAGAAGGGGGGGTTGAATAAGTATGACAGAAAATAAGCAAAGATAAAAACTCAAGTATTTTTATCCTGGTTCGTTGAACTCAACTACTCCAGTCCACCCTTTTCAAGAGTGATTTGCCTTTCTCAACAAGGACTTAATCCACTATTCAAATCAACTGATTACAAATAGCAACACCTAAGAACAACTGTTCTTAGTCTTCTCAAGAGCTACTGATCTAACCTAGATCCTCTTAAGGAAAACTTCCTTTACAAATTAATGTAATACAATGTAAGAGTAAGAAATGCTTCTATGAAAGCTATAAACACAACTGTGTTATTTCTCTAAGTTTAAAACAATGTATGAACAGCAAAGAATATGAGAGCTTGAGAGTTTTTTCGCGTGAGAGTATTCTTGCAATAGTTTTCGTCACTTGAAGAATGAGCTATGATATCCTTTATATAGCCACTTGAATATTGGAGAGAATATTTTACCGTTGGAGAAGATATTTCCAATATCAAAATAGTACTGTCCTTTGTACTATTGCAGCAGAGAGACGGCGCACAAAATGTGGGTGTAGCAATTGTCTGCTGAGCTGTGAATTTACCATATATGGAATGTATCAGAGGAATAATCTTCTGGCAGAGAATTTTGTCTCCCAATTAAGGAAAGATTTGCTGGCAAATTCCAACGGATATATTAAAATAATCTTCTTCAAATAATTCTTCAGATAGTTCAGATCAACAATCAATATCAGAGTCTTCAGTCTTCAGAATCTTCTGGAAACTTCAGAGCCTAAGATGTTCTTCAGATGTTGCTGAATCAGAGTCTGGTGCAGCTGTGTGCTTGAAGCGTAACATGCTCTTAGATCAGAGTCTTCACTCAGATCAGAGTCTTCTCTCATTCAGAGTCTCTTCACTCAGAGTCTTCTTTCATTCAGATTCTTGATAATATATGCAGCGTGTTGTATCTTCAGAATCTTGATGACTAAGCTCTTATACTTCAGATTCTTCTAATCTTCAGATGCTCTAGAGCCATTCAGAATTTATTGTTCACATCACATTTGCTCTTTAAGATTAAAATCTTTTGTGCCTGTAGAAAACAGTTTAGAACAAATTTAGAGAGTATAATTCTTGTATACAAATTATCATTAATGTTATCATCAAAACATAGAGATATTACTAAGACACAATCTGTGCTTTTACAATCTCCCCCTTTTTGATGATGACAAAACATGAGAAATTTGTTCAATAAAAATTAAAATTACTCCCCCTGAGATTTACAATCTCCCCCTGAAATGAATACTCTAATGGAATTAGATACTTCCCTTTCTGGTTGAGTACATTTCAGATTCAGAGCCTGATTACATTTCAGATTCAGAGCCTGATTGAAGCCTGGTTAACATCCTGATTGAAGCCTGGTTGACATATGTTTGACTTCTAGAGTCAAAGCTTGATGCCATATTAAAGCTTGATGCCAGATGAACAACTTCAGAACACCTGGTTGTTTATCTTGCCATTTCCTGTCTTGAGTTATCTTTTAGATCATAGTACTCAAGGTTAGATATCAGAGTCTGGTCTACTCAGATTTAGCTATTTTTGATCAGGTTCTGAAAAGATAGATCTCAGGAAAAACTTCAATGAAATTTGTCAGAGTCTGGTTAAATTTGTCAGAGTCTGGTTAAAT
Organism: Lathyrus sativus; assembly: GCA_963859935.3. NCBI lineage: Eukaryota > Viridiplantae > Streptophyta > Magnoliopsida > Fabales > Fabaceae > Lathyrus > Lathyrus sativus. Next base: position 215,927,066 of record OZ012736.1, on the reverse strand, counting down.
TCAAAGAATGTTAGTAACATGTCTGACTTAGTTCAGATAATTGCTTATAGATTTGAACAATCAGATTCTATTTTGTTTCTCCCCCTTTTTGTCATAATCAAAAAGACTTTTAAAAGACAGTAAAGATGCAGAAGAAACATATATCCAGATAAGCAAAAAGATCATTGTCATTAAGATAACATCCAGATTCAGATAAAAGCATACAAAACATATCAGAAGAAAAACAAAACAAAGCAAAACATGAAAAACTTGTGCAAAACATCAAGTAGGTTTAGCAGATGAGGCTTGTTGAGAAGCAATGAGATGCAGCAGTGCTGTAATCCTTTCTGAATTTTCATCTTGCTTAGCCATCCAAGTTTTCATTTCTTCATTTGTTTTCTTTTGATCAACCATAAAATCCTTAAGTTCTTTGACATCCTTCTGAAGATCTGTAGATTCTGAAACAGTAGATTCTGGAACAGTAGATTCTGAAACAATCTGAGTAACATTAGGTGCAGGAATTTCTGGAGGTGGAGGAGCTTCTAGAAGAAGAATAGGAGGAGTGTTTTTCTTAATCCGTTTTTGATAAGCAGCAAACCTTACTTTTGACAATCTAAGACATTGAGTCCTGATTTTCAAAGCCTCCCTATTCAGTCTGTAAATATATTTCTTCCAAACAGCGTTAGCAGCCTCTTTGTCCATAGTAGTCATGCAAACATCCATAATGTCAGCAAAGTCTGAGACATTATCCTTATCAAAATCTCTTAACAGAGTATAAACACTTGATCCCAATTCTGCTTCATCAGGGATTCTGGGTTGGGTTGGTTGTGTTTGTGGTGTTTGTTTAGAAGGTTGAGGTTGTGAAGATGGATGTTCAGATGTTTGTGGTTCAGAAGATTGAGGATTGATTTGTGGTTCAGATGTTGGTTGGTTGTTTTGTGGTTCAGATGTTGGTTGGTTGGTTTGTGGTTCAGATGTTTGGATTTCAAGAGGTTGTGGAGTGAGAGTTTGAGTTGGGGAATTTTGTGGAGAAGGTGGATGTTCAGAAGTTGGAGATTTAAACAGCTGTTTCCAAACACTCTCAGAACGAGGTTGTTTGAGATCATTCAAGCATTCATTAATGTAACCAGAGGATTCATCATCAGATGATGTATCAGAGTGGTTAGATTTTTCAGAAGTTGAAGATAAAATGACAGACTGGTTTAAAGGTGTGATATCTAATATCTCATTAGGATTAATGAGATTTTCAGGTTGGTCAGAGTGTTCAGGGTGAACATCCTCTGGAATGGTATATTCTGGGATAGTGTTTTGTGGTTGTGGTGTTGTTTGTTGAGTTTGTTGTGGATTTTCTGTTTGTATGTTTGTTGGTTGCTTGGATTGTGGTGTATGAGGGGGGACAGAAGATGGTTTAGATCTTTTAAATATAAGGGGTGAGTCAGATGGTGTGGGGGTAGCAGAATGATGAACAGGATTAGAATCAGTGTTAAATACCTGTTTCAGAGTATCTCTAATTTCTTCAAAAGTTGCTGCAGGAGGATTTGGTTGAACCTTCTTCAGCTTCTTCCTTTTCTTCTTCTTTTCAGCATCTGAATGCTTCCTTTTCTTCTGATGACCTTCACTATCAGCTTTTCTCTTACGTCTTCTTTCCCTTGTCAAATCAGGAAGAACTTGGCCTTCCTTCTGCACAAGATTGGCAGGAATCTCAACACCATCTCTTATGCAGCGAGCAACATACTCAGCAATAAGTTCTCTAGGTTCATCTGAGGTGAATAAAGGAAAATCCTCAACAGGAATCCTTCTTCCCCTAACTTCTTCAGAGTTAGTTTTCCTTGGTTTCTCAGATAAATCATCAACCAGTTTCATCCTTCTCAGAGTTAAACCGTTTATTTCAGAGCCAATGATATAATTCAGATCTTCTGTCAGCCCAGCCTCTTGCAGATGCGCCACAAGTTGGTTTTCTATCAGAATATCTGAAATCAGCCTTCCCATAGGGATCCATGTTCTGACTTTTCCAGATTTATCTCTGGCTGTTTCCCTTGTTTCCTTGACGTGAGACACCAGATGATTAAACAACAGATATGGAAGATCAATCTGAATGTTTTGGTGTAAACAATACATGAAGTAAAGTTGTTCAGCATTAACATAATCAGAAGAGTTTGAAGAGGGTCTGTGAAAGATGGTGTTCATGAAAATCTTAGCCCATATCTTGTAAGTGGGTTTCAAGAACTTAACCTTCTTACAAGGTTCACCAGTAGTACAGATTTCTTGACATACATCCTTCAGATCTTCACGCGCAGAAGACAGAGAGGTTACTCCATCAGTTGCCTTAAAACCTATGAGTTTCCTTATCAGGTTTTCAGTGATAACTATCTTTTTTCCCAGCACAGAGGAGTGAATGAACTTTGGAGTAGCAAATGCATGGATCCAGAACTCCTTCACTAACTTTGGATACACAGGACCCATAAGCCTGTCAAAGTAACCGTCCCAGCCTTGTGCTTTGATTGAAGAAATCAGATCAAACCCATTTTCAGCAAGATCTTCTAAATCCACGAAACTTTCACACAGTACTTCTAGTGAATCAACAGGAGTTAGGAGAGTGCGTACTGGTTCTAACACAGTGGTAGCATTCTTGGTAGAAACAGCGTTTGAAGTAGATGCCATTGTTGACGATGATGAAGAAGATGAAGGTTTCTGAGTTCTTTTAGGGTTTGCAAAGAGAGAGAACAACAAACAAAAGCGCATATGTGTTTGAGAATGTGAAAAGTGTGAATGTGTTATGAGAGTGGTTTATATAGACAAATAAAGCACGCATGGGAAACACAACAGACACACATAGGACACATACGCACGTTTGCATTAAATGAAAAGTAATCATTTTTAATTATGATATGACATTTGGGGGAAAATCAAGACAGATTGAGATTTTCAAAGCAATACCTTAAACGTCATAATCAGTAGGTGTACTCCATCTTTTCAGATTCTGAGTGACACGTGTTTGCTTGCATGTGATTCTATAACTCTTAAGAAATGAAACGTTTTCAACTTTCAGATCCTCTGAGATGGTCAGTTCAGAGTTTCACAAAAAAAAATTCACAGATAAATTAAACAAGCAAGACAGATGAAATACTTCAGAGTGTTAAACACTTAGCATCTGAGAAGTTGACTCTGAGAAATATTACTCTGGACAAAACTCCATACAAATATTTTTCAGAATAAATTTAAACCTATCTTCAGCAAGGGGTTTTGTGAAAATATCTGCCCATTGATGATCTGTATCAACAAAGGCTAAATTTATTACACCCTTCTGAACATAGTCTCTGATGAAATGATGTTTAATCTCTATATGTTTGGCCTTAGAGTGTAAAATTGGATTTTTGGTTAAACATATAGCAGAAGTATTATCACAGAAGATAGAAAGATTACTCTCATAGATTTGATAATCTTCTAGTTGACTCTTCATCCAGAGCATCTGAGTGGAACATCCAGCAGCAGCAATGTATTCTGCCTCTGTGGTTGATAGTGCAATTGTTGGTTGCTTCTTGCTGTACCACGAGATCAGATGACTTCCAAGAAACTGACAGCTTCCAGAAGTACTTTTGCGCTCAACTCTATCTCCAGCATAGTCAGCATCACAGAATCCAACTAGTGAATATTCGTCAGATCTTCTGTAACACAAACCAACATTAGCAGTACCTTTCAGATACCTTAGAATCCTCTTAACAGCAGTTAAGTGTGATTCTCTAGGATCTGATTGGAATCTAGCACATAAACAAACACTAAACAGAATGTCTGGTCTAGAAGCAGTCAAATAAAGAAGAGATCCTATCATACCTCTGTAGAGTTTCTGATCTACCTTCTTACTTACCTCTTCCTTACCTAGAGTGCTTGTAGGATGCATTGGAGTCTTTGCCATTTTGCTATCCAGCATGTTAAACTTCTTCAGAAGCTCTTTAACATACTTGGTCTGATGTATGTAGGTGCACTCTGGAGTCTGATTTACTTGGATTCCCAGAAAGAATCTCAGTTCTCCCATCATGCTCATCTCAAACTCTTCCTGCATACATTTAGCAAACTCCTTTCCAAGCATAATATTTGTTGAACCAAAAATAATATCATCTACATAAATTTGACAAATCAACAAATCTTTCTTAATGGTTTTACAAAATAGTGTGGTATCCACTTTTCCTCTGATGAAATTTTTCTTCAGAAGAAAATTACTCAACCTCTCATACCAAGCTCTGGGAGCTTGTTTTAGTCCATAAAGAGATTTTTTCAGTTTGTAAACATGATCTGGAAAATTTTCATTTTCAAAACCAGGAGGTTGGTGGACATACACTTCCTCTTCTATAATTCCATTAAGAAAAGCACTTTTAACATCCATCTGATAAAGAGTGATGTTATGTTGTGCAGCAAATGAAATAAGCAAGCGTATAGACTCTAACCTTGCAACAGGCGCATATGTTTCTGTGTAGTCTATGCCTTCTTGTTGACTGTAGCCTTGAGCAACCAGTCTTGCTTTGTTCCTTTCAACTTCTCCTTTTTCATTAAGTTTATTTCTGAAAACCCATTTTGTTCCAATGACATTGAAACCTTTAGGTCTTGGAACCAGATCCCAGACTTCATTCCTTGTGAATTGATTCAGCTCCTCTTGCATAGCTAAAATCCATTCATTATCTTCCAGAGCCTCATCAACAGATGTTGGTTCTATAATTGACACTAAGCCACAGAAGGAAGATTCAGAAGTTCTGAGAAATGCTCTTGTCCTTATTGGATCATCTTTCTTTCCAATTATCACATCCTCTGGATGAGAAGCTTTCATTCTGGAAGAAGATCCTTTGACTGTTGGTCTTTCAGAAATATGCAGATTGTCAAGTTGGGAAGTTAAAGGTGTAGCATCTGGGTTTGCTTCAGAGTCTTTGTCTTCAGTCTTGTCTGCCTCTGAGCCTTCAGAGTCTGTGAGAATAACTTCTCTATCTGCAGAACTTTCAACTTGCTTTGGCTTTTCAGAGCCAAGCTTATCATCAAATCTAACATGAATAGATTCTTCCACAATCTGTGTTTCAGTATTGAATACTCTGTAGCCTTTAGAGCGTTCAGAATAACCAAGCATGAAACACTTCTGTGCTTTGGAATCAAACTTGTTCAGATGATCTTTAGTGTTAAGCATATAACAAATACATCCAAATGGATGAAAATAAGCAATGTTGGGCTTTCTGTTTCTCCACAATTCATAGGGAGTCTTTTCCAGAAGAGGTCTTACAGACACTCTGTTCTGAATATAACATGCTGTATTTATTGCTTCTGCCCAAAAGTATTTTGCCAGATTTGTCTCGTTGATCATGGTTCTGGCCATTTCTTGCAATGTTCTATTTTTCCTCTCTACAACTCCATTTTGTTGTGGAGTTCTAGGACAGGAGAAATCATGTGCAATTCCTTTTTCAGAAAAATATTTTTCAAAATATTTGTTTTCAAATTCACCACCATGATCACTTCTGACTTTAATAATTTTGCATTCTTTTTCAGTCTGGACTTGATTGCAGAAGTCAATGAACACAGAATGAGACTCATCCTTGTGTTTTAGAAACTTTACCCATGTCCATCTGTTGTAGTCATCTACAATGACTAACCCATACTTCTTGCCTCTGATGGATGCAGTTTTCACTGGTCCAAACAGATCAATATGAAGTAATTCCAATGGTCTAGAAGTGGAAACAACATTTTTTGGTTTAAAATGAGATTTTGAAAATTTACCCTTTTGACATGCGCCACACAGAGCATCTGAATTGAACTTCAGATTAGGGAGTCCTCTGACCAGATTGAGTTTATTAATCTGAGATATACGTCTCATATTAATATGTCCCAATCTTCTATGCCAGACCCATTGCTCATCATTCACAGATAAAAGGCATTTTACATTTTGAACTTTAAGTTCTGAAAGGTTAATTTTGTAAATGTTGTTTTTCCTCTTTCCACTGAATAGGATTGAACCATTCTTTTGACATACAGCTTTGCAACATTTTTGATTAAAGATGATATCATAACCATTGTCACTTAATTGACTTATGGACAATAGATTATGTTTCAATCCTTCAACTAACAGAACATTAGAAATAGAGGGTAGGTTACCATTACCTATTGTACCAGAGCCAATGATCTTGCCCTTCTGGTTCCCTCCAAATTTCACGTCCCCTCCAGATCTAAGTTCCAGGCTTTGGAACATAGACCTTTCGCCCGTCATATGTCGTGAGCATCCAGAGTCCAGGTACCATGATTGGTGTCTGGATTTTGCTGCTAAGAACATCTGCAACAGGTATTATCTTACTTTTAGGTACCCAGATCTTCTTGGGTCCTTTGGGGTTAGAAGTTCTGTGGTTTTGCCTAAACTTCTGTTTTTCAACATAGTGTTTATTCTGGCTAGCCCTTGGCTTAAACACATAAGTACTCTTTTCAGAGCTTGTATGTTTAATATCATTCAGATGACCAAACTTGAAATGAGAATACAGAGGAGTCTTCTTGATGAAGAGTTTATCAACAGATTTTGGATTGCTTCCAGAGGAGGATTCACATCCAATGCCTCTTTTGTTGTTTCCACTAACACCATAGATCATAGAAGCCATTTTGCTTCTGTCTATGCTTTTAGTGAGGAATCTTTTAAAACTGGAGTCATATTTTTCTAAAATATTTTCACTTGACTCAGTTTCAGTATCAGATTCTTGTTGAGTTGTTTCTAAATCATTTTTGAGTTTTAAATTTATTTCTTTCTGCTCAACAAGTTCTGTTCTCAGAAGATCAATCTCAGATTCAAGATTGCTTTTCAGCTTCTTGTATTTGAGTTTAATCTTGCTGTAGCTTTCCAACATGTCAGATAAACTTTCAACAAGTTCAGCTCTGGAGAGTTCAGAAAATACCTCTTCAGAGTCAGAGTCTGATTCTGACTCAGATTCAGATGATGACGTTCCTTCATCTTGATCATTTGTGTTGGCCATCAGCGCAACATTTGCACATTCTTCCTCAGATTCAGAAGATGATTCAGATTCATCTGAGTCATCCCATGTAGCCATCAGAACCTTTTTCTTTTTATCAAACTTCCTTTTGGGTTTTTCCTTTTGAAGTTTGGGACATTCACTCTTGTAGTGTCCAGGTTCTTTACATTCAAAGCAAGTGACCTCTTTCTTGCCAGATCTTCTGTGTCCAGAAGATTCTCTCTTTTGATCAGATCTTCTGAAGTTGTTGAACTTCTTCCCTTTGTGCTTCCAGAGTTTGTTGATCCTTCTGGACAGCATGGATAGTTCATCTTCTTCTTCAGAAGAAGATTCCTCAGAGCTTTCTTCATTTACCTGCAAAGCTTTAACAGATTTGTTAGATTTAAAAGCTAAGGATTTACCTTTATCTTTCTTCTGGGGTTCATCTTCCTCCAGCTCAATCTCATGACTTCTCAAAGAACTGATGAGTTCTTCTAATGAGATTTTGTTCAGATCCTTGGCCAGCTTCAATGCAGTCACCATAGGTCTCCATCTGGTAGGAAGACTTCTGATGATCTTCTTGACATGATCAGATGTTGAGTAGCCCTTGTCCAGAACTTTCAACCCAGCTGTTAGAATCTGAAATCTGGAAAACATAGTCTCAATGTTCTCAGATTCTTCCATTTTGAACGCTTCATACTTCTGTATCAGCGCCAGAGCCTTTGTTTCTTTCACCTGAGAATTTCCCTCATGAGTCATTTTGAGAGACTCAAACATATCATGAGCAGTGTCTCTGTTGGTAATTTTCTCATACTCTGTATGAGAGATTGCATTAAGTAGTATGGTTCTGGCTTTGTGATGATTCTTGAATTCTTTCTTCTGCTCCTCAGTCATTGATTTTCTATCAATCTTTTTGCCATCCTTAGTAGGATGTTCATATCCATCAATGACTAAATCCCAGAGATCAGCATCATACCCCAAGAAAAAACTTTCAAGTCTATCTTTCCAATAATCAAATTTTTCTCCATCAAACATTGGAGGTTTGGTGCTGATTCTGTCTCCTTCATATTTGTTGCTTGATGTAGGAATATCACCCATATTAGCAACCAAATAAATAACAGAGTATTCTTCTCACTGGATCTTTATCTGTCACGGTTAAGTGAATGCACACTCAGAACCGGAGCTCTGATGCCAACTGAAGGTGAGAAAATACTTAGAAGGGGGGGTTGAATAAGTATGACAGAAAATAAGCAAAGATAAAAACTCAAGTATTTTTATCCTGGTTCGTTGAACTCAACTACTCCAGTCCACCCTTTTCAAGAGTGATTTGCCTTTCTCAACAAGGACTTAATCCACTATTCAAATCAACTGATTACAAATAGCAACACCTAAGAACAACTGTTCTTAGTCTTCTCAAGAGCTACTGATCTAACCTAGATCCTCTTAAGGAAAACTTCCTTTACAAATTAATGTAATACAATGTAAGAGTAAGAAATGCTTCTATGAAAGCTATAAACACAACTGTGTTATTTCTCTAAGTTTAAAACAATGTATGAACAGCAAAGAATATGAGAGCTTGAGAGTTTTTTCGCGTGAGAGTATTCTTGCAATAGTTTTCGTCACTTGAAGAATGAGCTATGATATCCTTTATATAGCCACTTGAATATTGGAGAGAATATTTTACCGTTGGAGAAGATATTTCCAATATCAAAATAGTACTGTCCTTTGTACTATTGCAGCAGAGAGACGGCGCACAAAATGTGGGTGTAGCAATTGTCTGCTGAGCTGTGAATTTACCATATATGGAATGTATCAGAGGAATAATCTTCTGGCAGAAAATTTTGTCTATCCCAATTAAGGAAAGATTTGCTGGCAAATTCCAACGGATATATTAAAATAATCTTCTTCAAATAATTCTTCAGATAGTTCAGATCAACAATCAATATCAGAGTCTTCAGTCTTCAGAATCTTCTGGAAACTTCAGAGCCTAAGATGTTCTTCAGATGTTGCTGAATCAGAGTCTGGTGCAGCTGTGTGCTTGAAGCGTAACATGCTCTTAGATCAGAGTCTTCACTCAGATCAGAGTCTTCTCTCATTCAGAGTCTCTTCACTCAGAGTCTTCTTTCATTCAGATTCTTGATAATATATGCAGCGTGTTGTATCTTCAGAATCTTGATGACTAAGCTCTTATACTTCAGATTCTTCTAATCTTCAGATGCTCTAGAGCCATTCAGAATTTATTGTTCACATCACATTTGCTCTTTAAGATTAAAATCTTTTGTGCCTGTAGAAAACAGTTTAAAACAAATTTAGAGAGTATAATTCTTGTATACAAATTATCATTAATGTTATCATCAAAACATAGAGATATTACTAAGACACAATCTGTGCTTTTACAAAATTTTTGTGTGGGATGCTTAATGTGAAGCAGGTTTTATAGAGTTAAAGAAGAGGTTGACGTCTGCTCTGGTGTTGACCTTGCCTAACACAAAAGAACCGTTTGTTGTATACTGTGATGCTTCTAAGTTTGGTTTGGGAGGTTTACTCATGCATGGTAACAAAGTAGTTGCTTATGTGTCAAGACAGTTGAGAATCCATGAGAAGAATTACCCTACACACGATTTAGAACTTGCTGCTGTTGTTTTTGTGCTGAAGATTTGGAGACATTATCTGTATGGTTCAAGATTCAAGGTGTTCAGTGACCATAAGAGTTTGAAGTACCTGTTTGACCAAAAAGAACTGAACATGAGACAACGAAGGTGGTTAGAACTGTTAAAAGACTTTGATTTTGGTTTAAACTACCATCCGAGAAAGGCCAATGTTGTAGCTGATGCCCTAAGCCGCAAGACTTTGCATATGTCGGCAATGATGGCCAAAGAGTTGGAATTGATTGAGTAATTCAGAAATCTGAGTTTAGTTTGTGAAGTGACACCGAAGAGTGTAAATTTGGGCATGTTAAAGATTAATAATGACTTTCTGGACAACATTAGAGAAGCTCAGAAATTAGATGTGAAGTTGGTAGATTTAATTCCCGGGGTGGATCATTAAGAAAATAATGATTATCAGTTGGATGCGCAAGGCATGTTGAGATTTCGTGGTCGTATTTGCATTCTTGATAGTGCAGATATGAAGAAAGCAATTCTGGAGGAGGGTCACAGAAGTAAGTTGAGTATTCATCCAGGAGCGACGAAAATGTATAGTGATTTGAAGAATCTGTTTTGGTGGCCTGGTATGAAGCGTGATGTAGCCTGATTTGTTTACGCATGTTTGACTTGTCAGAAGTCGAAAGTTGAGCACCAGAAACCTGCTGGGTTGATGCAACCGTTAGAGATTCCAGAATGGAAATGGGACAACATTTTGATGGATTTTTTAACGGGTTTGCCGAACACTCCGAGAGGATGTGATTCTATTTGGGTGATTGTTGATAGGCTTACAAAGTCAGCTCACTTTATTCCTATTAACATCACCTTTCCGGTATCGAAGTTGGCAGAGATTTATGTCATAATAGTTGTTAAGTTGCATGGTATTCCGTTGTGTATTGTGTCGGATAGAGATCCGAGGTTTACTTCTGAATTTTGGAAGAGTATGCAAGAAGCATTAGGTTCCAAGTTGAGGTTGAGTTCAGCATACCATCCTTAAACAGATGGTCAGACCGAACGAACTATTCAGTCTTTAGAAGATTTGCTGAGGGCATGTGTTCTGGAGGAAGGCGGTTCGTGGGATACCTACCTTCCGTTGATAGAGTTTACTTATTGTCACACCCTCATTTTCGCCTTTAGCCTTTATACCCTACATTCGCCATATCATACATCGTTCTATTGCATATCGAGCATGTGGGTTCATAAGGTATAGATTGGGTCGATTTGTTATTTTCCATTTCAAATGAGATAACTTGTCTATCTTGAGCTACATGGAAGAAAAGGTTCAATATCTAAGGTTTGATCTAAGTTGGAAAACCTATTCATGTAGATTACTTCAAGAAGAAGTTACTTGAAAAATATTAGGATATTCAAGATAAATATTCATAATGAACATGAAATGCAAGGCCAAATTCAAGTTTGCTTCATCCAATTTTGTTTCAAATTCTTGATCAAGTGGTGTCCAAATTTGCAAAGCATGAGTCAAGATCACAAGTCCATGATTCAAGACTTCACCCATTTCAAGTTTAATGGTTCTAGGGAAATCCATCATGAATTCATGAATTAGAGGCAAGAATATTACAAAGAGAAATTTTATGACATTACAAGAATGTCATTTGTTGCAAGATTTCCAACTCTAAGTAATGTTTAGAAATTAATTTATTTCTAATCTTCATTCAAGTCTCTAATCAAACTCATGTTATGGTTATGCCACACCAAGTCCACATTGTGCTTACAAACATCCAAGAAATATGCAAGAATTAAATCAACATTGGAATGTTTTAAGACCAAGAATATGCATGTTTAATCATGGGCATAACAGCCACATGCAAAAGGTGGCAAATTACCTCATATCACAAAATCTACATGTCACAAAATCAAGAGAATAGCATGATAATACATCTAAATATCAGATTTTCAAAATGCTGTCAAAAAGTAGTAGCATTGACCAAGAGGAGCTGTCCAAGCACAAGCCAACAAAATGGGTGCAAGGAACAAAGTGCTGCAGAAAAGACAACATAGGCAAAGTGGAACAGCAAAAATGTAGCATTGCCTCTTGCATGGAAATCGAAAGAAAAGAGTGACATGAGAAAAGGTGGTAAGAGACATTACCCCGTGAAAAAATCTGATATGTGGGGAGAAGAGAAAACCCTAGAGTGGTGAGATAAGAAGGAGGGGGCTGTAAACAAAGGATTCACACATTACACATCTACCACACATTGCAAAAAACCAGAAAATAGAGAGAGTAAGAGAAACCTTAAAAACCAGAAAAATAGAGAGGAAGAAAAACCAGAAAAAAGAGAGTGACATAGAAGCACAAGAGGACCATTGAGAAGCAGAACCTTCACAACATAGAGTGAAGAGTGGAGAGCACATCCAACAAAAATCAGTGGAGGACTTGCAAGAAGGATAGAAAGCTCTTGGGTATCCATTTCATCAAACCTTTCTCTCTTTACTTTTTGCTTTTATATTCATTTTACTTCCTCTTTTATGTGTTGTTGTACTGAGTATATCATGTAAGGTCCTAAGAAAAACCAAGAAACCATTTTTAAGAACCATAAAAACGAAATAAAACCAAGAAATAGTTTGGTTTTTTCCCCTGGTAGCCTGACATGGGTCGTGTCGTGCGATACGGGCGGCCGTGTCACACCTCTGTTTGAGATTTCATGTCCAAAAACCCCCCAGATCTCCTGACACGGGCCGTGTCGTGTGACACGGCCGACCGTGTTGCGCCTCTGTTTGAGGTTTCATGGTACAAAATACCCAAGACCCTTGACACGAGTCGTGTCACGCCACTGTTTTACTTAAAAATCATTTTTCTCCAGACCTTATGACACGGGCCGTGTCACACAACATGGCCACCCATGACACACCTTTGTCACGCCTCAAAACCCCTTGTTGTAGGTACCTTATGACATGGGCCGTGTCACACGACACGGTCACCCATGTCACACGACACGGCCACCCGTGTCACACCACTATTTTTTCACTTTTTTTAATATTTTACCTCCAAAAAAACCGTTTTTTTTGCATGTCTCGAATTTTTTTTAGCCGACTAACCCCATATGTTTGTATGATTTTAGTGTGAATATTGTTGTTGTCCTTGTTGACTTTTGATTCCAAAAACCATTTTCAAAAAACAAACTCTCAATTTTATCGAGCCATTTTTAACCTTGTAAGTCGATTGCCTTGCGCATCGCCATCGACCTTGTCCGTATCGCTTCAAATGTATCTTTACAAACAATAAACCTTAATCCAACATCAAGTGATACTTTTTCTCGTAAAAAATCCAAAATACAATAAATATATGGTTAGGGTTGTACACCATGGATTTTATGGTGGTGGAGTTGGAATGAGAATGGAATCCTCCTACACTCGTTCCGAATGTTTTGGATACAATGCGCTCGACTTGGCTATTCGAAACATTCATATCTATCCAAAGTCCTTTTGTGTAACCCTAATCAAGAACCATTTCTCTTCAAAAAAACCTAAAAATAACATCAACTCATCAAACTATTTTTCGCCTTAGGGCACGAAAACCCTTTTTCATGGTATAAAATCAACCAACAAACAACTATTTCATAAGCCTCCGAACTACGGAGCTCTGATTCTTCACTTCTTTTAAGTGAGGATACGTAGGCACAAGGGCCACAATTCTTGGCGAGCATTAAAATAAATTAACCAACCCCTCTTTTCTTTAAAGCGAGCAAACTCTTAATAAAAATACCCACTCATGTGAAATAACCTAGGAGGTTCCCATCCAGTACGATGGATGCGAGGGGGTGCTAATACCTTCCCCTCGCATAACCGACTCCCAAACCCTAAGACTTGGTTGCGATGACCATGCTCCTTTACCAAAGGTTTTATCCCTATTTCCCTTTCCTTCCTTGGGATAAATAAAATCTGGTGGCGACTCTGTGTCATTTTTCGCGTAGCGACAGCTGGCGACTCTGTTGGGGACTTTTTTCTAAGTAAGTCAAGCCTAACCTAGGTTGTTTTTCGCGTATTTGGGTTCTCTCCTTTTTGCTTGTTTATCGCTTTCCTTGTTTTTTCAATTTGTATCTCACCGTGTTTGGTTTCATTGGTTCTTGGTATGGATTGGAAACTTTGGTTGTAAACTTGAGGGAAAGACTCTATACCCGAGTCTAGAGTGTTAAAATTGAGATAGGAGAGGTTGAGTAGTATGGGCTTCCGAGATGCTCATCTCGTGATAGTCGATACGAGAACCTCGCTTAGAGTAGATTCTTTTGAGAGTGATGAGAACCGTCAAGCTCTTGGCGTGTTTGATCAACGTTCTCTTGAGAATCCATTACTCTAAGGACCTTTTAGAACCCTAAACCTTTGGCCAACTAAGATTGATGGTCGTGTAGTATGGGTCCTCGAGAAGCTCTTCTCGTGTGGATCGATACGAAGACCTCGTTCAGAAGAGAGTTTCTTGATGGAGTTGTTGCCTAGAAATGACTGACATACGTAACAAACAGTCAAGAAAGTCCATGACTCTGAAATCCTTGTCTAGAACCCAATGTCGATGTGTCTCGTAGTATAGGCCCCCGATAAGTTCTTCTCGTGTGGGTCGATACGAGGACCTCACCCAAAAGAGATTCATGTGATGGAGTCATCCTCCGACATATTCATTTCATGTATGATGAACAGTCATGTGAATCCATGACCTTGGGATCCTTTTTAAACCCTAGTTCACACCTTGTGAGAACCTTCTTTAAAAAACAGTCAGTATCGGCCATATCCATACCTCAGACTTATGAACCCATATGCTCGAATTATGCATCCGTTCATACATACATACTTCATGAAAAACAAAGCTCTTAGTGTCTTGTTCTTGTTGCAGATATAAGCATTTTTCAGAAGCAGTCATGACGAATGTGAATTTAGGAACAATGAAGCTAAACAAGAAGACCGACAGAAAAAGTACCTTCACCTTCAAATACAAGGATCCTTCAATTGACAGTTTGAAGGCGCTAAGTGCCAAGATCACTCCCATCAAGCACAAAAAATTTCACTCTTCTTATGGGAGAATTTTGGATTTGTTGACAGAGAAGATAGAATTTGAAGCTCTCACAGCCTTGGCTCAGTACTATGACACGTCTTTCCGTTGTTTCACCTTCGCCGATTTTCAGATAGCTCCTACTTTGGAAGAATTTGAGAAGATTTTGAACCTCTCCATCAAAGATCGCAATCCTTTTCCAAATCTTGAAGAAGAGTTCACTTTGAAGAAAGTGGCTTCTGCCTTAGGGATTCCCACATCAGATGTGATAGCCAATTGGGCACCCAAAGGAGCTAGGGGTTTCTCGAGGAAATTCTTGGAAGAACAAGCGTGGAAGTATGCCAAGGAAGAGAAATGGGAAATATGTGGTTCAATTCTGGCACTCTTGGTCTATGGAATTGTGATGTTCCCAAATGGGGAAAATTTTGTGGACCAAGTAGCTGTGGAAATCTTCTTGGCCAAGAACCCTGTGCCTTTCCTCTTAGGTGACTTCTACCACACACTCCATACAAGACTTACAAAAGGAGGTGGAATGTTCCTTTGTTGTGCCCCACTCCTGCATAAGTGGCTAAGGACCCACATGCCCGAAAAAGGTCCTTTTGCTTCCAAGGAAATCTCATGGCCTCAAAGATTCGCTTCACTCACCGCTATTTCCATCACATGGTACAAGAGGGAATGGGAAACCAAAGATATTATCTTTTCTTGTGGAGAATTTCCCAACGTGCCTCTTGTGGGGACGCGAGGTTGCATCAATTACAACCCGGTGTTACTCAAGAGACAATTTGGACACTCCATGGATGGCCCTCCTAAAAAAGAAGATTTGGTGTCGTTCCTTGTCAATACGGCCGATCCAAGTGATCCATCTGTACGAAGAGCAAGAAGAGCATGGGTAAACATCCAAAGAAGCAATCTAGATAATGGGCGGAAGAACATCCTTGCTCGTGAACCTTATGTCAAATGGGTGAAAGAGAGAGTGAAAGAGGTCAGATTACCTTTTATCTTTGATGCATCTGTTTTCCCATCGAATCCTGAGCCCGAGCCTATCTTACCCGAAGATATGGAGAAAATTAAGGCTAAAATCCAAGAACTTGAAGATGAGAACACTCAGCTCCGAATTCGACTCAACGAGACTAAGCAGAAAAGCGAAGCTTGGGAAGACAAAAGCAAAGAGTTGAAAGAAAAGTTCGAGGATAGCAAGAAAATGGCTAGGGAAGAGAAAGGAAAGAAAGAATGGGTTGGTGGAGCTCTCAAAAACGCCAACACCGACTTGGATCACCAAAATGAAAAGCTGGACCAAGTGTGGCGAAAGGTCAGAGACTTCGAAAATGATGTGAGAATAGCCACCCAAATGAAGAAAGATGAAAGGGAAAAATTTGAAGCTCAAATTCACAAGTTGAAAGGCATTATGAAAGGCTGCGAAGATCAATTAGCTCGTGAGCTATTGGAAAAGGAGAATGCGCAGCGAGATTTCGTACAAGCAGAGTACCAGTTGGGTAGAGCTATTGAAGAAATCCGAAGACTGAAAGATGGAATATATGATGAGCTATATCTAGAGCTGAAGGATAGTTGCCACTATTGGGAAGAAAGTTGTCGTTAGGCAGAAGCTGCGGTACTTCAGAGAGATGACATCAACCATGATCTCCAAATTCTCTATGAGGAGTGGAAGAACAAATTCGTAAACTTGGCGGGATTCTCCAACTTTGTGCTTCAGCAGATCCCTGAAAAATTGAAGATAGCCGATCAAGTGATGACTCCTGAAAACACTTATGTCCCTGTGTTCGACTTTGTGAAGTTTTGCAAGGAAACAATGGGAGAACTTGTTACAGATTTAGAGGCGGTTCGCAGAGCCCAAGGAGTCACATTTAGAGTCGATTTGTAATTTGTTTAAGAAGTGTATCTTTTGTATTTTGTATTTGAACTTGGCTTCAAGCCTTAATGAAATGAGAGTTTGTTCTATTATCTCTCTTCTGATTAATTGCAATGGAAATTGTTTATATTCTTAACAATAACTAATAAGGTTACTAAGAGCCTTGCGCATAACATTATTCATATGCATTTCATACGCATCATATCGCATTTCATAAAAACAAAACCGAAACTTACAAAAAACATGACCTCCATTCGCAGTAAACAAGCTGACTTCCTGACATCCCTACTACACTCGTGGCAAGCAAAGATTACTAATGGATCAAATTGAGCAGACTCAAGCCGCTTTCAGGGAGGAGATGACCCACATGAAGACTCAGATGGGCTAGCTGATGGAAGTCATCCAGGCCATGGCCAGAGGACAAGAAGAAATAAGACAAGTTGTGGAGAGAAACACTACCAACGCTCCAATTCCTACCATTGTGGGTTCAAACCCACCTCTGACAATGTCATTCCTACTCCTACAAATGCAATCCCCGTTCCTGGTGGCACGATCCATACTCCTGATGGCGCTGGCGCAATCCCTACTCTTGGTAGTGGTGCGGCTACCCCTACAATCCACTTTGATGATCACGAAGGTTTCTACAACCCTCACGACAACTTGGTCGTAGACGCTTCTGAGATATCAACTACTGACTTGGAAAAGAAGGTTCTCACCTTGCAAGAGACGGTCAAAGGACTACAAGGCCTAAGCACTTTTGGTTTAGATGCTGCGGATATGTGTTTGGTACACGGTGTTAAGATTCCACTCAAGTTCAAAGTCCCTGACTTTGAAAAATACAACGGGACAAGTTGTCCCCGAACTCACATCCGATCTTATTGTAGGAAGATTGCTGCCTACTCTAATGATGAAAAACTACTAATGCATTTCTTTCAAGATAGCCTCAGTGGAGCTTCCGTTGAATGGTACATGCAGTTAGAAGGTACGCATATCAAGACATGGAATGAGTTAGCCGAGGCATTTCTAAAGCACTACCAATACAATTCTGACATGGCGCCTAATCGCACACAACTCCAAGGCTTGACCCAGAAATCTGGTGAAGCGTTCAAGGACTATGCCCAAAGGTGGAAGGACTTAGCTGCTAGAGTCCAACCTCCTCTTCTTGAAAGAGAATTGACCGATATGTTCATGGGGACTCTTCAAGGTCCTCCACTTTCCTACCTCCTGGATATGATGCAAATTCCCGTTGCGAGTTCCATTCTAGAGCTCCCGGACATAATATTGAAAACTGCAAAGCTTTGAAGTACGTGGTACAAGATCTCGTTGATTCAAAGGCCATCAATTTCACCAAAAATACTCCCAATGTGACTAATAATCCAATGCCAATCCATGCTACAAACATGATTGAAGAATCTAGAGGAAAGAAGTTGGTATCAGAAGTTGATAAAATGAAGACCCCCTTTGCTGTTGTTAAAGAACAATTGTTAATGAAGAATATTGTCCCAGGATGTACCGAGGATTGCCAACACTGTTTGAAAGATCCTCAAAACTGTCATGAATTGAAGATAGGCATCCAAAATTTGTTAGATCAAGGTGTCATATTGATAGAACAAGTGTCAAATGTTGAAGAAGTGGCCACTCTTAATATTCCCTATGATCCGATGGAACTTACTTATGATGAAGAACTGTTGAACAATTTGTATCGTCAAAACCGTGTACCTTTGACAATTCCATATGATGAAGATTGGTATCCTACCCGGGTTCCACTAAAAATCCCGTATGATGTTGCACCGCTAACAATTCCATGTGATCAGCCTCGTGCGCCCTTGGAAATCCCATGTGATTATGATTGGCATTCTGTTCAGACCCCATACAATCAAGTTCGTGAACCATTGCAAATACCATATGATCAGGTAGAAATTCCATTGTCTCCACCTTCACTTGCTCCATTAGTGATATCTACACCTGCTCATTTCCCTTTCGAGAGCACCAAGGTTGTCCCTTGGAAATATGAGCCAACTATTTACATTAATGGGCAGAAGGTAGAAGAGGATGTTGTGGAAGTTGATAGTTCTGTAGAGAACATGGTTGGGACCGGTGGAATAACTAGAAGTGGGAGGATTTTTGCGCCCGTACCACCACCAATCGGTACAAGTGAGAAGCAGCCAACAATTGAGCAGGGGAAAACTCCTACTCAAAAAAGAAATTCCAATGAAGATGTCGAAGAATTCTTATGAATCATCCGAAAAAGTGATTATAAGGTGGTGGACCAGCTCAACCAAACACCTTCAAAGATTTCCATGTTGTCATTACTAATGTGCTCCCCTGCCCATCAGGACTCATTGATCAAGTTTTTGAAGACTGCTCATGTTCCCCAAGAAATATCCGTTGTGCAATTTGAAGGAGTGGTGTCAAATATTGCCTCCGCACATATTCTGAGCTTTAATGATGGAGAGTTTCCCCCCGAGGGGAAGAACCATAATAAAGCTTTGCACATCTCCATTAAATGTGTTGATGTTGTATTGTCAAGAGTATTGGTAGATACTGGGTCATCCTTAAATGTTTTACCAAAATATTCGTTGGCCAAGCTGACTATTGAAGGATTGATGATGAAACCCAGTTCAGTGATAGTGAAAGCTTTTGATGGGGCAAGAAGGACGGTGATAGGGGAAGTTGATCTCCCCATCAAAATAGGACCTCACACTTTCATTATCACATTCTATGTGATGGATATTTATCCTGCTTACAGTTGTTTGCTAGGCCGTCCTTGGATTCACGCGGCTGGTGCTGTAACATCCACTCTCCACCAAAGACTAAAGTTCATGATTAATAATCAGCTTGTCGTCATCGAGGGAGAAGAGTATATGCTAGTAAGTCATCTGTCTTCATTTCGCTATGTGGTAGTGGGAGGGGAAGTTCATGAGACCCCTTTTCAAGCATTTGATGTGATAAGTGTGGAAATGATCCCTGCTAAGAAGGAAGAAAAGAAGTCAGAAAGGTCGGGATCCCCCATGGTTACTTGGAAGGACGCAAGGACCGTAATTGAGGCCGTTCACCCTGAAGGTTGGGGAAGAGTGTTGGAGCTACCCATCAACAAAAACAGAACTGGTTTGGGTTACCTTGGCAATCACAAAGTTCAGTAGAAGACAACCGTTGACAAGGACAAAGGGTTCATTCCCCCACTTGTCTTTGTTAGTGGTGGACATATGATGGATGATCAGGTGGACATTGTGGAAGCTGAAGATGATGCACTAAAGGAAGTCTACATGGTGTACCCAAGGGCACCGAATCAACAACTCAACAATTGGACTGTTACGAAGATACTAGAAGTCACCCTTGTCGAAGAGTAATTTTCCTTGTTTTGCTTTCAAATCTTATGCTCTGCCCAAGGCATAAGGATTATTTTGTAGGGCCCCCCATGTTTTCAATTAATATTTATCATGAATGAAATGAACCTTTTGCATTCAATTGTCTTCCCTGTCTTTCCTTTTTTATTTTTGCATAAATAAATGGCAATGTTTTCTTGCATTTTTCTTTTTCATCTTCACAAAATAAAGCATAAAATCACCAATCATGCAGATCCACCCCGGATTCCATTGATAACGATACTGCTACAATTTCATTTGACTTTGATAATCCAATCTACCACGCCAACGAGGATTTTGAGGAAGATTGTGAACTCCCTGAGGAGTTAGCCAGACTATTGAAGCAAGAATCAAAGATCATTCAGCCGCATCAAGAGTCATTGAAAGTTGTATATCTTGGAACCGAAGAAGACAAGAAAGAGGTCAAGGTAGGCGCTGCCCTAGAAGAGAGTGTGAAGAGAAAACTGATCGAGCTTCTACGCGCGTATGCAGATGTGTTTGCTTGGTCATACCAAGACATGCCCCGATTGGATTCATACATCGTGGTGCACAAATTTCCGCTCAAGGAAGATTGTCCGTCTGTAAAGCAGAAGATGAGACGAACTCGACCTGACATGGCCCTTAAGATTAAGGAGGAAGTACAAAAGCAGCTTGATGCCGGATTCTTGGCAGTATCAAAATACCCTAAATGGGTCGCCAACATTGTACCTGTGCCCAAAAAAGGAGGTAAGGTGCGGATGTGCGTTGACTACAGAGACCAAAATAGAGCCAGCCCAAAAGATGATTTTCCGCTGCCACATATTGATGTGTTAGTGGATAATACGGCCCAATTCTCTATGTTCTCTTTCATGGATGGTTTCTCCAGATACAACTAGATTAAAATGGCTCTAGAGGATATGGAGAAGACTACCTTCATAACCCCTTGGGGAACCTTCTGCTATAAGGTTATGCCATTTGGTCTGAAGAACGGTGGTGCGACATATCAACGAGCGATGGTGACTCTCTTTCATGACATGATACATAAAGAGATTAAATTCTATGTAGACGATATGATCGCAAAATCCCAAACTGAAGAGGAACATCTCATCCACTTGGAAAAGTTGTTTACTAGGCTAAGAAAGTTCAGGCTAAGGCTCAATCTGAATAACTGTACCTTTGGGGTAAGATCTGGTAAATTTCTAGGTTTTATCGTGAGCCAAAAAGGGATTGAAGTCAATCCTGACAAAGTGAAAGCTATCCAAGATATGCCAGCTCCAAGAACCGAAAAGGAGGTTCGTAGTTTCTTAGGGAGATTAAACTACATTGTCAGATTCATATCTCACCTAACAGCCACCTGTGAGCCAATATTCAAGCTGCTTCGCAAAGATCAAGGAATCGTGTGGAATAACAATTGCCAAAAAGCATTTGAGAAAATAAAAGAATATCTGCAAGAGCCACCGATTTTGATGCCTCCCGTGCCAGGAAGACCTCTCATCATGTACTTGACTGTTCTGGAAGGATCCATGGGATGCGTGTTGGGGCAGCATGACGAAATAGGTAGAAAGGAGCATGCTATCTACTACCTAAGAAAAAAGTTTACTGACTGTGAAACGAGATACTCAGTGTTGGAGAAGACCTGTTGTGCACTCGCATGGGCTGCCAAATGCTTAAGGCAGTATATGTTGACCCATACCACATTGCTGATATCAAAGATGGATCCAGTCAAATACATCTTCGAGAAGCCTGCTCTCACCGGACGAGTAGCCCGTTGGCAAATGGTACTGACAGAATATGACATCCAGTACGTCTCACAAAAAGCTATCAAAGGGAGTGTGTTATCTGAATATCTTGCCCACCATGATATCTTCATCAGGGAAGTCAAAACGCATGGGCTGGTAATCTTCCACGGGTTGGTGGGCAAGATATTCAGATAACACAAGTGTTCAAGGCAATGGGATAGGGGCAATCCTCACCTCTCCTACCGGTTTCCATATTCCATTCACTGCAAGATTATGTTTCGAATGCACCAACAATATGGCAGAATATGAAGCATGTATCTTCAGAATCGAAGCCATTATTGACCACAGAATCAAGATTCTGGAGGTGTATGGGGACTCAGCTCTAGTCATCAGTCAAGTCAGGGGTGACTGGGAAGCACGTGACAGCAAATTAGTGTCGTATCGGGATCACGTCTTAAAGTTGATCCCATACATTGATGAGATTACTTTCAATCACATTCATAGAGAAAGTAATCAATTAGCAGACGCTCTTGCCACGTTGTCATCCATGTTCAAAGTTAAATGGAAAAATGAGGCACCCTCTATCCGTATTGAATATCTTGATGAGGCCGCCCACTGTCTGGAAGCAGAGTTAGCAACCGATGATCAACCTTGGTTCTATGATATCAAAAGATATCTAGAAAAACAAGAGTATCCAGAAAATGTTTCCATCACAGATAAGAAGTATTTAAGAAGGCTTTCGTCCAAATTTTTCTTAAGTGGGGATGTGCTTTACAAGTGAAACTATGACTCGGTCTTGTTCAGATGCGTGGATAGACACGAAGCCGACCGAATCATAAACGAAATCCATGAAGGCTCTTTTGGTACACATTCCAGTGGACACACGATGGTTAAGAAGATTTTGAGAGCTGGTTATTACTGGTTGACGATGGAAACTGATTGCTATCGTCACGTGCGAACATGCCACAAATGTCAAATCTATACAGATAAGATACATGTGCCGCCAATTCTGCTAAATATCTTGACGTCGCCTTGGCCTTTTGCCATGTGGGGCATAGATATGATCAGACGCATCGAGCCAACTGCTTCAAACGGTCATCGTTTCATCTTAGTGGCCATTGACTACTTTACTAAATGGGTGGAAGCCGCATCTTATGCCAATGTCACCAAACAAGTAGTCACTCACTTCATCAAAAAGGAAATCATTTGTCGTTATGGGGTCCCAAATAAAATCATTACTGACAATTGTTCAAACCTCAATAATAAGATGATGAAGTAATTGTGTGAAAGCTTCAAGATCGAGCATCATAACTCATCACCATACCGCCCGAAGATGAATGGCGCCGTTGAAGCAGCGAACAAAAACATCAAGAAGATTGTTTAGAAAATGGTGAAAACATATAAAGATTGGCATGAAATGCTACCATTTGCTTTGCATGGCTATCGCACTTCTACTAGGGCAACTCCATTTTCTCTTGTGTATGGCATGGATGCGGTACTCCCTGTTGAGGTAGAAATCCCTTCCCTGAGAATTCTAACTGATGTCAAGCTTGACGAAGCAGAATGGGTATAGGCGAGATTTGATTAACTTAATCTCATTGATGAAAAATGCATGGCAGCCATCTGCCATGGCCATCTTTACAAAAAGCGGTTGAAAAAGGCGTTTGACAAGAAAGTTCGCCCTCGAGATTTCGAAGTGGGAGACTTGGTATTAAGAAAGATTCTGCCAATCCGCACAGACCCAAGGGGCAAATGGACACCTAACTCTGAGGGTCCATATGTTGTAAAGAAGGTTTTCTCTGGAGGGGCCTTGATATTATCCAACATGGACAGTGACGATCTGTCATCCCCTATAAATGCAAACGCAGTCAAAAAATACTATGCTTGAGAGCAGACCCGGTGGACAGCAAAAAAGAAAAGTCCAGGCAAAAGTTAGGGTTAAAAAAAACAATAATACCCGATAAGTTGAAAACCCTTAGGGGAAACTTAGGCAAAAAATGGGTATCCCGGTAGACTGAAAACTCGAAAGAGCGGTCTAAGCAAAAGTTAGGGACCTAAAAAAGGAAAGACTGAGATCTGCGAAAAGTCTGTGAGCTCAGAGAACTACACATGGGGAAGATTAATCCATCCACTTTCCTCAGAGGCAATGTACGAGAAGCTTCAAGGCCATATGGATCATAGCAGAATTGGAACTCAAGGGAAATCCGATCCTTTTTCACATTGCCACTGTGCTTTAGGAATTGTATCCTTATGTAAAATTACCCATTTATGGGTCACTTTATCATCAATAAAAATCTCTTTCATCAATTCGTGTGTCACATTTATTTTCTTTTATGTTTGCTAAAAGTGGAATTTTCATTCTTAATAAATATTTCATTGAAAATTATGGGATAACGATAATGATAACAAAAGAAAGCATAAAGTTGCTCTTCGACCTAGGTGTATGAAGGATAAAAGCGATCTCTAGTAGGCACATGTGTAAACTAAGCATCGTCTGATCATAAAGTTCGCCGGGGACTTGACCAAATCAGGGGCAACCTGACTGGCCAGCACAGCTTGTCTGGTAAGACCAACTGGAGATGATCCAAATTTCGTCACGAGGATGGTGGGAAGTCAAACTTGACGCCCCAAACCAAAGCCCAATCACTTGGCATAAATCATTACCCCTAACCTTCATGTCCTTACGTCCCTGAAATTTTTGCATACATACTGCATCATTACATGTGCTTAGCCAGTCATTCTCAAAGATGCGAATTTCCTGTGGAAATCCTGGAAGGATCCTTTTGGAGTTTTTATCCATTCACTTGCCTTTTGTAAGTCCTTTTGAGCCTTTTGCATGAGATATTTTCTCACCTTACCTTTCGCAAGGGATTTCATTGCCTTTTGTGTGAAATCTTTTCCCTTCGCTTCCCTTTTGTAAGTGTTTCTCGCTGTCTTTTACATGCGACAAAAACATTGTTTTGGGTATCTTCGATCAACTTGGATGCTTGATGCCTGCCAAGAACTGAATGGTCACCATACTTAAGGAATATCATCTTCGTCGTTGTGCCTGTGAGATCAAATGATGTTCTAATACCCTATACAATTTCCTCTACCTTTTGCAGGAGGATGGTTATTGCCCTCAACTTACTTTTTGTGAGTCTTTTCGAAATATCCCTGCCTTGCTTTTCGCAACAGATTCAACTAACCGTTAATAAGACTTCTCGTACCTTTTGTACAGGTTCTTGTCAACTTACCTTTCGTAAGTATCTTGTCTACCTTTTGTAGAAGGAACATTTTCTCCTAACCTTTTGTTCAGGAATATTTTCTGCTTTTCGCAGAAGAAAACACGATCATCCTCTCCTAAGGGAGTTTCCTATCTACCTTTTGTAGAAGGAAATTTTCTCCTAACCTTTTGTTCCGGAATCCTCTCTACCTTTTGTAGAAGGAATATTTCTCCTAACCTTTTGTTCAGGAATCCTCTCTACCTTTTGTAGAAGGAACATTTTCTCCTAACCTTTCGTTCTAGAGTCCTTTCTGCCGTGACAGAAGGAAATACGATCGTATTCTCCCTAAGGGAGTCTCCTCTACCTTTTGTAGAAGGAATGTTGTCTTCAAACCTTTTGTTTCGGAGTCCTCTCTACCTTTTGTAGAAGGAATATTATCTTCAAACCTTTTGTTTCGGAGTCCTCTCTACCTTTTGTAGAAGGAATATCTCATTTTTATTTCTAGAGTCCTCTCTACCTTTCATAGAAGGAATATCTCTTAGCCAATTATGTTTCCATATTATGAGGTGCCTCCTCTTCCGGCTGGCAAAGCACTCATGTTCATTCCGCATTGCATCTCAAGCATATCATCATATCCCCCATACCCCTTCTTCAATAACAAGACACCTTTTTCAAGCCATCTCATTGACTATCTACTTTCACCCCATACCTCTCTAGTTGAAAATCCTGGGTATTCTAGTATTTAATTATCTTCTACCATGAATGTTCGAGCACCTTTACCCTCCGGACATTCAGGTCCAAGAGGATTAAACAGGGGCAGCTGTCACACCCACATTTTCTCCTTTAGCCTTTATACCCTACATTTTTCATATCATACATCGTTCTATTGCATATCTATCATGTGGGTTCATAAGGTATAGATTGGGTCGATTTGTTATTTTCCATTTCAATTGAGATAACTTGTCTATCTTGGGCTACATGGAAGAAAAGGTTCATTATCTAAGGTTTGATCTAAGTTGGAAAATCTATTCATGTAGATTACTTCAAGAAGAAGTTACTTGAAAAATATTAGGATATTCAAGATAAATATTCATAATGAACATGAAATGCAAGGCCAAATTCAAGTTTGCTTCATCCAATTTTGTTTCAAATTCTTGATCAAGTAGAGTCCAAATTTGCAAAGCATGAGTCAAGATCACAAGTCCATGATTCAAGACTTCACCCATTTCAAGTTTAATGGTTCTAGGGAAATCCATCACGAATTCATGAATTAGAGGCAAGAATATTACAAAGAGAAATTTTATGACATTACAAGAATGTCATTTGTTGCAAGATTTCCAACTCTAAGTAATGTTTAGAAATTAATTTATTTCTAATCTTCACTCAAGTCTCTAATCAAACTCATGTTATGGTTATGCCACACCAAGTACACATTGTGCTTACAAACATCCAAGAAATATGCAAGAATTAAGTCAACATTGGAATGTTTTAAGACCAAGAATATGCATGTTTAATCACGGGCAAAACAGCCCATGCAAGAGGTGGCAAATTACCTCATGTCACAAAATCTACATGTCACAAAATCAAGAGAATAGCATGATAATACATCTAAATATCAGATTTTCAAAATGCTGTCAAAAAGTAGTAGCATTGACCAAGAGGAGTTGTCCTAGCACAAGCCAACAAAATGGGTGCAAGGCACAAATGGCTGCAGAAAAAAACAGCATAGGCAAAGTGCAACAGCAAAAATGCAGCATTGCCTCTTGCATGGAAATGGAAAGAAAAGAGTGACATGAGAAAAGGTGGTAAGAGACATTACCCCATGAAAAAATCTGATATGTGGGGAGAAGAGAAAACCCTAGAGTGGTGAGATAAGAAGGAGGGGGATGTAAACAAAGGATTCACACATTACACATCTACTACACATTGCCAAAAACCAGAAAATAGAGAGAGTAAGAGAAACCCTAAAAACCAGAAAAATAGAGAGGAAGAAAAACCAGAAAAAAGAGAGTGACATAGAAGCACAAGAGGACCATTGAGAAGCAGAACCTTCACAACATAGAGTGAAGAGTGGAGAGCACATCCAACAAAAATCAGTGGAGGACTTGTGTTGCACCCCAAATTTTGACCCCTTAGATTCTCATTATCATTTTAGGAGCATACTCATAAATTATCTAACCCTAACCCAGTGCAAGTTTGTCTTTGTCAAGTTACAGATGAATCAGGGTTGTGAACAGTCAAATCGAAGCTTCAGGGTTTGTGATCAATCCAAGTTTTAGGATAATTCAATCATGAAACAAGATCAAGGATATCATATGATGTCAATTTAGAATCCAATTTGAGGTTGTTACCCTAGAATCAAGAACAGTGCATTTCATGGCACCCGATTAGGGTTTTTGACTAGTAAAAGTCAACTGTAGTTTGACTTTGGTATTGGAAGGTGTTTTAATGACGGGATCATGGTCCATGAAGGTCATATAGCTTAATGAAGTTCATTCAAGAAGTGTCAAAGTCTCAGGAGGTCCAGAGTGTCAACAGACGACTCGGTAGTCACCGATCGATCGTACGGTTGACCAAAAAGTCAACTCTTCAAATTTAAGGAATTGGACTTCAAAGTGTGAATCAAAAATGATCCTTATGTGATATTGCACTTGCCTATAAATTTTCATGACCATTGGATCAAGGATGAAAGAGTAATCAAAAAATCGGGAAATTAGGGTTTTAAAAGGGGCTAAACCATAACTCCTTAACCACACATCCAAATGAAGTGGTTCAAAGCTCATTGGAAAGCTCTTGATAAATCCTACAAAAGTCCCTAAGTGGCCCATGGTCAGAAAATGCCTAGATTTGGAGTTATGACCAAATTCATTTTGAGAAGGGAAAAGGACTTAGAAAATTTCACTTTTAAGCTCATTTTTTAGCAACTTTGAGAGGCTTTTTGGCCAAGTTCCTTTGAGAATTTTAAACTCATGAAAACATGAATGTTTTAGATCTATTTGAGGGCTTTCTAAAAAGTACTAGAACATCTCAATAGCATTTGTGAGCTGAGAGTTATGAATTTGGCAAGTTGGTGCTTTCACACTTGAGTCCCACATTGACAAACTTTCAAAAAATCATTCCTTTTATCAATTGGACCAATCTCAGCTTTTGAAACATGTTTTATATGATATGTAAAGACTTTGTAGCATGGAAATACAATGAAAATGCAGAGGAAATGGAATTGGCCAAGTTTGCAAGTGGACTTGCAAGTTGCCTTACAACTTGCATTAAAATATCATAAACCAAGCAAGAGGTGGAAAGTAAGTTCTGAGCCAGCCATGAGCCTATGCACTTTAGCCTGACTTTAGACACACTAAACTCATCATAACACTTGAATTTAAGCTTACCTATCATCCAAGAAAGCCTTTTTTGGAGATTGGATTCAAGAAGTGAAAACCTTTCCTTCTTAAGAAGGAAATCTCCAAATCTACCCAAGACCCTCATTTGTCTATAAATAGAGACACTCCCCACTTCATTCAACACATCAGAAATCTCTCAACAACCAGAAAAACACAAAGCTCTCACTTTTCTCACTCTTGGCTCCAAATTCTCAAAATCACAAATTCACCAAAACCATGAAAAATCTGCCTTGACAGTCCAGCTGCCAAAACCATTTCTCCATACTCAAACTCACCAAACATCATCCCCACAACCCATAAATATGATATAGAAGGTGTTCCAACCATTGAACCACTCAAAAACCTCCTCATTCAAAAAGTCAACCTCCATACCAAGTTACTTTGACCACAATGCACAAAATCAGTCAAAACTTGTTCTAGGCATTTGCTTAATGTTCTAATCACTCTAACACCTTACATATATCATTTCTCAACTGTCCCAAAGTATTAAGGATCATTGGTGGAGTTTATTTCTCCAACTGTCTTGAAGTTTGCATCTTGCTTCAAGAAGAAGAAATCTCCAAAGCTAAGTGCATTTGAAGTTTTCTCTGGGTTTCTTATTGATCAAACCTGCTCAACACGGTCTACTAGAGGTATGTAGACACTCCATCTTTGCCTTATATCATAATATCATGTTTGGCATTTTGAGCATGGTTGTGTTGAAAAGGTGTCATTTTCATGTCATATGTCAAAATTCTGTTTTGGAGGCAATATGTTTGTTTGGTGAGCTGAATCATGCTTAATTTCTTGTTTATATTGTGTACATGTGATTAGTATGACCTATGTTAATTGTTCTTTCACTTTTCACATCCTAAGTGCATCATTTGCATCTTAATGGCCACCAACATAACTGAACTGATTCCACTTGAAGTATGCTTGGTTCTTGAGTTTGTTCACACTTGATTTCACATTTATGACATGTATGTATGGATTGCATAACCTGTTTTACATGATTTGATCTATTGACCACAAAGATGCATTTTTCAGGAAAAGATAAGCCATCATCATAGCAACCTTGTTTCCTCTTGATCTTTGATCAGTTTTAAAGTTTAAAAACCTCATTTATATGATTCATGATCTGTGTGAAATGATTGCTCAACATGAATTTGAGTTTGGACCTGTTTTGCATTTCTTGATTGCTTCTCAAATGTCATTTTTGCCTTGAACATGCCATTTGCATCACCACTGATTTTAAGACTAGGTCATATGCTTAGGATCACTTGAATACACAATTGTAGCTTGCTTAAAGTGCTTGTTTGATGTGAATATACCTAGGACCTGTTTTGAACATTTTCATGTATGCCCTAAAACATCAAAATTGCAGCTCACTTGTCATTTTTCATACCAAGTTTTTTCAGACCAGTTTGTGTGTTCAAAATCAATTGTTGATATATATGTGACATGTGTGTAAGATGTATTAGACCTAGATGTGCATGAAACTGACTTGAGCCTCATCTTGCATTTCATCAAAAATACCAAGTTTGCAACTCAATACTCATTTTTCATAACAGTTTGCTTTGAACAGTTCCTTTGCTTGATTTTCATCCAATAACATATATTTGATGTGTGTATGTGATTTAGGTGCCAAAATCATGCTTTGAAACTGAACTGTACTTTTTTCATGTTGCATCAAAATGACATTTTGCAATTTGTGTATCATCCTTCATGCCAAGCTATCTAGAGCCATTCTTCTTGTTTGGATTTACTTGATCACATGTATGTATGGTGTGTGTGTGTGCCTAATCTGACTTGTATGTACATAGAACATGAACTGCATATTCTCATGCACCTCACACACACAAGTTTGCATATTGATCACCACATTTCACAACAACTAGTTTTAAGCCACACCTTGTGTCCAATCTCATCCACTAGCATGTATTCAATGTGTATAAGTGTTTAATTTAGTCAAAATATACATAGAAACAGAAGTGAACATCAACTTGAATTTCTCATAACAGTTTTGCATCTTGCACATCATTTCTTACATCCAACTGTTTTGAATTGTTTTTTTTGGCATGAATGCACTCAATAATATATATGTAAGGTGTATGTGTGTTTGAAAGGGTTTGAAAGTACTTGGAACTGAAATTGGATACCTCCCTGCACCTCACAAACACAAATTGACAGCTTGAGCACCACTTTTCACACCAGTTTGCTTTGCATCAAAATTATGGCTTGGACTCACTTATTAGCATGATTATAGTGTGTATGAATGATGTGTTTGACTTGAATATGCTTGGAATTAAAATTGAACATCTTCATGAGCACATCAATACCATTTTGCATATTGGTTACTACTTTTCACCAGGGCCAGTTTTGAACCTATCATTGTGCTTACATTCATTCATCAATGTATTTTCGAGATGTGTATATGATTTGTTTGGTTTGAAACTATTTGGAATTTGATCTTCATCCCAAAATGCATCTCATTCATAACAGATTTGCAATTCACATAGCACTTTTCACCACAACTTGATTTCAGCCATATCTTGTGTTTAAATTCACTCACTAATGTTTATGGTGTGTGTGTGTATGATCATATTGATTTAGAGCTGGCTGTAACATGAGTTTCATTTCAAAGTGCACATCATGCCTTCAAAATGCAAGTGCGATCGGGTTTTAAAATGGAAGAGGAATTTCAAAAATCTAAAAATTCCATTTTGTTCCTCATGAAAAAATACATGATTTAGACTAAAATTTCACCCAAATCCATGGAAAATTGAAGAAGTTATGACCAAAATGCAAAACAGATTTTTTGTCCTTGTTTTGTGCCCAGCGTGTTTTGAATGTTACCCATATATTTTAATGGGGTGGCATTTACAAACAGATGTATAGCCACCCCAGTGGTAACTAACTTGTCTCCTAAGCGCCTTGTACCAGCTGAACCTGGGTTCGACCCCTGAGGAGGGCAACCCTTTTGTCAATTTTTGCCATTTTTCAACCAAACTTCAAAAAATCATATCTCCCTCAATTTTAATCATTTTGCACCCATTCTTTTTGCATTGTGTTTGTTTTTATGTCTATTTTTATGTAGTATTTTAAAATTCCATGGTTTCCTTATTTTTCATCCATTTTGACTACTTGCAAGTATAAAGTGCATTTTGTAACCGTTTCCACATATGCAGATGAATTTCCCTCTTGTTATACTTGTGAATGACATGATATTTGCTTGCCCTCTTTTCCTTAATGTTAGTCAACATGCTAGGATTTTATTTTGGTTGTTACCATGTTCATCTTTGCTTCCTCTGAGGAGTTCACTTGAATGTGATCTGCTGTCCCAGTCCTTGCTTAATCAGTTGCTTTGATTGTCATCAATGCATAGCTTGTGTTTATCTTCAACATGTTTATTTAATGGTTGTCACCATGATTTTATCTTCATCATACCTAGTACTTTGTTAATTGTTTTTCTTTCCCCAAGTGATGAAGGTTGTTAGCTCTCATCCCAGTTGCCTCCCCTTTCTCCTTCCAAAGGAAAAGTCTTTCTTTTGACCCTGTGTCATGGATAGCTCATTCACCTTTCTCTTGAATTTGTTAAGTCACTTTAACCTTAGTTTAGAAACCATTAGAATTTGCTTTAAATCTAAGAAACCCACCTGTACTAGGAGTGTTCTTCAACTAGAACCCTAGGATAGAGTTTGTCAACTCTATGTAAGAATCATTGTCATGATTTCTTACTTCCCCTTTTGAGTGTTATAATTTAGATTAGGGAGTTTTTTCAAACTCCACACAAACATTGTCATGTTTGTTCCCCCTTGAACCTTGATCATCATCAAGTGTTCTTCATCCCTTGTGAGGCGAACTACGATTGCTCTGATTCTATCCTAGTTAGGATACGTAGGCAGAAGATGCGATATCTTTGCGAGCAAACTTAGTGTATATAAATTTAGGTTTCAATTTATACCCTTTCCCAATCCATTGCAAACATTCACAAGCTTAGCAAGCAATCAAACAAAAGGTTCTCGTAGAGTACTACAGATGCTTAGGGTGTTGCACCCCAAAATTTGCTCAACATTTCTTTACCTAGCTTATGTTTCATTTCATTCACATTATCATTATCATTTGCATTTCATTGACATGTATGCAGGAGATCAAGAGGTATGATTACCAATTAAGATCTATATAAGACTATGAAGCTAGCTAAGAGGGTTATTCAGATGTTTAAGGGTTGATATCCTTGTCAGAGAAGTTAAAAGATCCTCAGAGAGAGTGATTGAAGCCAAGAGGGTGTGTCTCCTAACTTGAGAGTTGTGGGAAGCCATCAGATGATTCTGAGGCCATGAAGATGGACTTGAGGTCTTGAAAGAGCTCATGAGAAGTGTTGAAGGTCACTTTGAGGCCTAGACAGGTCATTATGCAAGGTTAAGAAGGTTCAGCCATGAGTGGTGCAGCTAGGGTTTGACTGGGTCAATCCTAAGTCAACTGAGTATTTGGAGAAGGTTGAGACCTAATCCAAGATCCATGTGATCATGGATTGATGCATTGAGATGTTATAAGTATGATTCCAAGGTCAAATCATCATGATTGAAGAGTTTGAGAAGTTTCAAGCTAGGGTTTCTAAGGCTTGACAGTGTAAAATCCCCTAGTTTGACCCCTATCTTCAAGGAAATTTAGCTCAAGATGTGATTGTCATATCATCTTTCCCCACACATGATTGTTGTAGAGCATGGTATTAGCTTTAATTTGAGTGCTAGAAGTCCTTGATAGGATTTGTAGAACTCAAGTTATGACTTAGACAAGTTACAGGTCATCTGAGGCATGTGAATTTGGAGCTTGAAAGTTGTCCAACTTGCATGAAACTTTTGCCCTAGAAGGATGATTCCTATGAACTTTTGGTCAACATGAATGTTGTTCCGTATCCTCTTAGATTTATAGAGAGTACTAGAAGTCCTTGATAGGATTTGTAGAACTCAAGTTATGTCTTTGACAAGTCAAGGGTATTTTGGTCATTTGGAGATTACAGATCATTTCAACCATAAGGCCATAACTCCATTTGCAAGCTTCAAATGGGAAAATGTTCAACATCAAACTTGTTCAAAATGATGTTTTAAGGCTAGCCAAGAGGCCATGAGAGTTTGGAATTACTTGTAGCTCAAAATCACAAAAATGGCTTAAAATAAAGATGAATTTCAAATGAACCAAAGATGGAAATTGGGATTTTTGATCTACATGTCCAAACCAAGCCATATGACATACCATTTTGATTGTAAAACATTTTTTAAGAACATTGGTATTGCCACAATTTTTACTTGAGGGTTAATTTGGGGACTTGCTTTGAAAAATGATTACTTGCATCTTAAGTAACAATTGCCAAACCAATATTCAAGGCATAACCAAGGCTCCTTTCAATCCAAACACATCCAAAATACCATTAGGAGAGAAATTGGAAGAGAATGAGGGTGAATACAAGCTGCCAACATGAGCTGTTATGAACACACCATGAGATTGAACTTTCCATGACATGAGATATTGAATTTCTCATTAGAGTGATCTAGAACTTTCTAGATCATCCATACATGTTCTATATATGATTTAGAAGTGGTTCAGAGTGAAGGTTGGTGAGAATTGAGAAAGGAGAGTGAGCTTGCACTTTGAAATTTCCCATTGCAAATTAAAATCGGTTACAAGGTTTGAAGCCATTTCCATCCAAGATTTTGATCTCAGAAGCTTGCTCTAGCATTGATGGATTATTCCAGATGGAGAATTGAGCAAGATTGGTGAAGAATCGTGTGAGAGCCATTGAAGTTTTTCATCTGCAAACTAGAATCTGTTTCAAGAATCCAGAGCATTTCAACTCCTTTCATTGCATACAGAAGTTTGGTTAGAGGCTAGTGAAGGACTCTGCAAGCTCTTGAAGGTTGATTTGAAGATTCAACCACTCTGTTTGCTCAATTTTACCAGGTATGCAGTTCTTGCTCTATGGCTTAAATTAAGTAGAATTAAGAGGAATTGTTATGGTAGATGCATAGTAGAATGGAGTAGGAA
Organism: Lathyrus sativus; assembly: GCA_963859935.3. Lineage (NCBI taxonomy): Eukaryota > Viridiplantae > Streptophyta > Magnoliopsida > Fabales > Fabaceae > Lathyrus > Lathyrus sativus. The sequence continues at coordinate 215,892,906 of OZ012736.1, read as the reverse complement.
GGTTTATGGATCATAAATTTGAAGATTAGTGACCAATTAGGGTTGTTACAATTTTCGGTTGAGATGGTGTTCTTGCGAATCTTGGGGTTTTAGAATGAATTAAGGGCATGAATGGATTCCTGAGGAGATTTGGGACAAGATTCATCAAGGAATCGTGGCCAATGGTGGATTCTATAGAGAGTTAGGGTTGTGGAATGGTGATCGGAGAAGTCACCAGTGGTGACTCTAGCGCGCGCAGGTGGCCTGAGTTTCAGAGATTCAAAAGGTTGAAGACAACCTTAGGGCCATTGGATCGTAGTTGGACTTTGACTGGAGACCTCATCCCACAGCCACGATTATTTCCAAATTTGTGAAGGGTTTCTGAAATTATATGAAACGCAACGTTTCATTTAAATACTGGTTTTGGGCTTAAGGCAATAGTTGATACTCCCACCCCCCTTTTGGCCCAGTTTGGATATTGAACTAAGAATACTTGCTATCCACACCGTGCGCTTCTCATTTTATTTTGATTTTCATTTTATTTTTCATTTTATTCATGGTTATTGATTGATTCATAAAAAATGGAAAAATAACTCAATTAATCCCATTCTTTTTGCCATGGATTCATGATTGAATCTAGTTTTTTTTAGATAAAAAATATTAATATTCCATACATTTTCTGATTTTATGGGCATTTTTACATTTTAATTGATGTTAAGATAATCATGGTTGATGCTTGATTTTGTTGAATTTGGTTTGATCATGTGATGATGATTTTGGCCTTGATTTTTTGTGTGTAGCTAGCATAGATATGCATGTTCCCCCTAGATTTTTCTCACATTTTTGTGATGAATATATGTGGTAGTTTTAGGTTGAACCTTAAGAGCTCCATTTTTAGGGTTTATGGTTGATGCCTTGTGGTTTAGACTTTATTTTTAGAGCTTGGTGGATGATTCAACCTCTGATTTTTGTATGGTAGATTCATGATTGAATTAGGGTCCCTTAGGATGTTTTGTAGGAATTTTCAATGTGGTTTACTATTTTTGGTTGATTTTAGTTTAGATGCTAGCTTTAGGTGATTCTAAGGCACTAATTCCAGTAGAATGACTTCTTTAGTTCCCTTAGATTAGGGTTTTGCTTTGCTTGCTCTTGGTTGATGTTGAAGACAAGCTTGGGCTACCATGGATTGCTTGAAGAAGCTTGGATGTGAGGATCTTCCCTTCTTTTGGTGTAGTATTGATTAGGTGTTAAGATTAGGGTTTTGTAGGCATAGCTTCAAGATAGATTCTCTTCCTTCATAAACATGGAAGATGTTGATCACTTCCATTCTTCCCTATGATGTAAGGTCCCCTTGTAAAGGCCTCATCACTCCCTTGGTAGGATGTGTGGCTCTTTACAAGTTGGTAGAACCTTTGAGGGTTCCTTTCTCTGATGATGGAATGCTTAGTGGTGACCTTTGGTCTTCACTCTGCTGTCAATCATCCAAACTTTGCTCATGTCAAATGAATCTTTCTCCCTTGCTAGAGGATGGAGGTCCTTGCTAGAAGATTGAAGATGCTAGGAGTTGATAATTCCTTGTGTTTGAAGATTACCCTTAGGAGCTGAAGCTTGAAGATCAAGAAGAACAAGTTGATACTGGTAAAGAGGAGAGAGTTGAAGCTTGAAGACCAAGTTGACACTTGTGAAGGAGATCAAATTGAAATTGGGGAAAGAGTTGAGGCTTGAAGTTGGAGAACAGGTTGATGCTTGTGTAGGATGCATTGAGAGCCTGAAGGAGCCAAGTTGATACTTGATATTAGGAGTGAAGCCTGAAGGTGGAATTGACTGGAGAGCTGAAGCTTGAGGAAGAAGAAAGAATAAGTTGATACTTATGCTTGATGTATTGAAAGCTTGAAGAAGCAAGTTGATACTTGCTATTGATGATAATAGCCCTGAAGAGCTGTTGAGGATTGAAGACTGAAATGCTGTCAGAGGAGAGCTTTGCTGTGAAGCTGTGGAATCTGTTGATCTGCTTGTCTGTCTGTTTGCTTTCTGTGCAACTGTATTGATATGACTTGTTCGATTTGCTTGATGCATTAGAATAAGCTCATATTTAGATTGATTTAGGCTAGGAGCATGATTGCACTAGAGGTTGAGTTGCTCCCTCTGCTTGTATTGTTACTGTATGGCTTTACTTGCGGGTATTCGGTAGAGCCCAGCTCCCTTGCCTATATGGTTTGTTATTTGCTCGATGGCATGTTACTTCTGCTGTTTGATTGCAGTTGCTTATGGTATTTTGCTTGATAGCATGTTATTTCCTTTGTATGATTGCAGTTATTCATATCTGGCTTGAGGTTGAGATGAGCTTGTGGAGGCTGATGTCCCACACACATTTCCTCCCTCATTTGCATTGCATGCATTTTACAGTCGTTTACTGTGTACTGTTTAAGCTGATGCTTTATCTGTTTCTGTTTATCATTGACATGATACCCTAGGAATCTCACTTCCTTTGATAAGGAAGTGATGATTAGAACTTTAGGTTGAAACCTAGGCATGATAACTTTTAGGAGTCCCCTGTTTCAAACTTCAACCATAGGATGAATCCTTGGCATGACAACATTAGGACTTGATAGTCTCCCCTTTAGTTGAGCCTGTTCTCTCTTCTCATCTCAAAACAAATTAAAATACAGTAATAAAGGTTAACTGACGTCGTACGTTATGAGCCTTAAGCTATCTGAGAAAGGATTGTTGGAGAGTTTCTTTTCAACAGTTTGGATGTTTAGTATGGCACCCTTTGGGTGACATGCGACGTATCCACTCTCAGGTCATAGTCTCTAGTGCGATATTGGTTGCAAACACCAATTAAAAAATAGTTCTTCCGTAAAATACAGAAAACAAACTTCAAACCATTTTGCCCCGTGGGCCCATAATTTAAAGGGAAGCTTTTCTGAAGAAAAGAGTGTCGTTAACTCTTAGTTCTACCGCAAACGGTAACGCCTAAGTCTCCAAGGGTCGAGCTGCGTACATCCAACTGCTGGAACTGTTTGTTAACCCTACTCGATAAAAACAGATGAATCTGAATCCTCGTAATCCGTATTATCCCAAACTACGTAAGCTCTGATCTCTCATATCTGTTGAGAGTACGTAGGCACAATATTGACGTATTGGCGAGCCACCTTCTCCGTAACCCATAGTTAGGCGAACTACGCTGACTCTGATTTCTCATTCTCTGATGAGAATACGTAGACATAAAGTGCGACGCTTTGCCGAGTCATTTTTCTTTTCTTTTCAGACCAGCCTTGATAGGTAGATAGTAAACAAACCCGTCATATAAACACAACGAGCATGGATCCCATCGAGCACGATGGACGTGAGGGGTGCTAATACCTTCCCCTTGTGTAACTGACTCCCGAACCCAGACAATGGTTGCAATGACCTTGTCTTATACCTTTTCGTTAGGTTTTTCCGATCGTTTCCTTTCCCGCTCTGAGGGATAAATAACGAAATATGGCAACTCTTATGTTTTGCCGGCACCTTATTTTCGCGGAAGCGACATAGGGTGCTAACACCTTCCCTAGGTATAACCAACCCCCGATCCTCGAATCTCTTAAGCATTGTCGTTACATCGCGAAAAGGGTTTTTCTTTCTTTAGACCTTTCCTTTGGATAAAATAAAGTTCGGTTGTAAAAGAATTAAGATTCAAGTTAATTTAATAGCTTGATATCCAATTTTCACCAAAACAGAAATGGCGACTTCACTGGGGATGTTGCTTTGAGGGTTTAGCCTATCTTGTTTGAATACTTGCTATATTTGTGAATACTTGTAAATATGTATATATGTGCCATGTTGGATCTTGGGAACTTTGAGTGGTAAGACAACACTATACCCGTGTTTGAGCATACTTATGATAGGATGGAGGTATATTCAAGAAGGCTTATAGGGAGTTGATTCCCGACCAAGCTGACTTGAGAAAACCACCGCTCAGTAGAGGCCCTTCTGAGAGTTAGTATTTTTGATCGAGTATTCGTGAAAACAATGCTACTTTCTACATGGGAGCCCGTGATACTGAAGACCTTTAGATTACCTTTTCCCCACTTTGGCTTTATTAGGATGTAGTGCGATGACTATAAGGGAGTAATTCCGAAATAGTTGATACGTGATACTACACTTGGACGAGACTCTCTTGAGAATATTGTCGACTACTAAGTTATTTGGGAAATTGATAATATCCGAAAGATGGGTCGAGGACTCTGAGAACACTTTAGAACCCTGTTCTACAGTTTTGAAAGCCTTAGTACATACTCTTGGGATGGGTAGACCCTGGCTCCACGCTCATGTTCTCCCAAACCAAAACCTTCACCTGTTTACCTATGTGTATATGTGAATTTGTGCTTACCTGTGTTTGTGCATTCATGCATTCATGAGCATCATATCATAAAAAGTTTCATGGAACTCAGACTTTTGTTTGTAAACATTAGGATCATCATGGATAGTGAAAAAAAGAAAACTATGAAGTACACTTACAAGAGTCCTAACTTGGATGACAAAGAGAGGTTGAGCACTTTGATAACAGATCCAGAAGGATTCAAGAGCAGGTATGGGAACTTATTGTCATTATTGAGGATAAAAAAGAAGATGGATCTGGGACTTCTCTCCACACTTCTCCAGTTTTATGATCCATTCTATCATTGTTTCACTTTTCCTGATTATCAGATGGTACCTACGCTTGAGGAATATTCTTGCTTGGTTGGGTTACCCATTCTTGATGAGTCTCCTTTTCCAATCATGGAGAAGGACCCTAAGGAGGAAGAAATTGCTAAAGCTACACGTTTGGTATTGGTGGATATTCAGAAAAATATGGCTATTAAAGGAGGAGTCTTTGGTTTGACTGCAGAGTTCTTGATTAGGAAAGCCCAATACTATGCTGATCATTTCAGTATGGATACATTCGAGGCTATCCTTGCCTTGCTCATTTATGGGATCTTCTTGTTTCCAAGCTTTGATAATTTTGTGGACCTTAATGCCATTAAGATTTTCTTAAAGAAAAATCTTGTGCCTACTTTACTAGCTGATGCTTACCATTCTGTTCACCTAAGGGAGGAATGATTATTTGTTGTGTCCCTTTACTATACAAGTGGTTTATTTCTCACTTACATAAGGCTCATGCTTTTTGGAAGGAAGGTTGGTGGTCTCAGAAGGTTATGGCTCTCACTCACTCGGATATTGATTGATACAGTTGTAATTACGATGGGATAAAGATCATTGACAGTTGTGGAAGTTTTGGTAATGTACCTCTTCTTGGTGCAAATGGATGAATCAGTTACAACCCTGTTCTCGCTCGCCGACAGCTTGGATATCCTTTGAAAGACAAACCCAATAGTGCTCATGTGGAGAATATTTTCTTTAAGGGGAGTTCATAATTGAAAGAAGAGATCTTAAAAGCTTGGGGTCATGTACATAAGAAAGGAAAGGAAGACTTAGGGAAACCTAATTGCATATCTCTCGAGCCTTATCTCCAACGGGTCCGAAAGAGAGTTATTCAGCTAAAGATGCCTTATCCTCAGCAAGAACCCATGGTTTTGAAAGAGGAACCCCCATTAATCTTTATGTCTGAAGAGGAGAAGTTGAAGATTGCTTTGAGGAAATCACAACAAACTGAAGTAGCCTGGAGGTACAAGTACCAAGTGGCCGTGGAAGGAAATAATGAACTCCGTAGACAACTTCAGATGAAGGATGAAGAAATGACTACTTGTAAGAAGAGGAAGGTGTAGGAAGATTTATTTTATTCCAGCCATCAGTCAACTCCATGGAAGTTAATGGTGGACAAGCTCATTCTTGAGAAGGCACAGATAGCAGAAGAACTCAAGAAGATCAAAACAAGAAAGGACTTTTGTTAGAATATTTTTAGCTCTATGTTTAGGACTTTTTGTAAGACGTACTATTTTGTAATTCAAAACTTGGAAATCAATGAAATAAAATGATGTTCTGATGTTTACAAAATCTGAGTTCCATAAAACCTTTGCATTTGCATTCTCATTAATTAATCATTCAAGGAATTAAATTTGTTTTGCAGATATTATAGGATGGATTCTGGAAAGAAAGCAGAGATTGTGTTCCAAAGACCAAAATTGGAGAACTTGAAGAAACTGGGAAGTTTAGTAAAAGACCCCGAGGCATTCAGAGAAAAGTATGGGAATATGTTGTCTTTGCTAGAAGTTCAAGTATATGAAGAGATGTTGTCCGCACTCGTGCAGTTCTATGATTCAACCTACCACTGTTTCACATTTCCAGATTATCAGTTGCTGTCAACCTTGGAAGAATATTCCGCCCTGATGGGAATAGGCGTCACTCCTAGACCATTTTCTGGAGGAGAAGGGACTCCTAATGAAAGAGCAGTTGTAGAGGCCGCATATTTGGAGGTGGACGAAGTACGATCTCATATGATTGCTAAGGGAGGGTTGTATGGATTTCCAGCTATGTTCCTGTATGAAAAAGCTCAAAGCTATGCCGTGTCAAAGAATTCTGAAGCCTTTGAGGCCATCCTGGTTTTACTAATCTACGGACTGTTCCTGTTCCCGACTGCTAATGATTTTGTAGACACAAATGCAATCAACCTTTTCTTAATCAAGAATCATGTACCTACCTTATTGGCTGATGTGTACTTTTCCATCCACCGTAGGAACCGTTATGGAGTTGGTCAGATTGAATGTTGCACCGTTCTCTTGCACAAGTGGTTTATTTCGCACTTGCCAAGAAGTCCAGCCCTCTGGGATAAGCAGAATAGGCTCTCATGGATAGAAAAGTTGTTGTTACTCAAACATTCAGATGTTAAGTGGTATGACCCTATGTATGGAGGGATTGCCATGATTCAAAGCTGTGGGGATTTCCCGAATGTACCGCTCATCAGCCTTAATAGTTGCATCAGATATAATCCTATTTTAGCTCGTCGGCAGTTGGGGCACCCGATGGAGAATGAACCAGACCCAGAATTTTTGAGAAGCTTCTACATTGAAGAGGGAAAGAATCCCGCTTACAGGGCTCGAATTGTGTATGCTTGGCATCATGTCCACACGAGGGGAGTAACTGCCTTAGGTTATCACGACACTACTCTTTTAGAATCTTACTTATCATGGGTAAAAGAAGCAGCGTTGAAGATGTTCTATACTCGCTTTGAGCCTGACTCACCCAAACCTACTCTCGTAGAAGAATTGAAAGCTCCTTTGGCAAAAGGTGAAAAAGAAGGAAAGGTTTGGAGGGATAAGTATTTCAAAGTGATGCAAGACAAGGAAGAGCTTCAAGAGTTGGTCTGTCAAGGTGGAAAGAAGAATCAGTCAGAAGACGAAGGGCCCTCCAACCAGAAGATCTAAGATCTTTTTATTTTCCGTTTTATTTCATCATGTATCTCTGTATTGAAGACTTGTATTTTAGTTTCAGAATCGTTGTTGTAAAACTCTCAGTTATTAATCTATGAAGACTTTGAATTTGCTTATTTCCCCATTGTTATAATGTTTGCAAATATTCCTTTGAATTCCTTGAATGTTTAATTCTGCATTCGCATGTCTGCATTCATAAGCATTGCATGTGCATATTCTTGTGTTGTGTCTCATCTCGCTGTCTTGTCTCCAGAGAGAATCACACTGAATCCTCAGCATCGATACAATACTCGAGCCCAAGCTCGCTTAAGAATGGAAGGACAGAATTTGGATGTGGACAGGATTGATAATGAACTCGGAGAGCTACGAGGAGGCATGGGGCAGATCATGGAAGCCCTACAAGTCATTCGCACAAAGTTGGACACTCAAGCCACTGTTGTTTCTGAAATCACTGGCATAGCTGTGGAGCCGATCCCAACGACAGTCATTGTTGCAAATGTTCCACCATATGGGTTACCGCTTGGCTTTGTACCTCCACCAGCCGTCAGTCAGCAAGCAGTTCCCCTAGGGGCAGAAGTTCCTCAAGCTATCCTTACTTACACTCAGCCTTCTGTTCAGATTCAAGCGCGCCCTGTTTTTCATAATCCTCCACAAGTGTACGAAGGTCTTGATGGGTATGAAGAGGAGAGTGGACGATATGATAAGTTGAAAGAAAGTGTAGAGACTATAGGCAGGAAAGTCATAGCAATGGAAGGGAATGACATCTTTGGTACTGATGCCAGAGATATGTGCTTAGTGTCTGGATTGGTAATCCCGCCGAAATTCAAAGTTCCTAATTTTGATCAGTATTCTGGTGCTACTTGTCCTCGAACACATCTGATTATGTATTACCGAAGAATGGCCACTCATGTAGAAGATGATAAGTGTTGCGGTGGAAATAGGATCACAAACTATTAATGAGTTTGAATCGCAATTCAGTTCACAACCGCTCTTTGATTTATCCGAAGGAAAAGGTCAAAAAGGGAAAACCTATTTTGCATCGTAAACACAATGCGGGGAAAGATCTAGGGTTCGGGGGTTGGTTAAATTTAGGGAAGGTGTTAGCACCCTAAACTTCTGTAGTACTCTACAGGAACCTTTTGTTCAGTTGTTTACTATTTGCTTTATTTATTTGCTTAAGGTATATGTACAAAGGATTAAAAGTTAAAAAGACCTAGGGGTTAATTCTAAGTTTACTCGGCAAGGCATCGCATCTTGTGCCTACGTATCCTTACGGGAATGGAATCAGAGTAATCGTAGTTCCCCTCGAAAGGGAGGTTAAGACTTCTTGACTGTGGTCAAGGTCTCAAGGGGAATAAACGTATCTTAGGGACACGCTTACGCGGAGTGTAGGAACTCCAAATCTCTACGTTGAAATGTTAAGTTGATTAGGGTTAAATTAGGGATTCCACGGCGGGAAACCCTAAAATGAGCGCGGCGGCTCTTTGACCTAATGCTAGGGGTAAAATTGTAATTTGCCTGTGGCGAGGCATTTATGGAAAATTAGGATTTACAATTTTGTAGGGTTTGAAGTTTTGAGGACTATTGGCGCGGCGACCAAAAGCTAGACCTAACCTTCGGATATGTGTAATGTGACAGGATAATTGGTAAATGTGTGAGATAATTGAATTATGCAAACAGAGAATAATATCCTAATTTAACCATGCGAGCAGAAATTTAAAGGCAGGAATTAAAGCGCGATTATTAGGATTCGCGAGGTTACAACCGGGAAGCGATTACAGTAATGATGAAACTTAAATAAAACACAATGTAATAAGCTGCAAAATGAACACACGCGTTAATAGGCAAAGTCAGACGGTAAATGGTCAAGAATGCAATATTGAAGGTTTTTGTTGTTTTTAAAGAAAAGGTGTTAATTAAATTTATAAAAGAAAGAGTAATGTTAATTTAAAAATATTTTAAATTTAATCTAAAAAAAGGTTTTAATTTACATATTTTAAAATGATTTTCAAGTTATTTATTTGGAAAAAGGTTTTTAATTTTATTATATAAAATTTTTTTTTAAAGTTATTTGTTTTAAAAAAAGGTTTTTAATTTTATAATAAAAAAAGATTTTTCTAATTTTATTATATGGCAAAAAATAAATTTAATACTTAATTTTTTTAATAAAACTTACATTAACTAAATATATAATAAAAGAAAAAGGTTTTTAAAACAAATTTTAAAAAAAAACAAAAATAAAAGGGGTTGGGTCGGTAATCACTTCCGGACCCAACCCGGATGGTAAAGCATAACCCCAGAGAACATTTAGGGTTTCAAAACCCTAACATTCTCGCGGCGCCGTTCTTCATTTCCTCTTCCTCTCTCTCGACCCTCTCTTCGTTTTGCTGCGATTCGCTCATCTTCGATGGCTCTCTCTCCCGTCATTCCCTGAAAAAGAAAAAAAACATAACCGTGAGGAATACGGCGTGCTTACATTTTATCTCACGAGTGGCTTCCAAAGCGATGATGGTGATCTTCTTAGAGGCGATGATGTGAGAAACTGAGCCTCAGGAATGGTTTGCTCGTCGTCGAATGAAATGGCGCCGGCGGCTGTTTGAGACGGCTTTGAGCGAATCTCTTCCTCCTTCGATATCGCGGCCGCTAGGGTTTTGCTTTGTGATTGTTGTTCGCCGTTTCTTACAAAGACGATGATGAGGACTTCGTTTCCTCTGAGTCTCGGCCGTTTCCTCTTGTTCGCGCCGCCTAGGGTTTTGCTTGCGATTTTTCCGTTAGGGTTTTACCATGGTGAGATTGTTCTTATTATATACTCTTCATTTCTTTGTCGAATGGGCTTGGACCATATCTGATTTGTGTTATTTTCTCATTGATTTTGATGGATTCGATTTGATTTTGTTGGGGTTTTTAGCACCAGCTTCTGATATGATTTTTTTCTGATCTGATTCGAAGCTTTCCATTTTTGGGGTTCATTCCGAATGGATTTTATTTGATAAGGCTGGATTTTATTTGAAAACCATATTTGACTTGGATTTTCTGGATCTTTGCAGATGTGGATTTTCGCTCATTTGAATTTGGATAACTTACTTTCTTCGGTTTAACCCTTTGTGGCTGATACGGTTTCAGATTTCAATTCCTTTGGTTATGAACATCAGTTCGGAACATACACTCACATTTCTTCTTCTTTTTTCAGAATCGGTACTACGGCTTTGGTCTAGTTAAACGCCGCCGAGGATGGTCACATGGTGATGATGACTTTAAGTCTGAACCTTCTGGTGTTACTTCTGGTTTTAACGGACTTGGTTCTCTGATTTTCAGGTGCTGCAATTTTCCGAACCAGTTTGAACTTGAACATTCATGTCCAATTGTGAATCCGGATTTTGCTTAGTGTTGCCTCGAGACATTTACTTGGTAGTGACTGCGAGTTTGGGGCAATGATGTTTCGACTGAGCCTTGGCTTCGCATTTTGGTTTACCACATTGGGTTGAGGCTTATGTTCAAATTGACGCGCGAGCACGATTATGAACCTACCTCACTTTTCTGGTATGATGTGTGCTATGATTTGTGTTGTTGTCTGATGCAATTCGGTGTGGTTATTCACGTTTTTTGTGACTTGCAATTCGAACTGGTTTGGACTTGCGAACGGGCTACCTTCTGAGGTATTTTGGCTGTGATATCAAATTGAAACTTGACTTTTAATTGATGCTTCTGAACTTTTTTTGATACAGCGTTTGATGCAATTTGACGCAGTTTGGTTTGTAGTCCATTTTTCTGTTCTGTTTGAACTTGACTTTCATGGACTCACTTATGATTATCCCAATTGATGGTCCCTTGATGCTGATACGGATTTTTACCGATAGGACTCGGGGTTTTTCAGAACAGATACTGGTTCTTCTTGAACTAACACTCGATTCCTCTTGAACTGATATCTGGTTTTCTGATGCAGCTTGGTTCTTGTCATTGTTTCAGGGCTGGGATATTTGGATTTGTGAACTGATTTTCTGATGGATGTTGTCGTCAGCTGTGAATTTCATTTCCTGATGACATTGGGCCGTGATGTTCCTAAACTGAGCCTACCTGATGGCTGACTCTGATTGCTTCTGTTTGTGCACTTTCAGTTTGAACTTCCAATTACCTGTGGCTGTTTTGTTTATGCAGCTTATGAACTGTTTTGGCTTTGAGTTCTGTTATCAATTTTGTACTAATGCTGTTGTGGAATTTCAGGTGTTGGAAATTTTTGAAAACAAAACAATTCAGACCTGCCGGCATCCGGGTCTGAGTCCAAATTTACCTTTGTATCAGTTTGGAAATTCAATTGCGGCAAAAGCGAATCAGTCCCGCTTCTTTTATCTCTTTTATCTCTCGGTTGTCCCGCATGATAAGAACAGATGACCAATTGATCTGACGCCAACGGCGCGGGTCGGTAACGGGGGTAGGACGCAGCTTCGGTTGTGCCACTCCCGGCACTCGATGATGACGCTGTTCTGAGAGTGTCGAACAAACTTCTAACCCTTTCCTGCTTCTGTTTTGTTTTGTTTCCCTTTGTGCAGGTTAATCGGAGATTTGCGGTGAAGATCGAGGGACATCACGAAGAACACTTAGAAATCTTTAGGATTTAGGACTCTTTAGGAAATACAATTTCATTTCTCTTTTGTAACTTGTAATAAAAATATTATGAATAAATTCAATAATATTCTTTATCCAAATTACTTCCTCTTTGTAAATCACGATATGAATAAACTTCAAATTTCTATCCAACTTTACTTTACAATTTGTAATAATAATAATAAAATATTATGAATGAACTTCACATATTCTATTAAAATCATTTTCCAATTTCTTTTCCATGATTTAATTTGCAAACACCTCAACATCCGATTAAACCTCACCAATCAAACATCCCTGAATAAAGGTTGAAATTAATTCGATCCAATCTTGCATAATAAGCTTAATACCTTCAACATGAATAAGTTCCATTAATCAGTCGAAGTTTTCACTGTTTTCCCTCTAAAATGAACTGGAAGATAGAAGAATGAATTCTTGTTAAAACCCTGTTCCACAGATCAGATTCTCGCATCGCCTTGAACCAAGCCAAATTGATATCTTAACATAATCAACCCACGTAAATAAATGACTCAGGAATAAAACCTCATTGGGCCCAAAATTACGAATTATGCTTCAAAATGACCAAAACGCCCCTAGGGGTAATTCCTGCAAAACAACTCGCGCTCAATAATTGGTTAGTGATTAATGGATGCAAAAAATGAAATGTCATGCGCCATGACTGTCTAAATGTAAGGGTAAAATTTGGGGTATTACAGTTGCCCCTATTTAAATAGCTACACCGGACGATTTGAGTGACAGAGACTCGAGGAATCGTGGTGGAGAGATTTAAATATAGATAACCAAAAATTTTGCCCTTATATGCGGCGATATGCAATGCTATGGACAAAGCGAGAACAGATTAATGCAGATGATATGATGCGTATGCTGGAATGATGAATTGCGAAAATGCTGACGAATGCAACGACACAGGGACGGACGCTACGAGAATAAACACACTGGGGAGAACGACGCGCTGGGACACAGTACAACCCTGGGGAATTATAAAATGATGGTCAACTGGTGCGAATACGACCAATTGTCATTTTGAGAACGAGATTCTCAAATGGAGATGACACCTGTGAGACGGCCTCCACTGGGAATCTAAAAGTAAAACTGGATCAAGTACGATTGCAAGATCGATCACAGAATGCATGGAGCATTGAGCAAAGAATAACATCCAAGCTTCTGTAACCTATCCCTCGTGACAGGATCAAACGGACTTTTCGGGAATCCGTAGCAAATATACAGGGTAAAAACCGGCTGTATGCCAAAATAAATGGCCTTTAGGAATAAGATCCTTAAATGGAGATGGCACCTATGGGATGACCTCCACTAGGGAATGTCTAATAATAAAACTGGATCTACACGGTTGCAAGATTGATTACAGAACACTGGAGCATTGAGCAAAGAATAACATCCAAGCTTCTATAAACTATCCTTCGTGATGGGATCGAATGCCAAAATAAATAGACTTTGATAGGAAATGCCCTGATAAGCTTCTCGAGGGAGAACTGTCACTTATCGTTGGAAGGGTCTTACATGCAAAAATGGATAAGCACTCAAATAAAGAGGCTGCTGCTTATCTGATATATAAATCTTCTCATATTTAAGGTCGGCGCCTGGAATACGGTTCTGATTCTTCTTTTACTAAAGGATAAATGAACTTCTTCATACTTCAAGATCGTGCTCTCCTGAATATGGTTCCGCTCCTTCTTTTACTAAAGGGTAAATGAACTTCCTCATACTTCAAGATCGTGCTCTCCTGAATATGATTCCGCTCCTTCTTTTACTAAAGGGTAAATGAACTTCTTCATACTTCAAGATCGTGCTCTCCTGAATATGATTCCGCTCCTTCTTTTACTAAAGGGTAAATGAACTTCCTCATACTTCAAGATCGTGCTCTCCTGAATACGATTTAGTTCAAACCTCCCCATACTTCAAGACGACAGGGAAAATGGAAGCCCAACTGCTCAATGGAGATGGCCATTTGCTGCGAGTCATAACGAAGATAGGATTGGCTTCTCAATGCGAGAAATGTCGCTTACCGATGTTGTAAGATGTAAGGTGTTGTACCGATAGATTTTCCAGGCGTGAATTGGCGTGTATCTGTAAAGGATTGTGGTTGATTTTCTTGAAAGATAGTGCAAAATAAATGCACATCCGGGTATAGTGATAAACTTCTCGGGCGAGAACAGTCGCGCATCTGTCATGGTATGGTGAAAATTTTAGACGGTGCAAAATAAATGCACGTCCGGTAGGGCTTGATGACCGACAATACTGAGGTTCAATCTAGGATCGAGCTAGAAAGAAGACTGGTCATCAAGACTCCATCGAGGGAATGAACTCGAAGGGTGAATATCTTATCCTGGCGAGGAAAGATAGCTGAAGTAACCGTCATCCACGAGGATCGAGCTCTGTGGGGAAACTCGAAGCACATATGTATTTTATGCTTAGGGCTGACAATCTATTTGGAGAGAATGGACAAACCCCATTACTTGGCGGCAACAACCAATGATGGCGAGACACAATGGACCTGTGAATGCTAATGCATATGTTAATGCGTATGTTAATATGAATGTATGTTAATGTCTATGTAGTTAAATATGCAGGATGTAATGGAATGAGTATGTAACGAGTATGTGTACGAAATAGGCATGTGATGCTTATGCCCCTGTGTATGCTGACGAAACAGACTAGAGACAGGACGAGAGATGAAATAGACATCTCACCGGAGATACCCTGCGTTCTCTGCAACCAATACGTCAATCATAGGTAAGAAAAATCAATGGTAGAACCAAATCTGGTTTTAAAGTTCTGAATTCTCTGGGGGAGAAGGTAATCTGCTTGGGTGCACAGTATCACGTCTTCACATGGGGAGAAGAAAACCTGAGGGACACTTTCGAGTTACCCAAGAAAAGGTTGTCAGCTTATAGTCTCTCTGGGGACTGTGTCAGAGCAATGATTTAAAAGTGTTTCTGCAACAATGAGATTTTTCGAGGAGTGAAGAGATCCTTCCGAAATTTCCACTAGTCAAAGTAACTTCTTATATTTTCGATTGCATTTTCGAAGAACAGTCTTAAAAATTTTTAAAGCACCTTTCATTTTCAAAATTTTAAGAATAAATGGCATTTTGCATAACAATAGAAACAAGAGTAATGCACCAAGGAATGTAAGTAACAAAATGGTATCTTTTATTAAAGGGTGGCAGCTTGCTGAAGGCATAGCTCCACAGATGATTATGCTTTGAAATTGGCAACATGGGAAAAGGTTACATTGAATCCAACGACACCTACTGACACTAATAACTAAGACTAATCCAGAACCTTGCTTTGGACGAGGATGAACGAACTGGAAAAGGGATCTCATGTGGAAAGTGTGTTTGCGATGATCGGTGTTTTCTGATGCAATGAAATGCCTTTGTCCCTAACTTTTGCCTGGACCGCCCTTTCGGGTTTTCAATCCACCGGGACGCTCTTTTTTGCCTAAGCCGCCCTTTCGGGTTTTCAACTTAGCGAGCTTTTTATTATTATTTCTTTTTCAACCCTTACTTTTGCCTAAGTCGCCTTTTGCAGGTTTTCGACTTAGCGGGTTTTTAGGCATAATACTTTCGGACTGCATCAGAATTCACGGGGTGTGCTAGCTCTTCACCATCCATTGTTGTAAGTATCAGAGACCCTCCGGAGAAAACGGTCTTTACAACAAATGGGCCTTCATAATTGGGCATCCACTTTCCACGCATATCTTTATGCACTGGCAAGATCTTTTTGAGTACGAGCTCTCCTTGACGGAACTCACGGATACGAATCTTTTTATCAAATGCTCTTTTCATCCGTTTCTGATATAACTGTCCATGGCACATGGCTGTCATGCGTTTCTCGTCAATGAGATTCAACTGATCCAGTCTGTCTTGAACCCATTCAGCTTCCTCAAGTTCAGCTTCCATCAACACCCTTAAAGAAGGTATCTCTACTTCAATGGGGAGTACAACGTCCATTCCATACACCAATGAGAAAGGTGTTGCCCCTGTCGAAGTTCGCACTGAGGTCCTGTATCCATGCAAAGCAAACGGTAACATCTCATGCCAATCTTTGTAAGTCACGACCATCTTTTGCAGGATTTTCTTGATATTCTTATTCGCAGCTTCAACGGCCCCATTCATCTTAGGACGGTACGGAGAAGAATTGTGATGAGTGATCTTGAAATTGTCACACAACTCCTTCATAGTCTTGTTATTCAGATTGGTGCCATTGTCAGTTATTATCCGACTTGGAATTCCATAACGGCAGATAATTTCTTTCCTGATGAAGCGGGCAACCACTTGCTTAGTCACGTTGGTGTAGGAGGCAGCCTCTACCCACTTGGTGAAATAATCAATAGCCACAAGGATAAAACGATGACCATTAGAAGCCTTCGGCTCGATTGCCCCAATCATGTCAATGCCCTACATTGAGAACGTCCATGGTGACGACAAAACATTCAACGACGATGGAGGTACATGCATTTTATCAGCGTAGATTTGGCACTTATGGCATTTTCTGGCGTATTGGATGCAATCAGCTTCCATGGTTAACCAATAATATCCAACCCTTAGCATCTTCTTAGACATAGCATAACCATTGGCATGAGTTCCGAAGGTCCCCTCGTGAATCTCTTGCAGTAACATGTCCGCTTCCCGTTTATCAACACATCTGAGTAAAACCATGTCGTAATTTCTTTTGTATAACACACCATTACTGATGAAGAATTTAGAAGCCAGCCTTCTCAATGTTTTCTTGTCCAGACCAGTAGCACCATCGGGATACTCTTGCTTGGCTAGATAGTTCCTGATGTCATGAAACCAAGGCTTCTCATCCACCTCATCCTCTTCAACCACTTGACAATAAGCGGGCTCAACTTTGCGTTCAATATGGATAAGAGGTGCTTCATTAACGAA
The DNA here is from genome assembly GCA_963859935.3 of Lathyrus sativus. Classification (NCBI taxonomy): domain Eukaryota; kingdom Viridiplantae; phylum Streptophyta; class Magnoliopsida; order Fabales; family Fabaceae; genus Lathyrus; species Lathyrus sativus. Next base: position 215,876,040 of record OZ012736.1, on the reverse strand, counting down.
TTTAACTTTCCACATGGATGCTAACATGGCTAAAGCATCAGCAACGTGATTCTCGGATCTAGGAACATGCTCGAACTCTATCTCGTCGAAATACTTAATCAGCTCGACAATGTAGTCCTTGTAAGGGATTAACTTCTCATTCTTCGTTTCGCATTTGCCTTGTACCTGGTAAATAACTAAGGCTGAGTCACCACTTACTTTGAGAAGTTTGATTCGGAGGTGAATTGCTGCTTCGAGGCCGAGAATACATGCTTCATACTCCGTGACGTTATTAGTACACTCAAAGTCTAACCTTGCTGTAAACGGAGTGAATCCACCCTTTGGGTTCATCAAAACGGCGCCTATACCATGCCCATTGAAATTCGAGGAACCATCAAACATCATCCTCCACCAAAGGCCTGGTTATGGACCTTCGCTCGGATCTGGCTCTTCACAATCCCTCTTGATCAACAAAATATCCTCATCAGGAAAGTCAAACTTAAGGGGTTCATAATCTTCTACTGGCTGATCTGCAAGGTAATCCGATAAGATACTACCCTTAATTGCCTTCTGGGGTACATACTGGATGTCATATTCGGATAACAACATGTGCCAACGGGCTAGCCTCCCGGTTTGAGCAGGTTTTTCAAGAATATACTTGATCGGATCCATTTTAGAAATCAACAAGGTGGTATGACAGATCATATATTGCCAAAGGCGCCTAGCGGCCCATGCCAACGCACAACAAGTTTTCTCCAATGGTGAGTACTTGTTTTCACAATCGGTAAACTTCTTGCTCAGATAATAAATCGCATGTTCCTTTCTTCCAGTCTCATCATGTTGCCCGAGCACACAACCCATAGACTTCTCAAGAACAGTAAGGTACATAAACAACGGTCTTCCAGGTACGGGAGGAATCAGAATAGGGGGGTCTTGTAAATAATTCTTAATTTTCTCAAACGCTTTCTGACAATCAGGGTTCCACTCAACCGTCTGCCCCTTACAAAGCAATTTGAATATCGGCTCACAAGTAGCGGTCATGTTAGAGATAAACCTGGAAATATAATTCAAGCGTCCCAGAAAACCTCTAACTTGCGTCTCGGTTTGCGGAGCTGGCATATCTTGAATGGCTCGAACTTTGTCAGGGTCTACCTCAATCCCTCGTTGACTAACAGTAAAACCAAGCAATTTTCCAGATCTGACACCGAAGGTACATTTAGCAGGATTCAACTTCAACTGATATTTCCCGAGTCGCTCAAACAACTTCACCAAATGGTCTAGATGTTCCTCTTCGCTCTGAGATTTGGCTATCATATGGTCCACATACACCTCGATCTCTTTGTGCATCATATCATGAAAAAGAGTTGTCATAGCGCGTTGGTAAGTCGCCCCCGCGTTCTTCAAACCGAAGGGCATGACTTTGTAGCAAAAGGTCCCCCAAGGAGTAATGAAGGTAGTCTTCTCTCGATCATCGGGATCCATTTTGATCTGATTATAGCCAGAGAAACCATCCATAAATGAGAATAACGCAAAACTGGCTGTATTGTCTACAAGTGTATCAATATGTGGCAGAGGGAAGTCGTCTTTCAGACTTGCTTTGTTCAGATCCCTGTAATCCACACACATCCTAACTTTACCATCTTTCTTGGGCACTGGCACAATGTTGGCAACCCAATCTGGATATTTTGCAACTGCCAAGAAACCTGCATCTAACTGTTTTTTAACCTCATCTCGAATTTTCAAAGCCATGTCGGGTCTCGTTCTTCGAAGCTTTTGTTTGATAGGTGGACAATCTGGCTTAAGTGGCAACTTGTGAACAACAATATCTGTGTCTAGACCAGGCATATCTTGATACCACCACGCAAACACATCAATATATTCTTTTAACAACTCAATCTTGATACGACCTCTGTCCCAAGCATTGCACCAATCTTGACCTCTTTCTTGTTTTCATCCGTATTAAGATTAATCAAGTCCACCTGTTCTTTATGCGGTTGAAGCTCCGTGTACTCGTACTCAATCAATCTTGTCAGTTCAGCAGGTACTTCAAAATCTTCTTCACCCTCGTCTTCAACTTGATTGATGGGTGCATCCCAGTTAGGAGTGTCAATAAAGTCATTGGATCCAACGAGGTTTGCGATGTCTCTGCATGATGGAAGGCTTACTTAATTAAAATGCTCGAAGATATGTAAGATAAGAAATGAAATGCTATATATTTTTTTTTGTTTTATTTTTGAAAAAGGTTGCCAACTTCATTTTTTAAAAGTGGAAACGAAAAACGCAAATGAACCAAAGTGGAATTGAACAAAATGCCTTTATTAATATCCTTTTAAAAATGAAAGGTGGCCCAACAAAAACGACCCTATATCCTTGGGCAGAGCTACGGATTTTTATTTGAAAACATAAATGAAAATGCTAAAAATTACTTTGACAATGGAAAAATAACGGGGATCTCTACGGCCTCCCAGTTGTTCAAAGCTGCATCACCCTTAAACACCAGGTTGCTCAGATCTTCATCTTCCCCACAGTCACTGACGGCATTGACTTGGAAACCTCCGCTGACAAATACCTCCTGGATAACCTTCGGACGCCCTTCGACAGTTGTGGCAGCTCCATTCTGAATTGGTTTGTAACCCAACCCAAAGCGATCAGTCTTGGTCTTGACATCAATTACCTCTCCCCAACCTTCCGGAATGCCCCTGTCAATTGTTGATTTGGTACTCTTCAGAGATGCAAAAGATGGATTACCCTGGCCCACTGCCTCTTCGACTTCTAACAGAACAGCATTGGCGATCTCGAGTGCTTGAAAGGAGATTTCCAAAGCATTCTCATCGGCCTCGATGTAACGGAAAGAAGACAGGTTACTGACCATCAGATCCTCCTCACCGTGTATAATAACCAACTTTCCATCGATCACGAACTTCATCTTTTTATGCAACGTTGAGGTTACTGCCCCAGCGGCATGAATCCACGGCCTTCCAAGTAAGCAGCTGTAATTGGGATTAATGTCCATGACTTGAAACGTGATATTAAAAACTTGCGGACCAATCAGGATAGGAAGCTCAACCTCCCCCATTACCGACCGGCGAGAACCATCGAAAGCCTTGACGATCAAAGGAGTAGGTTTCAACACAGTCTCCTTGAAAACCAACTTATCAAGAACCCTCTTGGGTAGAACATTCAAAGAAGAACCGGTGTCCACTAGAACTCTTGCTAAATTGTCTTCTTGACATTTCACTGATATATGTAAAGCACGATTATGATTCGGACCCTCCTTTGGTAACTCTTCGTCGCTGAAACTAAGGGTGTTGCATGCGGTCAAATTGGCAATCACACTATCAAACCGACTGGTGCTGATATCTTGATCTACATGTGCTTGAGTCAAAACTTTCTGCAAGGCCATCCTATGAGCGGGTGAACTCATCAACAGAGATAAAATCGAAATCTTGGAAGGAGTCTGATGAAGTTGATCGATAACTTTATAGTCACTTTTCTTGATGATCCTCAAAAACTCAGCATCTTCATCATTCGTAACGGCTCCCTTACCTTTGTCTTTGGCAGGCACTGGGATACTAGTTGTTTCCTTAGGTGGAACCTCATTGAAACGGGGAGTATACACACGGCCACTGCGAGTCATCCTGCTTGCCTCTGCGATATTGGTCACAGTGTCCTTAACCTCTTCATTTGGAATAACCTTCCCAGACTCCTTATCAATCATCGTCACATCATATCTCCACGGTACAGCTTTAGGATCACTGAAAGGAAACGGACCTGGTTTTCGAATGATTATAGGCTTGGACTGATTCACCTCAGGGATAGACGACTTTGGTATATCGAACACGGGATTGGCAGAACTTGCCCCTGACAGATTAAACACTGGTACCTTACCCTTTGATTCAGGCTGATGGAAGACAGGCTCAACCACAGCGACTTCATTCTTCCTGGCTTGGCTTGTCACTTGTAAAACACCCTCGTTAATCAACCTCTGAACATCATTCTGAACCAACATATAACCCTTAATACTGGCTTCACAATTTGCGCATGCAACATGGGAAGTATCTACCAGACCGGCTTCAAACAACTTCGAATGGAATATCTTAAGAGGAGTCTTAATCTGAACAACATCAAGGACATAACCTCCCTCAGAATCAGCACTAACGGCATTAACACTCTCATGGTTAGGAAAAGGGTTCTTCTTAACATTCGGTTGAGGGTCTTCAAATGACAGAATCTTCTTTTCCAATAAATCCCTGACAAGATTTTTGAGAGCATAACAGTTCTCCAGATCGTGACCAGGCGCACCCTCATGAAATAAACAATGAGCAGCGGCGTTGTAATTGGCGGGCAGCGGATTAGGAGGCGGACCCAAAGCTCGAGTAGTAATTAGACCTTGCTTGACTAATGAGGGATATAACTCGGTGAAAGTCATTGGAATCGGCGGACAAGGTTTATACGGTCTCTTGTTAGGAACATTCTGGCGAGGAGCGGGATTTTTTGGCTGTTGAGGAGCAGGAGCGTTGGGCGCCTGTTGATAGCTGATAGGAGGCGGATAAACAGGAGATTGTTGCATAGGTTGATACATAGGAACCTGTTGATTGAAAGAAGGTGCAACAGCTGCCACATAGGGTTGTTGAGCATATTGAATCGGATACCCTTGAGGTTGAGCATAACCTTGCGGATATTGATAAAATTGGTCTCTTCGTCTACCAGAGGATATAGCATTAGTCTCACCTTCTTTCTTCTTCTGAGAGCTATACGAAGGTTTCTTCTGATCCTTTGAAGCACCATGAGTATTTGTCATTTTACCGCTTTTCATACCTAATTCAATCTTGACACCCACAACAACGATGTCAGAGAAATTCAAAGTCACACTACCCACCATCCTCTCGTAAAATTCTGGGCGAACCGTGTCGACGAACCAATCAGCTAACTCTTTCTCGGTCAAAGGAGGTTCTACTTGCGAAGCAGTCTCTCTCCACCTTTGAGCGTACTCTTTGAATGACTCAGAACTCTTTTGTGACATACTCAACAACTGTCTTCTGTCAGGAGCCAAATCCATATTATACTTGTAGTGCTTGATCAAAGCGTCAGATAAATCTTGGAAACTCTTAATGCGAGACTGGTCCAAAGTTAAGTACCACTTGGAAGAAGCACCCTTCAAACTGTCTTGGAAGCAATGAATCATCAATTTATCATTCTCAACATGGGCAGCCATTTTGCGATAGTACATGATCAGATGGCTCTTAGGACACGTGGCACCTTCATAGCGATCGAAGTTCGGAGTTTTGAACTTCGGGGGAATAACCAAACCTGAGACCAAACAGACGTCCCTTGCAGCAGTCCCAAAAATTTGATCGCCCTCTACCTTTTTCAATCTCTGGGCGATAGTGTCTACTTCCTCACGAAGCTTGTCATGTTTCTCATAACCTTCAACGTTCTCATCAAGATTATCAAAGACTGTCTCATTGAAATACGGTTGCACACTGGTGTGTACGACAGGTGGTGCAAAGATAGGAGCCCCCCTAGGAACTTCGGAAAATAAAGGCACGACTTGCTGAACAGGCTGATTAATCGGAACAGTGGCTTAAGGAGGCACAAAACTGGGAGCAAGACCATAAGGTGGGTCCCTTGCTACGGTCACATTTGGTGGAGGGTCCCCAGTAACGCCGGTAATCTCGGAAACAACAGTGGGCTGGGTATCCATCTTAGCATTCATGACATGTAACAATTCCATCATACACCTCATACCCCCTCGTAGGTCTTCAAGTTCATTGCTAAGGCGATCAATCTCTTTTGTCTGATCCTCCATTCTCTTCCGAGTTTGAGCTCTGGTGTTGTTGTACTGGTGCCGAGGACTCAGGGTGACGAAACTGGAAGGCGAGAGAACCGAACATGAGAAAACGGAAGACACATGCAATGCAAGAAAGTAGATGATGCTATGATGCAAATGCAAATGAAGATTCCATGGAATTCAAACATTTATGAATGTCTTGGGGTACCAAAAAAATTTTTTCTTGTTTTTTTTTTTTTTTTTATCCCGCGATATAAATGATGTTTGAATTCCATGAAATACAATGCAATGGGATGCTTTATGGATGCCATGCACATGAATACACAAAACCCTAGGTTAAAAGTCATGAGTGGAGTTAAGGCCTACCCATCCCCAAAAGGAGTGTACTATAGGTTAGTTGTACCTGCCGAACAAGGTTCTAAAAAGTGCCCAAAGTCATCAGCCCATCTTTCGGATATTATCGACCTTCCGATTGACTCGGGGGTTAATAATATTCTCAAGAGAACCTCTTTTGAGTGTAGTATCGCGTAGCAACCGTTGTAGGATTACTCCCACATAGCTCCCGCACTACGTCCTAAATAAGGCCAAGGTGGTGTTAAGGTACTACGGTCCTCAATATCACAGACTCCAATCGACCATGGAAAAAGTTTTCACGATTATACTCGATCAACCGAACCATTTTCGAAAAGGTCTCAACTGAGCGGTGATTCTCGAATCAACTTAGTCGGGATTCAACTCCCGGTAAGCCTCATCGAATATATCCCCATCCTATAATAATGTCACTAGTCCGGGCGTAGGACTTATCTCACAACACAAGGAACCGTTCCAACATCAAAGTACAATATATACATGCAAATGAATAGTAACACAAATAGTAATAAATATTAACAAATTAGGGATAACCCTCAAAAATTAAGAATAGTCCCCAGTGAAGTCGCCATTTTCTGTTGCGGTGGAAATAGGATCATAAACTATTAATGAGTTTGAATCGCAATTCAGTTCACAACCGCTCTTTGATTTATCCGAAGGAAAAGGTCAAAAAGGGAAAACCTATTTTGCATCGTAAACACAATGCGGGGAAAGATCTAGGGTTCGGGGGTTGGTTAAATTTAGGGAAGGTGTTAGCACCCTAAACTTCTGTAGTACTCTACAGGAACCTTTTGTTCAGTTGTTTACTATTTGCTTTATTTATTTGCTTAAGGTATATGTACAAAGGATTAAAAGTTAAAAAGACCTAGGGGTTAATTCTAAGTTTACTCGGCAAGACATCGCATCTTGTGCCTACGTATCCTTACGGGAATGGAATCAGAGTAATCGTAGTTCCCCTCGAAAGGGAGGTTAAGACTTCTTGACTGTGGTCAAGGTCTGAAGGGGAATAAACGTATCTTAGGGACACGCTTACGCGGAGTGTAGGAACTCCAAATCTCTACATTGAAATGTTAAGTTGATTAGGGTTAAATTAGGGATTCCACGGCGGGAAACCCTAAAATGAGCGCGGCGGCTCTTTGACCTAATGCTAGGGGTAAAATTGTAATTTGCCTGTGGCGAGGCATTTATGGAAAATTAGGATTTGCAATTTTGTAGGGTTTGAAGTTTTGAGGACTATTGGCGCGGCGACCAAAAGCTAGACCTAACCTTCGGATATGTGTAATGTGACAGGATAATTGGTAAATGTGTGAGATAATTGAATTATGCAAACAGAGAATAATATCCTAATTTAACCATGCGAGCAGAAATTTAAAGGCAGGAATTAAAGCGCGATTATTAGGATTCGCGAGGTTACAACCGGGAAGCGATTACAATAATGATGAAACTTAAATAAAACACAATGTAATAAGCTGCAAAATGAACACACGCGTTAATGGGCAAAGTCAGACGGTAATTGGTCAAGAATGCAATATTGAAGGTTTTTGTTGTTTTTAAAGAAAAGGTGTTAATTAAATTTATAAAAGAAAGAGTAATGTTAATTTAAAAGTATTTTAAATTTAATCTAAAAAAAGGTTTTAATTTACATATTTTAAAATGATTTTCAAGTTATTTATTTGGAAAAAGGTTTTTAATTTTATTATATAAAAAAAGTTTTTTAAGTTATTTGTTTTAAAAAAAGGTTTTTAATTTTATAATAAAAAAAGCTTTTTCTAATTTTATTATATGGCAAAAAATAAATTTAATACTTAATTTTTTTAATAAAACTTACATTAACTAAATATTTAAAAAAAGAAAAAGGTTTTTAAAACAAATTTAAAAAAAAAACAAAAATAAAAGGGGTTGGGCCGGTAATCACTTCCGGACCCAACCCGGATGGTAAAGCATAACCCCAGAGAACATTTAGGGTTTCAAAACCCTAACATTCTCGCGGCGCCGTTCTTCATTTCCTCTTCCTCTCTCTCGACCCTCTCTTTGTTTTGCTGCGATTCCCTCATCTTCGATGGCTCTCTCTCCCGTCATTCCCTGAAAAAGAAAAAAAACATAACCGTGAGGAATACGGCGTGCTTACATTTTATCTCACGAGTGGCTTCCGAAGCGATGATGGTGATCTTCTTAGAGGCGATGATGTGAGAAACTGAGCCTCAGGAATGGTTTGCTCGTCGTCGAATGAAACAGCGTCGGCGGCTGTTTGAGACGGCTTTGAGCGAATCTCTTCCTCCTTCGATATCGCGGCCGCTAGGGTTTTGCTTTGTGATTGTTGTTCGCCGTTTCTTACAAAGACGATGATGAGGACTTCGTTTCCTCTGAGTCTCGGCCGTTTCCTCTTGTTCGCGCTGCCTAGGGTTTTGCTTGCGATTTGTCCGTTAGGGTTTTACCATGGTGAGATTGTTCTTATTATATACTCTTCATTTCTTTGTCGAATGGGCTTGGACCATATCTGATTTGTGTTATTTTCTCATTGATTTTGATGGATTCGATTTGATTTTGTTGGGGTTTTTAGCACCAGCTTCTGATATGATTTTTTTCTGATCTGATTCGAAGCTTTCCATTTTTGGGGTTCATTCCGAATGGATTTTATTTGATAAGGCTGGATTTGATTTGAAAACCATATTTGACTTGGATTTTCTGGATCTTTGCAGATGTGGATTTTCGCTCATTTGAATTTGGATAACTTACTTTCTTCGGTTTAACCCTTTGTGGCTGATACGGTTTCGGATTTCAATTCCTTTGGTTATGAACATCAGTTCGGAACATACACTCACTTTTCTTCTTCTTTTTTTAGAATCGGTACTACGGCTTTGGTCGAGTTAAACGCCGCCGAGGATGGTCACATGGTGATGATGACTTTAAGTCTGAACCTTCTGGTGTTACTTCTGGTTTTAACGGACTTGGTTCTCTGATTTTCAGGTGCTGCAATTTTCCGAACCAGTTTGAACTTGAACATTCATGTCCAATTGTGAATCCGGATTTTGCTTAGTGTTGCCTCGAGACATTTACTTGGTAGTGACTGCGAGTTTGGGGCAATGATGTTTCGACTGAGCCTCGGCTTCGCATTTTGGTTTACCACATTGGGTTGAGGCTTATGTTCAAATTGACGCGCGAGCACGATTATGAACCTGCCTCGCTTTTCTGGTATGATGTGTGCTATGATTTGTGCTGTTGTCTGATGCAATTCGGTGTGGTTATTCACGTTTTTTGTGACTTGCAATTCGAACTGGTTTGGACTTGCGAACGGGCTACCTTCTGAGGTATTTTGGCTGTGATATCAAATTGAAACTTGACTTTTAATTGATGCTTCTGAACTTTTTTTGATACAGCGTTTGATGCAATTTGACGCAGTTTGGTTTGTAGTCCATTTTTCTGTTCTGTTTGAACTTGACTTTCATGGACTCACTTATGATTATCCCAATTGATGGTCCCTTGATGCTGATACGGATTTTTACCGATAGGACTCGGGGTTTTTCAGAACAGATACTGGTTCTTCTTGAACTAACACTCGATTCCTCTTGAACTGATATCTGGTTTTCTGATGCAGCTTGGTTCTTGTCATTGTTTCAGGGCTGGGATATTTGGATTTGTGAACTGATTTTCTGATGGATGTTGTCGTCAGCTGCGAATTTCATTTCCTGATGACATTGGGCCGTGATGTTCCTAAACTGAGCCTACCTGATGGCTGACTCTGATTGCTTCTGTTTGTGCACTTTCAGTTTGAACTTCCAATTACCTGTGGTTGTTTTGTTTATGCAGCTTATGAACTGTTTTGTCTTTGAGTTCTGTTATCAATTTTGTACTGATGCTGTTGTGGAATTTCAGGTGTTGGAAATTTTTGAAAACAAAACGATTCAGACCTGCCGGCATCCGGGTCTGAGTCCAAATTTACCTTTGTATCAGTTTGGAAATCCAATTGCGGCAAAAGCGAATCAGTCCCGCTTCTTTTATCTCTTTTATCTCTCGGTTGTCCCGCATGATAAGAACAAATGACCAATTGATCTGACGCCAACGGCGCGGGTCGGTAACGGGGGTAGGACGCAGCTTCGGTTGTGCCACTCCCGGCACTCGATGATGACGCTGTTCTGAGAGTGTCGAACAAACTTCTAACCCTTTCCTGCTTCTGTTTTGTTTTGTTTCCCTTTGTGCAGGTTAATCGGAGATTTGCGGTGAAGATCGAGGGACATCACGAAGAACACTTAGAAATCTTTAGGATTTAGGACTCTTTAGGAAATACAATTTCATTTCTCTTTTTTAACTTGTAATAAAAATATTATGAATAAATTCAATAATATTCTTTATTCAAATTACTTCCTCTTTGTAAATCATGATATGAATAAACTTCAAATTTCTATCCAACTTTACTTTACAATTTGTAATAATAATAATAAAATATTATGAATGAACTTCACATATTCTATTAAAATCATTTTCCAATTTCTTTTCCATGATTTAATTTGCAAACACCTCAACATCCGATTAAACCTCACCAGTCAAACATCCCTGAATAAAGGTTGAAATTAATTCGATCCAATCTTGCATAATAAGCTTAATACCTTCAACATGAATAAGTTCCATTAATCAGTCGAAGTTTTCACTGTTTTCCCTCTAAAATGAACTGGAAGATAGAAGAATGAATTCTTGTTAAAACCCTGTTCCACAGATCAGATTCTCGCATCGCCTTGAACCAAACCAAATTAATATCTTAACATAATCAACCCACGTAAATAAATGACTCAGGAATAAAACCTCATTGGGCCCAAAATTACGAATTATGCTTCAAAATGACCAAAACGCCCCTAGGGGTAATTCCTGCAAAACAACTCACGCTCAATAATTGGTTAGTGATTAATGGATGCAAAAAATGAAATGTCATGCGCCATGACTGTCTAAATGTAAGGGTAAAATTTGGGGTATTACAATAAGTTGATGATTCACTGTTTCCAAGATAGTTTGAAAGGAGCTCCTGCTAAATGGTATTTGGGTCTGGATCAGTCGCGTATTCATAGTTTCCAAGACTTGGCCGATGCTTTCGTAAAACATTACAAGTACAACATGGATTTAGCCCCTGATAGAAGACAGTTACTGAGTATGTCGCAGAAGAGTTCAAAATCTTTCAAAGAATATGCACAATGGTGGAGGGAAACCGCCTCTCAAGTGGAACCTCATTTGTGTGAAAAAGAGTTGACAGATTGGTTCGTCGATACAGTGAGATCGGAGTTTTATGAGAAGATGATCAGTAGTGTAACCGCAGGTTTTTCTGATATAGTAGCAGTGGGGGTGAGAGTGGAGTTAGGAATGAAGAATGGAAAGGTGGCTAGTGGTTCCAGCAGTTCTGGTAACAACAATATCAAGAAATTTAGCAGTAATTTTCATAAAAAGAAGGAAGGGGAGACAAATGCAGTAACCGTGGGAAGAAGGAGTCGCACCTGGAGACAGCCTTATCAACAGTATCAGCAACCTCATCAAGGCTTTGTTCAGTAGCCTCAACCAAGTTATGTTCAGCAATCCCAACAACAACGACCAATGTATTCGTTGCAGTATGCCCAACAACCATATGTGGCAGCTGTAACCCCGACTTTCAGTCATCCTGTTCCCAATTATCAGGCAGTGCCAACACCTGTATATCAGCCAATTCAACAAGGGTATCAACGAGCGCCCAACACTCCACCCTATCAGCAACATCATCAGCCTAGAGCTCAGGCACCCAGACATAACTACTAGAATCGGAGACCAACAACAAAATCTCCACTTCCTCAGATACCGATGACTTACACAGAGTTGTATCCATCCTTGGTGCAGCAAGGGTTGGTAACAACGCGACCTCTAAATCCAGACACTACATCTCCTCACTATAATCCAAATGCTCATTGTGCCTTTCATGAAGGCGCTGCCGGTCATGATTTAGAAGGTTATCTTGCCTTAAAACATCTTGTCAGGGAGTTGATAGAAAATAAGATCTTATCTTTTGATGATGTACCGCCTAACGTTAAAAGCAATCCATTACCGAATCATGGAGGGGTTAATGCTGTAGAAGAAGTTTCAGATGAAAAGATAGTCCGAGGTGTGTCAAAGATCAAGACTCCGATAAAGTTACTTCACGAGAAGCTGTTGAAAGCAGGATTGATAGAAGGTACCCATAATGATTGTGAAGAATGTTCTATTGATTCTAGAGGGTGTGATATGGTACGAGGGGATATACAAAAACTGATTGATGATGGAGTATTGCAAGTATGTTGCAAGGTGACGAAAGAAGAATTTTCGGTAATTGAGCCTGTTTTTAATTTACCGAAGAAAGGTGAGAAAGTCTCGGTGTTCAACATGACCAACAAAAGTGTGAAGCCTATTTTCAGCAAATCGGTTATCGATCAACCTCGACCGGTTATTATTTAGAAACCAAGACCATTTCCTTTTGAAAGAACAAAGGCCGTTCCATGGAAATATGACATGACCATGATAGACCGAGGATTTGGGAAGGTGAGTCAGAAAGAGATAGTGAAAGACGACCAAGTGGACGTGACAAACATTGCAGGTACAAGCAAGATGACTCGTAGTGGCCGAATCTATCAGCCAAGGATAACAGTGGTCGCTCCTAAAGAGGTTACTCCTGCTGCAAAAGAGAAAGAGGTACCAAGTACCGAAGGAGACGATGAGGAATTCTTAAGGATTATTCAGAAAAGTGATTACAGGGTTATTGATCAGCTCCACCAAACTCCATCGAAGATATCGATCCTGTCTCTCTTGATGAACTCTCCGACCCACAGAGAAGCTATGCAAAAAGTATTGAGGCAGGCACATGTGACAAAAGACATAACTCTCGGCCAATTTGATTCAGGAATAGCCAACATTACGGCATGTAACACCCTGAGTTTTAGCGATGCAGACTTGCCAAAAGAAGGACGCAATCACAACCGTGCGTTGCACATATCTGTCAGGTGCCAGGAAGAAACAATGGCACGAGTTTTAGTCGACACTAGATCCTCTTTGAATGTACTGCCCGCAAGGTCTCTCGCAAGATTGGCATATACAGGGGCAGAAATGAAACCGACATCGTTGATTGTTAAGGTTTTGATGGTTCGAGAAGGACGATTATTGGGGAAGTGGAGTAGCAATCATGATAGGACCTCACGAGTTCAGTATCATATTCCAAGTGATGGATATTAACCCAGCTTATAGTTGCTTATTGGGACGTCCGTGGATTTATGAAGCAGGGGCAGTAACTTCCATATTGCATCAGAGAATAAAATTTGTTGTGAATGACAAGCTGGTAATTGTACAAGGTGAAGAGGACCTAATGGTGAGCAATTTGTCATCATTCAAGTATATTGAGGCAGATGAAGGCGCCTTAGAAACTTCCTTTCAGGCACTCGAGATAGCTAACGCAGTGATGATAGAAGAAATAGTGGCTAAGAGTGGTCCATCTTTTACATCCGCTCAGAGCATCAAGTCTACACTGGAAGAAGGTACTCCTGCACGATGGGGAGAGGTTATTGAAGTGAAGCAAAAAACAAATCGCCAAGGGTTGGGTTACAAACCAACTCATGATGAAGCACTGACACATGACAAAGGACGCCCAAAGACTATACAAGAAGTATTCATCAGTAGAGGTTTCCAAGTCAGTGCTGTGGAAGAAGATTTTGAAGATGAAGACCTTGAACAGTTAGTGTATCGCTGCAACTCTACCTTGAGCAACTGGGAAGCTATTGAGATTCCTATGGTCTTTCATGAGTTAAAGTAATTTGTTTGTCTTTCTTTTCTTGTTGTTATGTTGAATCTCCATAGCCATGCCCAAGGCTATAGGAATGTTTTGTAAGGGCCCCGTGCTTTCAAAAAAATCAATGAAAAATGAACTATTTTGTTAATTTCCTTGTGTTATTTCCTTTACTTCTTTTGCTTTCATTTTAAAAGAAAAATGGCAATCTTAAAAAACCAAAACAATTTTCTTTTTTGTGTGCTGATTTATCTTTGTGTGTTTTAATAAAATAAGCCATTCCAACATGCAGTGATGTCCTAAAACCCGTTGAATCCTATGACCTTGCATTCCCTCCTGACTTTGATTCACCAATATACCAAGCTGAAGATGAGGATGAAGATTTTGAAATCCCTGATGAACTGGTAAAATGGGCACATGATGAGTACACAGAGCTTCAACCCTACAAAGAACAGGTAGAAGTCATTAATCTTGGCACCGAAGAAGACAAGAAAGAAGTCAAGATTGGGGCAGCTCTAGGGGCAGAGGTCAAACAACAACTAGAGAAACTTCTTAAGGAGTATGTGGATGTATTTGCTTGGTCATACCAAGATATGCCGGGTTTAGACACTGACATAGTGGTTCACAAATTACCGCTTCGACCAGAATGCCAACCGGTTAAACAAAAACTCCGAAGAACAAGACCTGACATGGCTCTTAAGATTCGAGATGAGGTGAAGAAACAGATTGACGCAGGTTTCCTGGCAGTATCCAAATATCCCGAATGGGTGGCTAATATTGTACCTGTGCCAAAAAAGGATGGGAAAGTCAGAATGTGTGTGGATTACAGGGATCTAAACAAGGTCAGTCCAAAGGATGATTTCCCTTTGTCGCATATTGATACGTTGGTGGATAATACGACTCGTTTCGCAGTTTTCTCATTTATGGATGGTTTCTCCGGTTATAATCAGATTAAGATGGATCCCAATGACATGGAAAAAACTACTTTCATTACTCCGTGGGGGACTTACTGTTACAAAGTTATGCCTTTCGGTCTGAAGAATGCAGGTGCTACTTATCAAAGGGCCATGGTAGCTTTATTCCATGACATGATGCACAAGGAGATAGAGGTATATGTTGACGACATGATCGCCAAATCTCAAAGTGAGGAGGACCATTTGGAACATTTTTTGAAATTATTTAAGAGACTCAGAAAATATCAGTTGAGACTAAATCCAGCCATGTGTACCTTCAGAGTAAGATCTGGAAAGTTACTCAGTTTTATCGAGGGATTGAAGTAGATCCAGATAAAGTCTGAGCCATTCAAGATATGCTAGCTCCGCAGACCGAGAAGCAAGTCAGAGGTTTTCTTGGAAGATTGAACTACATATCCAGATTTATTTCCAATATGACTCCTACTTGTGAGCCCATTTTCAAGTTGTTACGAAAGGACCAAACGGTTGTTTGGAATTCAGATTGCCAGCAAGCATTTGATAAGATTAAGGGCTATCTTCAAGAGCCTCCGATCTTAATACCTCCTGTTCCAGGAAGACCTCTCTTCATGCATTTGACAGTGCTTGAGAATTCAATGGGTTGTGCGTTAGGTCAGCGAGATGAGTTCGGACGAAAAGAACATGCTATCTATTATTTGAGTAAGAAGTTTACTGATTGTGAAAGCCGATATTCACTTCTGGAAAAAACTTGTTGTGCTTTAGCATGGGCTTCCAGGCGTTTGAGGCAGTACATGATTTGTCATACCACTTTGTTGATTTCAAAAATGGATCCGATAAAGTATATTTTTGAGAAGCCTGCTCAGACTGGAAGGCTCGCCCGTTGGCATATGTTATTATCAGAATACGACATCCAGTATGTAGCCCAGAAGTCTATCAAGGGAAGTGTTTTGTCAGAATATCTTGCAGATCAACCAGTTGAAGATTATGAGTCTCTCAAATTTGATTTCCCAGATGAGGACATTATGTTGGTAAAGGATTGTGAAGAGCCAGTTGCCGATGAATGTCCGCAAACAAGTCTGTGGTGGAAAATGATGTTTGATGGTTCCTCCAACTACAGTGGGCATGATGTAGGCGCCGTCTTAATGAATCCGGAAGGTGGTTACACTCCATTCACAGCCAGGTTGGATTTTGACTACACAAACAATATCGCCGAATATGAAGCATGCATTCTCGGCCTCGAAGCAACTATCGACCTCAAAATCAAACTTCTTGAAGTCAGTGGGGATTCAGCTTTGGTTATTTATCAAGTTACTGGTGACTGGGAAATTAGGCATGAGAATTTGATCCCTTATAGAGCCTACATCGTCAAGATGATGGAGTATTTTGATGAAATCACTTTCAAGCATGTTCCGAGATCTGAGAATCATATTGCTGATGCCCTAGCCATGTTAGCCTCAATGTGGAAAGTCAGGGATGTCAAGGATGACACTCTCATCCGAATTGAACACAAGATCGAGCCCGCCTACTGTCAGATGGTTAAAGAGGAAATTGACGATAAGCCTTGGTTCCACGACATAAAGAATTACCTGTTAAAACAAGAATATCCGACAGATGCTACGTCACTTGACAAGAAAACTCTGAGACGATTAGCATCCAAGTTCTTTCTCAGTAATGATGTGCTTTACAAAAGAAATCATGAGATGGTCCTGCTTAGATGTGTCGACAGACGAGAAGCAGATTTGTTAATGCAAGATGTTCATGAGGGAATATTTGGCACACATGCCAATGGATATGCTATGTCTAAAAAGATTTTGAGGGCTGGTTATTACTGGTTGACTTTGGAAACTGACTGTTTTCAATATGCCCGGAAATGTCACAAGTGTCAGATTTATGCGGACAAGATGCATGTACCTCCGACGTTGCTAAATGTGTTGTCATCACCATGGCCTTTCTCTATGTGGGGCATTGATATGATTGGGGCAATTGAGCTAAAAGCTTCTAACGGACACCGATTTATTCTGGTTGCTATTGATTATTTCACAAAGTGGGTTGAAGCCGCATCCTACACCAATGTTACTCGACAAGTGGTGGCCCATTTTATCAAAAAGGAGATTATCTGTCGTTACGGAATTCCGAGCCGAATCATAACGGACAATGGTACAAACTTGAACAACAAGATCATGAAAGAGTTGTGCGATGACTTCAAAATTGAACATCACAATTCTTCTCCTTATCGTCCCAAGATGAATGGAGCTGTAGAAGCTGCGAATAAAAACATCAAAAAGATTTTGCAAAAGATGGTGAAAACTTACAAAGATTGGCATGAGATGCTACCATTTGCCTTGCATGGGTACAGAACGTTCGTTCGCACTTCAACAGGGGCAACCCCTTTTTCTTTGGTATATGGGATGGATGTGGTACTTCCTATTGAGGTCGAGATACCTTCCTTGAGAGTCATAATGGAAACCAAGCTTGAAGAAGCAGAATGGGTGAGAGAAAGGTTTATCAGAAACGCATGTCTGCAATGTGTCATGGTCAGTTATATCAAAAGAGGATTAAGAGAGCCTTTGATAAGAAGGTTCGCGTCCGAAAGTTCCGAGAAGGGGAGCTTGTACTCAAGAAGATTCTACCAGTTCATAAAGACGCACGAGGAAAGTGGATGCCTAACTATGACGGCCCGTTTGTTGTGAAAACAGTCTTCTCAGGAGGTTCATTGATTCTCACTACCGTGGATGGAGAGCAGCTTACTCATCCAGTGAATTGAGATGCAGTACGGAAATATTACGTCTAAAAGAACCCGATAAGCTGAAAACTCGAAAGAACGGCTTATGCAAAAGTTAGGGTTGAAGAAAAAGAAAAAAGAGAGAAAAAGAAAAAGAAAAATAAGAGCTCGCTAAGTTGAAAACCCGAAAGGGCGGCTTAGGCAAAAATGAGCGTCCCGGTGGATTGAAAACCTAAAAAGGCGATCCAGGCAAAAGTTAGGGACAAAGGCGTTTCACAGCATCAGATGAGTTGTCACTACCGCAGAAGATCCTACAAGAATTCACGCCAATCGCTCTTGTCGGACGCGAGGATTTTGGGGGAGTTTTAGTCTTTAGGGATAGTTGGTCATGGGATTCAATGTAACCTTATCCACGTTGCCATTTTTTTCACTTGTAAAACTTCTACGGAATTTTGTCATTTGCAAGATTTCATTCTTGAATAAAATCAGTTTTAAGCCATTCTTTCTTTTGCAAATTTATCATTTCCTTTATTTTCTTTGTTATGCAAGATATTGTTCGTTGATCAACGATGATTTTGAAAGCATAGGGGTCAAATTATTGAATAAAACTTGAAAAGATTAACAAACGTAAAAAACTTCAACTCATGGAAAAGAATCGAGAAAAATCATACTTCCCCAAACCCTCAGGGTAGCAGAAACTTTGATACGCAATCCTATCGCACTCCCTGGTGAAGTGTAAGCAAGTTGGACTGCTGAGTCTTCTTTGGTCATGTGTGGCTATCAAAGCTTGAAGACTGTCTCTCAAGAACTTCTTATGATGATGTGAAGACTCGTCCCCAGTAGAAAATTTATGAGCATTTGTTTGAATTTACTTTGTCATCTTTGACTAGCTTGTTTAAAGCTCTGTTCCCCTGTTAGGATTGGGTTTATTTCCCAAATCTACATACACCCTTCAGCCTGGGTTCAGTGTGATTCATTTTGTCTCTTGGGTTCGGCGTACTATCTGTCAACCCCCTGTGAAATCTGGTCGTTACTAGTTAATTTCCGTTAAGTCCAGTCGTAACTGGCATTGTTTTAAAGGCCAATCGTTATTGGTATTCTTTTTGGTCGTCACCATATTTTCCTTTAAAGTCCAGTCGTAACTGGCATTGTCCTAACTTCACTCTTTATTATCTTTTGGTTTGGTCGTTACCAATTTTTTCCCTCTGAAGTCTAGTCGTCACTAGCAAATCCCCTGTGAAGTCTAGTCGTTACTAGTTGACTTCCGTTTAAGCTCAGTCGTAACTGGCACATGTTCGAAATCCAATTGTCATTGATGTCTTGTTGGTCGTTACCAACTTTCCCCGGTGAAATCCAGTCGTAACTGGTATCGTACAAAATCCAATTGTTATTGGTATCCTTTGGTTTGGTCGTTACCAACCTCCCCAGCTGAAGCCTAGTAGTTTGCTAGCATACCCTGATTTAGTCGTCACCATGTTTTCTTTTAAAGTCCAGTCGTAACTGGCATTACTTGAAATCCAATCGTCATTGGTACCCGGACTTGGTTGTTGCCAATCTCCTTTAAGTCCAGTAGTTACTGGCACTGCTTGAAATTTGGTCGTCACCAATTTCCCCAGTCGAGGTCCTATGTGTTACCGATTGGATTTGAGAAATCTCATTTGTTATTATCTCAGGTTGGTCGTTACCATTACCTCCGGAAAGTCTAGTGGTTACTAGCACTGTCTGAACTGTTTGTTAAAGTTGAGTGACATCGGTATCCCCAGTGAAACCTGTGTTCCCCAGTTCGGTCCCGAAGATCTAGTCGTTACTAGTATCCCTAGTGTGTGTGGTATTGTTTCTGGTCCATTCCTGAAGATCCCGTTTGAACTCTTCACTATAGGAAGTTCCTCATCTGATCATCCCTAGTGAGGTTCGCGACTCGAGCCTTTCGCTTCTCTAGTAGAAAGTTGTTCTATTTCCCCGGTGGAAATCTGCTTCTCTCCCCAGTGGAGTATTTGCTCTTCCCCAGTGAGATTGTCATCTTCATTGGACTTTTTGTATCCCCATGTAAAATTATCCTCTCAGTTATCGCTAGTCATGTTTGAACTATTGGTTGTTATACCTCGGTTTTCCCCAATGTCGAGTCCACAATAACCAGATCCCATGAGCAGTTACTCGTTTTGTTTTTCTTTCATCTGCATATGTCTTGCATCCAATCATCATAAAGCATCATCTAGAATTCATAGCATATCATGACCTATCCTTTTGTGTATCATCGGATCTAAGGGACAAAATATTTGGTTCTCTATATTTAAATACCTTTCACTGCGATTATACGAGGATTGTCATCTCTCAGTTCCATCTAGTGAAGATATTTAAATAGGGGCAACTGTTGCACCCCAAATTTTGACCCCTTAGATTCTCATTATCATTTTAGGAGCGTACTCATAAATTATCTAACCCTAACCCAGTGCAAGTTTGTCTTTGTCAAGTTACAGATGAATCAGGGTTGTGAAAGGTCAAATTGAAGCTTTAGGGTTTGTGATCAATCCAAGTTTTAGGCTAATTCAATCATGAAACAAGATCAAGGGTATCATATGATGTCAATTGAGAATCCAATTTGAGGTTGTTACCCCAGAATCAAGAACAATGCATTTCATGGCACCCGATTAGGGTTTTTGACCGGTAAAAGTCAACTGTAGTTTGACTTTGGTATTGGAAGGTGTTTTAATGATGGGATCATGGTCCATGAAGGTCATATAGCTTAATTAAGTTCATTCAAGAAGTTTCAAAGTCTCAGGAGGTCCAGAGTGTCAACAGACGACTCGGTAGTCACCGATCGATCGTACGGTTGACCAAAACGTCAACTCTTCAAATTTAAGGAATTGGACTTCAAAGTGTGAATAAAAAATGATCCTTATGTGATATTACACTTGCCTATCAATTTTGATAACCATTGGATCAAGGATGAAAGAGTAATCGAAAAATCGGGAAATTAGGGTTTTAAAAGGGGCTAAACCATAACTCCTTAACCACACATCCAAATGAAGTGGTTCAAAGCTCATTGGAAAGATCTTGACAAATCCTACAAAAGTACCTAAGTGGTCCATGATCAGAAAATGCCTAGATTTGGAGTTATGACCAAATTCATTTTGAGAAGGGAAAAGGACTTGGAAATTTTCACTTTTAAGCTCATTTTTTAGCAACTTTGAGAGGCTTTTTGGCCAAGTTCCTTTGAGATATTGAAACTCATGAAAACATGAATGTTTTAGATATATTTAAGGGCTTTCTAAAAAGTACTAGAACATCTCAATAGCATTTGTGAGCTGAGAGTTATGAATTTGGCAAGTTGATGTTTTCACACTTGAGTCCCACATTGACAAACTTTCAAAAATCATTCCTTTGATCAATTGGACCAATCTCAGCTTTTGAAACATGTTTTATCTGATATGTAGAGACTTTGTAACATTGAAATACAATGAAAATGCAGAGGAAATGGAATTGGCCAAGTTTGCAAGTGGACTTGCAAGTTGCCTTACAACTTGCATTAAAATATCATAAATCAAGCAAGAGGTGGAAAGTAAGTTCTGAGCCAGCCATGAGCCTATACACTTTAGCCTGACTTTAGATACACTAAACTCATCATAACACTTGACTTTAAGCTTACCTATCAGCCAAGAAAGCCTTTTTTGGAGATTGGATTCAAAAAGTGAAAACCTTTCCTTCTTAAGAAGGAAATCTCCAAATCTGCCCAAGACCCTCATTTGTCTATAAATAGAGACACTCCCCACTTCATTCAACACATCAGAAATCTCTCAACAACGAGAAAAACACAAAACTCTCACTTTTCTCATTCTTGGCTCCAAATTCTCAAAATCACAAATCCACCAAAACCATGAAAAATCTGCCTTGATAGTCCAGCTGCCAAAACCATTTCTCCATACTCAAACTCACCAAGCATCATCACCAAAACCCATAAATATGATATAGAAGGTGTTCCAACCATTGAACCACTTAAAAACCTCCTCATTCAAAAAGTCAACCTCCATACCAAGTTACTTTAACCACAATGCACAAAATCAGTCAAAACTTGTTCTAGGCATTTCTTGATGTTCTAATCACTCTAACACCTCACATATATCATTTCTCAACTGTCACAAAGTATTAAGGATCATTGGTGAAGTTTATTTCTCCAACTGTCTTGAAGTTTGCATCTTGCTTCAAGAAGAAAAAATCTCCAAAGCTAAGTGCATTTGAAGTTTTCTCTGGGTTTCTTATTGATCAAACCTGCTCAACACAGTCTACTAGAGGTATGTAGACACTCCATCTTTTCCTTATATCATAATATCATGTTTGGCATTTTGAGCATGGTTGTGTTGAAAAGGTGTCATTTTCATGTCATATGTCAAAATTCTGTTTTGGAGGCAATATGTTTGATTGGTGAGCTGAATCATGCTTAATTTCTTATTTATGTTGTGTACATGTGATTAGTATGACCTGTGTCAATTGTTCTTTCACGTTTCACATCCTAAGTGCATCATTTGCATCTTAATGGCCACCAACATAACAGAACTGATTCCACTTGAAGTATGCTTGGTTCTTGAGTTTGTTCACACTTGATTTCACATTTATGACATGTATGTATGGATTGCATAACCTGTTTTACATGATTTGATCTATTGACCACAAAGATGCATTTTCAGCAAAAGATAAGCCATCATCATAGCAGCCTTGTTTCCTCTTGGTCTTTGATCAGTTTTAAAGTTTAAAAACCTCATTTATATGATTCATGATCTGTGTGAAATGATTGCTCAACATGAATATGAGTTTGGACCTATTTTGCATTTCTTGATTGCTTCTCAAATGTCATTTCTGCCTTGAACATTCCATTTGCATCACCATTAATTTTAAGACTAGGTCACATGCTTAAAATCACTTGAATACACAATTGTAGCTTGCTTAAAGTGCTTGTTTGATGTGAATATACCTAGGACCTGTTTTGAACATTTTCATGTATGCCCTAAAACATCAAAATTGCAGCTCACTTGTCATTTTTCATACCACGTTGTGTCAGACCTGTTTGTGTGTTCAAAATCAATTATTGATATATATGTGACATGTGTGTAAGATGTATTAGACCTAGATGTGCATGAAACTGACTTGAGCATCATCTTGCATTTCATCAAAAATACCAAGTTTGCAACTCAATACTCATTTTTCATAACAGTTTGCTTTGAACAGTTCCTTTGCTTGATTTTCATCCAATAACATATATTTGATGTGTGTATGTGATTTAGGTGCCAAAATCATGCTTTGAAACTGAACTGTACTTTTTTCATGTTGCATCAAAATGACATTTTGCAATTTGTGTATCATCCTTCATGCCAAGCTGTCTAGAGCCATTCTTCTTGTTTGGATTTACTTGATCACATGTATGTATGGTGTGTGTGTTCCTAATCTGACTTGTATGTACATAGAACATGAACTGCATATCCTCATGCACCTCACACACACAAGTTTGCATATTGATCACGACATTTCACAACAGCCAGTTTTAAGCCACACCTTCTGTCCAATCTCATCCACTAGCATGTATTTAATGTGTGTAAGTGTTTAATTTGGTCAAAATGTACATAGAAACAGAACTGAACATCAACTTGCATTTCTCATAACAGTTTTGCATCTTGCACATCATTTCTTACATCCAACTGTTTTGGATTGTTTTTTTGGCATGAATGCACTCAATAATATATATGTAAGGTGTATGTGTGTTTGAAAGGGTTTGAAAGTACTTGGAACTGAAATTGGATATCTCCCTGCACCTCACAAACACAAATTGACAGCTTGAGCATCACTTTCCACACCAGTTTGCTTTGCATCAAAATTATGGCTTGGACTCACTTATTAGCATGAATATAGTGTGTATGAATGATGTGTTTGACTTGAATATTCTTGGAATTAAAATTGAACATCTTCATGAGCACATCAATACCATTTTGCATATTGGTTACTACTTTTCACTAGGGCCAGTTTTGAACCTATCATTGTGCTTACATTCATTCATCAATGTATTTTCAAGATGTGTATATGATTTGTTTGGTTTGAAACTATTTGGAATTTGATCTTCATCCCAAAATGCATCTCATTCTTAACAGATTTGCGATTCACATAGCACTTTTCACCACAACTTGATTTCAGCCATATCTTGTGTTTAAATTCACTCATTAATGTTTATGTGGTGTGTGTGTATGATCATATTGATTTAGAGCTGGCTGTAACATGAGTTTCATTTCAAAATGCAAATCATGCCTTCAAAATGCAAGTGCCATCGGGTTTTAAAATGGAAGAGGAATTTCAAAAATCTAAAAATTCCATTTTGTTCCTCATGAAAAAAATACATGATTTAGACTAAAATTTCACCCAAATCCATGGAAAATTGAAGAAGTTGTGACCAAAATGCAAAACTGATTTTTTGTCCTTGTTTTGTGCCCATCCTGTTTTGAATGTTACCCATATATTTTAATGGGGTGGCATTTACAAACGGATGTATAGCCACCCCAGTGGTAACTAACTTGTCACCTAAGCGCCTTGTACCAGCTGAACCTGGGTTCGACCCCTGAGGAGGGCAACCCTTTTGTCAAATTTTGCCATTTTTCAACCAAACTTCAAAAAATCATATCTCCCTCATTTTTAATCATTTTGCACCCATTCTTTTTGAATTGTGTTTTTTGTTATGTCTATTTTTATTTAGTATTTTAAAATTCCTTGTTTGCCTAATTTTTCATCCCTTTTGACTACTTGCAAGTTAAAGTGCATTTTGTAACCGTTTCCACATATGCAGATGAATTTCCCTCTTGTTATACTTGTGAATGACATGATATTTGCTTGCCCTCTTTTCCTTAATGTTAGTAAACATGCTAGGATTTTATTTTGGTTGTTACCATGTTCATCTTTGCTTCCTCTGAGGAGTTCACTTGAATGTGATCTGCTGTCGCAGTCCTTGCTTAATCAGTTGCTTTGATTGTCATCAATGCATAGCTTGTGTTTATCTTCAACATGTTTATTTAATGGTTGTCACCATGATTTTATCTTCATCATACCTAGTACTTTGTTAATTGTTTTTCTTTCCCCAAGTGATGAAGCTTGTTAGCTCTCATCCCAGTTGCCTCCCCTTTCTCCTTCCAAAGGAAAAGTCTTTCTTTTGATAGCTTGATAGCTTGATATCCAATTTTCACCGCAACAACTTGCAAGAAGGATAGAAAGCTCTTGGGTATCCATTTCATCAAACCTTTCTCTCTTTACTTTTTGCTTTTATATTCATTTTACTTCCTCTTTTATGTGTTGTTGTACTGAGTATATCATGTAAGGTCCTAAGAAAAACCAAGAAACCATTTTTAAGAACCATAAAAACGAAAGAAAACCAAGAAATAGTTTGGTTTTTTTCCCCTGGTTGCCTGACACAGGCCGTGTCGTGCGACACGGGCGGCCGTGTCACACCTCTATTTGAGATTTCATGTCCAAAAACCCCCCCAGATCTCCTGACACGGGCCGTGTCGTGCGACACGGCCGGCCGTGTTGCAACTCTATTTGAGGTTTCATGGTATAAAATACCCAAGACTCTTGACACGGGCCGTGTCACACGACACGGCCACCCGTGTCACATGACACAGCCACCCGTGTCACACCATTGTTTGACTTAAAAATCATTTTTCTCCAGACCTTATGACACGGACCGTGTCACACAACACGGCCACCCGTGTCACACCTATGTCACGCCTCAAAACCCCTTGTTGTAGGTATCTTATGAAACGGGCCGTGTCACACGACACGGCCACCCGTGTCACACCACTGTTTTTTTCCACTTTTTTCGATATTTTACCTCCAAAAAAACCGTTTTTTTTCATGTCTCGATTTTTTTTTAGAACCCCATATGTTTGTATGATTTTAGTGTGAATATTTATGTTGTCCTTGTTGACTTTTGATTCCAAAAACCATTTTCAAAAAAAAAAACTCTCGATTTTATCGAGCCATTTTTAACCTTGTAAGTCGATTGCCTTGCGCATCGCCATCGACCTTTTTCGTATCGCTTCAAATGTATCTTTACAAACAATAAACCTTGATCCAACATCAAGTGATCCTTTTTCTCGTAAAAAATCCAAAATACAATAAATATATGGTTAGGGTTGTACACCATGGATTTTAAGGTGGTGGAGAAGGAATGAGAATGGAATCCTCCTACACTCGTTCCGAATGTTTTGGATACAAGGCGCTCAACTTGGCTATTCAAAACATTCATCTCTATCCAAAGTACTTTTGTGTAACCCTAATCAAGAACCATTTCTCTTCAAAAAACCTAAAAAAAACATCAACTCATCAAACTATTTTTTGCCTTAGGGCATCAATCAAAAACCCTTTTTCAAGGTATAAAATCAACCAACAAACAACTATTTCATAAGCCTCCGAACTATGGAGCTCTGATTCTTCACTTCTTTTAAGTTAGGATACGTAGGCACAAGGGCCACAATCCTTGGCGAGCATTAAAATAAATTAACCAACCCCTCTTTTCTTTAAAGTGAGCAAACTCTTAATAAAAATACCCACTCATGCGAAATAACCTAGGAGGTTCCCATCGAGTTTGATGGATGCGAGGGGGTACTAATACCTTCCCCTCGCATAACCGACTCCTGAACCCTAAGACATGGTTGCGATGACCATGCTCCTTTACCAAAGGTTTTATCCCTATTTCCCTTTCCCTGCTTGGGATAAATAAAATCCGGTGGCGACTCTGTGTCATTTTTCGCATAGCGACACTTATAATAACAGTTACCACTCTAGTATCAAAATGGCACCGTTCGAAGCTTTGTATGGTCGGAGAACTAGGACTCTGTTGTGTTGGTATGAATCCGGGGAGAGTGTGGTTCTCGGACCGGAAATTTTTCGGGAGACGACGGAGAAGGTGAAGTTAATTCGAGAAAAGATTAAAGCTTCACAGAGTAGGCAAAAAAGTTATCATGATAAGCGCAGAAAAGAGTTAGAATTTGAAGCTGGGGATCAGGTGTTTTTAAGAGTCACGCCTGTGACTGGAGTTGGTAGGGCTCTGAAATCTAAGAAGCTTACCCATTGTTTCATTAGACCGTACCAAATATCGGACAGAATTGGAAAGGTTGCGTATCGAGTGGGGTTGCCGCCTAATTTGTCGAAACTGCACGATGTATTCCATGTGTCACAGCTCCAAAAGTATATCTCAGATCCGTCGCATGTCATTCCTATATGTTGCACCCTAAAATTTGACCAACCAATTATTGTATTTGGCTTATGTTTCGACTCATTTTGTATAATGCATTTGCATACCGCAGACATTGCATTTGTTCAGTCAGATTGGCTTTATCGGGATTGTAGCCTCTCCTAGCGTCGCAGGCATTTCAGGCCAGTTCAAATAAGCTGTTTTGAATCTGTGCTCTTCCCGATGTTTTCAGCTCTCGCTGTTGTTTTTGAGGACATTTCGGTGTCCGGTTTTTACCGCTTATTTCGCTATAGTCGCGCATCCGTTTTCTAATCGATTTAATTGGCTTCCTTGCATTTTTAGATTTTTTCCTTTATTTTCTAGAATTTTTAAATAGATTTAATTGATTTTTCTAGATATTAAATGTGTTTTTTTAAATAGTTTTAATAGGGTATTTCTTTTTCTAGATATTTTTAAATAGATTTTAAATTCTTCTCTTTTTAGAATTTGTTAGATGTTAATTGAACTTGTTTAGAGATTGAATTTGTTAGAAGTTAATAGATTTAATTCATTAGTAGATTTCATTCTCTTTAATAGGGTTTTTTAGAAATTAATAGATAATTTTCTAGATTTAATTTCTCCCATTTTAGATTTAATTGATTTGTTTAGAGATTTATAGATACTAGTTCTTTTAGATATTAATAGGATTAATCCTTATTTTAAGATTTAATTGGAGTTTAATTTCTTTTTTAGAATTAATTCGTAGAGATTAATTAGATTTTAATCATTTTTTTATTGTCTTAATTGGCAATTTTTTAGGCACTTAGCATTAATTTTCGTTTTCCACTAATTGAATTGTTAATCATCATTAGTCATCTTAGTTGCATTTAATTAGCAGCATTAATTGCATTAGGTTTAGTTAATTCGTTTTTTATGTGAGTCAGTTTTTAATTGAGTTTTAATTAAGCTTTAATTGGATTCTATTAACTGGGTCTGAGTCATTTAAATATTTAATCCATTTTCGTCTAGTGGGCCAGGTGTCTAGTTGTGGGGGCCCAATCCCAGTCTGCGTGCCACTTGGCACTATAAGAGCAACCCACATGTTCACTCTCTCTCTCCGCCAACTCACATCACTGCATGCCCCACACGGTGACACTTCATCACACCCGTCCTGCCACGCGTCCACCCCACGCGTCCACTCCCTCTCCGCATGGCCCACACGTGTCTCACTATTTCACCTCACCGCCGACTATGCATGCGCCGGAGGTCAGCCCTAACCATCCCCGTAACTTCTCGCCGGAGCCACCGTAACCATCACCGGTGACCGTTCAACTCGCCGGAAACTACATTTTTTCACCGTGATCTTCACAATCTTCATCCCAGATTCATCAATCCTTCCAGATCGCCATCAACAACGCTCATTCCGTTCAGCTTCATCATCAACCTTCAGAAGTTCATCAAGATC
Source organism: Lathyrus sativus (assembly GCA_963859935.3). NCBI lineage: Eukaryota > Viridiplantae > Streptophyta > Magnoliopsida > Fabales > Fabaceae > Lathyrus > Lathyrus sativus. Next base: position 215,847,821 of record OZ012736.1, on the reverse strand, counting down.
CAAGAACACCTTCATTGATCGTTCATCAGGATCTTCAACAGTTTTCTCAGAAAACTCCAAGAAAGTTCATCCGTTTCAATGTGTTCTTCGTGAACTTCATTGTTCTCCGTGCTTTTCTAGAAGATCCAGAAGCAATAATGTTCGTTAAGATCTTCAAGTTCTTCGTCGTTTGTTCATCATCTCCATCCGTTTCAGAGGCTTCCTACGATTTTCGCGCTTTCCAGACACTCGTTCAACCTCCAAGAACCTTCAAGAACATTCGCCAGAAATCTTTCACGATCTCCCTGGATCTTCATATGCAACTTCAATTAAATCTGGATCTGAACATCAAACATCCAAGATACATTATCATTCGTTCATCAAGACTCCAACTCTCCATGAGTTTTCCGGTAACACTCTTCTCTGTTTCCAGTTATCTTCAGGCTACCTTCGTTTTCCTCTAAGAGTTTCACCATTACAACACCTTCCAAGATCTCCAAACCAGAACGCCATGGATTCACTTCACAAGCCTCACAGATTCAGACGAGGAGAGTTTGAGAGAGTTGCCTTAGGTTTTTTTCATCGGAGAAAGGAAGAAGTGATGATTGAAGGTGAAGGAACGGAGGAGATTGAGGAATGAACGGTGGGAGTGAGTAGGAGACGGTGAGTTTCAGTGGCGGCGAAGGCTGAGGGAGAAGAGAGAAAGAAGCTAGGGTTTCAGATTGGTGTGAGAGAATGAGGAGAGGGAGGGTCACAGACTGGTTGTGTGCGTTGGGCCTGGGCCCAATGGATTACTGGATTGCACCTCCGTTCCAAGCATGCACCCTCGTTCCCTATTTTCCTTTTTTTTCCTGTTTCGTTTTGGGCTGAACCCAAGCCCAACTGGCATTATTTTTGGACTGAACCTCTAATTTCCCAGCGCGCCCCCCTATCCTTTGTGTTTGGTTATTTTTCTGAATTTTTGTATTGTGGGCTTAAAGCCCAGTAGTGGGTTTTTACTGCATTTACACCCTATTATGCTGATGTACCCCCTCCCCTTTATTTTTTAATTTTGTTTGTATTGGACATTTGCTTTTAATAGAGAGTAGTTTTATTTTTCTATTTTTTCTTTTTAGGAATTATAGTTTAGATATTATTTCCTTGCATATTTTTAATATAGGTTTTATATTGTAGAATTTATATTTCTTTTGTTTTTAGGAAATTATAGAATTATAGAATATATAGACTTGTATAGAATTTTCATTCTATTTTCCTTGTCGAATATTATAGTGTTTTAGGATAGAATTTTTATGTTATTTTCATATGCAATTTCCTTTCAATTTTCCTTTAGAGATTTTATTTCTATTAGAGATTTATTTTCATATTTTAGGAGTAGAACTTCATTTTCATTTGTCGTTGGATTTCTCACCTATTTTCTTTTCTTATCCGATTTTATCTTCGATTTTATTTTTGGCTGACCGTATGACACGATTCAATTGGAGAATGATTTTTGATATCATTTCTCTATCTTGTCTTTGACACGGACATCAATACGCTACCTCTTAGAGTTCCATTTCTTGTATAAGTTGAACCATGATGGTCTAAGCGTTACAGTGGTCCTGATTCGAGCGTCCTCATCAAGGATCTAGAGAGGAGAAGATTGGAATGGAGCTTGCGCGCATGTCAGGAGCCAACGGAGCCGCTTCGTTCGAGATCATCTTATTCAAGTCTTCAGGCAACCGACGAGTGTTGTGAGCTTATTCGTTAGATACATAGGAAATGACAGTTGAGGGGTTTCCTCTCAATCGTCTAGAGTGTCTAGTATGGTACCCTTTGGGTGACATGCGACGCATTCGCTCCTACGTCTTAGGTTCTTGCATGTGTGTCCCGAGTTCCTTCCCGTTTAGGCGTAAGCCTGCTTCCTCTTTGTTCTCGCCCCCGTGCGATCGAAACCCCTTTTCTCTCGCGTTCAGGCGATTGAGACCCCTTCTCTTGCCCCTGTTCAATCGAGACTTGTTTTCCTGTCGAACTACGTTTTCTCTGATCTCTCGTGCCAAACGAGAGTACGTAGGCATAGGATGTGATATCCTAGCAAGCTCCCCTTTTCCTTTTCCCTGTTTTGCTGTAGTTAGCTTAACTACAGCTGCTCTGATTTCTCGTGCCAGACGAGAATATGTAGGCATAGGATGCGATATCCTAGCGAGCACACTAACAACTAACTTCTTTGTTCTCTCGCTACCGTGCGATCGAGACTTTCCCGCTGACGACTAATGTTCCCTTTCTCTTGCCCGAGCGCAATCGAGACCAGACCGTAGTTCTAGAACCCGTAGGTTCCCATACCTTCAAACCGGACATACTACGTCCGTTCTACCGCAACAGGTAACGCCTAAGTCTCCGTCGAGCGAGCAGCATACACCTAACTGCTAGAATGCGTACGCTAGTATCGTCAATCCTTTCTCTCACCCCATGTGATCGAGAACACCCTGTCTACCCGTAGTTAGCCCGAACTACGCAAGCTCTGATCTTCCACGCCGGGTGGAAGTATGTAGGCACGAGATGCGATATCTCGGCGAGCAAAATCCCCCGTAGTTTCCCGAACTACGTTGACTCTGACTTTCCCATTGCACGAGGGAATACGTAGGTATAGAGCACAATGCTCTATCGAGTCAGTTTCTTCCCGTTTAGCTTTAGCAGCCGTAGATAGATTGTTTTTCACCCGTAGACAAACCAGCAAGCGTGGATCCCATCGAGTACGATGGACGTGAGGGGTGTTAATACCTTCCCCTTGCGTAACCGACTCCCAAACCCAGACAATGGTTGCGATGACCTTGTCTTATACCTTTTCGTAAGGTTTTTCTCGATCGTTTCCCGCTCTTAGGGATAAATAACGAAAGGTGGCGACTCTTCTGTTTTGTCGGCCTCGATTTTCGCAGTAGTGACACTATGGACAATGTGCAAGTATGTGACAATCTTACGGTGGAGACGATGCCTGTACGTATTGATGATCGGGAGGTGAAGATGTTAAGAGGAAAATAGATTGCTTTAGTGAAAGTGGTCTGGTTGGGAGCTGCTGGCGAAAGCTTGACGTGGGAACTGGAAAGCAAGATGCGAGAGTCTTACCCCGAGCTGTTTGATCGAGGTAATTTCGAGGACGAAATTATTTTACGTTTGGGGGAGTTGTAACGCCCGTTCATTTTAAATTAAATTATTTATGAATTGTTGGTGTGCCTTTATTTGGGAGTGTGTATGAGAGCGTTGGTGGGTGTACTTAAAGTATAGGAAATTATTTAATAAAATATAGAGTTTAATAATAACATATTATAATTAATGATGATGATAATTTAATAATTAGTAGTAATATTATTATTATTATTATTATTATTATTATTATTATTATTATTATTATTAGTGGATGGAATAAGTGAAATAGGGGAGTTATTAGAGAAGTTGTGGGGAAAAGAGGAAAAATACGATAAACTGCTCATAACCAAAATTTAGGAGAAAGGTTGAGGAGAAGGAGCAAAAGGGAAAAAAGGAACGTGGCTGGAGGAAAGTGAGAACAGAGGAATTAACCGCCGAAGAGAATTCATGGTAGTTGCAGAAGAGTCACCGGAGAGCAAACCGGAACTGGGAGTTTAGAGTCGTCCTCAATCCAAAGGTAAGGGTGGGGTTCAATTCTATAACTATGGGTATGATCAATTTCATGAAGGGAATTGAATCATGGGGTTAGTTCCCGTAGGTTGAGAAATATTAAGGGTTAATGTTTGTCTGTGCCTGAAGTGGTGTTTTATGCCATTAGTTCTATGTAATAATATTGGGAAACAGTGTCGGCACGCGCTAATTTCCCATTTGTTGAGAGGGTTGTTATGGTGTCCTTATTTGATTATATTATGTTGAAAATTGTGGTTACGTGACCCGTATGAAATTGTAATGCTTCGGTTATGGACAATTTGGTTGTAGGCTTAATGCCTTGTTACATAGTTGTTGTGGTTGTGTTATAATCCATAATAGTTGCATCTCATAGCATATCATCCTGGTTGGCCTGTATTGGCGTTGGTTGTGCATGTATTGGCGGCCTATAATGGCAATTAAATTGGTTGTGGAGTGCTCCTCCAAATTGGTACCACATGCATATGCATAGTTGAGTCGCATAGTGTCACGTCGCTATGTGGTTGTAAATGAAGATGGGTTGTTGAATTACTCGTTAATTATTGTGAATATGAATGATAAGTTCTTGATATTTGTTGTCGATATTATTTGGAAAACTGCGAGAATCTTAATTGCTGTGATATAATCATGACATGACTTTTATCATGCCTTACGTTATAATTTTGATATCTCACCCTTTACGTTGTATGTTACCTCCGTTGGTGGTAATTTGCAGGTAACTCGGAATAAAGTGTCATTTTTCGTTTAAGGTGTCGTGGGTCGCTCTGATACGTATCACTCTTGGGGAGAGGAACGACTGATGTTATTGTTTTAATTGAAATCCTTGTTGTTGAATTATATTAAGTACTTCTCAAATAAATTGGTTGTTTTCGGACAGTTCCAAATGTTGGTTGGATGCATAATTAAGATGTTAAACAAGTTGTCATCATTTGTTCACCCGGATCTTTGCTATGTATGTTACTAAATGTTTTGCTGCAGGTGTATGTTATATGTTAAGGTGAAAATGTGAAACCTCTGGTGCGTCCCAGAATTTGTGAGTGTGACGGTCGTCACCACTCCATGACGCTCGTCATGACCGTCACGGTTGTGACATCCATGATGGTCGTCATGACCACCACGGTCGTGCCAGTTCCTTACGACCGTCATGATATCTGTTTTGTGCACTCTGATTGTTGTTTTTCTTATTTATTCGGTGGGTTAGAATGGGGTGTTACATTAGTGGTATCAAAGCAGGTCGTTTTGTCCAACCAAGTTATCGAGTCAGTCGTCGTGTCTAACAATCGAGTATTGTGGTTTGTGAAATCTGATTGTTGGTTGTTGCAGTTTAAGTTGAAATGGATGGAAAGAATGATGCTGCAATTGCTGCTTCTCTGCAAGCTATAGCTAATGCTATGAAAAATCAGCCGAATCCTGTTGGAGATGCTGGGTCTCGCAGTTTGGCAACGTTTCAACGGGAGAATCCACTTACATTCAAGGGTAGGCACGATCCTGATGGTGCACTGGACTGGTTGAAGGAGATGGAGCGAATCTTTTGTGTGATGGATTGTACTCCAGCATAGGAGGTTCATTATGGGACTCATATGCTAGAAGTTGAAGCTGATGACTGATGGCTAGAGACTCGTCCGGTATTAGAAGCTGCAGGTGAGGAGGTCACTTGGACTGTATTCCGTTGGAAATTTCTGAAGAATTATTATTTGGAAGATGTCCGTGGAAAGAAAGAGATTGAGATTCTTGAACTGAAGCAAGGAGACAAATCTATTACGGGGTATGCTGCGAAGTTCAAAGAGTTGGCTAAGTTTTATCCGCACTACACCGCAGAAACCGCTGAGTTCTCTAAGTGTATCAAGTTTGAGAATGGATTGAAGTCTGAAATCAAGAAGGAAATTGGGTATCAGAAGATCTGTGTTTTTGATGCATTGGTTGAAAGCTGTAGAATTTATGAAGAAGATAGCAATGCTCATTACAAGCTATTGAGTGAGAGGAGAGGCAAGTCGCAGCAGAACCGCGGTCAGCGTTATGACCCTCTAGTTGGCAAAGGGAAACAAAGAGCAACTGGTGACAAGAAAACTAGTAGGGGAGATGTTCCTGCTGGTATTGTTTGCTATAAGTGCGGGAAACCTGGTCATAAGAGCAATGTGTGTAACTCTAGATCAGTGAGATGTTACCGTTGCGGTGAGCTGGGACACGCTATTGCCGAGTGCAAACGCAAGGGGATGGTTTGTTTCAACTGTGGTGAAGAGGGACACCTGCGTGACAAGTGTCAGAGGCCTAAGAAAGAAGAGACTAGTGGAAGGGTGTTCGCTCTATCTGGGACTCAGACATCCAGCGATGACAGACTCATTGAAGGTACTTGTTTCATTAATAGTACTCCTTTACTTACTATTATTGACACTGGTGCTTCTCATTGTTTTATTGTTGCTGATTATGTTGAACGTTTGGGTCTTGTGTTATCCCACATGAATGGGGAGATGTTAGTTGAGACTCCAGCTAAGGGATCAGTGACTACATCTCTGGTATGTTAGAAATGTCCTATGTCAATGTTTGATAGATATTTCCTGGTTGACTTAGTCTGTTTGCCACTAAGTGGGATGGACGTAATTTTTGGTATGAACTGGTTAGAGTATAATTGCGTTCATATTAATTGCTTTGATAAGTCGGTGAGGTTTTCTACTCCTGAGGAGGAGGGAGCCAGTTTAGTAACTACAAAATAGATGAGGCAGATACTGCTAGAAGATGCTCAGGTGTTTGCATTGGTGGCATCATTATCCGTTGAGAATCAAGCGATAATTGACGAGTTAGAAGTTATTCGTGATTTTCCTGAAGTGTTTCCAGATGAAATTCCTGAAGTTCCTCTGGAACGAGAAGTTGAATTTTCTATTGACCTTGTACCTGGTACCAGACCTGTGTCTATGGCACCGTACACGATGTCTGCATTTGAATTGGTTGAGTTGAAAAAACAGTTGGAAGAATTACTTGAGAAGAAGTTCGTTAGACCGAGTGTGTCGCCGTGGGGAGCTCCAGTATTATTAGAAAAGAAGAAGGATGGCAGTATGAGGTTGTGTATAGATTACTGACAACTGAACAAGGTGACAATTAAGAATAAATATTCGCTCCCAAGAATTGATGACTTGATGGATCAGTTGGTTGGTACGTGGGTGTTTAGTAAAATTGATTTGAGGTCGGGGTATCACCAGATTAAGGTAAAAGATGAGGATGTTCAGAAGACTGCATTCAGAACCAGATATGGACACTATGAGTATACGGTAATGCCTTTTGGTGTTGCTAATGCGCCGGGAGTTTTTATGGCATACATGAACCGTACCTTTCACGATTATTTGGATCGATTTGTGGTGGTATTCATCGATGACATCTTAATCTATTCTAAGTCGAAGGAGGAGCATGTGGAGCACCTGAGATTAATACTGCATGTTTTGAAAGAAAGGAAGTTATAAGCGAAACTGTCGAAGTGTGACTTTTGGTTGAAAGAGGTTAGCTTTCTTGGTCATGTTATATCAGATAGTGGAATTGTTGTAGACCCATCTAAGGTCGATGCAGTGTTGCAATGTGTTGCGGTGGAAATAGGATCACAAACTATTTAATGAGTTTGAATCGCGATTCAATTCACAACCGCTCTTTGATTTATCCGAAGGAAAAGGTCAAAAGAGGGAAAACCTATTTTTGCGTCGTAAACACGACGCGGGGAGATTCTAGGATCCGGGGGTTGGTTAAGGTTAGGGAAGGTATTAGCACCCTAAACTTCTGTAGTACTCTACAGGAACCTTTTGTTCAAATGTTTACTATTTGCTTTATTCATTTGCTTAAGGTATATGTACAAAAGGATTAAAAGTGAGAAAAGAGACCTAAGGGGTTAATTCTAAGTTTACTCGGCAAGACATTGCATCTTGTGCCTACGTATCCTTACGGGAGTGGAATCAGAGTAATCGTAGTTCCCCTCAATAGGGAGGTTAGAGACTTCTTGACTGTGGTCAAGGTCTCAAGGGAATAAACACATCTTAAGGACACGCTTACGTGGAGTGTAGGAACTCCAAATCTTTACGTTGAAATGTTAAGTTGTAATTAGGGTTAAATTAGGGATTCCACGGCGGGAAACCCTAAAAATGAGCGCGGCGGCTCTTTGACCTAATGCTAGGGGTAAAATTGTAATTTTGCCTGCGGCGAGGCATTTGTGAAAATTAGGGTTTGTAAGGGTTGAGGGTGAGGACTATTGACACGGCGGTCAAAAGCTAGACCTAATTCCTTCGGCAGTGTGTGTGCAATGTGACAGAAATATCGATGAAGGTGTGAGATAATTGAATTGCAAGCAGGGAATAAAATAGGAGTTAAAGCCATGCAAACAGAAATTTAAAGGCAGAAATTTAAAGCGCGATTATTAGATTCGCGAGGTTACATATGAGGAACAGTTACAATATGATAATGAACTTTGGGTGAAAAAAATAAGATGACATAAATAATAATAAACGTAATGAGCTGCAAAACGAACAAATGATGTTAGTGGGCAGAGTTAAGCGGCAGTCAAATGAGTTACGAGAAGATGCAAATTTGAGATTTTATTATTGTTTTATTTAATATTAACTTGCAAAAGGATTTAATTTTAAAAAATGTTTTTTTTCAAAAAGAGTTTTATTTTTGAATATTTCTAAGAAAAGTTCTTTCTTATTTTCATTTAAAAAAAGAGTTTTTATATTTTTATATTTACAAAAATTTTATATTATATTAAAAAAAAGTTTTAATTTTTATTTTAAAAAGAGGTTTTTTAATTTTATTAAAAAAAAATTTTGTTTATTTATAATATTTACACAAAAGAAATTTTTTAAAACTATTTTCTTAAATTATAAAACAATTTAAAAATAATTAAAAAACATAATTTAAAAAACAAAATAAAAAAACATAAAACATAAAGGGGTTGGGCCGGTCATCACATCCGGACCCAACCCAGTTGTTAGTCATGAACAACATGTTTCTAGGGTTTTATCCCAGAGAAACTCGCGGCGCCGTTTCACCCTTTCTTCATCATCTCTCTCTCGTCTTTCTTCTTCCTCGCGCCGTGATCATCTTCTTTCCTGAAACAAAACATGAACAATAAGAACATGTGAGATAACGCATGGTGGTTTACATTTGTTTTAGCCGATGATGTTTGAAGCTGAGGCCGCGGAGTTGATTGCCCGCCGTTTGTAGTGAACGGCGAAGGTGATCTCCTCGTCGATGCTTCGTTCGTGGTTCTATGAGGTTTGTTCGTCGAGGGCGGAGACGATGATGAAGGCTCCGGTCCTTCTGAGTCTCGGCCGCCTAGGGTTTTCGCGATCTCCTTCCTTCGTTAGGGTTTCGCTCGAGATCTTCCTCTTCTCTCTTTCTCGTGGCTACTAGTTAGGGTTTGTACGTGATTCCTCCTCCTTCTATCAGGTTGTATCTTCCCTTTTATATATACTTTGATTTACCTTTTGGGCTTTCAATCTGTGTTGGGTTTGCGTTACTCTGAGATTTGATTTCGTGTTGATTCGATTTGATTTTGATTTTGATTTTTTCAGATGCTGATTGGACCATGTTCCCTCTTTTAGAACCTGATTGGGATTTTGGTGAGATTGAATTTCATTTTTCTGATATGAATCCGATACTGATGGAACTCTGTTTCCTCTTTTAGAATTCGATTGGGGTTTTGACGCGATCCTGGTTTCATCTGACATTGATTGGATTTCATTGGATCCGAAATTAATTTGTTTGACTGATCTGTATTGATTCGTTTGATTTCGAACTGATTCGTTTTTTGACTGATTTGTTTAATTGATTCAGATTGAGTTACAATGGGGATGTTTCCTGATACATTTGGATCTGACTCGAAACCTTCCATTTCCAGATTCGATTTTGTTTGATCATTTTCTGATGTGGATTGGATTGCCTTTGAATTCACTTGATCTGCTCGATATCTGAATTAATTCGTTTGTTTGATTTCGTTTGGATTCTCTAATCAGTTTGTTTTACTGACACGAATTCTTTTCCTGATGCAGTTAGCTTTTCCTCTTCTTCTTTCAGAGAGGGCTGATGCTACGGCTTCGGTCGAATCAAAATCTGCCGGGAAAGGTATACGGCAATGATGACACCATTCTGAGCCTTCGAGGGATGTTCTTCGACGATGTCGCAGTTGCTTTCTGCTGGTTGGTTTCGATGCTCAGTTGTGACTGTGAGCTGGGCCATGATGCTGATTAACTGAGCCGTGTGCGACCGATACGAACTGTTATGGTTTTGTGCACTTGTTTATCTCATGAACTGACATGTTTATGTTAGATTATTCTTGTTCGTTCTGGTACAATTCATGCCATGATTTTGTGCTGTGGCGTATTCTTGAACTAATATGGACTTCGACTCTTCTGTGCAGTTTTGGCAGGTTGATTGAATTGGTGATGATGATTGGCTATGATGTTGATGTCCTGAACCATGTGTTTGGTAGTTTGTTTTTCCAATGTGCTTGCACATTTGGCCTATCTCGCTTTCTGTCATGGTTATGTGCTGTGATTCGGTGCTGTAATTTGGTGTAGTGATTTGGTGTAGTCCCTCACTTATGTATTGCTTGCCATTGCAACTGGTTCGAATGGGGACTTGCCTTTAACTGATGCTGCTGAACCTTTTGATACTTTGTTCTATGTAATTTTGATGCAGCTTCGGTTGTGTGTCTCGTTTTTCTGTTCTGTTCTGCATTGTTGCAGTTTGATGCCTATGGCAACTTATGAATCGTTTTGGGTTTTGAGTTCTGAATGCTGAACCTGGTATTGATGTGTTTGTGGAGTTTCAGGTGTTGGAAGTTTCGGAACCAAAGTGACTCAGACCTGCCGACATCCGGGTCTGAGTTCAATCTTGCCTATGTTGCCTTATTCTCGTATCAGTTTGGAAATCCAATCGCGGCAAAACGAATCAGTCCTACTTCTTTTATTACTTCTATCTCTCGGATGTCCCGTAACGATAAGAACAGGTGTTACCTGACCTGACGCCCACGGCGCGGATCGGTAACGGGGGGTAGGACGCAGCTTCGGTTGTGCCACTCCCGGCACTCGATGATAACATTGTTCTGAGAGTGTCAAAAACAACTCCTAACCTTTTTCTATACTGTTTGTTTTGTTTTGATGTGTAGGTGAATTTGGAGATTCTGCGGCGAAGCTTGAAGACAGCATGAAGACACTTAGGAACCTTTAGGATTTAGGATAGATACTTATTGTAAATGAAACCTCTTGTAAACCAAGTTCAAATTCACTTATCAATTTGTAAACTATAAATATTTATGAAATGAAATTCAACAAATATTCATATTTACTTTCTCAGTTGTAAATTCAGAACCATTTAAATTCCCTCTTGAGTAGTAACTTATAAGTACTTATGAACACAAAGTTCAAACTTACTTCTCCTTTGCCTTTTATAAATGATATCCCGCCATATGATTATATTCAAACGAATTCAAATTAAAATCTCGTTGATCACATCACTTAAAATAACCTTAACAGTATCCACTTCCTTTTCAACCCAACCTCATCTTATTAAGAGGAAACAAAATTGTTTTTAGAAATGTTTCAACATCAAACAAAGCACGGCCCCGAGTCCAATCATATTTCTGACAAAACATACCGGCACCTTGATCCCAGTGGCAAATAAATGCCTCAGAACTTAATAACAGCCCGTTTTCAAGGAATTAGTAGAATTTGCGTAAAATGACCAAAATACCCCTGGAACCAAATCTGCAAAACAAAACACCTTCATAACTTGTTAGTGATTAGCAAATGTACATATGGGATGCTATGCAAAATGACTGACTAAATATAAGGGTAAAATTTGGGGTATTACAGTTGCCCCTATTTAAATAGCTACACCGGACGATTTGAGTGACAGAGACTCGAGGAATCATGGTGGAGAGATTTAAATATAGATAACCGAAAATTTTGCCCTTATATGCGACGATATGCAATGCTATGGACAAAGCGAGGACAGCTTAATGCATATGATGCCATGAATATGATATGACGCGTATGCTGGAATGATGAATGCGAAAATGATGACGAATACTACGACACAGACGCTACGAGAAGAACACACTGGGGAAAACGACGTGCTGAGACACAGTACAACACTGGGGAAATCTAAAAATGATGGTCAACTGGTGCGAACATGACCAATTGTCTTTTTTAGAAAAGGAACGAGATTCTCAAATGGAGATGGTACCTGTGAGACGGCCTCCACTGGGGAATCCAAAAATAAAACTGGATCACGTACGATTGCAAGATCGATTACAAAATGCTGGAGCATTGAGCAAAGAATAACATCCAAGCTTCTGTAAACTATCTCTCGTGACAGGATCAAATGGACTTTTCGGGAATCCGTATCAAATATACAGGGTAAAGACCGGCTGTATGCCAAAATAAATGGACTTTGATGGGAAATGCCCTGATAAGCTTCTCGAGGGAGAGCTGTCACTTATCATTGGAAGGGACTTATATGCCAAAATGGATAGGCACTCAAATAAAGAGGCTGCTGCTTATCTGATAAATAAATCTTCTCGCATTTAAGGTCGGCGCCTGGAATACGATTCTGATTCTTCTCTTACTGAAGGATAAATAAACTTCTTCATGCTTCAAGATCGTGCTCTCCTGAACATGAAAAGGGTAAACTGAACTTCCTCATACTTCAGAATCGTGCTCTCCTGAATATGATTCGGCTCTTTCGGGTAAATGAAATTCTTCATACTTCAGAATCGTGCTCTCCTGAATATGAAAAGGGTGAACTGAACTTCCTCATACTTCAGAATCGTGCTCTCCTGAATATGATTCGGCTCTTTCTTGTAAATGAAATTCTTCATAATTCAGAATCGTGCTCTCCTGAATATGAAAATGGCTAATTGAACTTCCTCATAACTCAGAATCGTGCTCTCCTGAATATGATTCGGCTCAAACCTCCCCGTACTTCAAGATCGTGCTCTCCTGAATACGATTTGGTTTCTTCTTTTACTAAAGGATAAATGAACTTCTTCATGCTTCAGAATCGTGCTCTCCTGAATATGATTCCGCTCAAAACCTCCCCGTACTTCAAGATCGTGCTCTCTTGAATACGATTTGGTTCAAAACCCCCCATACTTCCAGACGACAGGTAAATGGAAGCCCAACTGCTCCATGGAGATGGCCATTTGCTGCGAGTCATAACGAAGATAGGATCGGCTTCTTAGGTGAGAAATGTTGTATATCGATGCTGTAAGATGTAGGATTGTAAAGTGTTGTACCGATGTTTTTTTCAGGCGTGAACTGGCGTGTATCTGTAAAGGATTGTAGTTGATTTCCTTGAAAGATAGTGCAAAATAAATGCACGTCCGGGTACAGTGATAAACTTCTCGAGCGAGATAGTCGCGTATCTGTCATGGTATGGTGAAGACCTTTAGATGGTGCAAAATAAATGCACGTCCGGTTGGGCTTGACTACCGACATGACTGAGATTCAATCTAGGATTGAGCTAGAAAGAAGACTGGTAATCAAGACTCCATCGAGGGAATGAACTCGAAGGGTAGATATCTTATCCTGGCGAGGAAAGATAGCTGAAGTAACCGTCATCCACGAGGATCGAGCTCCGTGGGGAAACTGGAAACAAGTAAGTATTTTATGCTTAGGGCTGACAATCTATTTGGAGAGAATGGACGAACCCAAGTTACTCGGCGGTAACGACCAATGATGATGAAACACAATGAACCTGTGAATGCTAACGCGTATGCATATGTTAATGTGAATGTATGTTAATGTCTTTGTATGAAAGATGTTATGAAATGAGTATGTAATGAATGAATATGTAATGAGTATGTAATGAATATGTAATGAAATAGGCATGCGATGCTTATGCCCCTGCGTATGCTGATGAAACAGACTAGAGCCGGGACGAGAGATGAAATAAACATCTCGACGGGGATACCCTGCGTTCTCTGCAACCAATACGTCAATCATGGGTGAGAAGGATCAACGGTGGAACCAAATCTGGTTTTAAAGTTCTGAATTCTCTGGGGAGAAAGTAAATTGCTTAGGTGCACAGTATCACGTCTTCTCATGGGGAGAGGAAAACCTGAAGGACACTTTCGAGTTACCCAAGAAAGGGTTGTCAGCTTATAGTCTCGCTGGGGACTGTGTTATAGCAATGATTTGAAAGTGTTTCTGCAATAATGATATTTTCGGGGAGTGAAGAGATCCTTTCCGAAATTTCCACTAGTCAAAGTAATTTATTACATTTCAAATTTGTTGTTTTTGAAGAACAGTTTTGAAAAATCTACAATGCACCTTTCATTTTCAAATTTTAAGAATAAACGCATTTTGCATAACAATAGAAAACACAGAGCAATGCACCAAGGAATGTAAGTAACAAAATGGTATCTTTTATTAAAGGGTGGCAGCTCGCTGAAGGCATAGCTCCACAGATGATTATGTTTTAAAATTGGCAACATGGGAAAAGGTTACATTGAATCCAATGACACCTACTGACACTAATAACTAAGACTAATCCAGAATCCTGCTTTGGGCAAGGATGAAAGAACTGAAACATGGCTCTCATGCGGAAAGTATGTTCGCGAAGATCAGTGTCCTCTGATGCAATGAAATGCCTTTGTCCCTAACTTTTGCCTGGACCGCCCTCTCGGGTTTTCAATCCACCGGGACGCTCCTTTTTGCCTAAGCCGCCCTTTCGGGTTTTCAACTTAGCGAGCTTTTATTATTTTTTTTTTTTTCAACCCTTACTTTTGCCTAAGTCGCCTTTTGCAGGTTTTCGACTTAGCGGGTTTTTAGGCATAATATTTTCGGACTGCATCAGAATTCACGGGGTGTGCTAGTTCTTCACCGTCCATCGTTGTAAGTATCAGAGACCCTCCGGAGAAAACGGTCTTTACGATGAGTGGGCCTTCATAATTGGGCATCCACTTTCCACGCATATCTTTATGCACTGGCAAGATCTTTTTGAGTACGAGCTCTCCTTGACGGAACTCACGGATACGAATCTTCTTATCAAACGCTCTTTTCATCCGTTTCTGATATAATTGCCCATGGCACATGGCTGTCAAGCGCTTCTCGTCAATGAGATTCAACTGATCCAGTCTGTCTTGAACCCACTCAGCTTCCTCAAGTTCAGCTTCCATCAACACTCTTAAAGAAGGTATCTCTACTTCGATGGGGAGCATGGCGTCCATTCCATACACCAATGAGAAAGGTGTTGCCCCTGTCGAAGTTCTCACTGAGGTTCTGTATCCATGCAAAGCAAACGGTAACATCTCATGCCAATCTTTGTAAGTCACAACCATCTTTTGCAGGATTTTCTTGATATTCTTATTCGCAGCTTCAACGGCCCCATTCATCTTAGGACGGTACGGAGAAGAATTGTGATGAGTGATCTTGAAACTGTCACACAACTCTTTCATAGTCTTGTTATTCAGATTGGTGCCATTGTCAGTTATTATCCGGCTTGGGATTCCATAACGGCAGATGATTTCCTTCCTGATGAAGCGGGCAACCACTTGCTTGGTCACGTTGGTGTAGGAGGCAGCCTCTACCCACTTAGTGAAATAATCAATAGCAACAAGGATAAAACGATGACCATTAGAAGCCTTCGGCTCGATTGCCCCAATCATGTCAATGCCCCACATAGAGAACGGCCATGGTGACGACAAAACATTCAACGGTGATGGAGGTACATGCATTTTATCAGCATAAATTTGGCACTTATGGCATTTTCTAGCATATTGGATGCAGTCAGCTTCCATGGTTAACCAATAATACCCAGCCCTTAACATCTTCTTGGACATAGCATAACCATTGGCATGAGTTCTGAAGGTCCCCTCATGAATTTCCTGTAGTAACATGTCCGCTTCCCGTTTATCAACACATCTGAGCAGAACCATGTCGTGATTTCTCTTGTATAACACACCATTACTGATAAAGAATTTGGACGCCAGTCTTCTCAATGTTTTCTTGTCCAGACCAGTAGCACCATCGGGATACTCTTGTTTGACGAGATAGTTCTTGATATCATGAAACCAAGGCTTTTCATCCACCTCAACTTCCTCGACCACCTGACAATAAGCGGGCTCAACTTTGCGCTCAATATGGATAAGAGGTGCTTCATTAACGAATTTAACTTTCCACATGGATGCTAACATGGCTAAAGCATCAGCAACGTGATTCTCGGATCTAGGAACATGCTCGAACTCTATCTCGTCGAAATACTTGATCAGCTCAATAATGTAATCCTTATAAGGGATTAACTTCTCATTCTTCGTTTCCCATTTGCCTTGTACCTGGTAAATAACCAAGGCTGAGTCACCACTTACTTTAAAAAGTTTGATTCGGAGGTGAATCGCTGCTTCGAGGCCAAGAATACATGCTTCATAT
The DNA here is from genome assembly GCA_963859935.3 of Lathyrus sativus. NCBI lineage: Eukaryota > Viridiplantae > Streptophyta > Magnoliopsida > Fabales > Fabaceae > Lathyrus > Lathyrus sativus. The sequence continues at coordinate 215,831,790 of OZ012736.1, read as the reverse complement.
TCTGCGACGTTATTAGTACACTCAAAGTCCAACCTTGCTGTAAATGGAGTGAATCCACCCTTTGGGTTCATCAAAACGGCGCCTATACCATGCCCATTGAAATTCGAGGAACCATCAAACATCATCCTCCACCAAAGACCTGGTTCTGGACCTTCGCTCGGATCTGGCTCTTCACAATCTCTTTTAATCAACAAGATATCCTCATCAGGAAAATCAAACTTAAAAGGTTCATAATCTTCAACTGGCTGGTCTGCAAGATAATCAGATAAAATACTACCCTTAATCGCCTTCTGGGGTACATACTGGATGTCATATTCGGATAACAACATGTGCCAACGGTTTAGCCTCCCGGTTTGAGCAGGTTTTTCAAAAATATACTTGATCGGATCCATTTTAGAAATCAACAAAGTGGTATGACAGACCATATATTGCCGAAGGCGCCTAGCGGCCCATGCCAATGCACAACAAGTTTTCTCCAATGGTGAGTATCTGTTTTCACAATCGGTAAACTTTTTACTCAGGTAATAAATCGCATGTTCCTTTCTTCCAGTCTAATCATGTTGTCCAAGCACACAACCCATAGACTTCTCAAGAACGGTAAGGTACATAAACAACGGTCTTCCAGGTACGGGAGGAATCAGAATAGGGGGATCTTGCAAATAACCCTTAATCTTCTCAAACGCCTTCTGACAATCGGGGTTCCACTCAACCGTCTACCCCTTGCAAAGTAACTTGAATATCGGCTCACATGTAGCGGTCATGTTAGAGATAAACCTGGAAATATAATTCAAACGTCCCAGAAAACCTCTAACTTGCGTCTCGGTTCGCGGAGCTGGCATATCTTGAATGGCCCGGACTTTGTCAGGATCCACCTCAATCCCTCGCTGGCTAACAATGAAACCAAGCAATTTTCCAGATCTGACACCGAAGGTACATTTAGCAGGATTCAATTTCAACTGATATTTCCTGAGTCGTTCAAACAATTTCACCAAATGGTCTAGATGTTCCTCCTCACTCTGAGACTTAGCTATCATATCGTCCACAAACACCTCGATCTCCTTGTGCATCATATCATGGAAAAGAGCGGTCATAGCGCGTTGGTAAGTTGCCCCCGCGTTCTTTAAACCGAAGGGCATGACTTTGTAGCAGAAGGTCCCCCAAGGAGTAATGAAAGTAGTCTTCTCTCGATCGTCGGGATCCATCTTGATCTGATTATAGCCAGAGAACCCATCCATAAATGAAAACAACGCAAAACTGGTTGTATTGTCTACAAGTGTATCAATATGTGGCAGAGGGAAGTCGTCTTTCGGACTTGCTTTGTTCAGATCCCTGTAATCCACACATATCCTAACTTTACCGTCCTTCTTAGGCACTGGCACAATGTTGGCAACCCACTCTGGATATTTTGCGACTGCCAAGAAACCTGCATCCAACTGCTTTTTAACCTCATCTCTAATCTTCAAAGCCATGTCGGGTCTCGTTCTTCGAAGCTTTTGTTTGATAGGCGGACAATCCGGCTTAAGTGGCAACTTGTGAACAACAATATCCGTGTCTAGGCCCGGCATATCTTGATACGACCACGCAAACACATCAATATATTCTTTTAACAACTCAATCAACCTCGGTTTGACCTCTGTCCCAAGCATTGCGCCAATCTTGACCTCTTTCTTGTTCTCATCTGTACCGAGATTAATTAAGTCCACCTGCTCTTTATACGGTTGAAGCTCTGTGTACTCGTACTCAATCAATCTTGTCAGTTCAGCGGGTACTTCAAAATCTTCTTCACCCTCGTCCTCCGCTTGATTGATGGGTGCATCCCAGTCAGGAGTGTCAGTAAAGTCATTGGATCCAACAAGGTTTACGATGTCTCTGCATGATGGAAGGCTTACTTAATTAAAATGCTCGAAGATATGCAAGATAAGGAATGAAATGCTGTTTTTTTTTTGTTTTATTTTTTGGAAGAAAGGTTGCCAATTTCATTTTTAAAGGTGAAAACGAAAAACGCAAATGAAACAAAGTGGAATTGAACAAAATGCCTTTATTAATATCCTTTTAGAAATGAAAGGTGGCCCAATAAAGCGACCCTATAGCCTTGGGCAGAGCTACGGATTTTTATTTGAAAATGTAAATGAAACTTTAAAAAAAAAATTACTTTGACAAGGGAAAAATAACAGGGATCTTTACGGCCTCCCAGTTGTTCAAAACTGCATCACCCTTAAACACCAGGTTGCTCAGCTCTTCATTTTCCTCACAGTCACCGATGGCATTGACTTGGAAACCTCCGCTGACAAATACCTCTTGGATAACCTTCGGACGCCCTTCGATAGTTGTGGCAGCTCCATTCTGAGTTGGTTTGTAACCCAACCCAGAGCGATCAGTCTTGGTCTTGACATCAATTACCTCTCCCCAACCTTCAGGAATGCCCCTGTCAATTGTTGATTTGGTACTCTTCAGAGATGCAAAAGATGGATTACCCTGACCCACTGTCTCTTCGACTTCCAGCAGCACAGCATTGGCGATCTCAAGTGCTTGAAAGGAGATTTCTAAAGCATTCTCATCGGCCTCGATGTAACGGAAAGAAGACAAGTTACTGACCATCAGATCCTCCTCACCGTGTATAATAACCAACTTTCCATCGATCACGAACTTCATCTTTTGATGTAACGTTGAGGTTACTGCCCCAGCGGCATGAATCCACGGCCTTCCAAGTAAGCAGCTGTAATTGGGATTAATGTCCATGACTTGAAACGTGATATTAAAAACTTGCGGACCAATTAGGATAGGAAGCTCAACCTCCCCCATTACCGACCGACGAGAAACATCGAAAGCCTTGACGATCAAAGGAGTAGGTTTCAACACAGTCTCTTTGAAAACCAACTTATCAAGAACCCTCTTGGGTAGAACATTCAGAGAAGAGCCGGTGTCTACTAGTACTCTTGCTAAATTGTCCTCCTGACATTTCACCGATATATGTAAAGCACGATTATGATTCGGACCTTCCTTCGATAACTCTTTGTTGCTGAAACTAAGGGTGTTACAGGCGGTCAAATTGGCAATCACACTATCAAACCGACTGGTGCTGATATCTTGATCCACATGTGCTTGAGTCAAAACTTTCTGCAAGGCCATCCTATGAGCGGGTGAACTCATCAACAGTGATAAAATCGAAATCTTGGAAGGAGTCTGATGAAGTTGGTCGATAACTTTATAGTCACTTTTCTTGATGATCCTCAAAAACTCAGCATCTTCATCATTCGTAACAGCTCCCTTACCTTTGTCTTTGGCAGGAACAGGGATACTAGTGGTTTCCTTAGGTGGAACCTCATTGGAACGGGGAGTATACACACGGCCACTGCGAGTCATCCTGCTTGCCTCTGCGATATTGGTCACAGTGTCCTTAACTTCTTCATTTGGAATAACTTTCCCAGACTCCTTGTCAATCATCGTCACGTCGTATTTCCAAGGCACAACTTTAGGATCACTGAAAGGAAACGGACCTGGTTTTCGAATAACTATTGGCCTAGACGACTTTGGTATATCGAACACGAGATTGGCAGAACCTGCCCCTGATAAATTAAACACTGGTACCTTTCCCTTTGATCCAGGCTGATGGAAGACTGGCTCAACCACAGCGACCTCATCATTCTTGGATTGGCTTGTCACTTGTAAAACACCCTCATTAATCAACCTCTGAACATCATTCTGAACCAACACACAACCCTTAATACTGGCTTCACAACTTACGCATGCAACGTGGGAAGTATCTACCAAACCAGCTTCAAACAGTTTCGAATGGAACATTTTGAGAGGAGTCTTAATCTGTACAACGTCAAGGACATAACCTTCCTCCGAATCGGCACTAATGGCATTGACACTCTCATGGTTAGGAAAAGGGTTCTTCTTAACATTTGGTTGAGGGTCTTCAAATGACAAAATCTTCTTTTCCAATAAATCCCTGACAAGATTTTTGAGAGCATAGCAATTCTCCAGATCATGACCCGGCGCACCCTCATGAAATAAACAATGAGCGGCGGCGTTGTAATTGGCGGGTAGAGGATTAGGAGGCGGACCCAAAGCCCGAGTAGTGATCAGACCTTGCTTGACCAAAGAGGGGTACAACTCGGTGAAAGTCATCGGAATCGGCGGACAAGGCTTATACGTTCTTCTGTTTGGAACATTCTGGCGAGGAGCCGGACTCTTTGGCTGTTGAGGAGCGGGAGCGTTGGGTGCCTGTAGATAGTTGATAGGAGGCGGATAAACAGGAGGTTGTTGCATAGGTTGATACATAGGAACCTGTTGCTTGAAAGAAGGTGTAATAGCTGCCACATAGGGTTGTTGAGCATATTGGATTGGGTACCCTTGAGGTTGAGCATAACCTTGCGGATATCGATAAAAGTGTTCTCTTGGTCTGCCAGAGGATATAGCATTAGTCTCGCCCTCTTTTTTCTTCTGGGAGCTATACGGAGGTTTCTTCGGCTGATCCTTAGAAGCACCATGATTACTTGTCATTTTACCACTTTTCATACCCAATTCAATCTTGACACCCACAGCAACAATGTCAGAGAAATTTGAAGTCACACTACCCACCATTCTCTCGTAAAATTCTGGACGAACCGTATCGACAAACCAATCAGCCAACTCTTTCTCGGTCAAAGGAGGTTCTACCTGCGAAGCAATCTCTCTCCACCTTTGAGCGTACTCTTTGAATGACTCAGAATTCTTTTGTGACATACTCAACAACTGTCTTCTGTCAGGAGCCAGATCCATATTGTACTTGTAGTGTTTGATGAAAGCGTCAGATAAATCTTGGAAACTCTTAACGCGAGACTGGTCCAAAGTTAAATACCACTTGGAAGAAGCACCCTTCAAACTATCTTGGAAGCAATGAATCATCAGTTTATCATTCTCAACATGGGCAGCCATTTTGCGATAATACATGATCAGATGACTTTTAGGACAGGTGGCACCTTCATAACGATCGAAGCTCAGAGTTTTGAACTTCGGGGAAATAACCAAACCCGAGACCAAACAAACATCCCTTGCAGCAGTCCCAAAAATTTGATCGCCCTCTACTTTTTTCAATCTCTGGACGATGGTGTTTACTTCCTCACGAAGCTTATCATGTTTCTCATAACCTTCAACATTCTCATCAAGATTATCAAAAACTGTCTCATTGAAATACGGTTGCGCACGAGTGTGTACAACGGGTGGTGCAAAGATAGGATCCCCCCTAGAAACTTCAGAAAATAAAGGCACCGCTTGGTTAATTGGAACAGTGGCTTGAGGAGGCACAAAACCGGGAGCAAGACCATAAGGTGGGTCCCTTGCTACAGTCACACTTGGTGGAGGGTCCACAGTAACGCCGGTAATCTCGGAAACAACAGTGGGTTGGGTATCCATCTTAGCATTCATGACATGTAACAATTCCATCATACGCCCCATACCCCCTCGAAGGTCTTCAAGTTCATTGCTAAGGCGATCAATTTCTTTTGCCTGATCCTCCATTCTCTTTCGAGTTTGAGCTCTGGTGTTGTACTGGTGCCGAGAACTCAGGGTGACGAAACTGGAAGGCGAGAGAACCGAACTTGAGAAAACGGAAGACACATGCAATGCAAGAAAGTAAATGATGCTATGATGCAAATGAAGATTTCATGGAATTCAAACATTTACGAATGTCGTGGGGTACCAAAGAAATCTTTTTCTTGTTTTTTCATTTTATTTTCTTATTTACGGTATCCCGCGATATCCATAAAGGATATTTGAACTCCATGAAATGCAATGAGATGCTTTATGGATGCAATGCATGAAAACACACAAAGTCCTAGGTTAAAGGAACGTGAGCGGAGTCAAGGTCTACCCATCCCAAAAGGAGTGTACTATAGGTTAGTTGTACCTGCCGAACAAGGTTCTACAAAGTGCCCAAAGACATCAGCCCATCTTTCGGATATTATCAACCTTCCGACTGACTCAGGGGTTAATAATATTCTCAAGAGAACCTCTTTTGAGTGTAGTATCGCGTAGCAGCCGTTGTAAGATTACTCCCACATAGCTCCCGCACTACGTCCTAAATAAGGCCGAGGTGGTGTCAAGGTACTACGGTCCTCAATATCACAGACTCCAATCGACCATGGAAAAAGTTTTCGCGATTACTCGTTCAACCGAACCATTTTCGAAAGGGTCTCAACTGAGCGGAGATTCTCGAATCAGCTTGGTCGGGATTCACTCCCTATAAGCCTCATCGAATATATCCCCATCCTATAATAATGTCACTAGTCCGGGCGTAGGACTTATCTCACAGCACAAGGAACAATCCCACAATCAAAGCACAAATATATACATGCAAATGAATAATAACAGATAGTAATAAATATGAACAAGTTAGGGATAACCCTCAAAAGTTTAGGAGTCCCCAGTGAAGTCGCCATTTTCTGTTGCGGTGGAAATAGGATCACAAACTATTTAATGAGTTTGAATCACGATTCAATTCACAACCGCTCTTTGATTTATCCGAAGGAAAAGGTCAAAAGAGGGAAAACCTATTTTTGCGTCGTAAACACGACGCGGGGAGATTCTAGGATCCGGGGGTTGGTTAAGGTTAGGGAAGGTATTAGCACCCTAAACTTCTGTAGTACTCTACAGGAACCTTTTGTTCAAATGTTTACTATTTGCTTTATTCATTTGCTTAAGGTATATGTACAAAAGGATTAAAAGTGAGAAAAGAGACCTAAGGGGTTAATTCTAAGTTTACTCGGCAAGACATTGCATCTTGTGCCTACGTATCCTTACGGGAGTGGAATCAGAGTAATCGTAGTTCCCCTCAATAGGGAGGTTAGAGACTTCTTGACTGTGGTCAAGGTCTCAAGGGAATAAACACATCTTAAGGACACGCTTACGTGGAGTGTAGGAACTCCAAATCTTTACGTTGAAATGTTAAGTTGTAATTAGGGTTAAATTAGGGATTCCACGGCGGGAAACCCTAAAAATGAGCGCGGCGGCTCTTTGACCTAATGCTAGGGGTAAAATTGTAATTTTGCCTGCGGCGAGGCATTTGTGAAAATTAGGGTTTGTAAGGGTTGAGGGTGAGGACTATTGACACGGCGGTCAAAAGCTAGACCTAATTCCTTCGGCAGTGTGTGTGCAATGTGACAGAAATATCGATGAAGGTGTGAGATAATTGAATTGCAAGCAGGGAATAAAATAGGAGTTAAAGCCATGCAAACAGAAATTTAAAGGCAGAAATTTAAAGCGCGATTATTAGATTCGCGAGGTTACATATGAGGAACAGTTACAATATGATAATGAACTTTGGGTGAAAAAAATAAGATGACATAAATAATAATAAACGTAATGAGCTGCAAAACGAACAAATGATGTTAGTGGGCAGAGTTAAGCGGCAGTCAAATGAGTTACGAGAAGATGCAAATTTGAGATTTTATTATTGTTTTATTTAATATTAACTTGCAAAAGGATTTAATTTTAAAAAATGTTTTTTTTCAAAAAGAGTTTTATTTTTGAATATTTCTAAGAAAAGTTCTTTCTTATTTTCATTTAAAAAAAGAGTTTTTATATTTTTATATTTACAAAAATTTTATATTATATTAAAAAAAAGTTTTAATTTTTATTTTAAAAAGAGGTTTTTTAATTTTATTAAAAAAAAATTTTGTTTATTTATAATATTTACACAAAAGAAATTTTTTAAAACTATTTTCTTAAATTATAAAACAATTTAAAAATAATTAAAAAACATAATTAAAAACAAAATAAAAAAACATAAAACATAAAGGGGTTGGGCCGGTCATCACATCCGGACCCAACCCAGTTGTTAGTCATGAACAACATGTTTCTAGGGTTTTATCCCAGAGAAACTCGCGGCGCCGTTTCACCCTTTCTTCATCATCTCTCTCACGTCTTTCTTCTTCCTCGCGCCGTGATCATCTTCTTTCCTGAAACAAAACATGAACAATAAGAACATGTGAGATAACGCATGGTGGTTTACATTTGTTTTAGCCGATGATGTTTGAAGCTGAGGCTGCGGAGTTGATTGCCCGCCGTTTGTAGTGAACGGCGAAGGCGATCTCCTCGTCGATGCTTCGTTCGTGGTTCTATGAGGTTTGTTCGTCGAGGGCGGAGACGATGATGAAGGCTCCGGTCCTTCTGAGTCTCGGCCGCCTAGGGTTTTCGCGATCTCCTTCCTTCGTTAGGGTTTCGCTCGAGATCTTCCTCTTCTCTCTTTCTCGTGGCTACCAGTTAGGGTTTGTACGTGATTCCTCCTCCTTCTATCAGGTTGTATCTTCCCTTTTATATATACTTTGATTTACCTTTTGGGCTTTCAATCTGTGTTGGGTTTGCGTTACTCTGAGATTTGATTTCGTGTTGATTCGATTTGATTTTGATTTTGATTTTTTCAGATGCTGATTGGACCATGTTCCCTCTTTTAGAACCTGATTGGGATTTTGGTGAGATTGAATTTCATTTTTCTGATATGAATCCGATACTGATGGAACTCTGTTTCCTCTTTTAGAATTCGATTGGGGTTTTGACGCGATCCTGGTTTCATCTGACATTGATTGGATTTCATTGGATCCGAAATTAATTTGTTTGACTGATCTGTATTGATTCGTTTGATTTCGAACTGATTCGTTTTTTGACTGATTTGTTTAATGGATTCAGATTGAGTTCCAATGGGGATGTTTCCTGATACATTTGGATCTGACTCGAAACCTTCCATTTCCAGATTCGATTTTGTTTGATCATTTTCTGATGTGGATTGGATTGCCTTTGAATTCACTTGATCTGCTCGATATCTGAATTAATTCGTTTGTTTGATTTCGTTTGGATTCTCTAATCAGTTTGTTTTGCTGACACGAATTCTTTTCCTGATGCAGTTAGCTTTTCCTCTTCTTCTTTCAGAGAGGGCTGATGCTACGGCTTCGGTCGAATCAAAATCTGCCGGGAAAGGTATACGACAATGATGACACCGTTCTGAGCCTTCGAGGGATGTTCTTCGACGATGTCGCGGTTGCTTTCTGCTGGTTGGTTTCGATGCTCAGTGGTGACTGTGAGCTGGGCCATGATGCTGATTAACTGAGCCGTGTGCGACCGATACGAACTGTTATGGTTTTGTGCACTTGTTTATCTCATGAACTGACATGTTTATGTTAGATTATTCTTGTTCGTTCTGGTACAATTCATGCCATGATTTTGTGCTGTGGCGTATTCTTGAACTAATATGGACTTCGACTCTTCTGTGCAGTTTTGGCAGGTTGATTGAATTGGTGATGATGATTGGCTATGATGTTGATGTCCTGAACCATGTGTTTGGTAGTTTGTTTTTCCAATGTGCTTGCACATTTGGCCTATCTCGCTTTCTGTCATGGTTATGTGTTGTGATTCGGTGCTGTGATTTGGTGTAGTGATTTGGTGTAGTCCCTCACTTATGTATTGCTTGCCATTGCAACTGGTTCGAATGGGGACTTGCCTTTAACTGATGCTGCTGAACCTTTTGATACTTTGTTCTATGTAATTTTGATGCAGCTTCGGTTGTGTGTCTCGTTTTTCTGTTCTGTTCTGCATTGTTGCAGTTTGATGCCTATGGCAACTTATGAATCGTTTTGGGTTTTGAGTTCTGAATGCTGAACCTGGTATTGATGTGTTTGTGGAGTTTCAGGTGTTGGAAGTTTCGGAACCAAAGTGACTCAGACCTGCCGGCATCCGGGTCTGAGTTCAATCTTGCCTATGTTGCCTTATTCTCGTATCAGTTTGGAAATCCAATCGCGGCAAAACGAATCAGTCCTACTTCTTTTATTACTTCTATCTCTCGGATGTCCCGTAACGATAAGAACAGGTGTTACCTGACCTGACGCCCACGACGCGGATCGGTAACGGGGGGTAGGACGCAACTTCGGTTGTGCCACTCCCGGCACTCGATGATGACATTGTTCTGAGAGTGTCAAAAACAACTCCTAACCTTTTTCTATACTGTTTGTTTTGTTTTGATGTGCAGGTGAATTTGGAGATTCTGCGGCGAAGCTTGAAGACAGCATGAAGACACTTAGGAACCTTTAGGATTTAGGATAGATACTTATTGTAAATGAAACCTCTTGTAAACCAAGTTCAAATTCACTTATCAATTTGTAAACTATAAATATTTATGAAATGAAATTCAACAAATATTCATATTTACTTTCTCAGTTGTAAATTCAGAACCATTTAAATTCCCTCTTGAGTAGTAACTTATAAGTACTTATGAACACAAAGTTCAAACTTACTTCTCCTTTGCCTTTTATAAATGATATCCCGCCATATGATTATATTCAAACGAATTCAAATTAAAATCTCGTTGATCACATCACTTAAAATAACCTTAACAGTATCCACTTCCTTTTCAACCCAACCTCATCTTATTAAGAGGAAACAAAATTGTTTTTAGAAATGTTTCAACATCAAACAAAGCACGGCCCCGAGTCCAATCATATTTCTGACAAAACATACCGGCACCTTGATCCCAGTGGCAAATAAATGCCTCAGAACTTAATAACAGCCCGTTTTCAAGGAATTAGTAGAATTTGCGTAAAATGACCAAAATACCCCTGGAACCAAATCTGCAAAACAAAACACCTTCATAACTTGTTAGTGATTAGCAAATGTACATATGGGATGCTATGCAAAATGACTGACTAAATATAAGGGTAAAATTTGGGGTATTACAGTTGCCCCTATTTAAATAGCTACACCGGACGATTTGAGTGACAGAGACTCGAGGAATCATGGTGGAGAGATTTAAATATAGATAACCGAAAATTTTGCCCTTATATGCGACGATATGCAATGCTATGGACAAAGCGAGGACAGCTTAATGCATATGATGCCATGAATATGATATGACGCGTATGCTGGAATGATGAATGCGAAAATGATGACGAATACTACGACACAGACGCTACGAGAAGAACACACTGGGGAAAACGACGTGCTGAGACACAGTACAACACTGGGGAAATCTAAAAATGATGGTCAACTGGTGCGAACATGACCAATTGTCTTTTTTAGAAAAGGAACGAGATTCTCAAATGGAGATGGTACCTGTGAGACGGCCTCCACTGGGGAATCCAAAAATAAAACTGGATCACGTACGATTGCAAGATCGATTACAGAATGCTGGAGCATTGAGCAAAGAATAACATCCAAGCTTCTGTAAACTATCTCTCGTGACAGGATCAAACAGACTTTTCGGGAATCCGTATCAAATATACAGGGTAAAGACCGGCTGTATGCCAAAATAAATGGACTTTGATGGGAAATGCCCTGATAAGCTTCTCGAGGGAGAGCTGTCACTTATCGTTGGAAGGGACTTATATGCCAAAATGGATAGGCACTCAAATAAAGAGGTTGCTGCTTATCTGATAAATAAATCTTCTCGCATTTAAGGTCGGCGCCTGGAATATGATTCTGATTCTTCTCTTACTGAAGGATAAATAAACTTCTTCATGCTTCAAGATCGTGCTCTCCTGAACATGAAAAGGGTAAACTGAACTTCCTCATACTTCAGAATCGTGCTCTCCTGAATATGATTTGGCTCTTTCGGGTAAATGAAATTCTTCATACTTCAGAATCGTGCTCTCCTGAATATGAAAAGGGTGAACTGAACTTCCTCATACTTCAGAATCGTGCTCTCCTGAATATGATTCGGCTCTTTCTTGTAAATGAAATTCTTCATAATTCAGAATCGTGCTCTCCTGAATATGAAAATGGCTAATTGAACTTCCTCATAACTCAGAATCGTGCTCTCCTGAATATGATTCGGCTCAAACCTCCCCGTACTTCAAGATCGTGCTCTCCTGAATACGATTTGGTTTCTTCTTTTACTAAAGGATAAATGAACTTCTTCATGCTTCAGAATCGTGCTCTCCTGAATATGATTCCGCTCAAAACCTCCCCGTACTTCAAGATCGTGCTCTCTTGAATACGATTTGGTTCAAAACCCCCCATACTTCCAGACGACAGGTAAATGGAAGCCCAACTGCTCCATGGAGATGGCCATTTGCTGCGAGTCATAACGAAGATAGGATCGGCTTCTTAGGTGAGAAATGTTGTATATCGATGCTGTAAGATGTAGGATTGTAAAGTGTCGTACCGATGTTTTTTTCAGGCGTGAACTGGCGTGTATCTGTAAAGGATTGTAGTTGATTTCCTTGAAAGATAGTGCAAAATAAATGCACGTCCGGGTACAGTGATAAACTTCTCGAGCGAGATAGTCGCGTATCTGTCATGGTATGGTGAAGACCTTTAGATGGTGCAAAATAAATGCACGTCCGGTTGGGCTTGACTACCGACATGACTGAGATTCAATCTAGGATTGAGCTAGAAAGAAGACTGGTAATCAAGACTCCATCGAGGGAATGAACTCGAAGGGTAGATATCTTATCCTGGCGAGGAAAGATAGCTGAAGTAACCGTCATCCACGAGGATCGAGCTCCGTGGGGAAACTGGAAACAAGTAAGTATTTTATGCTTAGGGCTGACAATCTATTTGGAGAGAATGGACGAACCCAAGTTACTCGGCGGTAACGACCAATGATGATGAAACACAATGAACCTGTGAATGCTAACGCGTATGCATATGTTAATGTGAATGTATGTTAATGTCTTTGTATGAAAGATGTTATGAAATGAGTATGTAATGAATGAATATGTAATGAGTATGTAATGAATATGTAATGAAATAGGCATGCGATGCTTATGCCCCTGCGTATGCTGATGAAACAGACTAGAGCCGGGACGAGAGATGAAATAAACATCTCGACGGGGATACCCTGCGTTCTCTGCAACCAATACGTCAATCATGGGTGAGAAGGATCAACGGTGGAACCAAATCTGGTTTTAAAGTTCTGAATTCTCTGGGGAGAAAGTAAATTGCTTAGGTGCACAGTATCACGTCTTCTCATGGGGAGAGGAAAACCTGAAGGACACTTTCGAGTTACCCAAGAAAGGGTTGTCAGCTTATAGTCTCGCTGGGGACTGTGTTATAGCAATGATTTGAAAGTGTTTCTGCAATAATGATATTTTCGGGGAGTGAAGAGATCCTTTCCGAAATTTCCACTAGTCAAAGTAATTTATTACATTTCAAATTTGTTGTTTTTGAAGAACAGTTTTGAAAAATCTACAATGCACCTTTCATTTTCAAATTTTAAGAATAAACGCATTTTGCATAACAATAGAAAACACAGAGCAATGCACCAAGGAATGTAAGTAACAAAATGGTACCTTTTATTAAAGGGTGGCAGCTCGCTGAAGGCATAGCTCCACAGATGATTATGTTTTAAAATTGGCAACATGGGAAAAGGTTACATTGAATCCAATGACACCTACTGACACTAATAACTAAGACTAATCCAGAATCCTGCTTTGGGCAAGGATGAAAGAACTGAAACATGGCTCTCATGCAGAAAGTATGTTCGCGAAGATCAGTGTCCTCTGATGCAATGAAATGCCTTTGTCCCTAACTTTTGCCTGGACCGCCCTCTCGGGTTTTCAATCCACCGGGACGCTCCTTTTTGCCTAAGCCTCCCTTTCGGGTTTTCAACTTAGCGAGCTTTTATTATTTATTTTTTTTCAACCCTTACTTTTGCCTAAGTCGCCTTTTGCAGGTTTTCGACTTAGCGGGTTTTTAGGCATAATATTTTCGGACTGCATCAGAATTCACGGGGTGTGCTAGTTCTTCACCGTCCATCGTTGTAAGTATCAGAGACCCTCCGGAGAAAACGGTCTTTACGACGAGTGGGCCTTCATAATTGGGCATCCACTTTCCACGCATATCTTTATGCACTGGCAAGATCTTTTTGAGTACGAGCTCTCCTTGACGGAACTCACGGATACGAATCTTCTTATCAAACGCTCTTTTCATCCGTTTCTGATATAATTGCCCATGGCACATGGCTGTCAAGCGCTTCTCGTCAATGAGATTCAACTGATCCAGTCTGTCTTGAACCCACTCAGCTTCCTCAAGTTCAGCTTCCATCAACACTCTTAAAGAAGGTATCTCTACTTCGATGGGGAGCACGGCGTCCATTCCATACACCAATGAGAAAGGTGTTGCCCCTGTCGAAGTTCTCACTGAGGTTCTGTATCCATGCAAAGCAAACGGTAACATCTCATGCCAATCTTTGTAAGTCACAACCATCTTTTGCAGGATTTTCTTGATATTCTTATTCGCAGCTTCAACGGCCCCATTCATCTTAGGACGGTACGGAGAAGAATTGTGATGAGTGATCTTGAAACTGTCACACAACTCTTTCATAGTCTTGTTATTCAGATTGGTGCCATTGTCAGTTATTATCCGGCTTGGGATTCCATAACGGCAGATGATTTCTTTCCTGATGAAGCGGGCAACCACTTGCTTGGTCACGTTGGTGTAGGAGGCAGCCTCTACCCACTTAGTGAAATAATCAATAGCAACAAGGATAAAACGATGACCATTAGAAGCCTTCGGCTCAATTGCCCCAATCATGTCAATGCCCCACATAGAGAACGGCCATGGTGACGACAAAACATTCAACGGTGATGGAGGTACATGCATTTTATCAGCATAAATTTGGCACTTATGGCATTTTCTAGCATATTGGATGCAGTCAGCTTCCATGGTTAACCAATAATACCCAACCCTTAACATCTTCTTGGACATAGCATAACCATTGGCATGAGTTCCGAAGGTCCCCTCATGAATTTCCTGTAGTAACATGTCCGCTTCCCGTTTATCAACACATCTGAGCAGAACCATGTCGTGATTTCTCTTGTATAACACACCATTACTGATAAAGAATTTGGACGCCAGTCTTCTCAATGTTTTCTTGTCCAGACCAGTAGCACCATCGGGATACTCTTGTTTGACGAGATAGTTCTTGATATCATGAAACCAAGGCTTTTCATCCACCTCAACTTCCTCGACCACCTGACAATAAGCGGGCTCAACTTTGCGCTCAATATGGATAAGAGGTGCTTCATTAACGAATTTAACTTTCCACATGGATGCTAACATGGCTAAAGCATCAGCAACGTGATTCTCGGATCTAGGAACATGCTCGAACTCTATCTCGTCGAAATACTTGATCAGCTCAATAATGTAATCCTTATAAGGGATTAACTTCTCATTCTTCGTTTCCCATTTGCCTTGTACCTGGTAAATAACCAAGGCTGAGTCACCACTTACTTTAAAAAGTTTGATTCGGAGGTGAATCGCTGCTTCGAGGCCAAGAATACATGCTTCATATTCTGCGACGTTATTAGTACACTCAAAGTCCAACCTTGCTATAAATGGAGTGAATCCACCCTTTGGGTTCATCAAAACGGCGCCTATACCATGCCCATTGAAATTCGAGGAACCATCAAACATCATCCTCCACCAAAGACCTGGTTCTGGACCTTCGCTCGGATCTGGCTCTTCACAATCTCTTTTAATCAACAAGATATCCTCATCAGGAAAATCAAACTTAAAAGGTTCATAATCTTCAACTGGCTGGTCTGCAAGATAATCAGATAAAATACTACCCTTAATCGCCTTCTGGGGTACATACTGGATGTCATATTCGGATAACAACATGTGCCAACGGGCTAGCTTCCCGGTTTGAGCAGGTTTTTCAAAAATATACTTGATCGGATCCATTTTAGAAATCAACAAAGTGGTATGACAGACCATATATTGCCGAAGGCGCCTAGCGGCCCATGCCAATGCACAACAAGTTTTCTCCAATGGTGAGTATCTGTTTTCACAATCGGTAAACTTTTTACTCAGGTAATAAATCGCATGTTCCTTTCTTCCAGTCTCATCATGTTGTCCAAGCACACAACCCATAGACTTCTCAAAAACGGTAAGGTACATAAACAACGGTCTTCCAGGTACGGGAGGAATCAGAATAGGGGGATCTTGCAAATAACCCTTAATCTTCTCAAACGCCTTCTGACAATCGGGGTTCCACTCAACCGTCTGCCCCTTGCAAAGTAACTTGAATATCGGCTCACATGTAGCGGTCATGTTAGAGATAAACCTGGAAATATAATTCAAACGTCCCAGAAAACCTCTAACTTGCGTCTCGGTTCGCGGAGCTGGCATATCTTGAATGGCCCGGACTTTGTCAGGATCCACCTCAATCCCTCGCTGGCTAACAATGAAACCAAGCAATTTTCTAGATCTGACACCGAAGGTACATTTAGCAGGATTCAATTTCAACTGATATTTCCTGAGTCGTTCAAACAATTTCACCAAATGGTCTAGATGTTCCTCCTCACTCTGAGACTTAGCTATCATATCGTCCACATACACCTCGATCTCCTTGTGCATCATATCATGGAAAAGAGCGGTCATAGCGCGTTGGTAAGTTGCCCCCGCGTTCTTTAAACCGAAGGGCATGACTTTGTAGCAGAAGGTCCCCCAAGGAGTAATGAAAGTAGTCTTTTCTCGATCGTCGGGATCCATCTTGATCTGATTATAGCCAGAGAACCCATCCATAAATGAAAACAACGCAAAACTGGCTGTATTGTCTACAAGTGTATCAATATGTGGCAGAGGGAAGTCGTCTTTCGGACTTGCTTTGTTCAGATCCCTGTAATCCACACATATCCTAACTTTACCGTCCTTCTTAGGCACTGGCACAATGTTGGCAACCCACTCTGGATATTTTGCGACTGCCAAGAAACCTGCATCCAACTGCTTTTTAACCTCATCTCTAATCTTCAAAGCCATGTCGGGTCTCGTTCTTCGAAGCTTTTGTTTGATAGGCGGACAATCCGGCTTAAGTGGCAACTTGTGAACAACAATATCCGTGTCTAGGCCCGGCATATCTTGATACGACCACGCAAACACATCAATATATTCTTTTAACAACTCAATCAACCTCGGTTTGACCTCTGTCCCAAGCATTGCACCAATCTTGACCTCTTTCTTGTTCTCATCTGTACCGAGATTAATTAAGTCCACCTGCTCTTTATACGGTTGAAGCTCTGTGTACTCGTACTCAATCAATCTTGTCAGTTCAGCGGGTACTTCAAAATCTTCTTCACCCTCGTCCTCCGCTTGATTGATGGGTGCATCCCAGTCAGGAGTGTCAGTAAAGTCATTGGATCCAACAAGGTTTACGATGTCTCTGCATGATGGAAGGCTTACTTAATTAAAATGCTCGAAGATATGCAAGATAAGGAATGAAATGCTGTTTTTTTTTTGTTTTATTTTTTGGAAGAAAGGTTGCCAATTTCATTTTTAAAGGTGAAAACGAAAAACGCAAATGAAACAAAGTGGAATTGAACAAAATGCCTTTATTAATATCCTTTTTGAAATGAAAGGTGGCCCAATAAAGCGACCCTATAGCCTTGGGCAGAGCTACGGATTTTTATTTGAAAATGTAAATGAAACTTTAAAAAAAAATTACTTTGACAAGGGAAAAATAACAGGGATCTCTACGGCCTCCCAGTTGTTCAAAACTGCATCACCCTTAAACACCAGGTTGCTCAGCTCTTCATTTTCCTCACAGTCACCGATGGCATTGACTTGGAAACCTCCGCTGACAAATACCTCTTGGATAACCTTCGGACGCCCTTCGATAGTTGTGGCAGCTCCATTCTGAGTTGGTTTGTAACCCAACCCAGAGCGATCAGTCTTGGTCTTGACATCAATTACCTCTCCCCAACCTTCAGGAATGCCCCTGTCAATTGTTGATTTGGTACTCTTCAGAGATGCAAAAGATGGATTACCCTGACCCACTGTCTCTTCGACTTCCAGCAGCACAGCATTGGCGATCTCAAGTGCTTGAAAGGAGATTTCTAAAGCATTCTCATCGGCCTCGATGTAACGGAAAGAAGACAAGTTACTGCCCCAGCGGCATGAATCCACGGCCTTCCAAGTAAGCAGTTGTAATTGGGATTAATGTCCATGACTTGAAACGTGATATTAAAAACTTGCGGACCAATTAGGATAGGAAGCTCAACCTCCCCCATTACCGACCAGCGAGAACCATCGAAAGCCTTGACGATCAAAGGAGTAGGTTTCAACACAGTCTCTTTGAAAACCAACTTATCAAGAACCCTCTTGGGTAGAACATTCAGAGAAGAGCCGGTGTCTACTAGTACTCTTGCTAAATTGTCCTCCTGACATTTCACCGATATATGTAAAGCACGATTATGATTCGGACCTTCCTTCGATAACTCTTTGTTGCTGAAACTAAGGGTGTTACAGGCGGTCAAATTGGCAATCACACTATCAAACCGACTGGTGCTGATATCTTGATCCACATGTGCTTGAGTCAAAACTTTCTGCAAGGCCATCCTATGAGCGGGTGAACTCATCAACAGTGATAAAATCGAAATCTTGGAAGGAGTCTGATGAAGTTGGTCGATAACTTTATAGTCACTTTTCTTGATGATCCTCAAAAACTCAGCATCTTCATCATTCGTAACAGCTCCCTTACCTTTGTCTTTGGCAGGAACAGGGATACTAGTGGTTTCCTTAGGTGGAACCTCATTGGAACGGGGAGTATACACACGGCCACTGCGAGTCATCCTGCTTGCCTCTGCGATATTGGTCACAGTGTCCTTAACTTCTTCATTTGGAATAACTTTCCCAGACTCCTTGTCAATCATCGTCACGTCGTATTTCCAAGGCACAGCTTTAGGATCACTGAAAGGAAACGGACCTGGTTTTCGAATAACTATTGGCCTAGACGACTTTGGTATATCGAACACGAGATTGGCAGAACCTGCCCCTGATAAATTAAACACTGGTACCTTTCCCTTTGATCCAGGCTGATGGAAGACTGGCTCAACCACAGCGACCTCATCATTCTTGGATTGGCTTGTCACTTGTAAAACACCCTCATTAATCAACCTCTGAACATCATTCTGAACCAACACACAACCCTTAATACTGGCTTCACAACTTACGCATGCAACGTGGGAAGTATCTACCAAACCAGCTTCAAACAGTTTCGAATGGAACATTTTGAGAGGAGTCTTAATCTGTACAACGTCAAGGACATAACCTTCCTCCGAATCGGCACTAATGGCATTGACACTCTCATGGTTAGGAAAAGGGTTCTTCTTAACATTTGGTTGAGGGTCTTCAAATGACAAAATCTTCTTTTCCAATAAATCCCTGACAAGATTTTTGAGAGCATAGCAATTCTCCAGATCATGACCCGGCGCACCCTCATGAAATAAACAATGAGCGGCGGCGTTGTAATTGGCGGGTAGAGGATTAGGAGGCGGACCCAAAGCCCGAGTAGTGATCAGACCTTGCTTGACCAAAGAGGGGTACAACTCGGTGAAAGTCATCGGAATCGGCGGACAAGGCTTATACGTTCTTCTGTTTGGAACATTCTGGCGAGGAGCCGGACTCTTTGGCTGTTGAGGAGCGGGAGCGTTGGGTGCCTGTAGATAGTTGATAGGAGGCGGATAAACAGGAGGTTGTTGCATAGGTTGATACATAGGAACCTGTTGCTTGAAAGAAGGTGTAATAGCTGCCACATAGGGTTGTTGAGCATATTGGATTGGGTACCCTTGAGGTTGAGCATAACCTTGCGGATATCGATAAAAGTGTTCTCTTGGTCTGCCAGAGGATATAGCATTAGTCTCGCCCTCTTTTTTCTTCTGGGAGCTATACGGAGGTTTCTTCGGCTGATCCTTAGAAGCACCATGATTACTTGTCATTTTACCACTTTTCATACCCAATTCAATCTTGACACCCACAGCAACAATGTCAGAGAAATTTGAAGTCACACTACCCACCATTCTCTCGTAAAATTCTGGACGAACCGTATCGACAAACCAATCAGCCAACTCTTTCTCGGTCAAAGGAGGTTCTACCTGCGAAGCAATCTCTCTCCACCTTTGAGCGTACTCTTTGAATGACTCAGAATTCTTTTGTGACATACTCAACAACTGTCTTCTGTCAGGAGCCAGATCCATATTGTACTTGTAGTGTTTGATGAAAGCGTCAGATAAATCTTGGAAACTCTTAACGCGAGACTGGTCCAAAGTTAAATACCACTTGGAAGAAGCACCCTTCAAACTATCTTGGAAGCAATGAATCATCAGTTTATCATTCTCAACATGGGCAGCCATTTTGCGATAATACATGATCAGATGACTTTTAGGACAGGTGGCACCTTCATAACGATCGAAGCTCAGAGTTTTGAACTTCGGGGAAATAACCAAACCCGAGACCAAACAAACATCCCTTGCAGCAGTCCCAAAAATTTGATCGCCCTCTACTTTTTTCAATCTCTGGACGATGGTGTTTACTTCCTCACGAAGCTTATCATGTTTCTCATAACCTTCAACATTCTCATCAAGATTATCAAAAACTGTCTCATTGAAATACGGTTGCGCACGAGTGTGTACAACGGGTGGTGCAAAGATAGGATCCCCCCTAGAAACTTCAGAAAATAAAGGCACTGCTTGCTGAACAGGCTGGTTAATTGGAACAGTGGCTTGAGGAGGCACAAAACCGGGAGCAAGACCATAAGGTGGGTCCCTTGCTACGGTCACACTTGGTGGAGGGTCCACAGTAACGCCGGTAATCTCGGAAACAACAGTGGGCTGGGTATCCATCTTAGCATTCATGACATGTAACAATTCCATCATACGCCCCATACCCCCTCGAAGGTCTTCAAGTTCATTGCTAAGGCGATCAATTTCTTTTGCCTGATCCTCCATTCTCTTTCGAGTTTGAGCTCTGGTGTTGTACTGGTGCCGAGAACTCAGGGTGACGAAACTGGAAGGCGAGAGAACCGAACATGAGAAAACGGAAGACACATGCAATGCAAGAAAGTAAATGATGCTATGATGCAAATGAAGATTTCATGGAATTCAAACATTTACGAATGTCGTGGGGTACCAAAGAAATCTTTTTCTTGTTTTTTCATTTTATTTTCTTATTTACGGTATCCCGCGATATCCATAAAGGATATTTGAACTCCATGAAATGCAATGAGATGCTTTATGGATGCAATGCATGAAAACACACAAAGTCCTAGGTTAAAGGAACGTGAGCGGAGTCAAGGTCTACCCATCCCAAAAGGAGTGTACTATAGGTTAGTTGTACCTGCCGAACAAGGTTCTACAAAGTGCCCAAAGTCATCAACCCATCTTTCGGATATTATCAACCTTCCGACTGACTCAGGGGTTAATAATATTCTCAAGAGAACCTCTTTTGAGTGTAGTATCGCGTAGCAGCCGTTGTAAGATTACTCCCACATAGCTCCCGCACTACGTCCTAAATAAGGCCGAGGTGGTGTCAAGGTACTACGGTCCTCAATATCACAGACTCCAATCGACCATGGAAAAAGTTTTTGCGATTACTCGTTCAACCGAACCATTTTCGAAAGGGTCTCAACTGAGCGGAGATTCTCGAATCAGCTTGGTCGGGATTCACTCCCTATAAGCCTCATCGAATATATCCCCATCCTATAATAATGTCACTAGTCCGGGCGTAGGACTTATCTCACAGCACAAGGAACAATCCCACAATCAAAGCACAAATATATACATGCAAATGAATAATAACAGATAGTAATAAATATGAACAAGTTAGGGATAACCCTCAAAAGTTTAGGAGTCCCCAGTGGAGTCGCCATTTTCTGTTGTGGTGGAAATAGGATCACAAACTATTTAATGAGTTTGAATCACGATTCAATTCACAACCACTCTTTGATTTATCCGAAGGAAAAGGTCAAAAGAGGGAAAACCTATTTTTGCGTCGTAAACACGACGCGGGGAGATTCTAGGATCCGGGGGTTGGTTAAGGTTAGGGAAGGTATTAGCACCCTAAACTTCTGTAGTACTCTACAGGAACCTTTTGTTCAAATGTTTACTATTTGCTTTATTCATTTGCTTAAGGTATATGTACAAAAGGATTAAAAGTGAGAAAAGAGACCTAAGGGGTTAATTCTAAGTTTACTCGGCAAGACATCGCATCTTGTGCCTACGTATCCTTACGGGAGTGGAATCAGAGTAATCGTAGTTCCCCTCAATAGGGAGGTTAGAGACTTCTTGACTGTGGTCAAGGTCTCAAGGGAATAAACACATCTTAAGGACACGCTTACGTGGAGTGTAGGAACTCCAAATCTTTACGTTGAAATGTTAAGTTGTAATTAGGGTTAAATTAGGGATTCCACGGCGGGAAACCCTAAAAATGAGCGCGGCGGCTCTTTGACCTAATGCTAGGGGTAAAATTGTAATTTTGCCTGCGGCGAGGCATTTGTGAAAATTAGGGTTTGTAAGGGTTGAGGGTGAGGACTATTGACACGGCGGTCAAAAGCTAGACCTAATTCCTTCGGCAGTGTGTGTGCAATGTGACAGAAATATCGATGAAGGTGTGAGATAATTGAATTGCAAGCAGGGAATAAAATAGGAGTTAAAGCCATGCAAACAGAAATTTAAAGGCAGAAATTTAAAGCGCGATTATTAGATTCGCGAGGTTACATATGAGGAACAGTTACAATATGATAATGAACTTTGGGTGAAAAAAATAAGATGACATAAATAATAATAAACGTAATGAGCTGCAAAACGAACAAATGATGTTAGTGGGCAGAGTTAAGCGGCAGTCAAATGAGTTACGAGAAGATGCAAATTTGAGATTTTATTATTGTTTTATTTAATATTAACTTGCAAAAGGATTTAATTTTAAAAAATGTTTTTTTTCAAAAAGAGTTTTATTTTTGAATATTTCTAAGAAAAGTTCTTTCTTATTTTCATTTAAAAAAAGAGTTTTTATATTTTTATATTTACAAAAATTTTATATTATATTAAAAAAAAGTTTTAATTTTTATTTTAAAAAGAGGTTTTTTAATTTTATTAAAAAAAAATTTTGTTTATTTATAATATTTACACAAAAGAAATTTTTTAAAACTATTTTCTTAAATTATAAAACAATTTAAAAATAATTTAAAAACATAATTTAAAAAACAAAATAAAAAAACATAAAACATAAAGGGGTTGGGCCGGTCATCACATCCGGACCCAACCCAGTTGTTAGTCATGAACAACATGTTTCTAGGGTTTTATCCCAGAGAAACTCGCGGCGCCGTTTCACCCTTTCTTCATCATCTCTCTCTCGTCTTTCTTCTTCCTCGCGCCGTGATCATCTTCTTTCCTGAAACAAAACATGAACAATAAGAACATGTGAGATAACGCATGGTGGTTTACATTTGTTTTAGCCGATGATGTTTGAAGCTGAGGCTGCGGAGTTGATTGCCCGCCGTTTGTAGTGAACGGCGAAGGAGATCTCCTCGTCGATGCTTCGTTCGTGGTTCTATGAGGTTTGTTCGTCGAGGGCGGAGACGATGATGAAGGCTCCGGTCCTTCTGAGTCTCGGACGCCTAGGGTTTTCGCGATCTCCTTCCTTCGTTAGGGTTTCGCTCGAGATCTTCCTCTTCTCTCTTTCTCGTGGCTACCAGTTAGGGTTTGTACGCGATTCCTCCTCCTTCTATCAGGTTGTATCTTCCCTTTTATATATACTTTGATTTACCTTTTGGGCTTTCAATCTGTGTTGGGTTTGCGTTACTCTGAGATTTGATTTCGTGTTGATTCGATTTGATTTTGATTTTGATTTTTTCAGATGCTGATTGGACCATGTTCCCTCTTTTAGAACCTGATTGGGATTTTGGTGAGATTGAATTTCATTTTTCTGATATGAATCCGATACTGATGGAACTCTGTTTCCTCTTTTAGAATTCGATTGGGGTTTTGACGCGATCCTGGTTTCATCTAACATTGATTGGATTTCATTGGATCCGAAATTAATTTGTTTGACTGATCTGTATTGATTCGTTTGATTTCGAACTGATTCGTTTTTTGACTGATTTGTTTAATGGATTCAGATTGAGTTCCAATGGGGATGTTTCCTGATACATTTGGATCTGACTCGAAACCTTCCATTTCCAGATTCGATTTTGTTTGATCATTTTCTGATGTGGATTGGATTGCCTTTGAATTCACTTGATCTGCTCGATATCTGAATTAATTCGTTTGTTTGATTTCGTTTGGATTCTCTAATCAGTTTGTTTTGCTGACACGAATTCTTTTCCTGATGCAGTTAGCTTTTCCTCTTCTTCTTTCAGAGAGGGCTGATGCTACGGCTTCGGTCGAATCAAAATCTGCCGGGAAAGGTATACGGCAATGATGACACCGTTCTGAGCCTTCGAGGGATGTTCTTCGACGATGTTGCGGTTGCTTTCTGCTGGTTGGTTTCGATGCTCAGTGGTGACTGTGAGCTGGGCCATGATGCTGATTAACTGAGCCGTGTGCGACCGATACGAACTGTTATGGTTTTGTGCACTTGTTTATCTCATGAACTGACATGTTTATGTTAGATTATTCTTGTTCGTTCTGGTACAATTCATGCCATGATTTTGTGATGTGGCGTATTCTTGAACTAATATGGACTTCGACTCTTTTGTGCAGTTTTGGCAGGTTGATTGAATTGGTGATGATGATTGGCTATGATGTTGATGTCCTGAACCATGTGTTTGGTAGTTTGTTTTTCCAATGTGCTTGCACATTTGTCCTATCTCGCTTTCTGTCATGGTTATGTGCTGTGATTCGGTGCTGTGATTTGGTGTAGTGATTTGGTGTAGTCCCTCACTTATGTATTGCTTGCCATTGCAACTGGTTCGAATGGGGACTTGCCTTTAACTGATGCTACTGAACCTTTTGATACTTTGTTCTATGTAATTTTGATGCAGCTTCGGTTGTGTGTCTCGTTTTTCTGTTCTGTTCTGCATTGTTGCAGTTTGATGCCTATGGCAACTTATGAATCGTTTTGGGTTTTGAGTTCTGAATGCTGAACCTGGTATTGATGTGTTTGTGGAGTTTCAGGTGTTGGAAGTTTCGGAACCAAAGTGACTCAAACCTGCCGGCATCCGGGTCTGAGTTCAATCTTGCCTATGTTGCCTTATTCTCGTATCAGTTTGGAAATCCAATCGCGGCAAAACGAATCAGTCCTACTTCTTTTATTACTTCTATCTCTCGGATGTCCCGTAACGATAAGAACAGGTGTTACCTGACCTGACGCCCACGGCGCGGATCGGTAACGGGGGGTAGGACGCAGCTTCGGTTGTGCCACTCCCGGCACTCGATGATGACATTGTTCTGAGAGTGTCAAAAACAACTCCTAACCTTTTTCTATACTGTTTTTTTTGTTTTGATGTGCAGGTGAATATGGAGATTCTGCGGCGAAGCTTGAAGACAGCATGAAGACACTTAGGAACCTTTAGGATTTAGGATAGATACTTATTGTAAATGAAACCTCTTTTAAACCAAGTTCAAATTCACTTATCAATTTGTAAACTATAAATATTTATGAAATGAAATTCAACAAATATTCATATTTACTTTCTCAGTTGTAAATTCAGAACCATTTAAATTCCCTCTTGAGTAGTAACTTATAAGTACTTATGAACACAAAGTTCAAACTTACTTCTCCTTTGCCTTTTATAAATGATATCCCGCCATATGATTATATTCAAACGAATTCAAATTAAAATCTCGTTGATCACATCACTTAAAATAACCTTAACAGTATCCACTTCCTTTTCAACCCAACCTCATCTTATTAAGAGGAAACAAAATTGTTTTTAGAAATGTTTCAACATCAAACAAAGCACGGCCCCGAGTCCAATCATATTTCTGACAAAACATACCGGCACCTTGATCCCAGTGGCAAATAAATGCCTCAGAACTTAATAACAGCCCGTTTTCAAGGAATTAGTAGAATTTGCGTAAAA
The DNA here is from genome assembly GCA_963859935.3 of Lathyrus sativus. Taxonomy (NCBI): domain Eukaryota; kingdom Viridiplantae; phylum Streptophyta; class Magnoliopsida; order Fabales; family Fabaceae; genus Lathyrus; species Lathyrus sativus. Next base: position 215,806,022 of record OZ012736.1, on the reverse strand, counting down.
TGACCAAAATACCCCTGGAACCAAATCTGCAAAACAAAACACCTTCATAACTTGTTAGTGATTAGCAAATGTACATATGAGATGCTATGCGAAATGACTGACTAAATATAAGGGTAAAATTTGGGGTATTACACAATGGGAAACTCTGAAGTCGGCAACTGAGATTAGAAGCTTTTTGGGACTTGCTGGTTATTACAGAAGGTTTATTGAAGGTTTTTCTAAGTTGGCCCTTCCATTAACTAAGTTGACTGGTAAAGGGAAAACTTTTGTGTGGGATGCTCAATGTGAAGCAGGTTTTATACAGTTAAAGAAGAGGTTGACGTCTGCTCCGGTGTTGACCTTGCCTACCACAAAAGAACCGTTTGTTGTATACTGTGATGCTTCTAAGTTTGGTTTGGGAGGTGTACTCATGCAGGGTAACAAAGTAGTTGCTTATGCGTCATGACAGTTGAGAATCCATGAGAAGAATTACCCTACACACGATTTAGAACTTGCTGCTGTTGTTTTTGTGCTGAAGATTTGGAGACATTATCTATATGGTTCAAGATTCGAGGTGTTCAGTGACCATAAGAGTTTGAAGTACCTGTTTGACCAAAAATAACTGAACATGAGACAGCAAAGGTGGTTAGAACTGTTAAAATACTTTGATTTTGGTTTAAAATACCATCCGGGAAAGGCCAGTGTTGTAGGTGATGCCTTAAGCCGCAAGACTTTGCATATGCCGACAATGATAGCCAAAGAGTTGGAATTGATTGAGCAATTCAGAGATCTGAGTTTAGTTTGTGAAGTGACACCGAAGAGTGTAAAGTTGGGCATGTTAAAGATTAATAATGACTTTCTGGACAACATCAGAGAAGCTCAGAAATTAGATGTGAAGTTGGTAGATTTAATGCCCGGGGTGGATCATTCGGAAAATAATGATTATCAGTTGGATGCGCAAGGCATGTTGAGATTTTGTGGCCCTATTTGCATTTCTGATAGTGCAAATATGAAGAAAACAATTCTGGAGGAGGATCACAGAAGTAAGTTGAGTATTCATCCAGGAGCGACGAAAATGTATAGTGATTTGAAGAATCTGTTTTGGTGGCCTGGTATGAAGCGTGATGTAGCCCGATTTGTTTACGCATGTTTGACTTGTCAAAAGTCGAAAGTTGAGCACCAGAAACCTGCTGGGTTGATGCAACCGTTAGAGATTCCAGAATGGAAATGGGACAGCATTTCGATGGATTTTGTAACGGGTTTTCCGAAAACTCTGAGAGGATGTGATTCTATTTGGGTGATTGTTGATAGGCTTACAAAGTCAGCTCACTTTATTCCTATTAACATCACCTTTCCAGTATCGAAGTTGGCAGAGATTTATGTCAGAATAGTTGTTAAGTTGCATGGTATTCCGTTGTGTATTATGTCGGATAGTGATCTGAGGATTACTTCTGAATTTTGGAAGAGTCTGCAAGAAGCATTAGGTTCCAAGTTGAGGTTGATTTCAGCATACCATCCTCAAACAGATGGTTAGACCGAACGAACTATTCAGTCTTTAGAGGATTTGCTGAGGGCATGTGTTTTGGAGGAAGGCGGTTCATGGGATACCTACCTTCCGTTGATAGAGTTTACTTATAATAACAGTTACCACTCTAGTATCGAAATGGCATCGTTCAAAGCTTTGTATGGTCGGAGATGTAGGACTCTGTTGTGTTGGTATGAATCCGGGGAGAGTGTGGTACTCGGACCGAAATGGTTTTGGGAGACAACGGAGAAGGTGAAGTTAATTCGAGAAAAGATGAAAGCTTCACAGAGTAGGCAGAAAAGTTATCATGATAAGCGCAGAAAGGAGTTAGAATTTGAAGCTAGGGATCAGGTGTTTTTGAGAGTCACACCTATGACTGGAGTTGGTAGGGCTCTGAAATCTAAGAAGCTTACCCCTTGTTTCATTGGTCCGTACTAGATATCGGACAGAATTGGAAATGTTGCGTATCGAGTGGTGTTGCCGCCTAATTTGTCGAAACTGCACGATGTATTCCATGTGTCACAGCTCCAAAAGTATATCTTAGATCCGTCGCATGTCATTCCTATGGACGATGTGCCAGTACGTGACAATCTTACGGTGGAGACGATGCCTACACGCATTGATGATCAGGAGGTGAAGATGTTAAGAGGAAAAGATATTGCTTTGGTTAAAGTGGTCTGGTTGGGAGCTGCTGGCGAAAGCTTGACGTGGGAAGTGGAAAGCAAGATGTGAGAGTCTTACCCTGAGCTGTTTGATCGAGGTAATTTCGAGGACGAAATTCTTTTAAGTTTGGGGGAGTTGTACCGCCAGTTCATTTTAAATTAAATTATTTATGAATTGTTGGTGTACTTTTATGTGGGAGTGTGTCTGAGAGCGTTCGTGGGTGTCCTAAAAGTATAGGAAATCATTTAATAAAATATAGAGTTTAATAATAACATAATATAATCAATAATGATGATAATTTAATAATTAGTATTATTATTATTATTATTATTATTATTATTATTAGTGGATGGAATAAGTGAAATAGGGGAGTTATTAGAGAAGTTGTGGGGAAAAGAGGAAAAACACGATAAACTGCTCAGAACCAAAATTAAGGAGAAAGGTTGAGGAGAAGGAGCAAAAAGGAAAAAAGGAATGTGGCTGGAGGAAAGTGAGAACATAGGAATTAACCGCCGGAGGGAATTCAAGGTAGTCGCAGAAGAGTCACCGGAGAGCAAACCGGAACCGGGAGTTTAGAGTTGTCCTTAATCCAAAGGTAAGGGTGGGGTTCAATTCTATAACTATGGGTATGATCAATATCATGAAGAGAATTGAATCATGGGGTTAGTTCCCGTAGGTTGAGAAATATTAAGGGTTAATGTTTGTCTGTGCATGAATTGGTGTTTTATGCCATTAGTTCTATGTAATAATATTGGGAAACTGTGCCGACACGCGCTAATTTCCCATTTGTTGAGAGGGTTGTTATGGTGTCCTTATTTGATTATATTATGTTGAAAATTATGGTTACGTGACTCGTATGAAATTGTGATGCTTCGGCTATGGACAATTTGGTTGTAGGCTTAATGCCTTGTTACGTAGTTGTTGTGGTTGTGTTGTAGTCCATAAAAGTTGCATCTCATAGCATATCATCCTGGTTGGCCTGTACTGGCGTTGGTTGTGCCTGTATTGGCGGCCTATAATGGCAATTAAATTGGTTGTGGAGTGCTCCTCCAAATTGGTACCACATGCATATGCATAGTTGAGTCGCATAGTGTCGCGTCGTTATGTGGTTGTAAGTGAAGATGGGTTGCTGAATTGCTCGTTAATTATTGTGAATATGAACGATAAGTTCCTGATATTGGTTGTCGATATTATTTGGAAAACTGCGAGAATCTTAATTGCCGTGATATAATCCTGACATGACTTTTATCATGCCTTACGTTATAATTTTGATATCTCACCCTTTACGTTGTATGTTACCTCCGTTGGTGGTAATTTGCAAGTAACTCGGAATAAAGTGTCGTTTTTCGTTTAAGGTATCGTGGGTCGCTCTGATACGTAGCACTCTTGGGGGGAGGAATGATTGATGTTATTGTTTTAATTGAATTCCTTGTTGTTGAATTATATTAAGTACTTCTCAAATAAATTGGTTGTTTTCGGACAGTTCCAAATGTTGGTTGGATGCATATTTAAGATACTAAATGTTTTGTTGCAGGTGTATGTTATCTGTTAAGGTGAAATTGTGACACCTCTGGTGTGTCCCAGAATTTGTGAGTGTGACGGTCGTCACCACTCCATGACGCTCGTCATGACCGTCACGGTTGTGACATCCATGACGGTCGTCATGACCACCACGGTCGTGCCAGTTCCTTACGACCGTCATGATATCTGTTTTGTGCACTCTGATTGTTGTTTTTCTTATTTATCCGGTGGGTTAGAATGGGGTGTTACAGCGTCGGCTGAAAATCAGGATAAAAATGCCAACTCTTGGTACCATTTTAAAGATCTTTTCATGTAGAATACGAATCCATCCTTAGTTTTTCAAAAAGGTTCTCAAAACATGAAGAAAACAAGCCACAAAAATTTAACACTCCAACTGAAAATGGTTCAAACAAGCATGAAAAGTATCCAAACATTGCCTACGCAAAGTAGGTCTTCAGATGCACCCAGAGTGATCTTAAATGTGTGCCTAAAATGGGAGATTCAGAAGGTGGAAAATTACCTAACGGAGCTGCTCTGTTGGCCCTTCAAACCTTGTGCAGGCTTTACTCTAAAGCTCCTAATCCATCCCTTATGCTTCAGTGATGATGAAATGAACCAGAAATGGGAGGAAAACTCAGTGAGGAATCAAATTCGACGAGAGAGAAAATTCTGAAATTTTTTTTTTGGAAAATGCTCTTCCTTGCAGCTACTCCACCTATGATCAATTAAGGTTTGCTCACAGCTTAGATATGAAGGCTTTTGGGGAGTTCATGCAGACCCATGTTGAGTGATTTGTTTGATTTCACACTTTTTCCAAAAACATCCAAGTATAGTGTACACATGGGTTTGAGGTTTTATGACTCATTCCACTCACTCTTGCGGATCATGTGGGGGTGAAGAAAGGAATAGTGTCATTTAGAGAATTGGAAATGAGTTTGAATATGGTTTTCGACAATTACCTCATATGGTGTGATATTTGAAAAATGTAATGACATGTTGGTTTATGTTGGCTCATTTTGGGTAAGGAGTATCATGCACATGATATGATGATGGTAAGGCATCAAAAGTTCAAAAACTACTTCATTTGGTGACTTAAAATGGAAAGAAATCAAACTAGGTCCAAAAAGTCAAGCTCTCATGCTTAATATGGCTCAATGGTCTCATAAATCATCAAAGGTTATGGAAATTGAGATCAAGATGATGTTAAGATCATATGACACAAATTTCATGTTTGTTGAAAATGGATTTGAGGTCTTGAAGTAGATGAACTTAGTCTTTGAAATAAATGACCTAAAACTAGGTTTCCAAAATTGCCCTTGACTTGTGAAGACCATAACTAGAGCTCCACACATGAGAATGATGATTTCTATCACTTTTTGGAAAGCTAAGACAATGATGAACAACTCTCATGTTTGTTGAAAAATGAGGCAGAGCTTGGTTCCATGTGAAAAGTGCCTTGGAAGTGAGTTAACTTTGAATACCTCTAAATTCCCTTCATTTTGTGACACCAACTTGTAGACACCATAACTAGAGATGTATTAATCCAATGGATTATTTCTTGTACTCAAAATAAATATTGAAAGATGATGAACAAGTCTCATGTTTGTTAGAAAATGAGATATGACTTGTACCATAGTGAATTTTACTTTTTGAAGTTAGGTACCAAAAGGGGATTTTACACTTAGAACCAACTACAACCCTAATTTAGTAACTTCTTGAACTCTTGGATCTTCTTGACTTAATCTCAACATGACATTTGATATGGCTTATGATTACTTCTCATGGCTTCAATGATCAAGAACCAAACCTTGAGCTCTCTCAAATCTACAGTTGACTTTTGTTGACCAGATGAAACCCTAACACCTTATCCATTAACTGAGGTTCTTTCAAATAATTTATGTGATCATACCAAATCCATAGAGGACCCCTAGGGTAAACAATGAGCTTTTGGACCACATATCAATCAAGGAGAATACCTCATGTGCTTCTACTTGTCCTCAAGATAAGAAATGATACCCCTACACAAACTTTCTCCTCTCAAGGAGCTTTGAGACCCAACTATGATAATGATGAACTCTTGATGACCTGAAAATGTACCCTTGCTTGAACTTGAACATGAAATTTCTCTCTTGAATGGAATCTACAACCTCTTGATCCCTTGTTTAGAACCAATGTTATGCACAAATGTAAATGCTAAATGCTATGAAACATAAGCCAAGATAGGAGAAAAGGTTGGGCAAATTTTGGGGTGCAACACTAGGCAAGTGAGAAATAAACCACTTGTTGAGCAAAGTTGTACAACATGAGAATTGCCCAAGATCATACACTTTCCGAGGATGGATGGTGATATATGTATCTGCCAGCAGGGTGTTCACAGGATTCTTAATGATGAAGAGTCAGATGGCCTCTTCACTGATGAATTCGTCACAACATGGGAAAAGGTACAAACCGTAGATTAGGAATGCTAGGATTGCTTTGAAGATTCCCAGATTTCTGTTATCGTAATGAAATTCATCCATTTCCATGAATGGTCTCACTTCCATTTCAGAGAAACCACTCCTAGCTACCAATTCAGCGGGTAACTCTGTTGGCCTGATGTACAATTCCTTGGCAAGGTCTCTTCTTTTTGGCTTTTCATAGTAAGTTTTGAAGGTAAAGGGAATCCTTAAGTAAGCAGAGTACTCTTCTATTGTTGGGGGAAACTGGAAATCTGGAAAGATAAAACAATGATATACTGGATCATAGAACTCGATGAGTGCTTGCATCATGTCCTCGTTGACTCGAGTGTTGAGTAGTGGCAGAAGATCTCCGTACTTTGCGATGAAAGTGGCGGGATTCCTAACAAGGCCTGCCAGGATCCTGAGATTGCCCAATCTTAGGCTTAGAAATGGAAACCTGCTTCGTTGTTCCATATCAATGCATGCGAAATAAAAAATTTGAATTTCCTTTAATGGTTAGTAAAATGCAAAGATGCAATGCAAATGCGACTGGTTTTACAAAACTCAGAAGATCAATTGCGCCAAACCCTTATTTCATTCATTATTGAAAAAGTTACAACTTTTGAGACACAATACAAGAAGCCTAAGTTACATCAAGAAACTAGGTCTCATGGTTTAAACTAAGAACTTCAGATGCGAGGCCTCTTCAACTTCTTCAGAATTGCATTCTCCATCACCAATTTATCCATTATTCCTTTCCAGGCTCCAGAGGTTGGAGGGATATTTGAGTATTCATGAATGCTTTGAGTGGGCTTGATACTGGAGAAAAATAAATTCTCCTTTATGGCTTCCCCATCAATCACTCGTTGTTCGAGCCAGTCTATCAATTTATCTTTTTCATGTACTTCTCTGATGAGCCTTGTTGTTTCAGAAGAAAGCGCATGATACTTTCCTTCCCAAGTATCCCTCTCAAGCTGAGCTCTTGTAAGTAACTCTTGGTATTCCTCCATCTTCTGAATGGGAATGACGGAGGATGACGACGCGATGACAATCTGTGTGTTCTTTTCTAGAAGATATGGCATATTCAAATCCCTTGCTCTAGATCGGACCCATTAAGTGAATGGTTCAAAAGCTACACAGTTTCTTTTTCCCAGGTCTGCTTTTGTCTTCTTCTGGATGTTCTCCCAAGCATCAACTGTGTTGTTTCTTGTATTTTTTGCTACTTCAGTTTTGAGATAAAAGAAACCGGATAAGAGCACATTCGTGGGTTTATCTTTCATCGGAGTGGTATATTTGGGAAGCTTCTGCAATGATCAAAATAGACTCCTCTATCGCAGGCGGGATTGTGCCAATGAATATCAGCTTGTGTTAAAGATATTATCCTCTGAGATCATCTCCATCCATTGGGATTCTCTTTGAAAGCGTCAATTTTCGGCAAACGGTTGACGAACCATTTGTATAGCAGAGGTGCCCAACAAAGAATAGCTCCCTTTCCTTGAAGTTTCCGATGATGAATCGAGTGATAAGAATCTCCTAACAAGGTAGGGACAGGGTTGCCACTTAAAAATATGGTAATAGAAGGGAAATTGATGAACTCCTCAACTTCGGGAAACAGTGCTAATCCATAGATCAACAGAGCTAACATTGCTTCAAATGCGTCCAGGCTCCCCTCTTTGGCAAGATAGGCAGCTTTTTTAACTAGGAAATCTGAACGGAAACCTTCTACTCCATTTTTGGTGGCACAGTGAGCTCTAATTTCAGATACCTCAAGGTGAAGAGCATCTACTATTTCTTTTGGTGAAGGTAGGCCTTCCAATCCACTGTATAGTTTTTGGTCTTTCACAGGGACCCCCACATAGTAGCCATACTCTTCCAAAGTCGGCATCAACTGATAGTCGAGAAAAGTAAAGCAATGATACAATGGATCATAGAATTGAACCAAAGTGCTGAAGATCCCTTCTTCCATCCCTGTCCTTACTAGGCTCAAAATCTTTCCATATTGTTTTCCAAGCTATTATAACACCATGGTCCCTAGTTTTCTTAACTCGGATGTATCAGGCTTCTTGAAATTGTATCTCTTGGTGTTCCTTGTTCCAATATCCATGATATATCTAGGGTTTTGCACAAAGAGATCAACTGAGCTTTACAAAACTAGTTGCAAAATGAAATGCCATGATGAGATGATAAGATGATGCACACACAACAAAAAGGAAAGTATTCACAAATACAATGCATGTGCACACACAAGCCTCCCTAGGCTCAAGGTCAAAGTATGGAGTCAAAAGGTCTACCCATCCCCAAGGATTTGTACTATGACTTATTTGTACCTGTCGAACGGGTTCTATCAAAGTTCCCATAGTCATAGTAAATCCTTTGGATATTGTCAACCAATTCAAATACTTATATGGGTCGACAATATTCTCAAGATAAACTCGTCTGAGTGTAGCATCGCATGACAATGGTTGAGGGACTACTCCCTAACAGTTTCTGCACTACGTCCTAAAAAGGCTAAGTAGGGTAAAAGTGTTACTAACGGTCCTCATCTTCACGGACTCTCAGGTTGAAATAATTAATGAATACACGACTACTCATGCATTACTAATTATCTCAAGGAGGTCTCCACTGAGCGTGATTACATCATATGTCAGACTTATTGGAACTACTCCCAACAACCCAACTATTGATCCTATCACAATCCTATCTCATGTGTCACTCAAATCTGGGTTAGGATTTATCTCACCACTCAAAGCACCCAATGTCCACAATACAGATATATTGACAAATATGCATGTAAGAAAATATTCACAAATATAGCATACAAACAAACAAAAATAGGTTAAACCGTCAAGTTTAAGCATTTTCCCCAGTGAAGTCGCCATTTCTGTTGCGGTGAGAATTGTGATAACAAGCTATTGATTAACTTGAATCTTAATTCATTAAATTCAAAACCGGACTTTGATTTATCCAAAGGAAAGGTTAAAGAAAGAAAAACCTTTTGCGCGATGTAACAACAATGCTAAGATATCGGGGATCGGTGGTTGGTTATGCCTAGGGTAGGTTTTCACATCCTAAACATCTGTAGTACTCTACAGGAACCTTTTGTTTGTTTGTATGCTATACTTGCTAATTGTTTGTTATGGTTTGGGATTGGGTGTAAGGGTGAAGTTATAGGTAAATACCTAAGGATAGTTTCTAAATTTGCTTGCAAAGATATCGCATCCTCTGCCTACGTATCCTAACTAGGATAGAATCAGAGCAACCGTAGTTCACCTCACCGAGGATTAAAAAGTACTTGACTATGGTCAAGACTCTACGGGAACAAACATAATAATGCTTGTGTAGAGTTTAACCAAACTCTCTATTCTAAATTGTAAACTCAAAGGAAGTTGACTTTTACAAAAGCCAAGGGGGGAGGTAAGCAATCATTACCATGATTCTTACATAGAGTTAACTAATATTATCTTAAAGTTCTAGTTGAGGAGTACTCCTAACAAGGGTTAAGTCTTTTAGACTTAAAGCAAAGTCTAATGGCTAGTGGGTTCTAACATAACTAAGTTATGGTTTAAGGTGACATAACAAAGTCAAAGGGAGGGTAATGAGCTATCTATGACCCAAGGGTCAAATAGAGAGACTTTCCTTTGGACACAAAGGAGATGAGGCAGCTGGATGAGAACTAAAAAGTTCCATCACTTGGGGAATAACTTAACAAAGCTAGAAGCCAGCACATATAAGCATTCATTCAAACATGATGAAGATATAGAGCATGGTAACAACCAAGGAAGAGATGCAAGCATGTAACAACATCAAGCAAAGATTATAATCAAGTCAAATGGTTACAATCATAATACAAAAAGATATTACAATATCTAGAAGGAACATGGCAGAGGTTTTTACAAGACCAATCATATAAAGTAAGATTAATTTGAAAACATTTTAACAAAGATGAAGAGTAATGAAGTAACAACCATCAAGGAAGATAACATATAACTCAATCAAGTTCAAATGCAAGCAAGTTACAACTTGAGGCAAGTATGTCAAATAGTTCAAGGAATGTCAAATGAAACATCATAATACTAATAACCATGCATTGAGGACAATCAAATACAAGTAGGCATACAAGGAGTGTTACAACAGTTCAAGTAAAAAGTTCAAAGCTTCATGGGGAAACATACCAGTTCAAAAGATAACTTTCAAAACAAGACTCAATCCTAAAAATGTTATGGTTCTAACAAGACATCATAACAAGTAAGCTAAGGGCATAGGATCATGTTCAAGAGGTAACAACATCAATGAACACACAGAGATAAACATGAACAAGTAAAGACCAAGCATCTAAGTTGTAAATTAAACCAAACATGGGGCATGAATCAAGTAAGACAAAATGTGACAATATTTATCATGATGAAGGCATGAATTATGGTAACAACCAAAAGAGATTAGAGTGATCATGTGACAACATGAAAAGGCAAAGAGTTGACAAACATCAAAGCATAAGTTCATGGTTTCATAAGAGAAAACAAAGCAATGTTCATGGTAAAAACCAAGAAAAAACATAAGCCTTAACTTGTTATGGTTCTAACAAGACATATAAATAAGTAGAATAAGACATGGCAAATATATTCAAGAGGTCACAACATCAAGAATCATGGCAAAGTTCACAAGTGAAGTTCAAAGTATTCCATGCATATTCAAGCATTCACAAAGACATGAGACAAACACTAAAAATGTGATGGTTCTAACAAGACACATAAACAAGTAGAATAAGACATGGTAAACATATTCAAGAGGTTACAACATCAAGAATCATGGCAAGGTCCACAGATGAAGTTTAACAGGTTGTTTTCACATATATGTATTCACAAAAGCAAGTATGAACATGGTAAGGAAATTAATCAAACATCTTTTAGAATTTAAACATGTTAACAAACATATATGATTCATAAAAGATCAATATCACAATAAAAATCAAGTTACAAGTTGAAAATGTTTACAAACATCATGGTGAAAACCCTAAAAACACATGCCTTTCAAGTGAATCAAAGTCTTTCTAGGATAATGATCCTTGAATTCTTTCTTCACTCAATGAAAGTAGACATTATAAAGAGTAGTTATCAAAAATAATGACATCAATAGCATAAAAATGAGCAACTTATGATCATTCAAAGTTGGTGTACCAATGGGGGCAAAACTAGGACAAGGCAAAGGAAGGCAACTTAAGTCATTTGTATGAAGAAGTGGAAATCATTCAAAAACTTAACCAAATGAGGTGAAACAAAAGTGCAAATTGTTTGTTTTTAAACAAGGAATTCAATGGTACAATTTGTTTTTCCATACAATACACTCACTAAAAAACTCGATAGCATCATTGTTTAGGCAACTTTGGTTACAATCAAAAGCATGAGCATATGGACAGTCCAAAACAGAGCAAGGTTTGATGAATCAAGTATGAAAACATCACATATACATCATTTATAGTGATTGGCTCAAGAGAAATCAGGAAATGCACACATGGATTGACAGATTGGAATCAACATGCACATCATGACCTAGTTTGACTTAGTTTCTGACCAACATTTTGGACAATCAAGAAATGATAATTTCAAATGCAAATGGTTGTTCAAACATGACATATAACACACATATAACATGTTCAAACAATATATAGCATAAAAACATGGTTACAACTCAACATAGCATGTCAAATGCAAAGCAAAATTTCAAGTTTCAAGGATTTAGGCTCACCTCTTGAAGCAACCTTGTCAAATAAGAAAACTAGAGGTACTTACTACCTTGTGATAGTCTATAAATGGCTTTTGGATGATGAGAAGCAACTCCAATAATCCACAATCTCAATGTCACATAGAATGGCTTGAAAAGTGGAAGAAAACCTCAAAAGTCCATGATTTTACCATGCAACATGGTCCAAACTTTGTTGCAGAAGTGAAAATTTGATTTGGAAAGCTTCTATGTGTTATTTATGAAGTGTTTGAGGTGTCAAAAGAGTTGTAACTGATCTGCAATAAGCTATGGCTTGAAAGATGCAAAAAGTTGACTTTTTTGGTTTTGGAGGTTGACTTTGAGAAGGGAATGGTTTCTGGTGCAAATGGTGGCTTGGACAGCTCTAGAGGGTCATTTGAAACTTGTTTGGAGTGTTGGTAGGGATGAGGAATGGTTGTAAATTGTTTTGGGGTGAGTTCTGTCCAAGATATATTTTCGCACTTTGGAGTTTTTGTTGGATTTGCAAGAAGGTTTGCAACTGGTGATGGAGAGGTTTGTGGCTGGTTTTCTTGTTGTAATTGTGTTTCTATTATGCATAGAAGTTGTCCTATTTATAGGAAAAGCCACATGATCAAGGGTGAGGACATATTTGAAGTTTTGATCTTTGGAGGGAAAAAATGAAGAAAATCTGTCCAAGATTTGGTGAAGTTGGAATTCAATGTTCTTGACTCAATGTGATGCACAAATAAAGTTGCATGAGGGAAACGGAAGTGACTGAAGTATGGCTAAGGAGTAGGGGAACTGCAGCTACAGATTTCTTCATGAAAAAGTTTCTCTTTCCTCATGATTTTTTGAATATAATGTTGCAACTTGCTTGCAACTTGGCTTGTCATCTTTTCAAGCCTTTCAAACCTTCACCCTTTCTGCATTTCTACTCATTACACTCTCTAAATATCAGATCAAGACTTTATCAAATGTTTGAGAATAGCTTTGGTGGTTGGCAAGTTATTTGTGACAAATTTGAAATGGTGTATTCAAGTGCTTGGACCCCAACTTGCCTCCTTCAAAAATCCTAGCTCACAAATGATATGGAGGAGTTTTAGTACTTTTTGGAAATCCCTCATCATGCTCTACAACTTTCACATTTTGGGAATTTTAAAATTCCAAGTGGAACTAGGTTAAAAACATCCTTGAAGTTGGCTGAAAACATGACTTGACAAGTGCTAAAGATGTGAAACTTCACTAAGTCTTTTCCCCTCTTGCATTGATTTTGATCATAACTCCAAATCTATCCATTTTTTTCATATGGGTCACTTTTACACTTTTGTAAAAATTGTCAAGACCTTTCCGACAAGCTTTGAACCACTCCATTTGGATGTGTGGTTAAAAAGTTATGGTCTTGCCCCTTTCAAAACCCTAATTTCCCAATTTTTTTATTACTCTTTAATCTTTGACCCATTGGTCATAAAACTTCATGACTAGATGTAATATACCATTAGGAAAATGATTTCTTTAAATTTTAGGGCCAAACCCTTTTGGTCAATGAGTTGACTTTTTAGTCAGACGAACCAAATTATCGAAAAAAACCTGAATCAACTGTTGGTGTCTGGGTCCTCTGAGGTCTTGAAACTTATTGGATGGACTTCAATAAGTCAAATTAGCTCCATGGACCATGATTCCATCATTGTAGCACCATCTAAATCAAAATTCAAACCACAGTTGACTTTTCCTGATCAGAAACCCTAATCGGGGGTTCTGGGCTGCACTGGTCTGCTTCTTTGGGTGACAACCTCAAATTGGATTCATACTTGATCCAATATAGTATCTTTGATGTTGTGGAGAATTTTTTTATGGAGAATCAGTCCAATACATTGACTGATCAAGCCCTCGAAACCTTGATTACTGACTGTATGGGACCCTAATTCATCTGCATCTTGACGAAGACAAACTTGAAACAGGTTAAGGTTAGATAAACAAATGATGATTCTCCTAGAATGATGATGAAGATCTAAGGGTCAAAATTTGGGGTACAAGAGCAAGCATTCGACATATTCCTCGACTAAAGAATCAAGTAGCAAATGACTTAGCACAAATTGCTTTTGGGTATAAGGTTTCGAAGGAAAACATACAAGAAGCAATTGAAGCTAGGGGTAAAGTTGTGTCTGTTGGATTACGTCCATCAGATCTAGAAGCAAAAAAGTTTGGGTACGCTGAAGAGAGCTTTGAGATTTTTGTAGTGGACAGTTTAATGGATAAAGACTGGGGGAAGCCTTTGGTCGAGTACTTACGTAATCCATCAGCGTCTACAGAGCGAAAGGTTAACTATCAAGCTCTAAATTACATGCTTTTAGGAAACAAATTGTTTAAAAAGACCCTTGAGGGGGTCTTACTTAAAAGCCTTAGCGAATCTGAGGCATATCTGGCCCTTTCGATAGTCCATAGTGGGGCATGTGGGGCACATCAGGTAGGCCATAAGATGAAATGGCTATTATTCTGTCAAGGAGTATATTGGCCTACCATATGTAGCACCCCAAAGTTTGCCCTTTCGCTTTAACCTTTACTAGCTTTTGCTTCTCTGCATTTTTCATTTCCGCATATCATAGCATTGGTTCTCGAGACATGGGATCAAGGTATTCTTGTGGCTCAGGGTTCCGTTTTGGTACAAGAGTCTAAACAGCGAGCGTCAGAGGCTCCGACATTTATTTTGCCCAGCGATGGAGCGGTCGATTTTATTTTATTCAGCAGGTTATTTTCAGCCCGGGAGGCATTGTACGGGCTATCTCAGGCATTCTCACAGTTACCATATTCAAGAGCATGTTTCAGAGGCATAACAGGGTTCAGAACAAGTGGCAACGGGCTATTGTACAGGATTTCCTCCATTTGGCGCCAAGAGTGGCAAATTTTGAATAGGGTAACCGGTTACCCTATATAGAGTAACTGGTTACTTCAAGCGTGGTTTGTCAAAATATTTGAATTTTCAGCATGTACATTTTCCAATCATTCTTAACCATTGATTTCACTTGATCATATTTGGAAGGATCTAGAATTATTCAAACTTTCACCATTTCCCTCCAAATTTCAAACACTTCATTCCTAATTCCACTCCTAATTTCCATTCGAAATGCTAATCCTCATTCCAAACCACATTTTGATTCCAAACCTAGAGCTTATTTAAGTGAATTTTCTCAAAACCTCACACAATGAACCTTCATTTTCAGATTTCACATTCATTCTTGAGAATTTGCTCTCAACTTCCTCTCCATTTTTTCACTCCCAAAACCTCCGTTAAAGCTCTTTCTACTTGAGTTCATTGATTCTTCATTGAAATCATAGAATTCTAGAGCTAAACCTCCATCGTTCATCTCCATTATCTTCAGTTCACCATTTAATTTTCGTTTGGTTTTGGATCTGAATTTGGAAGCTAGATTGGAAGTGCTTTTTGTGGATTATTTTGCTTGATCTTGCTTGTTCTTCATTTCTACCACAAGGATACTCTTGGTTCTTGAAGAATCTCTGGTTTTCTTGCTTGGATCTGCTAATTTCAAGTGAATCAACACATACCAAAGCAAATCTCAGCTTTGAAGGTTGGTGAATTCTAGATCTAGTCCAATTTTGAGCTTATTTGAATAGTCACAATGTAGATTCATGGCTTTTGTTATTTTTTGATCCATTTTTTATGATTTGGATCTTGATGATTTTTTATTTTAGTGTTTGATTGTGTTTACATGATGCTTGATCACTATTTCTTGATGATAATTTCGTGCTTGATTGATATCATGTTCATATGGATGAGTGGAAAAGTTGTTTGATGCTGAAAACTGATTTTAAAAACTGATTTTCTGCTTCTGGTTCAGTGGTAACCGGTTACCTTATATAGGGTAACCAGATACCTTATCAAATTTCACATTTTTGGGTTGTTTTTCATCAAGTAACCAGTTACCTTATATAGGGTAACCGGTTACCTTATCCCATCAGGTAACATGTTACCCTATATAGGGTAACCTGTTAATCTGGGCAGATTGCCTTTTTTTTTTTTTTTTTTTTTTTTTTTTTTTGCATTTTTTGCTTTTTTTTTGCTTGTTTGAGTTCCTTTTCACATGTAAACTTCATGCATTAATATGATTCATTTATTGAATAATTTTTGACATATTTCATCATTCTTGATTGATTGATCTCGATCCTTCGACGCGCAACTTTTGGTTTCTGTTTTGAATGTTTAACATGTTCATGTGATTTGTTTGGTGAATGATTATTTCACTTGTTTATAGCATGTTAGTTGATGATCATTGATGATAATGTTGTTGAATATTGTGATGCATGATTGCATTTGTTTCCATTTACACTTCGTGGCGTGTTTGTTTGATCGGTTGATTGTACAATTTAATTTGAAAAAAACCTATTGATCTTGATGACTCTTTCATTGAACTTGCTCCATACTTTCCACAGTTGTTCTTGCTTTGAACTTGCATGCTGTCTTTGCTTTACTTACTTGCTGCCTGGCTTTTCACACCTGTTTTTGTGCTAAAACATGTGTTGGTATATGTTTTCTTGCTTGTGTGCAAGATTTTATTGTTGTCTTGTGCAGGAGGCGTTACTGTAGCTGTTGTTTTTACCTTGTTTTATTGCTTTTTGTCTTGTATTTGCATGTTCCCTTAGGACTCTTATTCCAATTTAATTTCCGATTGAATTTGGAGTAAGATTTACATTAGGATTTTAATACAAGCATGATAACGTAGGTTAGTCCCTT
Source organism: Lathyrus sativus (assembly GCA_963859935.3). NCBI lineage: Eukaryota > Viridiplantae > Streptophyta > Magnoliopsida > Fabales > Fabaceae > Lathyrus > Lathyrus sativus. Next base: position 215,789,431 of record OZ012736.1, on the reverse strand, counting down.
TTAACCTCAACGTTAGGTCCATCTTTTGCATGCTAACATTAGGATATAATCTCCTTTTGCATCCCAACGTTAGGACCACTTTGCATGACAACGTTAGGTCCGAGTTTCCCTTAGACCTTCCGTGCGTCTCTTTTCTCATCTCAAAACACATTCTAACTCACTTAATAAATACGATGAACATTGTACGCTACGAGCTTTAAGTACATGGGAAATGATGAGTGAGGGGATTCTCCTCACTTGTCTAGAGTGTTTAGTGTATGCCTTTTAGGTGATATGCGACGCATTCGAGATTCGTGTTTCAAACTTCATTTTCAGAAAAGGGTACGTTACTTTTCCGTCCTACCACAAACAGGCATCGACCCTAACTGCTAGAATGGGAACTTAACGTCGCCCATAAAAAACACTTAACCAACATGTGGTTTTGTTTACCCAAATTATGTTTGCTCTGATTTCTCATACCAGATGAGGATACATAGGCACAAGACGACGATGTCTTGGCGAACAACCTTTCCCCCCACCACCCGTAGTTTTTCGAACTACGTTGACTCTGTCTTTCCCATTGCACGAGGGAATACGTAGGCATAGGGCAGCGATGTTCTATCGAGTCTCTTTATTTTTCTTTTGTTTTCATTTTCGTTTAGCAGTAGCTTATAGATAAACACACCCTTTGATTAGACAACAAACGTGGATCTTGTTGAGTACAACTGGTGTGAGGGGTGCTAATACCTTCCCCTTGCGTAACCGACTCCCGAATCCATGATTTGGTTGCGATGACCTTGTCTTTTCCTGTTCTTTAGGTTTTCTTCGATCTTTTCCTTTCCCTCTCTTTAGGATAAATAACGTTCAGTGGAGACTCTTCTGTTTTTCCGATGGGTGTTTTTCGTAGTTGCGACAACTAGCGACTCTGATGGGGAATATTCGTTCCCTATGCGAGTCAATCCTAGCACTTGTTTGTTTTATGACTTTGTGTGTTTATGTTTGTGTAGTTATTTTCTTGTATGTACCTTACCTATTATGTATTATTGCATTTGCATTTTATTATTATATTATGTTGCTGCTTTTGTGCTGTTGGGTGGGTTGTTCCATGCGAGATAAGCCCAATACCTAGGCTTGAGTATACACGTAGTATTAGTGTGGGGAGTAGTGCGGGCTTGCATGTTTGGCATGCAAGGGCCCTCCTTAACTTCGCGTTCAGACGAGGTTTTCTTTGGAGACATCATATCCTGCGCATTTAGGGCAGTTGAAGGGGTGTTAAATTAGAAAGTGTCGCTACTGCGAAAATCGGCGCCGGCTATGACAGAAGAGTCGCCACCGTGTGTTATTTATCCCAAAGAAGGGAAAGGAAACGCTCAGAGTAAACCTAATGCAAAACGGGAAAGGAATGGTCGTCGCAACCAAATTCCTGGATTCGGGAGTCGATTATGCAAGGGGAAAGTATTAGCACCCCTCACGTCCACCGTACTCGACGGGATCCACGCTTGTTTTCTAGTACGGATTGTTATTCTCCCTACTCTACAGGTTTGGGTTAAAAAGAAAAGAAAACGACTCGGCAAAGTATCGCACTTTCTGCCTACGTATTCCCGTCTGCAACGAGAAATCAGAGTCAACGTAGTTCGCCTACCTATGGGAAAGGAGGGGAAGGTTGCTCGCTAGGATATCGCATCCTATGCCTACGTACTTTCATACAGCATGAAAGATCAGAGCAAACGTAGTTCGGGCTACGGAAGACACAAGCTCGTCTGACTGTTTTTTATTACCTTCAAAAAGGGTTTTTCTTGATTAAGAGTCCAAGCGGACAAAAATGACACTTTGATGTTTGTTTTGAATCTTTTACGAAAGAAGTGTTTTTTAGTTTGTGTGCAATCTCTGACGTACTAGAGACTATGATTTGAAGTGACTACGTCGCGTGTCACCCTAAGGGTACAATACTAAGCAGTCAGATTACTGAAGAGTGACCCTCCAACAACCTTTTCTCAAATAGCTTAAGGCTTGTAACGTACGCCGTCGATTAACCTTATTACTGTATTTTTGAATTGTTTTGAGATAACAAGAGAAAGAAGCTCTAAAAAACCTAGGGTTGAAAAGGGAATGAAAACTATCCTAATGTTGTCATGCATGGATAAGAATCCTGATGTCTGTCATAATTCCCTCCTGCACAGAGGAAATCAGAGATCCTAGGGGATAAATAGAAAAGAAAGCAAGCAAATACAGTAAAACGCATGCAATGCAGCAATACAAGCGAGGCAAGGGAGTCCCACTCAACCTCGAACCTGGGAAAACAACAGGCAAAGTGAATCAACATTCACCTCAAACCTAGGGGGCAAGCTACACAAGCCAACAAACAATACAGAAAACAAAATCCCAAAGCAGAGGAGGCAGCCCAAGCAGCAGCACCAAACTCCTACAACAAACAGCAGCTCTAACAGCAACAGATGATTAACCAGCAAAAAGTTGACAGCAACAACCTTCATCTTCATGAATAACTCCCATCTTCAAGCTTCAATAAACTTTCAGTCTCCAACAAGCACCAGGCTTCAACAAGCTCCCAGCTTAAGCAAGCTCAAACCCCAACCAGTAACCAGCTTTAACCAGCTCCTGACCTCAACAAGCTCCTAGCTTCAACAAGCACACAAAACCCTAGCTTCAACAAGCTACCTCATCTTTTCCTTTACCAAGCTTCAACAAGCACCTCCAAGGGAGAATCATTCAACAAGATCAAGTTGAAATGTTAAGAAGCTCAATGACAACCAAGGGAAGTCACTGAGAACTTAACATTATGAGAGGCTGACATCCTCAAAGTTCTACTCTTAAAGCATGCCCTTCATCCCTCCTAAGGAGAGATGTGACTTCTTTAAAAGGACTTTATGTCATTGGATTGAATGGAGATGAACAATATACTCCATGTTTGAAGAAAGAAGCAAAACTAGTCTAAGGCTCTTCCTGAAACCCTAGTTTCCCTAAGCTCCTGACAAGCATCCACAAGATGAGAGAATCTTCAATTCCAAGCTCCTGCAAGTTCTCCAAAGCACCTTCCATTAGTCTTGATGATTATCCAAGCTCAAAAGCAACACCACCCTAATCTAAGGGGAACTATTGAATCAAACTAGCCAAATTAGTTCATCAAAAACACCTAGAAGTTAGCCTTAAAACTAATTCTACTTAAAATACCAAAAGGGATTGTAAAATCCTACAAAAATTACTAAGGGTTCCTAAACCTCTTAAGAATCTCTCATACAAAAACCAGGGGGTTAACCATTCATTTGGACCTAAAACTATGCCCTAAACCTAAAGGTATCAACTTAAAAACCCTAATTCTAAACCACCTAATGTGCAATGCTCAAACTAGCCTAAAATTCTCCCACAAAAATATGATAAAATCACTATGCGTACATGCATATCTAATCTAACTAGCCCAAAAGTAATCAATTCAAAATTCATCACCAATCATTCATAATAAAATCAGCAAGAACACATGTCAAACAAATTGAAAATAAAACCAATTAAAATGCAAAAATGAAAATAAAATAAAAAAGCAGGAATTAAACATTTTTTAATCTAATTAAATTCTACACATTCTAAGGAATCAAGGAAAAAAAATCTAGCTTAAAAGGATTAATTTTTCTATTTATTATGGATTTATTTCTAAACTATGTGAAAAATATGAAATTAAAAGAAAAAAAAAATGAAAATTAATAAGGGCGCGTGACAAATAGCAATTAATTCCAGTTGAAAACCAAACCTGGACCCAAGGGGGGGTGTCAATAGCGCGCATGACATAAGCCCAAACCAAAATTAAAACAACTCAGAAAATCAAATGGAAAATGGAAAAAAACGTTGTGGCAAATAGCAAGGGATTTCAGTGTATTTTCTCATTGGGCCCAGACATGGGGTGTGAAGAGCAAGGATCCCTTAAGCCCACCCACTCTGATTAAATGAAACGGGGCGTTTTGATCACTTCAAATCCCTTCAGACTTTGAAACTCAATCCTGGCCGTGGGTTTCTTACTTTGGTCAAAGTCAAAACACAAACCAAAGGTGAGAGATTCATCTTTTCCAATTGAGTTTGAAAATGGGGGGGGGGGGGGGGGGAACTCAGACGGTGGCCTGAGCTTGGCGCCACCGTCTTCTCCGGCGAGGCACCTCCAAAAACTCATCAATCCTTGCAACTAGATACCCTAATCCACTCCAAATTTCACCCTGGTCACGAATATGACTTCCATTTCCATTGATTCTAGCCCTAACTCAAAACCCGATAGAAGTTGCAGAAAATTCATTCAATCTTGATCAACTCAATTCTTAAAATTAAAGACCCCAGCATAAACTACATTCTTCCCTGATCAATTCTCAACATTCAAACATCATTAAAGCTTCAAGCACAAAGAGATATGAGCTTCAACAGAAAATGGCATCACCCTAATTTGGTCTATAATTGCTCCCAAACCTATCCAGAAACGATCCTTATGCACACTAGGCCCTAACCACATGAAAGATTCTACTCAATTCTTCCTAGATCGTGAGGAATTTGAAGGTTTACATACCTGGAAAAATTGGATCAACAGAAGTAGCAAATGCTCAATTCAAGCTTCAAGACTCTTCAGACACGATCAGTGATGCACAATGAAGCTTCTTCAACCTTTAATTTGGCTTGAATGGGCTTGCTAATCCAAAACCGATTATGAGTTGGAGTTGAGAAAATTCAGTTGCTCTCTATGATTCCTTGCTCGATCCTTGCCAAAAAACTATCTGAACCCAATGCAATGCTTATATAGAAGCTAATAGAACCCTCTAGAAAGTTCTGTAACAACCACAATGAGAAATTCAATTTCTCATTTTCCTTCAAAATCTCCTATGCCCAAATCATGCCTTGCTCTGTTTCAGCTTGCAATCTCACCTGAAATTCTCACCTTGTGATATTTAGAACTGAATTGGATGTGCATTCTCCTTGTTTTTGACCTTATGGAGTGTGATGGTTATGTTACTTCCATCTTAAGTAACAAAATGAAACCATGTGCAAATGACCTCAAATCCAAAATGTGATGTTGCCATCCTTTCCAAAACATGTTTTCTGATCAAATTGATATGTAACATTGCTTGCTTTGGCCATGAAATCAAGAAATCACAATTTTGCCTTTTAAATGACTTTAATTTCTTCATTAAAAAGCCATTTCAAACCAACTTCTCATATGAGCCAATTCAAACCCTCCTTGATGCATGGTCAAGGTTAAAAACCTATTTTGAACAACTTTCTAGTTGAACAATTTTCCATTTGAGGCCTCTAAGTTGGAGATTTGGACCCATGATCACAAATGACCTATAATCACCAATACCCAAAATACCCCTGGATGGACAAGATCATAACTTGAGTTCTATAAATCCCCTTGAGGACTTATAGTACTCTATGGAAAGCTAAGATCAAGATATACAACTCTTATGTTGGCCAAGAATCCATTTGAACAGTCCTTAAAGGGCAAAAGTTGCTTGGAAGTCAAGTGACTTTCACAGATAAATTTCAGTGTCCTCTGGTGACCTGTAATTTGCAAAGACCATAACATGAGTTCTACAAGTCTTCTTGAAGACTTCTAGTACTCAAATTAAAGGTATTGAGAAGCTATACAAGTTTCATGTTGGCCAAAGATCCATTTGAAACTTTTATTTTTACTTATATGGCTTTGAAGTTAGGCATTAAACAGGGGATTTTACACTGAAACCTAATTTAGCAACTTCCCACATTCTTGATCTTTCTTTGCTTAACCTTGGCACAACACCACACATGTATCAACATACCAATCCATGAATCCCATGACCTCAAGGTAGGCCTTGATTCTCTCCCATTACTCAACTGAATTAGGGTTGACCCAGATGAAACCCTAGTTGACTGCACTTCAAATATGGCTCTCATACTTGAATCAATGACTTGTGTTAGCTTCAATATGGCCCTCTAGGAATCCCATGAGATCCATACACACCTCACATTCACATTCCATGCTTCTCATCCCACTGATGATTCTTAACATTCCTCAAGCTAGGAGCAAAACCCACATGTAGGCACTCAAACATCTCAAGATTTCCAATCACTTCCGGATGGCTTGGATGATTTCTCAAACTTGGATAACACCTCTTGCTAGGCTCTTCTCTTGATAGACACCCTTGCTCCGTTGTTGGATGCATGTTATGCTATGATATGCCAATGATTGAACTATGTACATGATGTAACTATGCAAATGAAATGCAATGAAACATAAATCAGGCAAGAAAAGGTTGAGCAAATTTTGGGGTACAACAGCTGCCCCTATTCAAACAGCTTGGACCCGACTGGGTGAAGAGCGAACGGACTTCAAAAAATCGAGGTACGAGACGGTTGAATATCAAGAAACCCGGAAATTTGCCAACCGCAGAAATAAACTGCACTGCTTGGGGAACGACATCCACCAACTGAATCTGGTTGTTACGGCCACAACTGATCCAACGTCTGATTATAATTCTGATTTCAACTTCAACTACCTATGTAATGCCGCAGGTACTGAACAATTTTTGCAAAACACCTCCGTCCACAACTGGACCAACCTTTCCAACACAAGAAGGGAAGCAAATTCGTCAACACGAATAGAGATTCTGTCATCACATGAGTAACCTTGTCCACATCTGGACCCCAAATTTCGTCAAATCACGAATAAGTACAAATCTCTCCACGTCAGGACCCATACTTCGTCGACCCGAAGAAATCTCGACAACACAGGAATATAACTTTGTCTATGTTAGGACGTCGATTCCATTAACACGAAGAAATCCCATCATAAACTTGTCCACGTTAGGACTCAAATTCCATCAACACGGAGAGATCCCGGCAACTTCGCTGGGGATGAATCGTCTGCATTTCGTCAGCACGAGGGGATCCTATCAACATAGGAATAAATCGTCCACGTTAGGAATAAAATGTCCACGTTAGGAGTAACCTGTCCATGTTAGGAATAAATCGTCCACGTTAGGAATACATTGTCCACGTTAGGAATAAACTGTCCACGTTAGGAATAAACCGTCCACGTTAGGAATAAACTGTCCACGTTAGGAATAAACTTTCCACGTTAGGAATAAACTGTCCACGTTAGGAATAAGTCGTCCACGTTAGGAACACACCGTCCACGTTAGGAATACACTTTCCACGTTAGGAATAAACTGTCCACGTTAGGAATACACCGTCCACGTTAGGAATACACTTTCCACGTTAGGAATACATCGTCCACGTTAGGACTCACACCTCGTCTTTATTTGTCCACGTCAGGACTCACATCTTCGACCCGCTGAGGAAACAAAACCAGTCCACGTCAGGACTCACGCATCTGGTCATCACGAAGAAAGACAAATTTGTCTACGTCAGGACTCGCGCATCTTGTCAACACGCAGAACTATAACCTTGTCCACGCCAGGACACACATTTCGCCGATACGAAGGAAGATATCCGCTGGGGATAAATGGTCTATGAAGAGTAATCAATTTTGTCCACGTCAGGACTCCACATGCCATCACTACGGAGAAATCGAATCTGTCCACGTTAGGACTAGCACATCTCGTTAACCCGAGGAAATAAATCTGTCCATATTAGGACACCCTCTTCACTAGCACGAAGAAACCCAGTCAATATAGGAATAAATTTTCCACGTTAGGACTCGTATCTCGTCAACACGAGGAACTCCTATTAGCATAGGCAATAAAATTTTGACGATCTCCGGGGAAATATCCCTGTCAACCAATAAGAAAATACATTCGTTTATCCATACGGGAAGATACTCTGAATACAGTTTCTCTGCTTATCTCTGCAGTACCTAACTCCATCAGTCCTAACCCACAAACCTTTTAGCGCTGACGTGACGGCGACTTTGAGGCGGACTCTACTGGGGATATTTGGAAACCAAAACCGCCGGACGCCTGTTCTGATAACCGGCAGCAGCCTCTGAAATTCTGATTCATGACACCCTTTGACGTTGACATAACAACAAATTTGAAGAAAATAATTCGCTGGCCGGATAAGGGAAACTTCAACAAGCAACTCTGGCGGGGAAAACAGGAGGAATTTAAGCAAACAACTCTGCTCGGGGACCAAGTAACTCTGTGGGGAAAATCGTATCATCACACGTCTCACAGCGAGACCTCGAATGTCTAGTCATAAATCTGAGCTAGAACTCCATACTCCTGTTGAGCAAACACCTGGAAGCACAAAGGTTAACCAACCTGATTTATGTTTCGAAATGTGTATGTTTGAAAATGGCGTAATGCTCCGTACAACACGGAAATGCTACGCGTTTGAGTAGATGCGAATATGACGATGTATGCAAATGCAAATGCAGGCTCAAGCTGTCGGGGCTACTCTAGTAATGAGGTCTCAAGCTGAGGGTAAAGCCAACTCCGCTGGGGAGAACAAGTATCACAAAATATCCTGGCGAAATAAACGCCAGAAACACAACCATCTCTGCCGGGGAGAGATTAAACACTAATTTCCACTAGGAGGAAAGAACAAACACCCTGCTGGTGAACCAACTTAACTGGGAAAGAAGCAGCACTTCTGGGCAAAACACACTGCCTGGGCACAATTTACAAACTCGGAACCTCGGACTCTACTGAGGATCAACATCCTGTCAATGGCATGACGACCTGTGGGGAGCAAGAAACCCATCCTTCGCGGATATAAACCTTTCGAAGCAACAACTCGAATAGCTATTGCGGGAATCTCCCATGCTGGAGATTGAACATGCACATCTTCGATTCGCCGAGGAGCGCGACCTCTGCAGGGGACATTGATTTTGACTTGCTGGGATCAATCCTATGGACGGCTTTCCATGAGGACACTCTCCTGGGGAAGATAATTCCCTCTTTCGGGAAGGGATAAACGTCATTTCAAATCTCGGGGGATAGGCTGCGACTAGCTGAGGGATGACATCAACTGGAGTCAGGTATTACGTCAAGCGACCTTGGCTGGGGAATACAATTCCTGACCATTTGCTCCAAAGGTAAGAACCCTGCAAAACACAAATGAGACAAAACAGGCCTACACACCAGAATCTATCCGGGTTATCATCTGTGACATTACTTCAGTCAATTCGAAGTTTTAGCAATTATGGGCAAGGGCCATCAAGATTATGCAAGTGCAAGTTTATCAAAAACATAGGCGTCTTTCACAAACAAAATAGTAAAGAACAAGCATCAAGTACTGAATAACATGTTTTATTGATAACGGGCCTCTGAATAGGCAAAGTTTTGTACACTGGATGCAACTCCTGAAAAGAGGAAGTTACGCACAAACACACATAAATATATGCACAAGAAGCATAAAGAAATACAAAACAATATTTGTATACATGTCGGCAACGTGGCACAGACAAACACCATGAGCTGATCCTTCTATGACTCGCCTGACTTTCGCCGGGATGCCCCATTTTTGCCTGGACTCTCTTTTTACTGTCCAGCGGGTCACTTTCAAGCAAAGTATTTTTTAACGGCGTCCGAGTTCACAGGAGACGTAAAGTCTTCACCATCCATGATGGATAGTAACAAGGCTCCTCCAGAGAAGACTTTTCTGACAACGTAGGGACCTTCGTAATTGGGAGTCCACTTGCCCCTGTGATCTGTTTGTGGTGGGAGAATCTTTTTCAAAACAAGATCGCCCGTCTGAAAGCTTCGAGGGCACACATTCTTGTCGTAAGCTTTCTTCATCCGGCTCTGATATAACCGACCGTATGCAAAAGAAGCCAGTCTCTTCTCATCCATTAAGCTGAGTTGGTTCAGTCTATCTTTAACCCATTCTGCCTCGTCGAGTTGGACATCACGTAAAACCCTCAAGGAAGGAATCTCGACCTCCAACGGTAACACTGCCTCCATCCCGTATACCAATGAGAAAGGGGTTGCCCCGGTTGATGTGCGTACCGTCGTACGATAATCGTACAAAGCGAAAGGTAGCATCTCGTGCCAATCCTTATACGTCACAACCATCTTCTGAACAATCTTCTTTATGTTCTTATTGGCCGCCTCAACAGCGCCATTCATCTTGGGCCGGTAAGGAGAAGAGTTGTGATGCTCAATCTTGAAATTCTGGCACAGTTCCTTCATCATCTTATTGTTCAGATTCAAACCATTGTCAGTAATGATTCGCTCGGGTATTCCATATCTACAGATAATATCTCGTTTGATAAATATGGCTACCACTTGTTTGGTCACATTGGCATATGACGCCGCTTCCACCCATTTGGTGAAGTAATCAATTACTACCAAAATGAACCGGTGTCCGTTTGATCTCGTAGGCTCGATCTTGCCAATCATATCAATCCCCCACATCGAGAAAAGCCACGGTGATGACATCACATTCAGAGGACTTGGAGGCACATGGATTTTTTCTGCATAAATCTGGCATTTATGACACCTCTTTGCAAACTTAAAACAATCTGTTTCCATGGTTAGCCAATAATAACCTGCCCGCAACAGTTTTCTTGTCATAGCATGCCCGCCAGCGTGTGTACCAAATGTACCCTCATGTATCTCTTCCATGAGCAACTTCTCCTCTTTGTCATCTACACAGCGTAGCAACACCAAGTCGTGGTTTCTTTTCTATAGGACACCATCCGAATTCAGATAGAAATTGCCAGCCAATCTCCTGAGAGTCTTCTGATCTCGACTGGATGCCCCAGCCGGATACTCCTTGTTCTTCAGGAAATTCTGGATGTCAAAGTACCAGGGTTTACCATCGGGAGCCTCGTCAATGGCAAATATGAAGGCAGGCCTATCGAGCCGAGAGATAACAATCCGGGGAGCCTCGTTCCAGAAGTTAACTTTATACATTGAAGCCAATGTCGCTAGGGCGTCAGCCATTTGATTTTCTGCTCGTGGCACGTGATGCAATTCCACCTTGTCAAAGAAAGGCAACAATCTCCTTGCATAATTCATATATGGTATCAAATTGGGCTGACATGTCTCCCATTCTCCTTTAATCTGATTCACCATTAGAGCTGAGTCTCCGTATACGTCCAGGTTCTTGATTCGCAAATCAATGGCTTCTTCCAGACCCATGATGCAAGCCTCATATTCAGCCTCATTATTGGTAACAGGAAAGGTCAATCGGGTAGTAAAAGGGATGTGCGACCCCTGAGGAGTGGTGATAATTGCACCTATTCCGCTACCATAGGAATTCACAGCTCCGTCAAATATCAACTACCATTTGGAACCCAACTCTGGTCCTTCATCCGGCAACGGTTCTTCACAATCCTTCATTTTCAGGTACATGATATCCTCGTCAGGAAAATCAAACCTCATCGATTGGTAGTCCTCAACAGGCTGCTCAGCGAGGTATTCTGCCAGAACGCTACCTTTAATAGCCTTTTGCGAGACATATTAGATATCGTATTTTGTTAACACCATCTGCCATCGGGCAATTCTTCCGGAGAGTGCTTGCTTCTCAAACACGTATTTGATTGGATCCATCTTTGAAATTAGCAGGGTTGTATGATTCAGCATGTATTGCCTCAAACGTTTGGCGGCCCAGGCTAGCGCGCAACACGTCTTCTCGAGCATTGAGTATCTGGACTCACAGTCAGTAAACTTCTTACTCAAATAGTATATCGCATGCTCCTTACGTCCGGTCTCGTCATGTTGACCGAGAACACAACCCATACTTTCCTCAAGAACCGTCAAATACATAATCAAAGGTCTCCCGGCCACTGGGGGTATCAAAACAGGAGGTTCCTGCAAGTATTCTTTTATCTTGTCGAACGCCTTTTGACAATTTTCATTCCAGGTCAACACCTGATCCTTTTTCAATAACTTGAATAACGGCTCGCATGTCGCAGTTAGGTGAGATATGAACCGAGCGATGTAGTTCAATCTCCCTAAAAATCCACGCACCTCTTTTTCTGTTTTAGGCGTCGACATTTCTTGTATTGCTTTTATCTTCGCAGGATCAACCTCTATTCCCTTTTCGCTCACAATAAACCCCAGTAGTTTACCCGATCTCACCCCAAAGGTGCACTTGTTAGGGTTCAGTCTCAACCTGAACTTCCTAAGTCTTTTGAACAGTTTCAGTAGATTAACTAATGCTCCTCCTCTGTCTGGGATTTGGCAATCATATCATCAACATAAACCTCGATCTCTTTATGCATCATGTCATGAAAGAGAGTCGTCATAGCACGTTGATATGTTGCCCCAGCGTTCTTCAGTCCGAAGGGCATCACTTTGTAGCAAAATGTTCCCCAGGGAGTAATGAAGGTAGTCTTCTCCATGTCTTCCGGCGCCATTTTGATCTGATTATAGCCTGAGAAGCTGTCCATGAAGGAGAATACGGAGAACTGAGCAGTGTTATCAACCAGCACATCAATGTGAGGAAGTGGAAAGTCGTCTTTCAGGCTCGCCTATTCAGATCACGATAGTCTACACACATTCGCACTTTACCGTCTTTCTTCGGCACTGGTACTATGTTAGCGACCCACGACGGATAAGTTGTAACGGCTAGGAAACCAGCATCCCACTGTTCTGCACTTCCTCCTTGATTTTCACCGCCATGTCTGGTCTGGTTCTTTTGAGTTTCTGTTTAACCGGCGGACATTCCTCTCGCAACGGCAGACGATGCACAACCATGTCCGTATCCAACCCAGGCATATCCTCGTACAACCAAACAAATATATCATTATACTCTCGCAGTATCTCAATCAGCCTTTGCTTGATGTCGCTCTGCAGTGCAGCCCCTATACGGATATTTCTCACAACTTCTTCCGACCCCAAGTTGATAATCTCAATTTCCTCCTGATGAGGCAGAATGATTCTTTCTTCCTGTTTCAACAAACGAGTCAACTCCTCTGGCAGGTCGCTATCCTCAACAATCCCTTCCTCTGCTTGGAATATCGGATACTGGAAGTCGAAACGAGTCATAGGCGGTTCGTAGGAGATGTCATCTGAAATATTAGTCCTGCAAAGGAAATGGTTAAACGCTTCAACACGCAAACAAAGCAAATAACCACGTTGCCATTTATTGTTAAGTAAAAAACAAGAAAAACAGGGATCACAATATTTGTATATGAAAAACGCCTTTATTTCATGATTAAAACAGTGCAATATACATAATCAAGTAGTCCTAAGGTAAAATCACTATGCCCCGGGTAAGACATATGATTATTCAACAATTGACAAAACAAATCATTACTGTTTAAGCGTCACTGAGACAGTTTCTCGGATGGACCAGTTGCAGAGACTTTGTCCTGGCACACTTGGCTTGATCCACGCGTCCATATCGCAATCGCTATCTCCGTCTTCGGCATCGGAAGTAGCATTGATAGTCTCAAAGCACACCCCGCTTGGCGTAATCGTGACCGGTCCCTTGAACCTGGGCGCTCCTGAAGATGACGCTGACGACGTCGGTCGATACCCTAGCCCAAACTTGTCATTCTTTATGGGAATCTCCAGTACCTGCCCCCAGCCTTTAGTCTCACCAGTCTGCACTAAAGCCTGAGCTTCCTTGTAGGATGACACTGCCACCTTTGATACTTTGCTAGAACCTTGAGCTTTGTCTTTAATCCGCAACCCTTCGAAGGCTTGACAAGGTGTCTCGTGTATTTCTCCGTCGACCTCCACATATCTGAATGATGACAGGTGACTGACCAAAATATCCTCCTCCCCGCAAACGGTAACAACACTATCACCCACCATATACTTCAACTTCTGATGCAATGTGGACGTTACGGCCCCTGCAGCATGGATCCATGGGCGCCCCAAAAGGCAGCTATAAGCTGGGTGGATATCCATGATGTAGAATTCGGTATCAAAACTTTCTGGCCCCACCTGAAGCGGTAATGTTATCGACCCAAAAACCGATCTTTTCGTCCCGTCAAACGCCCTCACAACCAAATCGCTGGGCGTGCAGATAATTCCCCGTACGTCCAATTTCATCATGGCTTTCTTTGGCAATATGTTCAACGACGATCCAGTATCCACCAATACATGCGACATTACGGTGCCCCGACATTCCACCGATATATGCAAGGCCATGCTGTGCTCTCGACCCCTGGGCGTTAGGTCAAAATCTGTGAAACCCAGGCTATGTCCAGCATTGACATGTGCCATTACCCCTTCTAACTGATTTATAGAAACTTCTTAGGGTACGAATGACGTATCCAGAATCTTTAGCAAGGCGTTCCGGTGGGCCTCGGAACATAATAACAACGACAAGATAGAAATCTTCGACGGTGTCTGCTGTAGATGTTCAACAATTTTGTAGTCGCTTTTACGAATCAGTCTCATGAACTCCTCTACGTCCTTGAGCGACGTATCCTTTTCTTTTGACTGAGTAGGCCCATTTTTATTTACTTTGGCTTTGCCTTTGGCCAACCTCTCTGCTTCTATTTCAGGTGAGGTAAAGATCCTTCCGCTACGGGTCATGCCCCCCGTTCCAACGACATTATCAACAGCCCCAGCTGGCTAGTTATTCACCACAATCTATTCACCGTTGTAATATGCTTCTAATCCATATGTCCACGGGACGACTTTCGTACTCTCAAAGGGAACAGGCCCTGCTTTGGTAATCGTAATAGTTGGCCGCTGGGTGGGCGCCGTTATCGTTATAGTCTTCCTCGGGATCGTCACCATCGCAATATCATTCTGCTATTCACATAATGCCTCCACAGGCCTTTCAACCACAGTTCGATCAAATTGCAAGGTCCCTTCGTCGATCATTGCCTGAATGCCCTGCTTAAAATCAGTACAACCCTCAGGCTGGGTCCAACATTCTAAACAATATTCATCACAGCCAGGGAATACTCCCCCTCTGAGCAACCTGCTTTTCAGCTCCCTCAATGGTGTCTTCAGTTCGTTAACATCCAACACCAAGTTCAAATTTTCCTCTGTCAGGATAGCAATTGCCCCATGATTAGGCATATGCTATTGTACAATATTAGGCCCAGTTTGACCAAAGTTGATGGCTTTACTGTCCAACAAGTCTTGAACTTTATGCTTGAAAGCATGACAAGATTCTACATCGTGTCCGGGCGCCCCGGAATGGAATTCGCAGTGCTTATTAGCGTCATACCCATAAGGAAGTACCGGTCCTATAGGCGGTTCCAAAGTTCTTTTCTCAACCAAATGAAACCCCAGCAATGTATGAAGAAGCTCTGCATATGTCGACGGAGGCTTATCGAATACCCTCTTCGGCTTTGCATTCTAAAACCTTCTCTGACCCTGATTCTGCCTTTGCTACTGCTACGGCGGTTGCTGCTGCTGTTGTTGTTGAGGAATTGGAATAGTAATGTTGGCTATTTTTTTAGGTTGACTATACTGATTTCTACCTCTGCCCCGACCTCTGCCACCAAATACAGCGCTTGTATCACCTTGTCGTCTTCCGCCGAACGCCTTTCTCGCACCCCCAGCTGAAGTAGATTCACCTGCCTGAATCTTCCCAATTTTAATTCCATTTTCGATCCTTTCTCCCATAAGGATCATATCGGAGAAGCTACCCATCAAAACATTGAGTAACTTGTCATAGTACATTCCTGTAAATGTCCCCACAAACATGTCATTCATCTCCCTTTCAACCAAAGGAGGGTGCACCCGAGCTGCCATATCGCGCCACCGCTGCGCGTACTCTTTAAAACTTTCACCACTTTTCTGCGACAGATTCTGCAACTGCACTCTGTTTGGCGCTAAATCACTATTATATTTGTAATGCATAATGAGAGCATCAGCCAACTGCTTCCAACTTCTAATCTGAGTGGGCTCCAGCCCCATGTACCATTCCAATGATGGTCTCGATAAGCTATCCTGAAAGAAATGCATGAGCATCCTTTCATCATTGGAATATGCAGACATCCTTCTATAGTAAGAACGTACATGGACCTTTAGGCAGGTATCCCCTTTGTATTTGTCGAAGGTTGGAGCCTTGAATTTCAATGGCACCCTCAGCCCTGGTACCAACCCCATAGTAGTCATGTCTAAGCCAGCGGAGTTCTGATCAACCACCCCTTTCATCTGCTCTTCTAGCATTCTAATCCTCTGAATAGGGTCAATAAGGCCTTCAGGTCCCATACCTCTTCCTGAAAAAGCGTCATCCTGTTGATCCACATTCCATTCATTGCCATACCCATCGTAACCCACGTTACGGCCAAATCCTTGCTGATTGAACACAGGACCCTGTCCTCGGTTGCTGAACCCTTGATTGACCCCAGCAGGTCCAAAACCATTGTTGAAAGGGAATGCTCCAGCGCCGTTGTTATTCACATTACCGAATCCACCATTACCGTAGCCATACCCCTGATTGTTGCCGTAACCATTGTTACCAAAGCCTTGATTATTGAACCCGAAGTTCCCGTCCTGATTGACATTGCCATACCCATTGTTTCCAAAGCCAACATTGTCAACGAATCCTTCATCGGCATCCACAGTGTTGCCTTTGTTGTTAACAACATGCCCATCACCACCATTTCCAGTGTTACCATTACCAGCGCCAGCACCTGCACCAGTACTAGTGTTTCCGTTGACAGTCACAACAGGTGGAGTAACAACTGTTGGTATCTCATCCTCCCGGCGAGGGGTTTCAACATAAATGTGGTCAGTGTTGCCATTTTCGTTTTCCCGCGTCAGCAGCGGCTGCACCAAGGTCTGAAGATTCTCCTGGCCCTTGGCCATACTCTCCATAGCTTGCATGAACAAAGTCAGCTTCTCGCGGATTTCCTGCATCTCGACCTGAACTTGATCCATTATCTTCTTGTAGTTGTTTCTGGTTGAGTAGCGGTGAACTCTTTGGTCGTCAATCCTGAAAGACCTGTGAGATGCAGGAAATAAGATACATATTCAACAAGTAACTAGCAATGCAAAATGAATATGCAGATGCAGTATGTGTCTGTGCATTAGGGAGATCAACCCCTGATTTTAGTGCCAAAGTGCCGGTGCAGTGACAGTGATAAGAAGCTTAGATTCATATACAGAGAAAACATCTCATATATTGCCGAAAAGCCCATCAAGGCAGAAATACAATATCTCTGAGTGTATAATAACAAGAAGGCATGACCTCAACCAACAATCCTGGTGATGGCCAGCACAATGCAAATAAAGCATATACAACAGTGCATAAGGTACTCAAGTGCGTCCGTATGCCCGATACTCCTCTAACAATCTCTTAGTCTTGGGATGATCCGGCTGGGAAAGCAACCCTTCAACGAGCGAGTCTCTTTGCCTGATAACACGCTGGAGATCCCCAATGGATTCCTCCCAAGCACCTTCTCCAAAGCAATCCTCTAGCTTCTGCTTCTGGGATGCAGACTCTTTCTTACGCTTGACAGCTTTATTCAACGAATTCTGAATGGTGTATCTCCGCATAACCTCTTCTTCAAACCTTTTCTGGCTAGCTTTCAAGTGATCTTCCAGTTTAGAGATCTGCAGCTTCAGTTTGTCTTCTCTTTCTTTATTACTGGTCAGTGTAGCATTCCAGGTTTTGTTGAATGTGGAGATCTCCCGATGGGCTATATCAAGTGATTTCTTCTTAGACTCCAGCATGTCATGAGAGCTCTTGAAATCTATCCCCAAGCGTTCGCGCTTCTTTCGTTGTTCAGTCAGTTCTGCACCTAACTTGTTCACCAACTTTGTTTGTTCACGCTTCTTTGTTTCTTTCGCTTCTAAGTTGAACTAGATCTTTTTCCAACTTCTCGTTGGCTTTCATCAGCTCTTATTTCTCCTTCACAACCTGCTCATATCTCTCAATAGACACAGTATTTGGCTCCTCCACCACGAGGGGAGCAGGAGGTAATACTGCAGGGAACAGAATCAGCGCCTGCTTTGCCCTATCCTGGATCTAGACCTTGTACGGAGCATAGGCTTGACAATCATTCTTACCCAACAATGGCTTACCCCTTTTGTTGATATTATTCCAAGCACGCTGAAGCTTGGATAAAAATTCTCCCTTCAAATCACCTGTGAAGTACAGAGATTCCTGTACTTCCTCCTCTTTTGGCGGGCTTCTCAAAGCGTAACCGAATTGCCTGATTAACAATGACGGATTGTAATTAATGCACCCTTTTCTCCCAATCAGAGGAACGTTAGGATATCCTGTGCAACTGTAGATAATCTCAGATCCCAGTAAGTCCCTATCAAACCAGACAACATCTTCTGAAGAAAGTCCCATCAGACGTTCAGACCATTCCACCGTAGCTGCAGACTCAGCAAAGATGCCCTTCTTGGGCAGGTGACTGTCAAACCACATATACAACAAAGGCACACAACAAGAGACGTTCTTGCCCCTCCTATTCTCATTCTTATAATGCAGAGAGTGATAGAAGTCTCCAATCAGTGTAGGCACAGGATTGCCTGAAGCAAATATATGGAATGCATCCAAATCAATAAAGTCAGGCATATTAGGGAACAGTACAATGCCATATATGCACAAAGCAAGGATAGCATTAAACACAATCCAACAGCCACTCTTGGCATACTCTTGTGCTTTCCCAACCAAGAACTTGAGATAGAAACCAGAAACTCCATTCCACGAGGTTAACAACAACTCTGAGGAATCTAAATGCAAAGCAACAGCCAAATCCTCCAGCTTGGGCTCAACACCCATATGAATGAAGGGTACCCTGTTCTGAATGGTTAACTCCAAGACCTCAGCATATTCTTCCATGGTCGGAGCCAGAGTGAAGTCAGGGAAAGTAAAACACCTCAGCGGGGGATCATAAAACTGCATAAGCGCGTACAATCCGTTCAGCTCATACGTGGATGGTTTGCAAACCAACCTAAGCAGTTTCCCATAACTCTTCCTGAAGCTTCTCTTCACATCATCATCATCTAAAGACATCAACCCAAGCAAAGAAGTAACATCTGGAGTAGGCAACTTGTATGCCACAGTCTTCTTCAAAGTATCCATAATAGCAGCAGACAGAAATCCGGGCAATTAGAATCAGAGGGTATGAAATGCACCTGCAGCACAGACACACGTTAATGATATGCAACAATGCAATATGCAAACATGCAACAGGGATCAAGTAATATATTGCTGAAGAGATCCATCCGCAATATCTGTCTCAACATACCCACAATACTGCTCAACCCTGGTCTCAACAGACCCATAACAATGCTCCACTTTGATCTGAACAGACCTATAACAAAGCTCCAACCTGGTCTCAATAGACCTATAACAATGTCCTGATGAAGAACCCCAAGTAACCACACATACTGATCCAATATTAAGAAAACCGGGTAGTCTGGAGGTCAAGTTTCCTGCATGTCCCAATCCCTCTCACAGGTAGGTGTCCTATCAACTGACACAAGGTATGGCATCGTATGCGGTCGTCGGCGTCACAGACTTTCAAGACTGATGATACAATACCCAGAAGGTGTGGCATCATCATGTCCTGAAGAGGCCTCACTTAGCCAACTTCCAATTGATCGGTCCCCAGAGTCGACAATCCAACTAACCAACAACCCCCTCAACCCAAAGGGTTGAAAAATAAGTCAACCAGAAGAACCTCGTCTGAGCATGAATTTTGCGGGACACTAGTACATGCAAAGCATGCACGCGCCCACTACTTTCCATAACTAATTCTAGGTGCACTCAAGCCCAGGTCCGGCTTATCTCTCAATCTGACCCCCTACCCAGCATAACAACAATAATATAATGCTGAAAGTAAATACGGAAAAGTAAATCCATACAAAACCCACGACGGGAAAACAAGCGTTAGGATTGACTCGCGTAGGGAACGGTTAGAGTCCCCAGCAGAGTCACCAGCTGTCGCTACTGCGAAAATCGGCGCAGGCTACGACAGAAGAGTCGCCACCATGCGTTATTTATCCCAAAGAAGGGAAAGGAAACGCTCAGAGTAAACCTAACGCAAAACGGGAAAGGAATGGTCGTCGCAACCAAATTCCTGGATTCGGGAGTCGATTACGCAAGGGGAAGGTATTAGCACCCCTCACGTCCGCCGTACTCGACGAGATCCACGCTTGTTTTCTAGTACGGATTGTTATTCTACCTACTCTACAGGTCTGGGTTAAAAAGAAAAGAAAATGAATCGGCAAAGTATCGCACTTTATGCCTACGTATTCCCGTCTGGAACGAGAAATCAGAGTCAACGTAGTTCGCCTACCTACGGGAAAGGAGGCGAAGGTTGCTCGCTAGGATATCGCATCCTATGCCTACGTACTTTCATACAACATGAAAGATCAGAGCAAACGTAGTTTGGGCTACGGAAGACACAAGCTCGTCTGACTGTTTTTTATTACCTTCAAAAAGGGTTTTTCTTGATTAAGAGTCCAAGCGGACAAAAATGACACTTTGATGTTTGTTTTGAATCTTTTACGAAAGAAGTGTTTTTTAGTTTGTGTGCAATCTCTGACGTACTAGAGACTATGATTTGAGAGTGACTACGTCGCGTGTCACCCTAAGGGTACCATACTATGCAGTCAGATTACTGAAGAGTGACCCTCCAGCAACCTTTTCTCAAATAGCTTAAGGCTTATAACGTACGCCGTCGATTAACCTTATTACTGTATTTTTGAATTGTTTTGAGATAAGAAGAGAAAGAAGCTCTAAAAAACCTAGGGTTGAAAAGGGAATGAAAACTATCCTAATGTTGTCATGCATGGATAAGAATCCTGATGTCTGTCATAATTCCCTCCTGCACAGAGGAAATCAGAGATCCTAGGGGATAAACAGAAAAGAAAGCAAGCAAATACAGTAAAACGTATGCAATGCAGCAATACAAGCGAGGCAAGGGAGTCCCACTCAACCTCGAACCTGGGAAAACAACAGGCAAAGTGAACCAACATTCACCTCAAACCTAGGGGGCAAGCTACACAAGCCAACAAACAATACAGAAAACAAAATCCCAAAGCAGAGGAGGCAGCCCAAGCAGCAGCACCAAACTCCTACAGCAAACAGCAGCTCTGACGGCAACAGATGATTAACCAGCAAAAAGTTGACAGCAACAACCTTCATCTTCATGAATAACTCCCATCTTCAAGCTTCAATAAACTTTCAATCTCCAACAAGCACCAGGCTTCAACAAGCTCCCAGCTTAAGCAAGCTCAAACCCCAACCAGTAACCAGCTTCAACCAGCTCCTGACCTCAACAAGCTCCTAGCTTCAACAAGCACACAAAACCCTAGCTTCAACAAGCTACCTCATCTTTTCCTTTACCAAGCTTCAACAAGCATCTCCAAGGGAGAATCATTCACCAAGATCAAGTTGAAATGTTAAGAAGCTCAATGACAACCAAGGGAAGTCAGTGAGAACTTAACATTATGAGAGGCTGGCATCCTCAAAGTTCTACTCTTAAAGCATGCCCTTCATCCCTCCTAAGGAGAGATGTGACTTATTTAAAAGGACTTTATGTCATAGTATTGAATGGAGATGAACAATATACTCCATGTTTGAAGAAAGAAGCAAAACTAGTCTAAGGCTCTTCCTGAAACCCTAGTTTCCCTAAGCTCCTGACAAGCATCCACAAGATGAGAGAATCTTCAATTCCAAGCTCCTGTAAGTTCTCCAAAGCACCTTCCATTGGTATTCATGATTATCCAAGCTCAAAAGCAACACCACCCTAATCTAAGGGGAACTATTGAATCAAACTAGCCAAATTAGTTCATCAGAAACACCTAGAAGTTAGCCTTAAAACTAATTCTATTTAAAATACCAAAAGGGATTGTAAAATCCTACAAAAATTAATAAGGGTTCCTAATCCTCTTAAGAATCTCTCATACAAAAACCAGGGGGTTAACCATTCATTTGGACCTAAAACTATGCCCTAAACCTAAAGGTATCAACTTAAAAACCCTAATTCTAAACCACCTAATGTCCAATGCTCAAACTAGCCTAAAAAGATTAATTTAGCTTGAAAAGATTAATAAGGAATCAAATGAAAGATTAATTTTTCTAAGGAATCAAGGAAAAAAATCTAGCTTAAAAAGATTAATTTTTCTATTTATTATGGATTTATTTCTAAACTATGTGAAAAATATGAAATTAAAAGAAAAACAAATGAAAATTAATAAGGGCGCGTAACAAATAGCAATTAATTCCAGTTGAAAACCAAACTTGGGCCCAAGGGGGGGTGTCAATAGCGCGCATGACATAAGCCCAAACCAAAATTAAAACAACTCAGAAAATCAAATGGAAAATGGAAAAAACGTTGTGGCAAATAGCAAGGGATTTCAGTGTATTTTCTCATTGGGCCCAGACATGGGGTGTGAAGAGCAAGGATCCCTTAAGCCCACCCACTCTGATTAAATGAAACGGGGCGTTTTGATCACTTCAAATCCCTTCAGACTTTGAAACTCAATCCTGGCCGTGGGTTTCTTACTTTGGTCAAAGTCAAAACACAAACCAAAGGTGAGAGATTCATCTTCTCCAATTGAGTTTGAAAATGGGGGGGAACTCAGACGGTGGCCTGAGCTTGGCGCCACCGTCTTCTCCGGCGAGTCACCTCCAAAACCTCATCAATCCTTGCAACTAGATACCCTAATCCACTCCAAATTTCACCCTGGTCACGAATATGACTTCCATTTCCATTGATTCTAGCCCTAACTCAAAACTCGATAGAAGTTGCAGAAAATTCATTCAATCTTGATCAACTCAATTCTTAAAATTAAAGACCCCAGCATAAACTACATTCTTCCCTGATCAATTCTCAACATTCAAACATCATTAAAGTTTCAAGCACAAAGAGATATGAGCTTCAACAGAAAATGGCATCACCCTAATTTGGTCTCTAATTGCTCCCAAACTTATCCAGAAACGATCCTTATGCACACTAGGCCCTAACCACATGCAAGATTCTACTCAATTCTTCCAAGATCGTGAGGAATTTGAAGGTTTACATACCTGGAAAAATTGGATCAACAGAAGTAGCAAATGCTCAATTCAAGCTTCAAGACTCTTCAGACACGATCAGTGATGCACAACGAAGCTTCTTCACCCTTTAATTTGGCTTGAATGGGCTTGCAAATCCAAAACCAATTATGAGTTGGAGTTGAGAAAATTCAGTTTCTCTCTATGATTCCTTGCTCGATCCTTGCCAAAAAACTATCTGAACCCAATGCAATGCTTATATAGAAGCTAATAGAACCCTCTAGAAAGTTCTGTAACAACCACAATGAGAAATTCAATTTCTCATTTTCCTTCAAAATCTTCTATGCCCAAATCATGCCTTGCTCTGTTTCAGCTTGCAATCTCACCTGAAATTCTCACCTTGTGATATTTAGAATTGTATTGGATGTGCATTCTCCTTGTTTTTGACCTTATGGAGTGTGATGGTTATGTTACTTCCATCTTAAGTAACAAAATGAAACCATGTGCAAATGACCTCAAATCCAAAATTTGATATTGCCATCCTTTCCAAAACATGTTTTCTGATCAAATTGATATGTAACATTGCTTGGTTTGGCCATGAAATCAAGAAATCACAATTTTGTCTTTTAAATGACTTTAATTTCTTCATTAAAAAGCCATTTCAAACCAACTTCTCATATGAGCCAATTCAAACCCTCCTTGATGCATGGTCAAGGTTAAAACCCTATTTTGAGCAACTTTCTAGTTGAACAATTTTCCATTTGAGTCCTCTAAGTTGGAGATTTGGACCCATGATCACAAATGACATATAATCACCAATACCCAGAATACCCCTGGATGGCCAAGATCATAACTTGAATTCTATAAATCCCCTTGAGGACTTCTAGTACTATATGGAAAGCTAAGATCAATATATACAACTCTTATGTTGGCCAAGAATCCATTTGAACACTCCTTGAAGGGCAAAAGTTGCTTAGAAGTCAAGTGACTTTCACAGATAAATTTCAGTGTCCTCTGGTGACCTGTAATTTGCAAAGACCATAACTTGAGTTCTACAAATCTTATTGAAGACTTATAGTACTCATATTAAAGGTATTGAGAAGCTATACAAGTTTCATGTTGGCCAAAGATCCATTTGAAACTTGTATTTTGACTTATGTGGCTTTGAAGTTAGGCACTAAATAGGGGATTTTACACTAAAACCCTAATTTAGCAACTTCCCACATTCTTGATCTTTCTTTGCTTAACCTTGGCACAACACCACACATGTATCAACATACCAATCCATGAATCCCATGACCTCAAGGTAGGCCTTGATGCTCTCCCGTTACTCAATTGAATTATGGTTGACCCAGATGAAACCCTAGTTGACTGGACTTCAAATGTGGCTCTCATGCTTGAATCAATGACTTGTCCTAGATTCAATATGGCCCTCTAATAATCCCATGAGATCCATACACACCTCAAATTCACATTCCATGCTTCTCATCCCACTGATGATTCTTAACATTCCTCAAGCTAGGAGCAAAACCCACATGTAGGCACTCAAACTTCTCAAGATTTCCAATCACTTCCTGATAGCTTGGATGATTTCTCAAACTTGGATAACACCTCTTGCTATGATATGCCAATGACTTAACTATGTACATGATGTAACTATGCAAATGAAATGCAATGAAACATAAATCAGGCAAGAAAAGGTTAAGCAAATTTTGGGGTACAACAGAAAGCTAACGACTCTAGAGATAGTTCATTGGGATGTTAGTTGAGACTTCCTTGATTGACCATGATGCCAAACCAGAAATGGTGAACATATCATTGTTTCTTGACCTAAGAGTCTGTGATAATGATGACCTGCATAGGATGTCGTGCCGTCCAAGATTAGAACCTACATGGGAGAGGGGATGGGTTTTTGCAGGAAACTTTCACCTTCAACCAACCCGGTTTTCTGGTTTTCTTGTCAGAGCGGACATTTGACCTTGGATATTATGGTTTGCCGTCAGAATTTCTGGGTTTCCTTATCAGAGCAGAGTTTTAATTCAGTCAACAGCACAACAACAAGTTTTGAGCATTGGATACCTTGATCCCTTGTTTTCACTGCATTTAACCATTACATGTTGTTGCGTTGAGAATCGTGATACCAAGCTATTGATTAACTTGAATCTTAATTCTTAAATTCACAACCGGACTTTCATTTATCCAAAGGAAAGGTCTAAAGAAAGAAAGAACCTTTTGCGCGATGTAACAACAACGCTAAGAGATTCGGGGATCAGGGGTTGGTTATGCATAGGGTAGGTATTTCACATCCTAGACATCTGTAGTACTCTACAGGAACCTTTTGTTTATTTGCATGCTAAGTTGGTAAATATTTGTTAAGGTTTGGGATTGGGTAAAGGTATAGGGTGTAGGTTAAAACTTAAGGATAGTTTCTAAGTTTGCTCGCAAAGACATCGCGTCCACTGCCTACGTATCCTAACTAGGATAGAATCAGAGCAATCGTAGTTCGCCTCACAAGGGAATAGAACACTTGATGACGATCAAGGTTCAAAAGGGAGCAAACATAACAATGTTTGTATAGAGTTTAACAAACTCTCTAGATCTATGTTATAACACTCAAGAGGGAAGTAAGTAATCATTATATGATTCATAAATGTGATATAAGTCATGTTTGATCAAGCAAGAAAGTTCAAAGCAGTTTGGTTCAGAATGTGGTATTTGTGTTGCAAATGACATGTGTTAAAGTGTGAAAACAGGAATTCCGAGTTACAACTCAAATCAATCCAAACCAGTCACTCATACATGTTACAAATGTGTATTAAAATGAGTCTAAGGGATCAATTTAATGCCAAGAAAAGCAATGAGTAAATTGACATGTGAACTGCTCAAATGAGCTTATGAGAGTGTCAATCTTGATGCAGTGTGTTTTGATACTCAATGATCATGTAAACATCTCAAAATTGGTTAATATGAAGTGTGTGAAATGTGTTTTTGGTGAAAAATGACTTATGCAAGAAAGTAGTATATGTGTGGCTTTTGTGATTTTGGTATGAACATGAGTTTCACTTTTTATGCATTAACAGTTACAAACAAGTATCCACACAATGCTCAAATACACTTTAAAACATGCTTAAGGGAAGAAAAGTGATCTTTCAATGTTTATGTAAAAAAAGATTTCCTACTGTTATGTCTTGTTCATGACAGGTTTTGAAAAGTAACATGATGAGACTGCCTTTTAGTATTTGAAGCTTTTCTGGCAAAAGTGGATGTGTACATGGCTACTATATGTGGATTTAAATGTGTGGTTCATGAATCAGTTTTAATGCCAAGCTGTGGTGATCAAGAGTGAAATCTCATGTGTCATGTGTATTGACAGTGTGGTATAAAGTGAATATGGATTTCATGCTCAAACTGGACAAGGTAAATATACAGGCCAACTTTAAATACATATTGGAACATGTTTGAAAGATAAAATCAGGTTTTCAATGTTCTATGCAAAAAATGAAGTTTCAGCTGCTAGGGCTTTGTTTTGGCAGCAGGGTAACAGCAGAGGAAAGCAACATAAATGTTAAAGCATTTTCACAATTTTGATGAAGTTGATGTTTCTACATTCAAGACATAACAGTATGAGAAATGGATTACCAACTGATGATAATTTTCAGGTTTTGGCAACAATGTATGTAAACAGCA
The DNA here is from genome assembly GCA_963859935.3 of Lathyrus sativus. NCBI lineage: Eukaryota > Viridiplantae > Streptophyta > Magnoliopsida > Fabales > Fabaceae > Lathyrus > Lathyrus sativus. The sequence continues at coordinate 215,762,950 of OZ012736.1, read as the reverse complement.
TGAGTAGCATGACAGCAACAACAGTGATCAACCAACAAGACAATTCAAATTCCATACAACCAGAAATCAATTGAAATAGGCAAGGTAGAAACTGCTTTGTTTACAAACTCATTTTAAACTACACCAACTAGACATTCTACCTACCTAGACAGTCCCCTAATCTTCTTCTCATAAATCAATATTTCAAAAAACATGATGACAGAACCAAGTATGCCAATGAGTGATGGATAATAGTGAACAATGACTTAAGGAATGAAGCAAATCAATAACTTAAACTGTGACATTTCAGTACATGAATTTTTTAAATGATTCAAATGATGCAGTAGGTTACTTTTAATGAGAACAGATTAGTGAAAATAAATCATACTAGTTCCTATACAAAATGCACTTAAGGAAAGAATGTGAACTTAGTATTAAGCCAAACTTGCTTTTGAAAATTCAATTGATAGGTTCATGGCATAACAATTTTTGAGACTATGAAAATGCAAACCAATCATCAACAGTTTTGTACCAACTTGTACTTTTAGTATTTTCATGATCAACTTGTTTAGGACAACATAGCAACTTAAATCAAAATACTGGTATGAAAGCATGACAAAACATCTATCACTCATGAGAACCTTATCATCCCTAAAAGCACACATCATGTAAATCCACCAAATGTACATAGCTACTAGATCCACCAAAAATACTCAAAAATGCCATTTCATGAAAATTAATGCAAAGGTCAATAAGGATCAATTAAATACCTCTTGATGACTCTTTTTAACAAGATAACACAGTTGAGAAAACCAGAGAACTCCACCTCACTTCTTTGCCTTTGAGCCTTTCTTCAACTTTAAGCAATGTGTACTTTTGATGCCAAATGAAGAGATAAGAGTTCCCAATGGTTTCTAGTGGTCTTGACAGTTGAAAAACATCATTTGTGAGGTGTATGAATGATCAAAACCTCAAGGAAATGCTTGGAACAAAGTTTGGTGATTTTTGTGGCTTCTGGTCAAAGTATGGTAGGTAGGAGTTTGACTTTTTGATTCTTTGAGGTTTTTGATGGTTTGATGGATTACACACCTTCTATATGTTATTTAGAAAGTGTATGGATGGCTGTGGGAATGTTGAAAAGGATAGAAATGAAAATGGTGTGAAATATGCCAAAGGACCAATTTTGGTATTTTTGAACTTTTCTTCACTTACAAGCAAAAAGAGAGTGAGGAGGAGAGCTATGATACTTTGATATTCTGAATAGCTCTGGTGTGTTTGAAGATGAAGACAAGGTCTCTCTATTTATAGGAGAAATGAGGATGAGGGCAGCTTGGTACTTTGCCACTTTTGGAGGGAGTTTGATGAAATTTCTTGCAAAATCTTGCCAAGATCTTCTCCTATCAGCTCCATGGCTCAAGGAGGATCAGAAACATCAAGTGGATATTGACATGAAATGAATGAGATAAGCTTAGAGTATAGAGTAATCCAGCTGCAACAGTTGGAAGTGAAAAAGTTTCTCTCTCATTCTTACACATTTGAATATTTTAATCCACAAATTGCAACTTGCATCTCTCTCTCCTCAATCTCTCTTTTTTCTGTCATTCTCTTCCTCTACACATCTAAATATCATAATGCATCATGACCCAAGGGTAGAGAGTGGTTAGATATGAAAAATTCTGATTTTGAGAAGTTGGGCCAAATGGATTTTTAGTGTGACAGACCCATCTTCAAGGCACCATAACTCCTAGCTCATAAATCTCCTTAGGGAGTTCTTGTACTTTTTAGAAAGCCCTTGTGTAGCTCTATAAGGTGTAATATGATATAAGGAACATTTTTTATTCACATCTTGAAGTCAAATTCGTTATTGTTGGAGAGTTGACTTTTCAGTCAACTTTTCAACGATCGGTGTCTACCGAGTCGCCCGTTGGTGATCCGGACATCCTGAGGACTTGAAACTCTTTGTATGGACTTTACTAAGCCATAGGAGCTTAATGGAACTTGATCCCATCATTGAAATACTCTTTGAATCAAAAGTCAAACTACAGTTGACTTTTTCCAATCAAAAACCCTAATCGGGTGTCTCAAATTGCACTGTTCTCGAACCCCGGGTGACGATCTCAAATTGCGCTCATTCTTGGTCCAATGTATCATCATTGATCTTGTTTGAAGTTGGATCAATCCAAAACATTGATTGATCGGACCACTGAAGTCTCGATTGTGACGGTACGGAACCCTAATTCATCTGCATCTTGACAAAGATAAACTTGAACTGGATTAAGGTTAGTTAATCAAATGAAAATGATCCTACAATGATGATGAAGATCTAAGGGGTCAAAATTTGGGGTGCAACAGATGCCCCTATTTAAATATCTTCACTAGATGGTAATGAGAGATGACAATCCTCATAGAATCGTAGTGGAATGTATTTAAATATAGCAAACTAGAAATTTTGTCCCTTAGATCCGATGGTATGCAAAAGGAGAAATGCAAATATGCCATGAATCTAAATGATGTTATATGATGCTTGAATGTCAGACAGATGCAGACACACGAACAAATATGAAAGAACGGCAAAACGACGAGTAACCACTCACGGGGACCCAACACACTGGGGAAAGATTCCAAGCGAAAGTAAGCAAGATAGTTCAAACATGACTAACGATGTTGTTCAAAGGAATCTTTCACACAGGGGACCTGGGTATCACCAGAGATGACACATCTTCATTGGGGAAAGGAGATACGAACCTCACTGGGGATAACCAGATGAGGAAGCCCACCGGGGAAGATGACAATTCTTCACTGGGGAAACGAAAGAAAAGAAAGGCAAACCACACTGGGGAAGAATCCCACTGGGGAAAACTTTGCTGGAGAACAAAATCACCAGGGAAACAAAGCTTCACCGGGGAAAAGACGGAATAAAGACACGACTCTCACTGTGGATAACCAGATGAGAAAATTTCCTATAAACGAAGAGTTCAAACGGGATCTTCAGGAAAAGGTTAGAAACAAATACCGGACCCGCCGGGGAAGCTAGTATCCACTAGTTCTCCGAGACTCGACTGAGAAAGCAAAAAAGCTTCAAATGGGGAGACTGGTGACGACCAGAATAACAGATAGCTTCAAACAGTGCTAGCTTTCACTAGACTTACTGAGGATGATGGTGATGACCAAACAATAACGGTTTCCAAGAAGTGCTAAATATTACTAGACTTCCTGGGGATATGGTGACGACCAAATCGGAGTTCCAATTTCAATTGGGAATTTCCAAAAAATATGGATAAAACACAGGACTCTGGCTGAGGATTGGTAACAACCGACTAATAACGATTAGTTTTCAAGCAATGCTAGTAACCACTGGTCTTAGAGGAGACTGTTGATGACCAAATCGGGATATACCAATAACAATTGGAGGGGACTGTTGCTAACCAAATCAGGATATACCAATAACAATTGGAGGGGACGATGCTAGTAACCACTAGACTTAATTGGAAAAAATTTGGTGACGACCTAATCCAGGAGACCAATGACCATTGGATTTTCAAAGAGTTTGGTAACGACCAGACCGAAGTGATGATAACAATCTGCTTCAAGTGGCGCCAATAACTATTGGACTTGGGCTAATTGGTGACGACCAAACCAGATGTACCGATAACAATTAGTTTTGAAGGTAAGACTAGCAACGACTAGGTTTTCCAAACAAGGCTAGTGACCACTAGACTTATAGAGATTGGTAATAACTGAATCAAGGGGTACCAATGACAATTGGATTTGAGGGTAAGACTAGTAACGACTAGGTTCAGAAAAACTGGTAATAACCGAATCAAATGGGGTACCAAAAACAATTGGATTTGAAGTTAATACCAATAATCATTGGACATTTTAGGGAATTTTGGTGACGACCAACTCTAACGTCAATGACCATTGTTTTTTAGAAGGCAATACTAGTAATCACTAGATTTTTAGCCAAATTGGTGAAAACTGAATCAAAGGGACTCCAATGACAATTGGTTTGCTTTATAACAGAATCAGTAACAACTGGGTTTGAAAAATAATTGGTGACGACCGAATCACGGTACCGAACGTAATTAGTTCTGAACATGTGCTAGTGACCACTAGTTTTTTAAAATTTTGTTGGTGACGACCAAATCGAAGATGAAAATTGGTACAACCCTCTGTTGGTGTAAATTGGATATTTCTAGTCACTACTAGCTTCTCCACGAAAATAAGGAAACCCCAGGATGTCAACTTTGAAGCGAACTTGTAACAACAAAACAAAGATAAAGGTGACGACCAAAGGATCTCAACGGCAGGAATGCAAACAAATGCGTATGTTGGCATGATGCTGTATGCAAGACGCAGAACGACCCGTAGGAACAAAGAAAGACCAAACAAAGAGAGAAATCGTCACGCTGAGTTTCAAAATGCCTCAAGTCAGGCGACACTTCCTTCTTTGGTGTAGACAACGATCTTTTCTCAGTAATATCCTCGTATTTCTGCAGAGAAGAAGTCTTAGCTTAAGAGCCTGAATTGCTATCGGACACATCTGGCTTGGTCAGAGGTAACAACAACACTCCACAACTTTGAGGACTGTGTAATTTTATCAGATTACCTCTAGAACTTTTCAATCATTTTGTCAAATTGTGTTTTCTTTTTAAAACAAGACTTAAGTTTTTCAAAACACTTTGCTTTCATGAAAATTCTTATTAACAAATAAGTGAAATTGCATAACAAAAATAACAGATCATAACAATGATTTGGCCAAAAATATGATTTTATTAATAGACAAGAGCTCTACAAAAGGCAAAGCCTTGGGAATTTTATAAGTTTTGAAAAATGGCAACAGAAAGGTTACAGAATCCCATAATAATCTGTTCCTTCCGACCACCAGCTCACTTGCTCCGCTGCTTCTGACGAGAATAACAGGCGTTGAACTTTCTTCTAATATTCTGCACAGGACTCTGCTTCAGCGTCTGCCAGCTTTCAAACATTGGGCTTTCATTTTGTCGAGGCACCGAAATTCTCCTTCTATGTATTTCGTTTCAGGCGTAGTATTTTCTTACTACGTCTGAGTTGATGGGATATTTGAGTGGTTCGCCATCCATAGTTTCAAGAATCAGAGATCCTCCGGAGAAAACAGTCTTCACAACAAAAGGGCCGTCATAGTTGGGCATCCACTTGCCACGCATATCTTTTTGCGTTGGTAGGATTTTTCTAAGCACAAGCTCTCCTTCCCTATACTCTTTAGGACGAACCTTCTTGTTGAATGCTCGGGCCATCCTTTGTTGATAGATTTGACTGTGGCACATGGTCGTCATTCTTTTCTTGTTGATGAGATTCAACGAATCAAATCTTTCTTTTATCCACTCGTCTTCATCCAGCTTTGCTTCCGTCAAGATCTTCAAGGAAGGTATTTTGACTTCAATGGGTAGCACAGCGTCCATCCCGTACACCAAGGAAAAGGGAGTTGCCCCTGTCGAAGTGCGCACTAATGTTCGGTACCCGTGCAAAGCAAATGGTAATATCTCATACCAATCTTTGTAAGTTACGACCATTTTTTGTATTATCTTTTTGATGTTTTTGTTTGCAGCTTCAACTGCACCATTCATCTTAGGTCTGTAAGGGGACGAGTTATGATGTTTGATCTTAAAATCGTCACAAAGTTCCTTCATTGTTTTGTTGTTCAGATTCGACCCGTTGTCAGTGATGATCTGGTTAGGGATACCATATCGGCAAACGATCTCCTTTTTAATGAAGCGTGCAACCACTTGCTTCGTCACGTTTGCATATGACGCTGCTTTCACCCATTTGGTGAAATAGTCGATTGCGACAAGGATGAAGCGATGGCCGTTAGAAGCTTTTGGCTCTATCGCTCCAATCATATCGATGCCCCACATTGCAAAAGGCCAAGGTGATGTCATCACATTGAGAGGATGTGGGGGGACATGCACTTTATCAGCATAAACTTGACATTTATGACACTTTCGAGCGAAGAGTATGCAGTCCGTCTCCAAAGTTAACCAGAAGTAACCTGCTCTTAAGATTTTCTTAGCCATGGCGTGGCCATTTGCATGGGTGCCGAAGGTTCCTTCGTGTACTTCGGTCATTATGAGATTCGCCTCGTTTTCATCGACGCATCGGAGTAAGACCATGTCATGATTTCTCTTGTACAAGATGTCGTTGCTGATGAAGAATTTAGATGACAACCTTCGTATTGCTCTTTTGTCAATTGTGGACGCGTTAGCGGGATACTCTTGGTTTTGAAGGAAATTCTTGATATCATGAAACCATGGCTTCTCCTCAGATTCTTCGTCTATTGCCATAACGTATGCGGGTACTATCCTTCTTTCGATGCGGATCAAAGGTGCCTCGTTTACAAACTGGACTTTCCACATTGATGCCATCATGGCTAACGCATCGGCAACGTGATTTTTTGCCCTTGGTACGTGCTTGAAGGTAATTTCATCAAAATATTCAGCCATCTCTAAGATGTGGGTCTTATAAGGGATCAATTTTTCATCCCTGGTTTCCCATTCTCCTTTGAGTTGGTATATCACCAAAGCAGAATCACCAATTACTTCCAAGATTTTGATACGGAGGTCAATGGCAGCCTCCAATCCTAGGATGCAGGCTTCATACTCTGCTATGTTGTTTGTACATGAGAAACAAAGTCGGGCTGTGACCGCAGTGTACCCTCCAGTTGAATTTTTCATAACAGCTCCGATGCCATGTCCATTTTTGTTTGATGCTCCATCGAACATCATCTCCCAGCGGGATCCCGGCTCGGGACCTTCTTCTGGACCAGGCTCTGGTTTCGTGCGCTGAATATACATCACATCTTCATCAAGAAAATCGAACTTGAGTGGTTGATAATCCTCCATAGGATGCTCTGCAAGGTGTTCTGACAAGATACTTCCTTTGATAGATTTTTGAGCAACATACTGGATATCGTACTCTGATAAGAGTATATGCCATCAGGAGAATCTTCCTGTTTGAGCTGGCTTTTCAAATATGTACTTGATGGGGTCCATTTTAGAAATTAGCATCGTAGTGTGACAAATCATGTATTGCCTCAGACGTTTGGCGGCCCATGCTAATGCACAACAAGCTTTTTCCAGGGGAGAGTAACGACTCTCGCAATCAGTGAACTTCTTGCTTAGAAAATAGATTGCATGTTCTTTCTTCCCTGACTCATCAGTCTGGCCCAAGACACAACCCATTGAATCTTCTAGCACCGTCATATACATGAACAAAGGCCTTCCAGGTACCGGAGGAATCAACACTGGAGGCTCTTGTAAATACTGCTTGATTTTCTCGAATGCGGCCTGACAGTTTTCATTCCATACCACTGTTTGATCTTTTCGTAACAACTTGAAGATCGGTGTGCAGGTAGGGGTCAAATTGGAAATGAACCTGGAGATGTAATTCAAACGTCCGAGGAAGCCTCTAACTTGTTTCTCAGTTTTGGGAGAAGGCATCTCCTGGATTGCTTTAACCTTGTCAGGGTCTACTTCAATTCCTCGCTGACTAACGATGAAACCAAGTAACTTGCCTGAGCGAACTCCGAAGGTACATTTTGTTGGATTTAGTTTCAATCGATACTTTCGGAGTCTCTTGAATAGCTTCAGTAGATGATCCAAGTGGTCTTCTTCACTTTGGGATTTTGCAATCATATCGTCCACGTACACCTCAATTTCTTTGTGCATCATATCATGAAAGAGTGTGACCATAACTCTCTGATACGTTGCCCATGTGTTCTTCAAACCAAAAGGCATTACCCTATAACAATAGGTGCCCCATGGTGTGATGAAATTTGTTTTCTCCATGTCATCCGGGTCCATTTTTATTTGGTTATAACCAGAAAATCCGTCCATGAACGAGAAAACTGCAAAGCTTGCTGTGTTATCCACTAAAGTATCAATGTGCGGTAACGAGAAATCATCCTTCGGACTTGCTTTGTTTAGATCCCTGTAGTCGACGCACATCCTGACCTTGCCATCCTTCTTTGGGACCGGTACAATATTTGCCACCCATTCTGGATACTTGGATACTGCTAAAAAATCGGCGTCTATTTGCTTTTTGACCTCATCTCGGATTTTAAGCGCCATGTCTGGTCTCGACCTGCGAAGCTTTTGTTTGACCGGAGGACATTCTGGCTTCAGGGGGAGCTTGTGCATGACAATGTCGGTATCCAACCCTGGCATATCTTGGTAGGACCAAGCAAATACGTCAACAAAATCTCTGAGGATTGTTATCAACTTGTCTTTGATTTCTGGCCTCAATGATGCCTCAATTTTGACTTCTCTTTTGTCTTCCTCTGACCCCAAGTTGATGACTTCCGTCTGCTCTTTGTGGGGTTGGAGACAAACATCTTCGTATTCAGCCATTCTCTTTAACTCTTCTGGGACTTCTAACTCTTCGTCATTCTCTTCTTCAGCTTGAAAGACAAATGAACCGCTAGTAGAAAGTACCAAAGGATCATAGGATTCTGTGGTTGATGGAGGTATTCTGCATGTTTTATTTTTGGAATAATTAGGCACACACACAGACATGCAGATGAAGGGTTGTTTTTATATATTTTTTTTTCAAGAAGATTGCCATTTTTCTTTTAACAAAAAGAGCGAAAATGATGCAAAAAAAATCAAATAACAAGAGTTTTAACAAAAATACTTTTTCATTAATGATTTTCAATTTTGCAAAGTGGCCCAATACAAAATAATTCGTAGGCCTTGGGCAAGACCAGGAAATTTTTAAAGAAAAACACAAAGCAAACAAGCAGGGTGAATTACTCTAAAGGTAAAAAGATGGGTACTTCCACAGCCTCCCAATTGCGCAACGCTGCTCCTCCTCTAGTTATTAGATGATCCAGATTACCGTCCTCATCTTCAGCAATAATGGCATTGACTTGCACACCGCCACTGGTGAATATCTCTTTTAAGGACTTCTTCTTCATGGTGCTTTCTTCTGGCTCGTCTTCCGGAGTTGGTTTGTAACCAAACCCTTGTCGATCATTCTTGGCTCGAGCATTGACTTCGATGACCTCTCCTCATCCCAGTGGGACTCCAGCTTTCAGTGCTTCCTTAATACTTTGAGCAGAGGTAAATGATGGCCCTTGGGTTATGTCTGATTCATCAACTAGAACATCGTGAGCTATTTCTAGTGCTTGGAAGGCTGTCTCGAGGGAGTCTTCATCAGCCTCAATATACCGGAAAGATGACAAGTTTCTCACCATTAAGTCTTCTTCTCCATGGACAATGACTAGCTGGTCATTCGCAACAAACTTCATTTTTTGGTGGAGAGTGGAAGTGACAGCGCCAGCTGTATGAATCCATGGTCTTCCCAACAGACAACTGTAGATCGGGTTTATGTCCATCACCTGAAAAGTGACTTCGAAGAGTTATGGTCCAATTAGGATAGGAAGATCAACTTCTCCTATCACGGTTCTCCTGGATCCGTCAAATGCCTTGACTATAAGAGAGGTTGGTCTCATGGTAGCACCCCGATATGCCAACTTGGCCAAAGTCCTTTTAGGCATTACGTTGAGTGTTGGTCCCGTGTCAACAAGAACTCGGGACATTGTATCTTCTTCACATTTGACTGACACATGCAAGGCACGATTGTGCTTACGCTTCTCAGCTGTCAGGTCATTATCATCAAAGCTCAAAGTGTTGCAGGCAGTGATATTTGCTACAAACGGAGTCAAACTGCCCCACTGTAATATCTTTAGTGACGTGGGCCTGTGTCAGGATTTTGAGCAATGCCTGGCGGTGTGCTGGAGAGCTTAAAAGCAAAGCCATGACCGAGATCTTGGAGGGTGTTTGGTTTAATTGGTCCACCACCCTATAATCGCTTCGTCGAATGATTCTCAAGAATTCTTCTTCATCGTTCTTGAGACTTTCTTTTCCTCTAACTAAAGGTTCTTTGGCGGTGGTTGTCTCTGGAACAGGCTTCTGAGGAACAGGCGTCTTTTAAATAGAAACTGCTGGTGGAGGAGCCTCGTTGTATGTTCGAGGTTGATAGACACGACCACTCCAGGTCATTTTGCTTCCACTGGCAATGTTGGCCACACTTACTGGTTTCTTTTCTTTGAAAATCCCTTCACACCACGAATAGTCTTGTTTTTGTGTCACGGCTCTTGGGTGAGGCATGGATCCTCCCCTTGGCTCAAACCTAGTCTGTCTTCTCCCGAATTTCGGGGGTGCATCATCACGAAATACTGGCCGAACGTTCTTGTAGTTTTTGTTACTGTTATCATCTCTGAATACGGCTCCTTTGTTGGGCTCTCCTGGTATGTTAAACACAGGCTCGATGACTGCCACATCTTCTTCCTTTTTCCGGTGGGCAATTTCTATAATTCCCTGTTCAATCATAGCCCGAATGTCTTTTTTCACAGCGTCACAACCCTCGGGATTCAACATACATTCTTTGCAATCTTCGTGAGATGTCTTGAGTGACCATGACTGAGCGAGGCGTTTGTGTAGGTCTGCTAGTCGCACTTTGATCTCACCAACAGTAGTAACTTTCTTGTCTTCTGACCCCTCCCCTTCTTCAGTAATGGCGTTGACTCCACCATGATTTGGAAGAGGGTTGCTCTTAACATTGGGCGGATTATCTTCGAAGGATAGAATTCTCTTTTCAATAAGTTCACGAACTAGGTGCTGGAGGGCGAAGCAACCTTCGAGATTGTGGCCTGGAGCATTCTCATGAAATGGGCAGCGAGCATTTGTATCGTAATAGAATGGGAGTGGATTAGGTGGAACACCTAATTTCCTTGTTTTAACCAACCCTCTTTCTATTAGCATGGGAAACAGGTCGGTGTAACTCATTGGAATAGGCTGTATCTTTGGCCTATTCGCTTGATAATTTGCCCTCGGGGCCCTGTTTTGAGGTTGTTGACCCTACGGCTGCTGGCATTGTTGTTGATTATTGGTGCGATAATGTTGCTGACTGCCAGACTGATACTGGTGTTGATTGCTGAACGCCCCAGGTTGGGGACCATGCTGTGAAGAAGGTTGAAAAACCGGGGTCACTGCCGCTATATATGATGGTTGGTACTATGAGTGATGGCTTCGTGAACTTTGTACTTTCTTTCCATATGTGATTGCACTCACCTCTCCCTCTTTCTTTTTGTGGAACGTGCTGACTGGCTTCTTTGCCGTGCTGGCGCTTGAGGTAACATTTGCAGTGGTCACTTTTCCACTCTTTAAACCTGCTTCCACCTTGACTCCCACTGCCACAATATCAGAGAAATTTGTCGTAATGCTACTGATCAAACGTTCATCGAATTCTGGTCGAACTGTATCCACAAACCAGTCTGCCAACTCCTTCTCAGTAAGGGAAGGCTCTACTTGTGCTGCGGTTCCGCGCCATCTTTGCGCATACTCCTTGAAGGTTTCAGTATTTTTCTGCGTCATGCTGAGAAGCTGACGGCGGTCGGGAGCTAGGTCCATGTTGTACTTGTACTGTTGAATAAAAGCATCTGAAAGGTCTTGGAAACTTTGGATTTTAGCTTGATCTAAACCAAGATACCACTTGGCCGAAGTCCCTTTAAGACTATCTTGGAAACAGTGTACTAACATTTTATCATTTTCAATATGTAGAGCCATCCGCCTACAGTACATGATTAGGTGCTCCTTAGGACAAGTGGTCCCCTCATATTTATCGAAGATTGGCATTTTAAATTTCTGAGGAAACACCAATCCAGATACTAGACATAGATCCTTGGCATCAGATCCAAAGACATGATTTCCTTCAATGGCCCTCATTCTTTTGGCCATGATGTCCATCTCCACTCTTAATTTTTCGTGTTTTTCGTCCTCAGCTTCAGACCCATCGGGTATATCAAAGATTGGCTGTTGATTGGCGAAGACTGGTCGTACTGTGGTAGGTCCACCTGCTTGAGTGAAAATAGGGTTTCTGATTGTTGTGTCGAACAAAGGATTGAGACCTGAAGACTGCATGTTGTTGAAAGGTGGCACAAAATCCCGGGACATGCCATAGGGAAACTCTGCTGAAGTAACAGGAGCTATTGTGACATTGGTTGCTGCTGTGGCAACTTCGAAGATCACTGTAGGTTGCATATCCATTTTTGCTTTGATTACGTTGAGGACTTCCATGATCTGGTTAACGTCCCCTTTGATCCCTTCGATGTCATTATCCATTTGATCGAACCTTTGGTCGTTATCTGCCATCTTCTTTTGAGCTTGGGACCGAGTGTTGTATCTGTGGGTACTCAGTGTGACTCCTTATCTCCTCTCTGGACAAGAACAAAGGATGAGCTGCGGAACCCTAAATGCAGGACCGATGTAGGATGACATGCAAATGCAAATGCAGATGCATAAACCATTCAAGGAAACTCAAAATTTTTGTTTACAAACAAAAAGTTAGACCAACATGTAACGACATGCTTAAAAAGCGTTTTTTCATTTGATAGCTGGAAATCTATTACAATAGAGTGGCCTTTGCAACAAAGCAAAACTCTTCTTACAATGAAAGTAAATGCAACAAACAGGATTTCAATCCTTTTTTAGGGAAAGCAGGGAAATGGTGAAACAAAAATCAATCTAACAAGACGACCCTTCTCCTTCTTGGACTCTGACATGAACTTGATCCTGGCGGATAATCTCCCACAGGTCTTCGTTTTCTCTTTGTGCTTTGACCAAAGCGTATCTTAGCTCTTCCCTAGTTGCGGGGACCTCAGGTTCCATGGTTATCTCATAGTCATGAGTGTAGAACATGATTAAGGCAGTTTCCTTTGACCATAGCAGGTACCCCCTGGTGGTTAAACAGCTTGCATTCTCCATTGGAGTTGGGCCTATGAGGTGTGGATCTCTTTGAGCGTATTGAGCATTTTCTTCTAGTTCTTGGTTGCGACCTGTCTCACAGAAACAAGGCCTCAACAGTTCTGGTTCAGGCTCTGGCTCGGTAGGATACCCATGTTGACGCCGAGTAAGAATAGGATTATAAGTGATTACCCCTTCTATCCCAATGAGAGGCACATTGGGGAAATCTCCGTAGCTGGAAATCATGACTTGGTCACCGATGCTGGTGTCATACCATGTGATATCATGGTGTCTGAGAGCGACAAGTTTAGAAACCCATGCGCTTTTGGTAGGAAGCCTCCAGAGGATATGGGTCCTTGGCAAATGAGAAGTGAACCATCGGTCGAGTAGTGCAAAACAGCATGAGAATCGTCCACAATCATACAAGGCGAAATGGTGAATGACTACATAAGTATCAGCCAGTATTGTGTTGACCGGATTTTTGAGGATGAAGAGGCGGGTTGCTTCTTCTCTGATGAAGTCGTAACTGCTTGGGAATAGATACAGTCCATATATTAGTAGTGCCAGAATTGCTTCAAAAATGCCCAGGTTTCTGCTTTCATAGTGATACTCGGCCATCTCCATTAGAGGCCCGACATCCATTCCATACCACCCTCCTTTCGCCCTCATTGGTCGTAAGTCTTCCAGCTTGATATGCAGGGCTTTAGCTAAGTCCCTCTTCTTTGGTTTTCCATAAGGGAGCATAAAAGTCCATGGGATCTTTAAGTAAGCATTGTACTCTTCAAGGGTCGGGAGTAACTGAAAATCTGGAAACACAAAGCAGTGGTAAGTTGTATGATAGAATTCCACCAAGGCTTGCAACATGGGCTCATTGATCGGAGCGCTTATCAATGGCAATAGGTCCCCATATTTGACTATGAAAGCAGCAGGGTTTCGGACAAGTCTGGTTAACATTCTTAGACGGCCCAATCTCAGATCCGGGACTCGAAGCATGTCTCTTCTTACCATGTTGTTTCCTGCAAAGAAAAAGATGAATTTCCTTGAATGGTTAGAAGAAGTGCAAATGCAAATGCAAATGATTGTCATGGAACTCAGATATTTTCGAACATCAGAAATCGTCATTTCATTAACAAAACGGATTACAAAACATTGTTTCCTCTTACAAGAGTTTTAAATAACAACTAAGTGAATCCTATCAAAGTTCCCCTAGCAGCCTGAGGTTGAGCTTCTCGATCTTTCTTTCCATCTGAGTCTTCTCAATGATGAGTCTGTCCACGATTATCTTCCACGGATTAGACTGAGGCTCATAGGGTTCTTCTAGTGCTTTCCTCTTCTTACAAGAGAGGATTTCTTCATCTTTCAACTGGAGTTGTCTTTGGAGCTCCGCGTTTTCTTCAACGACTATTTGATATTTGTGCTTCCAAGCTTCTTCAGTCTGTTGTGCTTTGACCAAAGCAATTTTCAACTTTTCTTCTTCAGACATGAAGACCAACGAATGTTCTTCTTTCAAGGCCATAGGCTCTTGCTTAGGATATGGCATCCTTAGTGTGACGGCTCTTTTCCGAATCCATTGGAGGTAAGGTTCCAAAGAAACATAGTTGAGTCTTCCAAGATCTTTCTTTCCTTTCTTGTGTAGATGCCTCCAGGCTTCTAGAACTTTCTCTTTTAATCCTTGACTATCTTCCCCTTCTTTGAAGAAGATGCTTTCCACTTGAACACTTTTGGGTTTGTCCTTTAAAGGGTATCCCAATTGTCGGCGGGCGAGTATTGGATTGTAGCTGATCCCTCCATTAATGCTGAGGAGAGGTACATTGCCAAATTCCCCACAACTGTCAATAATCACTGTCCCATCATAATCACAACTATACCAATCAATATCAGAATGGGTAAGAGCCATGATCTTTTGTGACCACCATCCTTTCTTTGGATCCCAAAAAGCATTGGCTTTGGGTAAGTGTGAAGTGAATCGCTTGTACAATAAAGGAGCGCAACAAGTGATCATTCCTCCATTGTGGAAGTTCCTCAGATGAACAGAATGGTACGTGTCTGCTAACAAGGTAGGCACAGGATTCTTCTTCAAGAAAATTTTGATGGCACTGAGGTCCACAAAACTCTCAAAGTTTGGAAACAAGAATATACCATAGATGAGTAAGGCAAGGATAGCCTCGAATGCATCCATGCTTAAATGATTTGCGTAATACTGAGCTTTTTCAACCAAGAATTCTGCTTTTAACCCAAAGACTCCCCCTTTTGTAATCAGATTCTTTTTTATATCAACCACTCCCAAACGTGTAGCTTTGGCAATGTCCTGCTCTTTAGGGTCCTTCTCTACAATCAGAAAAGGAGAATCTTCAAGAATAGGCAATCCAATTAACTGAGAATATTCTTCTAGCGTGGGCACTAGCTGATAATCAGGGAATGTAAAACAGTGGTAAAGCGGGTCATAAAACTGGAGGAGAGTAGAAAGAAGTCCACTATCCATCTTTATCTTCAAGAGTAGCAACAGCTTCCCATATCGGCTTTGAAATCCCTCTGGATCTGTCACCAAGGTGCTCAACCTTTTCAAATCATCTAGGTTAAAACCCTTGTAAGTGTACTTCAAAGTCTTCTTTCTTTCACTGTTCATGACGACCTCTGATGTTTACAAACAACAAAGTCTGAGTTCCATGAAACCATATGATGATATGATGACATGATTATATGAATGCTCAAACACAAGCAAGATGCATATGCACACAACACACACTTAAGGTTAAGGACAAGCATGAGTCCAAGGGTCTACCCATCCCCAAAGATTGTACTATGGATTGATTTCACCTGCCGAAAGGGTTCTACGAAGTTCTCAGAGTCATCAATCCATCTTTCGGATATTATCAACTTCCCAAATTACTTGGTAATCGATAATATTCTCAAGAGAATCTCGTCTGAGTGTAGTATTGCGTATCAACTACTTCGGAAATACTTCCGTGTAGCCATCGCACTGCGTCCTAATAAGGCCAAAGTAGGGGGGAAATGTAATCTAAAAGTCCACAGTGTCATGGGCTCCTTCGTCAAAAGTAGCATTGTTTTCATGAATACTCGATCAACAATACTACAACTTTCAAGAGGGCCTACACTGAGCGGTGGTTTCTCAAGTTAGCTTGGTCGGGAATCAACTCCCTATAAGCCTTCTTGAATATACCACCATCCTATCACAATTTCACTAAAGTCCAGGTATAGGACCGTCTCACCACTCAAAAGCACCCAATACCCAACAATCAAACAAATATATTGACAAATATACATGCAAGCAAATATTCATAAATATAACATACAATCAAACAAAATAGGCTAAACCCTCAAGTTTAAGTATCCCTAGTGAAGTCGCCATTTCTGTTGCGGTGAGAATCGTGATACCAAGCTATTGATTAACTTGAATCTTAATTCTTAAATTCATAACCGGACTTTAATTTATCCAAAGGAAAGGTCTAAAGAAAGAAAGAACCTTTTGCGCGATGTAATAACAACGCTAAGAGATTCGGGGATCGGGGGTTGGTTATGCATAGGGTAGGTATTTCACATCCTATACATCTGTAGTACTCTACAGGAACCTTTTGTTTATTTGCATGCTAAGTTGGTAAATATTTGCTAAGGTTTGGGATTGGGTAAAGGTATAGGGTGTAGGTTAAAACTTAAGGATAGTTTCTAAGTTTGCTCGCAAAGACATCGCGTCCTCTGCCTACGTATCCTAACTAGGATAGAATCAGAGCAATCGTAGTTCGCCTCACAAGGGAATAGAACACTTGATGACGATCAAGGTTCAAAAGGGAGCAAACATAACAATGTTTGTATAGAGTTTAACAAACTCTCTAGATCTATGTTATAACACTCAAGAGGGAAGTAAGTAATCATTATTATGATTCTTACATAGAGTTTACAAACTCTATCCTAGGGTTCTAATTGAAGAGCACTCCTAGTATAGGTGGGTTTTCTAGACTTAAAGCAAAGTCTAATGGTTTATAATGTTCTAACTTAACTAAGCTAGGGTTAGGATGACTTCACAAAGTCAAGAGGGGTAAATGAGCTATCCAATGACACAAGGGTCAAGGGAGAGACTTTTCCTTTGGAAGGAGACTGGGGAAATAAACAGATGAAAGCTAACAAACCTCATTACTTGGGGAGAAAAGAAAATAAATGCTAAAAAAGATAACAATCAAGGTAAAGCATATTCATGGTGACAACCATGTAAATAATGAGAAATGGTGAGAATGAAACATGATGACAACAGTTAACAGATGAAATAGTTGATAAGTTTTGGTAAAAAATCACAAATTTGTACAAAAGAGTTGCCCTCCTCAGGGGTCGAACTCAGGAACATGGGGTACAAGGCACGTTTGGCATGAGAGGCTTACCACTGGGGTGGCGATACATCCATTAACTAAACTGAATTAATAAATATATAAGGCTTTTTTTGCTTGAATTTCTGGGCAAAAACACATATGAACACATGGTTTGCAAAATGCATCACAACTCTCTCAATTTTTAACCAAATTAAACAAACTTTATATGTATCTGGACCATAAAAATCTGAGGAACATGATGGTGTAATTAGATTTTTGAAATTCCCTCCCCAACTCAAAACCCGACAGCACATACAATGTGAGTGTGTGAGATGCATTTGGATACTTAAATCAAATTCTAATCAACCTCAGATCAAACCAATTACACACACACACTAAAAACATGTTGATGAATGAAGGTGAGCAAAAGGTTCAGTTAAAACACACTGTGGAGAAGAATGATAGTCAAGTTGCAAATATGAGATAAAAATGCATTTCCGAAACCAATGATTAGTTCAAGCATGCTTATGATCAGAGACATAATTCCAAACACATTCCAATAACCATGCACATGATATTCACACACTTCAAAGGACCTCATGCAAGCAAAAACACCAACTGTCATGTGAAGAGAAAAAACAGCAGCAAGGCCAAGAATTTAAAATGCCTTTCAAATTTTGTGGCTCAAAATAAATGCAATGACAGTATGCACACATTCTAAACATCACATACAAGTAGTCCTAACAGAACTGAGGCTCACACTTGAACTAAAACAAAATCTGATACATGAGTTGCAAGTGTGCTTTTTTTTGAAAAATGCATTTTTGAAGCTATGTGTGAAAATTGATGTGAACAAGCTTAAAAACAGTCACGCACCCATTACAAATATGTCACTTATGGTTATGCTCAAGAAGAAAGGTTTTAATCCCTACTGCATCCAATGCAAATTAAAGAAGTGGTTCAAAAAACAACCTTAGTATTCAAGCAACAGTGAAAACAACATTTCAGCATCATGTTTTCTAGGATAACATCCATTAAATTACAATGCACACACACACAAGTTGCAGTAATGAAGGGTGAAATTTAAGAGAGGCAAACATAGCAAATGAAACATTGAACCAAAGCATCAAAATGTACACATAACTGGCTTTTCAGCCTCAGGCAGCAAAACCTGTCTATCTTACTCAAGATATGAGGCACATCTAAAAGAAAAACACCAAATGCAAGTTTGAGAAATCAAATTGATGACCAACAACACACATTGAGAAGCAAGCAGTATCCAAAATCACACTGAACCAACAAAAACAGTTTGAGCTGAAGTGGTTTGCAAGAGAATACATTTTGAAACCATAGATCAAAGTTGATGCCTATATGCCTAAATGAGGGGCTGAGTATGTCATATATATGATGCTTGATGGATTCTAATAGCAAGCGCAGTCAAAACAGTGCCAGAGCAAAAAGAGTGTGTGAGCGTAATTTGAAAACCAATGACCAATTTAAGACATGCTACCACTAAAGTGAAAGTTCAAACATACTCTAAACATCACATACAAAGTATTCACACATCAACCTAACTGAATTATGAGATGCCAACCTAACTGCTATGTGAGAATGAGATGACAATCAGTTTTCTGCAAGTGAAATGGTGAGATATGGAAGCAGACCTAATTAGGGTGAATAAGTCATGCTAACATCTCCAAAAACATCCTTTAAAGTGTGTCTATGCTTTAAAATCATCCACAAACATTAGGGAAATGAAACTCACAAGTCAATTGCTCATTCAACACATAGAGTTACAAAATTGATATCAAAAAATGAATTGAAACAGGATGAAGCCCAAAGGAAAAACATACACAAGCTTTGACTACCAATGTGAATGAGCTTAGTATTTGAAATGGTCATGGGGTGTACATGGTTATCAAGTTGCAAATAGAGACCAAAATGCATGATGATGATCAGGTGCAGTTCAAAGTAGATTCATGTCATTCTAATCACTCATTCATCATTCATATATGATAAGGGGATGATCCAAACACTAAAATCAAATGGAAACAGCTTGCCATGAAGACTGTCATACCAGTTGCAAAGTGTCATGTGTAGATGCATGATGACACTCAAATCTCAGTCTATGCACAAACTGGTTAATTTAAATGTGTAGGCACTTCATACATGTGATATAAGTCATGTTTGATCAAGCAAGAAAGTTCAAAGCAGTTTGGTTCAGAATGTGGTATTTGGGTTGCAAATGACATGTGTTAAAGTGTGAAAACAGGAATTCCGAGTTACAACTCAATTCAATCCAAACCAGTCACTCATACATGTTACAAATGTGTATTAAAATGAGTCTAAGGGATCAATTTAATGCCAATAAAAGCAATGAGTAAATTGACATGTGAACTGCTCAAATGAG
Organism: Lathyrus sativus; assembly: GCA_963859935.3. Lineage (NCBI taxonomy): Eukaryota > Viridiplantae > Streptophyta > Magnoliopsida > Fabales > Fabaceae > Lathyrus > Lathyrus sativus. The sequence continues at coordinate 215,743,463 of OZ012736.1, read as the reverse complement.
CTTATGAGAGTGTCAATCTTGATGCAGTGTGTTTTGATACTCAATGATCATGTAAACATCTCAAAATTGGTTAATATGAAGTGTGTGAAATGTGTTTTTGGTGAAAAATGACTTATGTAAGAAAGTAGTATATGAGTGGCTTTTGTGATTTTGGTATGAACATGAGTTTCACTTTTTATGCATTAACAGTTACAAACAAGTATCCACATAATGCTCAAATACACTTTAAAACATGCTTGAGGGAAGAAAAGTGATCTTTCAATGTTTATGTAAAAAAAGATTTCCTACTGCTATGTCTTGTTCATGACAGCTTTTGAAAAGTAACATGATGAGGCTGCCTTTTAGTATTTGAAGCTTTTCTGGCAAAAGTGGATGTGTACATGGCTACTATATGTGGATTTAAATGTGTGGTTCATGAATCAGTTTTAATGCCAAGTTGTGGTGATCAAGAGTGAAATCTCATGTGTCATGTGTATTGACAGTGTGGTAGAAAGTGAATATGGATTTCATGCTCAAACTGGACAAGGTAAATATACAGGCCAACTTTAAATACATATTGGAACATGTTTGAAAGATAAAATCAAGTTTTCAATGTTCTATGCAAAAAATGAAGTTTCAGCTGCTAGGGCTTTGTTTTGGCAGCATGGTAACAGCAGAGGAAAGCAACATAAATGTTAAAGCATTTTCACAATTTTGATGAAGTTGATGTTTCTACATTCAAGACATAACAGTATGAGAAATGGATTACCAACTGATGATAATTTTCAGGTTTTGGCAACAATGTATGTAAACAGCATGACAGCAACAGCAGTGATCAACCAACAAGACAATTCAAATTCCATACAACCAGAAATCAATTGAAATAGGCAAGGTAGAAACTGCTTTGTTTACAAACTCATTTTAAACTACACCAACTAGACATTCTACCTACCTAGACAGTCCCCTAATCTTCTTCTCATAAATCAATATTTCAAAAAACATGATGACAGAACCAAGTATGCCAATGAGTGATGGATAATAGTGAACAATGACTTAAGGAATGAAGCAAATCAATAACTTAAACTGTGACATTTCAGTCCATGAATTTTTTAAATGATTCAAATGATGCAGTAGGTTACTTTTAATGAGAACAGATTAGTGAAAATAAATCATACTAGTTCCTATACAAAATGCACTTGAGGAAAGAATGTGAACTTAGTATTAAGCCAAACTTGCTTTTGAAAGTTCAATTGATAGGTTCATGGCATAACAGTTTTTGAGACTATGAAAATGTAAACCAATCATCAACAGTTTTGTACCAACTTGTACTTTTAGTATTTTCATGATCAACTTGTTTGGGACAACATAGCAACTTAAATCAAAATACTGGTATGAAAGCATGACAAAACATCTAACACTCATGAGAACCTTATCATCCCTAAAAGCACACATCATGTAAATCCACCAAATGTACATAGCTACTAGATCCACCAAAAATACTCAAAAATGCCATTTCATGAAAATTAATGCAAAGGTCAATAAGGATCAATTACATACCTCTTGATGACTCTGTTTAACAAGATAACACAGTTGAGAAAACCAGAGAACTCCACTTCACTTCTTTGCCTTTGAGCCTTTCTTCAACTTTAAGCAATGTGTACTTTTGATGCCAAATGAAGAGATAAGAGTTCCCAATGGTTTCTAGTGGTCTTGACAGTTGAAAAACATCATTTGTGAGGTGTATGAATGATCAAAACCTCAAGGAAAGGCTTGGAACAAAGTTTGGTGATTTTTGTGGCTTCTGGTCAAAGTATGGTAGGTAGGAGTTTGATTTTTTATTCTTTGAGGTTTTTGATGGTTTGATGGATTACACACCTTCTATATGTTATTTAGAAAGTGTATGGATGGTTGTGGGAATGTTGAAAAGGATAGAAATGAAAGTGGTGTGAAATATGCCAAATGACCAATTTTGGTGTTTTTGAACTTTTCTTCACTTACAAGCAAAAAGAGAGTGAGGAGGAGAGCTATGATAATTTGATATTCTGAATAGCTCTGGTGTGTTTGAAGAGGAAGACAAGGTCTCTATTTATAGGAGAAATAAGGATGAGGGCAGCTTGGTACTTTGCCACTTTTGAAGGGAGTTTGATGAAATTTCTTGCAAAATCTTGCCAAGATCTTCTCCTATCAGCTCCATGGCTCAAGGAGGATCAGAAACATCAAGTGGATATTGACATGAAATGACTGAGATAAGCTTAGAGTATAGAGTAAGCCAGCTGCAACAGTTGGAAGTGAAAAAGTTTCTCTCTCATTCTTACACATTTGAATATTTTAATCCACAAATTGCAACTTGCATCTCTCTCTCCTCAATCTCTCTTTTTTCTGTCATTCTCTTCCTCTACACATCTAAATATCATAATGTATCATGACCCAAGGGTGGAGAGTGGTTAGAGATGAAAAATTCTGATTTTGAGAAGTTGGGCCAAGTGGATTTTTAGTGTGACAGACCCAACTTCAAGGCACCATAACTCCTATCTCATAAATCTCCTTGGGGAGTTCTTGTACTTTTTAGAAAGCCCTTGTGTAGCTCCATAAATTTCATGTTTTGGGAATTTCCAAATTATTGATGGAACTAGGTTGAAAAACCCTTCAAATCTCTGAAAAAAGTGGTTTGTATGGCCAGAATTTGTCAATTTTCACTAAGTCCTTTACCCTTGAAAAATGATTTTTGCTATAACTCCAATTCCATGCATTTTTTGAATATGGACCACTGTGGGACTTTTGTAGGGTTTGTCAATACCTTTCAAACAAGCTTAGAACCACTTCAATTGGATGTGTGGTTGAGGAGTTATGGTTTTGCCCCTTTCGAAACCCTAATTCCCGATTTTTGCAATTACTTCCTAACCCTTGATCCAATGGTCATGAAATTTTATGGGGAGGTGAAATATGATATAAGGAACATTTTTTATTCACATCTTGAAGTCAAATTCCTTATTGTTGGAGAGTTGACTCTTCGGTCAACTTTTCGATCGAACGGTGTCTACCGAGTCGCCCGTTGGTGATCCGGACATCCTGAGGACTTGAATCTCTTTGGATGGACTTTACTAAGCAATAGGAGCTTAATGGACCTTTATCCCATCATTGAAATACTCTTTGAATCAAAAGTCAAACTACAGTTGACTTTTTCCAATCAAAAACCCTAATCGGGGGTCTCAAATTGCACTGTTCTCGAACCCCGGGTGACCACCTCAAATTACGCTCATTCTTGGTCTAATGTATCATCCTTGATCTTGTTTGAAGTTGGATCAATCCAAAACATTGATTGATCGGACCACTGAAGTCTCGATTGTGACGGTACGAAACCCTAATTCATCTACATCTTGACAAAGATAAACTTGAACTGGATTAAGGTTAGTTAATCAAATGAAAATGATCCTACAATGATGATGAAGATCTAAGGGGTCAAAATTTGGGGTGCAACACATGTCTGTGTGTTTTACTGGTTCTCATCTTTCCCTTGATTTTGGTCCTGGTTTTCTATAGAGATGGAAGCTAAGAAAAAGAAGACGACTTTGTACAAATTTCCGATTCCTGAGTTAAGACCTTTATTTGGTCTAATTTCCATGGCTGATTCTGGAGTTCTTGAAGTATTCAGAAAGGATTATGGGAGGATCTTGAGCCTCGTCAGGAAGGTCACGAGCTATGAGCAAGGAGCCATTCTCACTCTATTGTAGTTTTATGATCCGCCGCTGTGATGTTTCACCTTTTCGGATTATGTGTTGGTTCCGACTTTGGAGGAGTTTGCTTTCATCTTAGGTGTTCTGATCCGAGTTGAGATGACATTCTGCACTTCTGAAGAAGAACCCAATTTCGAGAAGTTAGCTGCTGTTCTTTATTTGAGTGCATCTGAGTTGGTTAATTGTGTTGTCAGTAGGAATGGAGTTTCCAGCTTTACTTTATCTTTCTTGGTGGATAAAGCTCGGAAGTATGCTGAAGAAGGTTGTCGGGTGGTGTTTAGTGCTATATTGGATTTGTGCTTCTATAGCATTGTGATGTTTCAGAACATACCGGACATTGTTGATTTTGATACTTTTCGTATTTTTGCTTCCAGGAATCTCGTACCTACTCTCCTAGGAGATTTGTATCATTCAGTACACTATAAGAATGAGAGGAGAAGAGGAAAGACTGTTTCTTGTTGTACACTGCTTTTTCACAAGTGGTTTATCGATCATATTCCTCACGTCGGAGCTTTTGTTGGTACGGGGGTTACATCTGAATGGTCAAAAAGACTCATGGGTTTAACCGCCAAGTAAATCTCCTGGTTTAACCGAGATCTGCTTGGTCATGAGCTCATCTTTAGTTGTGGTAGTTTCCTTAATGTACCCTTGATAGGAAGAAAAGGGGGAATCAATTATAACCCTTCTCTTGTTGTTAGACAGTTTGGTTATGCTTTGAGGGGACCTCCGAAGGAAGAAGAAGTGCAGGAATCTCTGTACTTCACCGTTGTAGTCGATCCTTGTATTTTGGTCAGATTCGTTTATGCGTGGGGTAAAATCCACAAGAAGGGAAAGCTTTCTTTGGGAAAATGTGATTGTAGAGCCTATGAGCACTACTTGGAGTGGATTCAGAAGAGAGTTGAAAGGGTACTATTGTCGTTTCCTGTTGAAGAACCATTGTATCCCTTAGTCATTGAGCTGCCTATAATGATCGACATCCTGAAATATAACAAGTTTTGGGTAGAGAAGGAAGAGTTGCGCAGAGAGAATGAAAATTTGAAACAGGAGATTAGTCAGCGGAAGCATGATAAAGGTGAAGTTGTCTACTTAGCCAAGACAAAGTCATAATCATTGACCAAGCTGGAGAAAGAGCTAGCTGAGCAGATCAGGGTACGAGAGAGGATCGGTCAGGATCTAAAAAGCACTTGCAGCATTTTGAAGCACAAGAAGGAGGATTTAGACAGAGCATATCTAGAGATATCCAAATTCAATGAGCAATGGAATGCTACTTTGACTGCCAAAAAGAATAGGGAGGACCAGCTTCGCACTCAGATTGATAATCTGAAGGCGTAACTCAAGGTCAAGGAGAAAGAAGTAATGGTGGAATCGTCTCGTAGATACACGATTAAGCAGAAATACCATGAGACTTTATTAGCGCTTGAAGAGCTCAAGATCCGAGCAGGTGTGAAGAAACCCAGGTTGGAAGATGCTTGGGAAGATTATTTTCATTGTCTCTGAGATGTGATACACAAAAGGGACATCCTCATCAGAGAGTTGGTTGTCTGACCGGACCATCCAGATACGAAGGCGATGCTTAAGGAGGCTCAGGTCTGGGGCAAAGAACATGATTGCTACGGAGGATTATCTTCTGATATGTCATAGTAGTTTCTTTGCTTTTGCATCTTGATCATCACCAGATATGTTGGATGAGATCAATACCTTTTTGTATTCAGATCTTTCTCATTTGTTGTTATGCATTGTCTCAGCTTTACTTGATATGAGAATATTTTGGTGGTATTCTTGTCCATCTCCGCTGTTCTTGTTTATTGAAACTAGAATCAAGGGGGAGATCTCCCTTTAAATGCATAGACATGTTTGTATTTTGCATCTTGCATTCTCATTTGCATCATAGGTGTTCTCAGTGGCATTTTATTCTTATCTCTGCTTGGTTTTCTTCAGTAACAGGATTGAGGAGTTTAGTTACCATAGATATCCAACTCGAGGGAATTAGCAAAAAGTAATGGATCAGGTTCAGGTTGAATTGCAGGAAGTCAGAGCTCACATGGCCCAGTTCAGGAAGCTGATGCAGAATGTTGCAAGTGGGCAGGAACAATTGAGAATTATGGTCCAGCCGTTGATAGCACGGGTCGACGAAGAGGGCGTTTTGCATGGGGGATCTAGTATTATTCCTCCACCGATTGGTGGGACTATTCCACAGGGTATTCCTACTGTTGTCATACCTCCGGACAGAGGTGTTGCGAATGAAAATGGTAGTGTTACTGGTGGAAGTGTGTACGCTGCGCACGGGGCTACTAGCCCTCATTGGGAAGATCACCAGGATGATGTATTTTCCATGAAAGATATGGAGGGTGGTTTGCCAACTGAAGCTGACAGAAGGTTTAAACTGATCGAGGAGAAGATAAAGTCTTTCGAGAATCAGAACTCTCTGGGTCTTGATATGTCAGATCTTGGTCTAGTTCCTGGGGTCACGATTCCCCACAAGTTTGACGTACCAGATTTCAACAAGTACAAAGGGACAACCTGTCCTAGAGTACACCTTCGAGCGTATTTTAGAAAAATGTCTGCGTACTCTGATGGTGAAAAGATGTTAATGCATTTTTTCCAAGACAATCTGGCAGGAGTGTCTTTGGAATGGTATATGGGGCTTGAGATAACTTAGATCCGCAGCTGGAGAGAATTGGCTGAGGCTTTCGTTCATCACTATCAGTATAATATTGATCTAGCACCGAATAGGGTACAATTATAGAGTTTTTCATAGAAGAATATTGAGAGCTTCAAAGAGTACACCCAGAGATGGAAGGATTTAGCTGTGAGGGTGCAACCTCCTATGGTGGAAAGAGAACTAATCGATATGTTCATGGCTTCATTTCCTGGTGTGTATTTTGAGAAGTTAATAAGCTGCATGTCTGCGGGATTTTCTGATCTGGTAATGGTCGGTGAAAGAGTCGAAAATGGGATTAAGTCTGGGAAGATTCCAAATGGTGGTGGACCCTCTTCGGGAGGAGCAAAGAAACCATATTCAGAAAACCCTAAGAGGAGGGAAGGGGATGCGAATGCTATTTCTCAGAAGGGTAAAAGTAGAGCGCAGTCTCGTTATCATCAACAAGTTGCTACTGTAGCTATCCCGGCTGCACCTCAACAATGAGTTAATGCACCACGACCTTACGCTGCTAGACACATAATGAATGATAGGCAATTTGAGACTCCTCCGATGTCGTATTCTCAGTTGTTAAAACATCTGTTGCAGTTGCAAATAGTTTAGAAGAGGACTTTGGCTCCTCTCATTGGTACACCGCCTCCTGGTTACGATGTGAATGCCAGATGCAAGTTTCATTCAGGTGCCCCGGCAATAATATTTATAACTGCAAAGCCTTCAAGCACAAAGTTTAGGACTTGCTTGACTCAAAGGCTATCAACTTCACCAACGAGGGGCCTAATGTGAATCAAAACCCGATGCCGAATCATGGGGTGGGAAGAGCTAATGTCGTTACTGAGGGAGAAAAATTGAATCTGATAACTAATGTTGGGGATTTGAAGACTCCGTTGAGTTTTATGAAGGCTAGTTTATTGAAGAAGGGAGTGTTTCCGGGATGTTCTACTGACTGCTCAGAATGTGAAGTGCAACCTGAAGGCTGTGATCTTTTGAAGAAGGGTATTCAGAGAATGATTAATGAGGGTTGTTTGCAATTTGACAAGGTTGTAAGAGAAGACGTTGAGGATAAGGTGATTAATGATGGAAGCAAAGTTGCTACAATCTCTATTCCATATCGGACAATCAATATTTCATCGCCTGCTAGGACAACGCAAGTTATCATTATTGTTCCTGGACCTGTGTCGTACGAGAGCACTAAAGCCATCCCATGGAACTAGGGCACAGAGGTGTTCTGTAATGGGCAAAGACAAGAATTGACAGGATCTTCATGCGGGGGTTCTTCAGTTGAGAATATAGCTGGTGTCGGCGGTATCACTAGAAGTGGCGGGATCTTTTCCCCACTGGAGGTTAATACTGATAGGAAAGACAAAGGGAAGGGTAAGGCGGTGATTGAGGAGAACATCCAACAATAGGTTGGTAGTGATTTTTTTTCGAAAGACGCGGAGGAATTTATGAGACTCATTCGGAAAAGTGACTACAAGATTGTGGATCACTTAAATCAGACTCCTTCGAAGATTTCCATTTTGTCATTATTGTTGTGTTCGGAGGCACACCGCAACGCTTTATTGAAAGTTTTGAAATCAGCATATGTACCCAAGAGATTTCTATTAATCAGTTAGAGGGAGTAGTGGCTCATGTGAATGCTGGCAATGGTATGGGTTTTACCGATTTGGATTTGACTCCTACTCGGAGGAACCATAACCATACTTTACATATATCAATGGAATATAGAGGGTCCCTGCTGTTGCATGTCTTGTTTGATACAGGAACATCCCTCAATGTGCTTCCAAAGAAGGCGTTAATGAAATTAGATACTCAAGGCTTAATATGCACGCCAAGTGATTTGGTTGTGAGGGCTTTCGATGGGTCTAAGAGATCGGTGTTTGGGAAGATTACGATGCCTATTCAGGTGGGACTGGAAATATTTGATGCAACTTTTTACATTATGGATATCCAGCCAGCATACAACTTTTTGCTTGGCCGACCTTGGATACACGTTGCGGGAGCAGTCACTTCATTGTTGCATCAAAAGCTGAAATATATGATGGAAGGGAAAGTTGTTACAGTATGCGGTGAAGAGGATATCATGGTTAGCCATTTGTCATCCTTCAAGTATGTGGAAGTGGATGGGGAGATCCACGAAACACTTTGCCAGGCGTTTGAAAAAGTTCAGATTCAGGAGAAGTCTCATGTAGAAGCCAAAAGCCCAGAGGTTTTCATGTTATCATTCAAGGAAGCCCGTGATATCGTAGAATCTGTTTCATCACAGAAGTGGAGCCAAGTTCCTAATATTCCCGTCAAGCAGGACAAGTTCGTCCTGGGATACAAGCCCTCTGGTTCTTCTCAAGACACTCTGAGGTACAGGGCACCTATTCAATTCACCAGCGGTGGTGTGATATTTGACAGGATTAATGTCATTGAAGATGACCAAGGTGACAGTGATTGCGATATGGATTCCTAGATTCGTCCATGTACTCCTGGCCAGAAGCTGTGCAATTGGACTACTGCAGAAGTCATTCATGTTACTACTGCAGAGTAATGTTCATTGTTTTGATTATGTTCAGTCCTATGCTCTGCCCAAGGCGTAGTGGCTCAATCTATGGGGCCCTCTTGTTGTTTGCACTTTATCATAAAAATAAATGACGTTTTTCACATTCAAATATTGTGATCCATGTTTTTCTTGTTTTTTTGCTTTTGCATTTATTAAACAGAAAAATGGCAATGTGTTTTGTTTGTTGCATCGCATAATAAACATAAACATCATCATGCAGGTCTTTTCTATCAGATACCATCGATTCAAATTCAGCTATGGCTTCGTATGACTTTGATAATCCCATTTATCAAGTTGAAGAAGAGACTGATGAAGACTGTGAACTACCCGAAGAGTTAGCCAGACTTCTCAAGCAGGAGGAAAGGGTCATTGTGCCTCATCAGGAGGATATTAAAGTTATCAATCTGGGTACCGAAGATGACAAGAAAGAGGTTAGAGTTGGGGTTACATTAGAAGCAGTATCAAGAAAAGATTGGTTGAAATACTCCGTGAGTATAAGGATATCTTTGCTTGGTCTTACCAAGACATGCCTGGGTTGGATACAAATATTTTGGTACACCGGTGGCCTCTTCGAGAAGAATGTCTGCCAGTCAAGAAGAAGTTGAGACGGACGAGGCCTGACATGGCAATCAAGATTAAAGAAGAAGTTCAGAAGCAGTTGAATGCTGGTTTTCTTGTTGTCACAAATTAACCTCTGTGGGTCGCTAATATTGTTCCTGTTCCCAAGAAAGATGGAAAGGTCAGGATTTGTGTTGACTACAGAGATCTGAATAAAGCGAGCCTGAAAGATAATTTCCCGTTCCCCCACATTGATGTGTTGGTTGATAACATTTCTCAATATTCAATGTTTTCCTTGATGGATGGATTCTCTAGGTATAACCAAATTAAGATGACCCCAGAGGACATGGATAAAACTACTTTCATTACACCATGGGGGACTTTTTGATATAAGGTGATGCCTTTTGGATTGAAGAATGCTTCGGCAACTTGTCAGCGGGCAATGGTGACTCACTTTCATGATATGATTCATCATGAGATCGAGGTATATGTTGATGACATGATTGCTAAGTCACAGACGGAGGAAGGACATCTGGTCAATCTTCTGAAATTGTTTAAAAGGTTAAGGAAGTTCAAGTTGAGGCTGAATCCTAACAAGTGCACCTTCAGGGTGAGATCTGGAAAGCTACTGGGGTTCATTGTCAATGAAAAGGGTATTGAGGTAGATCCTGCCAAAATAAAAGCTATACAAGAAATTCTTGAGCCGAGGACGGAAAAAGAGGTTTGTGGTTTCCTGGGGAGATTGAACTACATTGCAAGGTTCATATCTCATCTTACAGCCACTTGTGAACTGATATTCAAATTGCTAAGAAAAGATCAAACAGTCAGGTGGAATGAAAGTTGCCAGAAGGCCTTTGAAAGAATAAAAGAGTATCTGCAGGAACCTTCAATACTCATGCCTCCAATTGCAGGGAGACCTCTGATCATGTATCTCACGGTTCTTGAGAATTCAATGGGATGTGTGCTCGGTCAACAAGACGAGTCAGGTAGAAAAGAGCATGCCATCTACTACCTGATTTAAAAGTTCACTGATTGTGAGTCGAGATACTCAATGCTAGAGAAAACATGTTATGCACTCGCTTGGGCTGCTAAGCGTTTGAGACAGTACATGTTAAACCACACAACCTTGTTTATTTTGAAGATGGATCCGATCAAGTATGTCTTTGAAAAACAAGCATTCTCCGGAAGGATTTCCCGTTGGCAAATGGTTTTAACAGATTATAATATTCAGTATGTTTCCCGGAAAGCCATTAAGGGAAGCGTTATGTCCGAATATCTTGCTGAATATCTGATTGAGGATTATCAGCTGATGAAGTTTGATTTTTGGTATGTTTCCCAGAGCCTTTACCTGACGAGGGTCCTGAGATTGGATCTCAATGGAAATTGGTTTTTGACGGAGCCGTTAATTCGTATGGTAATGGAATCGGTGCAATCATTACAACTCCTCACGGTTCTCAAATACCGTTCACTGCCCAATTGACATTCGCCTGCACCAATAATGAAGCCAAATATGAAGTGTGCATTATGGGTTTAGAAGAGGCCATTGATCTGAGGATCAAGAATCTAGATGTGTACGACGATTCAGTGCTAGTCGTCAATCAAATCAAAGGAGAGTGGGAAACTCGTCAGGCCAACCTGGTGCCTTACAAGAATTATACAAGGAGACTGTTGCCATTATTTGATAGAATTGAGTTCCATCATGTGCCTAGGGCTGAGAATCAGATGGCGGACGCCTTGGCCATGCTATCATTGATGTACAAAGTGAATTACTGGAATGACGCTCCAGCTATCACCATCATGCGTCTTGATAGACCCTCTTTTATGTTTGATATTCAGAAGGTATCAGATGGAAAGCCTTGGTATTTTGATATTAAGCATTTTCTCAAGACTCAAGAGTTCCCAGCCGAGGCATCCAGCAAAGATAGAAAGACTCTGAGGAGGTTTGACGGTAACTTCTATTTGAACAAGGATGATGTGCTCTACAGGAGAAACTTTGAAATGGTCTTACTGCGCTATGTTTACGAATATGAAGCAAGCCTATTGATGGAGGAGGTCTACGAGGGTTCTTTTGGTACTCATGCCGGTGGACATGCCATGGTCAGAAAATTGTTGAGAGCTGGGTATTACTGGATGACTATGGAATCCGATTGCTTTAAATACACCAGAAAATGCCATAAATGCCAAATTTATGCTGATAAGGTGCATGTGACACTGACCCCTTTGAATGTGTTAACATATCCTTGGCCCTTTTCTATGTGGGGAGTTGATATGATTGGAAAAGTTGAGCTGACTGCTTCCAATGGGCATCACTTTATTCTGGTTGTGATTGATTACTTTACGAAGTGGGTAGAAGCAGCTTCCTTTTCCAATGTCATGAAACAGGTGGTTGCCCGATTCATAAAGAAGAACATCACTTGTCGTTATGGAATTCCGGAGAGAATCATTACTGATAATAGTTCAAATTTGAATAGCAAGATGATGAAGGAGTTGTGCCAGAGTTTCAAGATTGAGCATCACAACTCTTCTCCATATCGTCTGAAGATGAATGGCGCTGTTGAGGCATCTAACAAGAATATCAAGAAGATTGTGTAAAAGATGGTTGTAAACTATAAGGAATGACACGAGATGTTGCCCTTTGCTCTTCACGATTATCGTACTTCAGTGCGTACGTCAACCGGGGCAACTCCTTTCTCCCTAGTGTATGGTACGGAAGTAGTCCTACCATTAAAAGTTGAGATTGCTTCTTTTATGGTATTATCTGATGTAAAGCTTAACGAAGTTGAATGGGTGCAAACCAGGTTGAATCAGCTGAGCTTGATTGATGAGAAGAGATTGACAACCATTGCTCATGGCCGGTTGTACCATAGTAGAATGAAGAGAGCCTTTGATCAGAAAGTGCGTCCTCGATGCTTCTAGACAGGTGATTTGGTGTTGAAAATGATCCTTCCTCCTCAGACAGATCACATAGGAAAATGGACTCCCAACTATGAAGGTTCATATATGGTAAGAAAGGTTTTCTCTGGTTGAGGCTTATTACTATCAACCATGGACAGTGAAGATTTTTCGTCCCCTGTGAATGTAGACGTAGTTAAAAAATACTTTGCTTAAAAGAAACCCGCTGGACCATAAAAAGAAAAGTCCAGGCAAAAATAGGGCATCCTGGTGAACCATAAAAAGGAAATGTTCGGGAAAAAATTAGGGATAAAAGAAAAAAATGAACCCGCAAAGTTGAAAACCTAAAAAGGCGACTTTGGCAAAAATGGGTATCCCGGTGGATTGAAAACCCGAAACGGCGCTCCAGGAAAAAGTTAGGGATTTAAAAGCAAATGATTGTGGTCTACATTCGATCTGTGAGCTTATTTGATACACGGTTATCCCAAAGGAAAGGAATCAGTCCAATCAATCTTTTCAGAAGGCGAAACATGGGAAACGTCGAAGACATACATGTCATAGCTGAATTGACACATGGTGGTTGTCTGTTTCCATATTGCCGACATTTGTATATATTCTTTTTTATTTTTGCGCAATTACCTCTTTTCAGGAATTGCATCTAAATTGTAATTCTCCTATTTACAGGCCTTTCATCAATAAAGTATTCACTTCAGTCAAATAGCTTTTCATTTCTTGTTTTACTTTTACTATTTTGTTTGCAAAAACATCCGATAGTTTTTTATAAACATTACAAGTGAAAACAGGAGGCTTTACAGAGCATAATGAAAGCAATGGATTTGCTCGAGCGATAAGTGTCATGAATGGTAACCCAGGTAGCGATTTTGCACATGAGGCATCCTATTTTTTCTTGTTTGTTGAAGGATGACCGGGTTCTCTCCCTAGTAGAGATTTTCTCTTCAGCAATGAATTTCTAATAGTAATGCATGGTGAATTGTTCCTCCCATAGCAGGAGTTCAGAGTCGTATTTCCAAGCCGAAGTTGACTCGTACTCCCCAGCGAGTGTTCGAGGGTTGACTATTTCAGATAGAATGCAGTCAGACATTTTTGTTCCCCCACAGCAGAGGTTTTGTCTTCCTCATAGAATCCTATTATCAAATCAGGAGTGTTGTCGCCAGTGGAGGTGTAGCGTATCTTCAGCGGAGCAGAGTTTCTTCCTCCCTGCAAAGGCTAATCCCCGGTAGGGTGGATTTATGCTCAGCATATTCAGCAGAGTAAGGATAAAGAATATTCCCTCAGTAGCAGGGTGGATTTTAATTCAGTGTTACTCTCCGGCAGAGGAAGCGTCTTTGACTTCCTTCCCTAACGGAGTCGATGTTCTGGTGTCTCCCGAACAATATCAGTATTTAGAAACTTCTTCCCCGAGCAGAGGTTTGTGCTGATTCCCTCGACAGGTACATCAACGGCAGATTGATATCTTCAGCTAAGTCCAATGATCATTTGCATCTTTTAGGATCAGTTGTCGGGACGAGCTCCCAACAGATGGTATTCTCATTGTCCTTAAGGAAGATGTTTAAGCAGAGCGTGATTTATCCCCCAGCTGAGTGGAGTTCTCAGTAGAAGTCTCTAATATCCCCAGCAGGGTGGAATGTTATTTGTACATCCCTAGCAGAGCTAATTCTTACTTGTATGTCCCCAGCAGGGAGGACTTCCTTTCCAAGCAGAGTGGAACTTTCAGTGCTATTCTTGATTCCTCACTGAGTGGAGCTTTGGTGTTTTCCCCCAACAAGGTGAAGTTTTTCAAGGAGATCCATCGATGGCGTATTCCTCAGCAGAGTTGGTTGCTGGTCTTTTCAGCACTCCTCCGGGTTGGGTTCCTTTGCATTTTTGCATTTGTATTTTGGATAGCATCCTCCCAAATGCGTAGCATTTCCATTTCATATGGAGTATTACGCCATTTTCAAACATATGCATCTGAAGCATAAGCCAGGTTTGATACCTTTGGTGCCAGTTGTCTCTTCAGTAGATGATGTTTTATTCAGGAGATTTTCGTGTTAACCCCATCAGGGTGGATCTTTGGGTTGTTCATTTTATTGGATTCTTCCTAGCTGAGTCGTTTTCTTAAACTTCTTCATCATCCCCAGGTGAGTCGCTTGTATAAATGTTTTCTTCCCTGGCCGAGTCATTTGTTTAAACGTATTTTTCCCAACAGAGTTGTTTGTTTGACTTCTCTTTCCTCAGCTAAGTCATTTGTTTAAACGTATTTTTCTCGGCCGAGTCGTTTGTTTAAACCTCTTTTTTCCTATTGGAGCATTCTTTTCAAGTTTTGAGTCGGTTGATTCTGTTGCCTGCCTATTCTGGGTGTGTCATCCTAACTTTTGGTTGGTATTCCCCAGCGTAGTCCGGAGACTTGTGTTTGGTATTTCAACTTTTTGTTGGTAATCCTTGGGTGTGTTATCCCAACTCTTGGTTGGTAACCTTTGGTTCCCCCTGTAAAGTGGTTATCCCAACTCTTGGTTCCTAGTCTTTGCTTCATTACAACTTTTGGTTGGTGACCTATTGGCGATTAGATGTTATTCCAACTTTTGGTTGGTAATCCTTATTTTCCTCTGCGAAGTCGGTTATTCCAACTTTTGGTTGGTAGTCTTCGTTGTAATCAGTTCTCCTTCATTCAGTGTTTCTGGAAATCCTAACTCTTGGTTAGTAGCCTCGTATTTCAACTCTTGGTTGGTATTTCTGGATGATCATCCCAACTTTTGGTTGGTAGTCTTCTATGGTGGAGTCAGCTTTGTTTGGTGCCCTGGTGGTCCTAAATTTTGGTTAGTAGCCTTGTTTCCCAACTTTTGGTTGGATTTTATCCCCTGCAAAGTCGTTATTCCAACTTTTGGTTGGTAGTCCGTCGCTTGTTGGATGTTATTCCAACTTTTGGTTGGTAATCCCCAGTTGGGTCCAAAGTTTTGTTGACTTTATTCTGACTTTTGGTTGGTAGTCTGCCTTTTCCGAATGTCATTCCAACTCTTGGTTGGTAACCCTTTGGTGGTGGTATGTTTATCCCAACTTTTGGTTGGTAGTCCTCCCCTTTCCCTAGTGGAGTCATCTTCAGGTCGTAAAGTCGTTGATTTTACTTCCTGTGCGGCTTGGTGGGTATCTTTTGACCATTATCCCAACTCTTGGTTGGTACTCATTTGCTGGTCATCCCATCTTTTGGATGGTATCCTTTGATAGTTATCTTCTGGTAGAAGCTTGTTCCCCACAGAGTCGACTGGTTAAGTTTCTCTTTTATTTTCCCCAGCGGAGTTTGTCTTTTCCTCAGGTCGCAAGTCTATTGATTGTATGCCCTGCAGGTTCTTGATTTGAGTTGGTCCCCAAGAGGTTACCTTTGGTCGGCATTCTCGTTTCATCCCAACGTTTGGTTGGTATCATTTGGTTTTCATCCCAACTCTTGGTTGGTATCTGTTGTTTGTTATCCCAACTCTTGGTTGGTACCCTTCGGTTTTTCATCCCAACTCTTGGTTGGTATCCGTTGTTTATTATCCCAACTCTTGGTTGGTATTCGTTGTTTGTTATCCCAACTCTTGGTCGGTATCTGTTGTTTGTTATCCTAACTCTTGATTGGTATCTGTTGTTTGTTATCCCAACACTTGGTTGGTATCTTTTGGTTGATGTTCTGTTTTGGATTGTTATCCTCAGTGTGTCGCATCCTAACTTTTGGTTGGTATTTGCTGTTTTGCATCCTCGCAGGTTGCAAATTTTCGAGTTCTTTTTGTATTCAATCACCTTCTACCTTGAATGTTTAAAAGCTGATGCTTTCCATCCCTTCAAGTCCAAGTTGTTTGAATAGGGGCAGCTTTAGCACCCCAAAATTTTCTCTTTCATTTTAACCTTTACTGGCTTTTATTTCTCTGCATTTTTCATTTCCGCATATCATAGCATTGGTTCTCGAGACATGGCATCAAGGTATTTTTGTGGCTCAAGTTTCCTTTTTGTTGCAAGAGTCTAAACAGCGAGCGTCAGAGGCTCCGACTTTTATTTGTCCCAGCTATCGAGCAGTCAGATTTATTTTATTCAGCAGGTTATTTTTAGCCCGGGAGACGGTGTACAGGCTATCTCAGGCATTCTCATATTTACCATATTCAAGAGCGGTTTCAGAGGCATAACAGGGTTCAGAACAAGTGGCAATGGGCAATTGTATAGGATTCCCTCCATTTGGCGCCAAGAATGGCAAATTTTGAATAGAGTAACTGGTTACCCTATATAGAGTAACCGGTTACTTCAAGCTCAGTTTGCCAAAATATTTGAATTTTCAGCATGTGCATTTTCCAATCATTCTTAACCATTGATTTCACTTGATCATATTTGGAAGGATCTAGAGTTCTTTCAACTTTCACCATTTCCCTCCAAATTTCAAACATTCCATTCCTAATTCCACTCCTAATTTCCATTCCAAATGCTAATCTTCATTCCAAACCACATTTTGATTCCAAACCTAGAGCTTATTTAAGTGAATTTGCTCCAAACCTCACACAATGAACCTTCATTTTCAGATTTCACATTCATTCTTGAGAATTTGCTCTCAACTTTCTCTCCACTTTTTCACTCCCAAAACCTCCATTAAAGCTCTTTGTACTTGAGTTCTTTGATTCTTCATTAGAATCATAGAATTCTAGAGCTAAACCTCCATCGTTCATCTCCATTATCTTCAATTCACCATTCAATTTTCGTTTGGTTTTGGATCTGAATTTGGAAGCTAGATTGGAAGTGCTTTTTGTGGATTATTTTGCTTAATCTTGCTTGTTATTCATTTCTACCACAAGGAAAATCTTGGATCTTGAAGAATCTCAGGGTTTCTTGCTTGGGTCTGCTAATTTCAAGTGAATCAACACATATCAAAGCAAATTTTAGCTTTGAAGGTTTGTGAATTCTAGATCTAATCCAATTTTGAGCTTATTTGAATAGTCACAATGTAGATCCATGGCTTCTGTTGTTTGTTGATCCATTTTGATAATTTGGATCTTGATGAGTTGTGATTTCAGTGTTTGATTGTGTTTACATGATGCTTGGTCACTGTTTCTTGATGATAATTCCGTGCTTGATTGATATCATGTTCATATGGATGATTGGAAAAGTTGTTTGATGTTGAGAACTGATTTTAAAAACTGATTTTCTGCTTCTGGTTCAGTGGTAACCGGTTACCTTATCAAATTTCACATTTCTGGGCTGCTTTTCATCAATTAACCGGTTACCTTATATAGGGTAACCGGTTATCTTATCCCATCAGGTAACTGGTTACCCTATATAGGGTAACCTGTTACTCTGGGCAGATTGCCTATTTTTTTGTTGCATCTTTTGCATTTTTTTCTTCATTTTTTTGCATTTTTTTGCTTATTTGAGTTCCTTTTCACATGTAAACTTCATGCATTGATATGATTCATTTATGTGAATTGTTTTTGACATAGTTCATCATTCTTGATTGTTTGATCTCGATCCTTCGATGTGCAACTTTTGGTTTCTGTTTTGAATGTTTACATGTTCATGTGTTTTTTTGGTGAATGATCATTTCACTTCTTTATATCATGTTAGTTGATGATCATTAATGATAATGTTGCTGAATATTGTGATGTATGATTGCATTTGTTTCCGTTTCCGCTTTGTGGCGTGTTTGTTTGATCGGTTGATCGTCCAATTAAATTTGAAAAAAACATGTTGATCTTGATGACTCTTGTTGATGCATTGTTGTTGATCGATTATGTTTGATTGTTGAAGCATGTTCCTACTTGTGTGATGTCTATCCATGATTGTTGTTTGCATTTTGTCGCTAATGCGAAAAACACCCGACGGAAAACAGAAGATTCGCCACCTTTCTTTATTTATCCCAATGAGAGGGAAAGGAAACGATCGAAAAAACCTAACGAAAAAGGAAAAGACGAGGTCATCGCAACCATGTCCTGGATTCGGGAGTCGGTTATGCAAGAGGAAGATATTAGCACCCCTCACGTCCGTCGTACTCGACGGGATCCACGCTTGTTGTCTATCTAAGGGTGTGTTTAACTATCTAGCTGTAGGCTTACAGGACAAAAAGAAAAGAAAAGAGACTCGGCAGAGCATCGCCGCTCTGTGCCTATGTATTCCCTCGTGTAATGGGAAAGTCAGAGTCAACGTAGTTCGGATAACTACGGGTGAAAAAGGGGGGGAAGGTTGCTCGCCAAGACATCGTCGTCTTGTGCCTACGTATTCTCATCTGGTATGAGAAATCAGAGAAAACGTAGTTCGGGCTGACACGACCACCGGTTGGTTCAAGTGTTTTAATTGAGTAGGGTTAAACCTTCATTCCAGTAGTTAAGGACGATGCCTGTTTGCGGTAGAACCAAAGCTTAACACACTCTTTCTGAAAATGGTTTTCCATTATTACAATCCCGAAGGATAAACTACAGCATAAACTACATTCTTCCCTAATCAATTTTCAACATTCAAACATCATTAAAGTTTCAAGCACAAAGAGATATGAGCTTCAACAGAAAATGGCATCACCCTAATTTGGTCTCTAATTGCTCCCAAACTTATCCAGAAACGATGCTTATGCACACTAGGCCCTAACCACATGCAAGATTCCACTCAATTCTTCCAAGATCGTGAGGAATTTGAAGGTTTACATACCTGGAAAAATTGGATCAACAGAAGTAGCAAATGCTCAATTCAAGCTTCAAGACTCTTCAGACACGACCAGTGATGCACAATGAAGCTTCTTCACCCTTTAATTTGGATTGAATGGGCTTGCAAATCCAAAACCAATTATGAGTTGGAGTTGAGAAAATTCAGTTGCTCTCTATGATTCCTTGCTCGATCCTTGCCAAAAAACTATCTGAACCCAATGCAATGCTTATATAGAAGCTAATAGAACCCTCTAGAAAGTTCTGTAACAACCACAATGAGAAATTCAATTTCTCATTTTCCTTCAAAATCTCCTATGCCCAAATCATGACTTGCTCTGTTTCAGCTTGCAATCTCACCTGAAATTCTCACCTTGTGATATTTAGAACTGAATTGGATGTGCATTCTCCTTGTTTTTGACCTTATGGAGTGTGATGGTTATGTTACTTCCATCTTAAGTAACAAAATGAAACCATGTGCAAATGACCTCAAATCCAAAATGTGATATTGCCATCCTTTCCAAAACATGTTTTCTGATCAAATTGATATGTAACATTGCTTGGTTTGGCCATGAAATCAAGAAATCACAATTTTGCCTTTTAAATGACTTTAATTTCTTCATTAAAAAGCCATTTCAAACCAACTTCTCATATGATCCAATTCAAACCCTCCTTGATGCATGGTCAAGGTTAAAACCCTATTTTGAGCAACTTTCTAGTTGAACAATTTTCCATTTGAGGCCTCTAAGTTGGAGATTTGGACCCATGATCACAAATGACATATAATCACCAATACCCAAAATACCCCTGGATGGCCAAGATCATAACTTGAGTTCTATAAATCCCCTTGAGGACTTCTAGTACTATATGGAAAGCTAAGATCAAGATATACAACTCTTATGTTGGCCAAGAATCCATTTGAAAACTCCTTGAAGGGCAAAAGTTGCTTGGAAGTCAAGTGACTTTCACAGATAAATTTCAGTGTCCTCTAGTGACCTGTAATTTGCAAAGACCATAACTTGAGTTCTACATATCTTCTTGAAGACTTCTAGTACTAAAATTAAAGGTATTGAGAAGCTATACAAGTTTCATGTTGTCCAAAGATCCATTTGAAACTTGTATTTTGACTTATGTGGCTTTGAAGTTAGGCACTAAATAAGGGATTTTACACTAAAACCCTAATTTAGCAACTTCCCACATTCTTGATCTTTCTTTGCTTAACCTTGGCACAACACCACACATGTATCAACATACCAATCCATGAATCCCATGACCTCAAGGTAGGCCTTGATGCTCTCCCATTACTCAATTGAATTATGGTTGACCCAGATGAAACCCTAGTTGACTGGACTTCAAATGTGGCTCTCATACTTGAATCAATGACTTGTCCTAGCTTCAATATGGCCCTCTAATAATCCCATGAGATCCATACACACCTCACATTCACATTCCATGCTTCTCATCCCACTGATTATTCTTAACATTCCTCAAGCTAGGAGCAAAACCCACATGTAGGCACTCAAACTTCTCAAGATTTCCAATCACTTCCTGATGGCTTGGATGATTTCTCAAACTTGGATAACACCTCTTGCTAGGCTCTTCTATTGATAGACACCCTTGCTCCCTTGTTGGATGCATGCTATGCTATGATATGCCAATGATTGAACTATGTACATGATGTAACTATGCAAATGAAATGCAATGAAACATAAATCAGGCAAGAAAAGGTTGAGCAAATTTTGGGGTACAACAGAAAGCTAACGACTCTAGAGA
Source organism: Lathyrus sativus (assembly GCA_963859935.3). Lineage (NCBI taxonomy): Eukaryota > Viridiplantae > Streptophyta > Magnoliopsida > Fabales > Fabaceae > Lathyrus > Lathyrus sativus. The sequence goes on along the minus strand of OZ012736.1, from coordinate 215,722,679 downwards.
TAGTTCATTGGGATGTTAGTTGAGACTTCCTTGATTGACCATGATGCCAAACCAGAAATGGTGAACATATCATTGTTTCTTGACCTAAGAGTCTGTGATACTGATGACCTGCATAGGATGTCGTGTCGTCCAAGACTAGAACCTACATGGGAGAGGGGATGGGTTTTTGCAGGAAACTTTGACCTTTAACCAACCCGGTTTTCTGGTTTTCTTGTCAGAGCGGACATTTGACCTTGGATATTATGCTTTGCCGTCAGAATTTCTGGGTTTCCTTATCAGAGCAGAGTTTTAATTCAGTCAACAGCACAACAACAAGTTTTGAGCATTAGATACCTTGATCCCTTGTTTTCACTGCATTTAACCATTGCATGTTGTTGCGTTGAGAATCGTGATACCAAGCTATTGATTAGCTTGAATCTTAATTCTTAAATTCACAACCGGACTTTCATTTATCCAAAGGAAAGGTCTAAAGAAAGAAAGAACCTTTTGCGCGATGTAACAACAACGCTAAGAGATTCGGGGATCGGGGGTTGGTTATGCATAGGGTAGGTATTTCACATACTAGACATTTGTAGTACTCTACAAGAACCTTTTGTTTATTTGCATGCTAAGTTGGTAAATATTTGCTAAGGTTTGGGATTGGGTAAAGGTATAGGGTGTAGATTAAAACTTAAGGATAGTTTCTAAGTTTGCTCGCAAAGACATCGCGTCCTCTGCCTACGTATCCTAACTAGGATAGAATCAGAGCAATCGTAGTTCGCCTCACAAGGGAATAAAACACTTGATGACGATCAAGGTTCAAAAGGGAGCAAACATAACAATGTTTGTATAGAGTTTAACAAACTCTCTAGATCTATGTTATAACACTCAAGAGGGAAGTAAGTAATCATTATATGATTCTTACATAGAGTTTACAAACTCTATCCTAGGGTTCTAATTGAAGAGCACTCCTAGTATAGGTGGGTTTTCTAGACTTAAAGCAAAGTTTAATGGTTTATAATGTTCTAACTTAACTAAGCTAGGGTTAGGATGACTTCACAAAGTCAAGAGGGGTAAATGAGCTATCCAATGACACAAGGGTCAAGGGAGAAACTTTTCCTTTGGAAGGAGACTGGGGAAATAAACAGATGAAAGCTAACGAACCTCATCACTTGGGGAGAAAATAAAATAAATGCTAAACAAGATAAATTTGTACAAAAGATTTGCCCTCCTCAGGGGTCGAACTCAGGAACATGGGGTACAAGGCGCGTTTGGCATGAGAGGCTTACCACTGGGGTGGCGATACATCCATTAACTAAACTGAATTAATAAATATATAAGGCTTGTTTTGCTTGAATTTCTGGGCAAAAACACATATGAACACATGGTTTGCAAAATGCATCACAACTCTCTCAATTTTTAACCAAATTAAACAAACTTTATATGTATCTGGACCAGAAATATCTGAGGAACATGATGGTGTAATTAGATTTTTGAAATTCCCTCCCCAACTCAAAACCCGACAGCACATACAATGTGAGTGTGTGAGATGCATTTGGATACTTAAATCAAATTCTAATCAACCTCAGATCAAACCAATTACACACACACACACACACTAAAAACATGTTGATGAATGAAGGTGAGCAAAAGGTTCAGTTAAAAACAAACTGTGGAGAAGAATGACAGTCAAGTTGCAAATATGAGATAAAAATGCATTTCCGAAACCAATGATTAGTTCAGGCATGCTTATGATCAGAGACATAATTCCAAACACATTCCAATAACCATTCACATGATATTCACACACTTCAAAGGACCTCATGCAAGCAAAAACACCAACTGTCATGTGAAGAGAAAAAATAGCAGCAAGGCCAAGAATTTAAAATGCCTTTCAAATTTTGTGGCTCAAAATAAATGCAATGACAGTATGCACACATTCTAAACATCACATACAAGTAGTCCTAACAGAACTGAGGCTCACACTTGAACTAAAACAAAATCTGATACATGAGTTGCAAGTGTGCTTTTTTTTGAAAAATGCATTTTTGAAGCTATGTGTGAAAATTGATGTGAACAAGCTTAAAAACAGTCACACACCCATTACAAATATGTCATTTATGGTTATACTCAAGAAGAAAGATTTTAATCCCTACTGCATCCAAAATTTTACCATCCAATGCAAATTAAAGAAGTGGTTCAAAAAACAACCTTGATATTCAAGCAACAGTGAAAACAACATTTCAGCATCATGTTTTCCAGGATAACAACAATTAAATTACAATGCACACACACACAAGTTGTAGTAATGAAGGGTGAAATTTAAGAGAGGCAAACATAGCAAATGAAACATTGAACCAAAGCATCAAAATCTACACATAACTGGCTTTTCAGCCTCAGGCAGCAAAACCTGTCTATCTTACTCAAGATATGAGGCACATCTAAAAGAAAAACACCAAATGCAAGTTTGAGAAATCAAATTGATGACCAACAACACACATTGAGAAGCAAGCAGTATCCAAAATCACACTGAACCAACAAAAACAGTTTGAGCTAAAGTGGTTTGCAAGAGAATACATTTTGAAACCATAGATCAAAGTTGATGCCTATATGCCTAAATGAGGGGCTGAGTATGTCATATATATGATGCTTGATGGATTCTAATAGCAAGCGCAGTCAAAACAGTGCCAGAGCAAAAAGAGTGTGTGAGCGTAATTTGAAAACCAATGACCAATTTAAGACATGCTACCACTAAAGTGAAAGTTCAAACATACTCTAAACATCACATACAAAGTATTCACACATCAACCTAACTGAATTATGAGATGCCAACCTAACTGCTATGTGAGAATGAGATGACAATCAGTTTTCTGCAAGTGAAATGGTGAGATATGGAAGCAGGCCTAATTAGGGTGAATAAGTCATGCTAACATCTCCAAAACATCCTTTAAAGTGTGTCTATGCTTTAAAATCATCCACAAACATTAGGGAAATGAAACTCACAAGTCAATTGCTCATTCAACACATAGAGTTACAAAATTGATATCAAAAAATGAATTGAAACAGGATGAAGCCCAAAGGAAAAACATACACAAGCTTTGACTACCAATGTGAATGAGCTTAGTATTTGAAATGGTCATGGGGTGTACATGGTTATCAAGTTGCAAATAGAGACCAAAATGCATGATGATGATCAGGTGCAGTTCAAAGTAGATTCATGTCATTCTAATCACTCATTCATCATTCATATATGATAAGGGGATGATCCAAACACTAAAATCAAATGGAAACAGTTTGCCATGAAGACTGTCATACTAGTTGCAAAGTGTCATGTGTAGATGCATGATGACACTTAAATCTCAGTTTGTGCACAAACTGGTTAATTTAAGTGTGTATGCACTTCATACATGTGATATAAGTCATGTTTGATCAAGCAAGAAAGTTCAAAGCAGTTTGGTTCAGAATGTGGTATTTGGGTTGCAAATGACATGTGTTAAAGTGTGAAAACAGGAATTCCGAGTTACAACTCAAATCAATCCAAACCAGTCACTCTTACATGTTACAAATGTGTATTAAAATGAGTCTAAGGGATCAATTTAATGCCAAGAAAAGCAATGAGTAAATTGACATGTGAACTGCTCAAATGAGCTTATGAGAGTGTCAATCTTGATGCAGTGTGTTTTGATACTCAATGATCATGTAAACATCTCAAAATTTGTTAATATGAAGTGTGTGAAATGTGTTTTTGGTGAAAAATGACTTATGCAAGAAAGTAGTATATGTGTGGCTTTTGTGATTTTGGTATGAACATGAGTTTCACTTTTTATGCATTAACAGTTACAAACAAGTATCCACACAATGCTCAAATACACTTTAAAACATGCTTAAGGGAAGAAAAGTGATCTTTCAATGTTTATGTAAAAAAAGATTTCCTACTGCTATGTCTTGTTCATGACAGCTTTTGAAAAGTAACATGATGAGACTGCCTTTTAGTATTTGAAGCTTTTCTGGCAAAAGTGGATGTGTACATGGCTACTATATGTGGATTTAAATGTGTGGTTCATGAATCAGTTTTAATGCCAAGCTGTGGTGATCAAGAGTGAAATCTCATGTGTCATGTGTATTGACAGTGTGGTAGAAAGTGAATATGGATTTCATGCTCAAAATGGACAAGGTAAATATACATGCCAACTTTAAATACATATTGGAACATGTTTGAAAGATAAAATCAGGTTTTCAATGTTCTATGCAAAAAATGAAGTTTCAGCTGCTAGGGCTTTGTTTTGGCAGCAGGGTAACAGCAGAGGAAAGCAACATAAATGTTAAAGCATTTTCACAATTTTGATGAAGTTGATGTTTCTACATTCAAGACATAACAGTATGAGAAATGGATTACCAACTGATGATAATTTTTAGGTTTTGGCAACAATGTATGTAAACAGCATGAGTAGCATGACAGCAACAACAGTGATCAACCAACAAGACAATTCAAATTCCATACAACCAGAAATCAATTGAAATAGGCAAGGTAGAAACTGCTTTATTTACAAACTCATTTTAAACTACACCAACTAGACATTCTACCTACCTAGACAGTCCCCTAATCTTCTTCTCATAAATCAATATTTCAAAAAACATGATGACAGAACCAAGTATGCCAATGAGTGATGGATAATAGTGAACAATGACTTAAGGAATGAAGCAAATCAATAACTTAAACTGTGACATTTCAGTCCATGAATTTTTTAAATGATTCAAATGATGCAGTAGGTTACTTTTAATGAGAACAAATTAGTGAAAATAAATCATACTAGTTCCTATACAAAATGCACTTGAGGAAAGAATGTGAACTTAGTATTAAGCCAAACTTGCTTTTGAAAATTCAATTGATAGGTTCATGGCATAACAGTTTTTGAGACTATGAAAATGCAAACCAATCATCAACAGTTTTGTACCAACTTGTACTTTTAGTATTTTCATGATCAACTTGTTTAGGACAGCATAGCAACTTAAATCAAAATACTGGTATGAAAGCATGATAAAACATCTAACACTCATGAGAACCTTATCATCCCTAAAAGCACACATCATGTAAATCCACCAAATGTACATAGCTACTAGATCCACCAAAAATACTCAAAAATTCCATTTCATGAAAATTAATGCAAAGGTCAATAAGGATCAATTAAATACCTCTTGATGACTCTTTTTAACAAGATAACACAGTTGAGAAAACCAGAGAACTCCACTTCACTTCTTTGCCTTTGAGCCTTTCTTCAATTTTAAGCAATGTGTACTTTTGATGCCAAATGAAGAGATAATAGTTCCCAATGGTTGCTAGTGGTCTTGACAGTTGAAAAACATCATTTGTGAGGTGTATGAATGATCAAAACCTCAAGGAAAGGCTTGGAACAAAGTTTGGTGATTTTTGTGGCTTCTGGTCAAAGTATGGTAGGTAGGAGTTTGACTTTTTGATTCTTTGAGGTTTTTAATGGTTTGATGGATTACACACCTTCTATATGTTATTTAGAAAGTGTATGGATGGTTGTGGGAATGTTGAAAAGGATAGAAATGAAAATGGTGTGAAATATGCCAAAGGACCAATTTTGGTCTTGTTGAACTTTTCTTCACTTACAAGCAAAAAGAGAGTGAGGAGGAGAGCTATGATACTTTGATATTCTGAATAGCTCTAGTGTGTTTGAAGATGAAGACAAGGTCTCTCTATTTATAGGATAAATGAGGATGAGGGCAGCTTGGTACTTTGCCACTTTTGGAGGGAGTTTGATGAAATTTCTTGCAAAATCTTGCCAAGATCTTCTCCTATCAGCTCCATGGCTCAAGGAGGATCAGAAACATCAAGTGGATATTGACATGAAATGACTGAGATAAGCTTAGAGTATAGAGTAAGCCAGCTGCAACAGTTGGAAGTGAAAAAGTTTCTCTCTCATTCTTACACATTTGAATATTTTAATCCACAAATTGCAACTTGTATCTCTCTCTCCTCAATCTCTCTTTTTTCTGTCATTCTCTTCATCTACACATCTAAATATCATAATGTATCATGACCCAAGGGTGGAGAGTGGTTAGAGATGAAAAATTTTGATTTTGAGAAGTTGGGCCAAGTGGATTTTTAGTGTGACAGACCCATCTTTAAGGCACCATAACTCCTAGCTCATAAATCTCCTTGGGGAGTTCTTGTACTTTTTAGAAATCCCTTGTGTAGCTCTATAAATTTCATGGTAATGAGAGATGGTATGTATTTAAATATAGCAAACCAGAAATTTTGTCCCTTAGATCCGATGGTATGCAAAAGGACAAATGCAAATATGCCATGAATCTAAATGATGTTATATGATGCTTGAATGTCAGACAGATGCAGACACACGAACAAATATGAAAGAACGGCAAAACGACGAGTAACCACTCACGGGGACCCAACACACTGGGGAAAGATTCCAAGAGAAAGTTAGCAAGATAGTTCAAATATGACTAACGATGCTGTTCAAAGGAATCTTTCACACAGGGGACCTGGGTTTCACCAGAGATGACACATCTTCATTGGGGAAAGAAGATACGAACCTAACTGGGGATAACCAGATGAGGAAGCCCACCAGGGAAGATGACAATTCTTCACTAGGGAAACGAAAGAAAAGAAAGGCAAACCACACTGGGGAAGAATCCCACTGGGGAAAACTTTGCTGGAGAACAAAATCACCAGGGAAACAAAGCTTCACCGGGGAAAAGACGGAATAAAGACACGACTCTCACTGTGGATAACCAGATGAGAAAATTTCCTATAAACAAAGAGTTCAAACGGGATCTTCAGGAAAAGGTTAGAAACAAATACCGGACCCGCTAGGGAAGCTAGTATCCACTAGTTCTCCGAGACTCGACTGAGAAAGCAAAAAAGCTTCAAATGGGGAGACTGGTGAAGACCAGAATAACGGATAGCTTCAAACAGTGCTAGCTTTCACTAGACTTACTGAGGATGATGGTGATGACCAAACAATAACGGTTTCCAAGAAGTGTTAAATATTACTAGACTTCCTGGGGATATGGTGACGACCAAATCGGAGTTCCAATTTCAATTGGGAATTTCCAAACAATATGGATAAAACACAGGACTCTGGCTGAGGATTGGTAACAACCGACTAATAACGATTAGTTTTCAAGCAATGCCAGTAACCACTGGTCTTAGAGGAGACTGTTGATGACCAAATCGGGATATACCAATAACAATTGGAGGGGACTGTTGCTAACCAAATCAGGATATACCAATAACAATTGGAGGGGACGATGCTAGTAACCACTAGACTTAATTGGAAAAAATTTGGTGACGACCTAATCCAGGAGACCAATGACCATTGGATTTTCAAAGAGTTTGGTAACGACCATACCGAAGTGATGATAACAATCTGCTTCAAGTGGCGCCAATAACTATTGGACTTGGGCTAATTGGTGACGACCAAACCAGATGTACCAATAACAATTGGTTCTGAAGGTAAGACTAGCAACGACTAGGTTTTCCAAACAAGGCTAGTGACCACTAGACTTATAGAGATTGGTAATAACTGAATCAAGGGGTACCAATGACAATTGGATTTGAGGGTAAGACTAGTAACGACTAGGTTCAGAAAAACTGGTAATAACCGAATCAAATGGGGTACCAAAAACAATTGGATTTGAAGTTAATACCAATAATCATTGGACATTTTAGGGAATTTTGGTGACGACCATCTCTAACGTCAATGACCATTGTTTTTTAGAAGGCAATACTAGTAATCACTAGATTTTTAGCCAAATTGGTGAAAACTGAATCAAAGGGACTCCAATAACAATTGGTTTGCTTTATAACAGAATCAGTAACAACTGGGTTTGAAAAATAATTGGTGACGACCGAATCACGGTACCGAACGTAATTAGTTCTGAACATGTGCTAGTGACCACTAGTTTTTTAAAATTTTGTTGGTGACGACCAAATCGAAGATGAAAATTGGTACAACCCTCTGTTGGTGTAAATTGGATATTTCTAGTCACTACTAGCTTCTCCACGAAAATAAGGAAACCCCAGGATGTCAACTTTGAAGCGAACTTGTAACAACAAAACAAAGATAAAGGTGACGACCAAAGGATCTCAACGGCAGGAATGCAAAGAAATGCGTATGTTGGCATGATGCTGTATGCAAGACGCAGAACGACCCGTAGGAACAAAGAAATACCAAACAAAGAGAGAAATCGTCACGCTGAGTTTCAAAATGCCTCAAGTTAGGCGACACTTCTTCTTTGGTGTAGACAACGATCTTTTCTCAGTAATATCCTCGTATTTCTGCAGAGAAGAAGTCTTAGCTTAAGAGCCTGAATTGCTGTCGGACACATCTAGCTTGGTCAGAGGTAACAGCAACCCTCCACAACTTTGAGGACTGTGTAATTTTATCAGATTACCTCTAGAACTTTTCAATCATTTTGTCAAATTGTGTTTTCTTTTTAAAACAAGACTTAAGTTTTTCAAAACAGTTTGCTTTCATGAAAATTCTTATTAACAAATAAGTGAAATTGCATAACAAAAATAACGGATCATAACAATGATTTGGCCAAAAATCTGATTTTATTAAATGACAAGAGCTCTACAAAAGGCAAAGCCTTGGGAATTTTATAAGTTTTGAAAAATGGCAACAGAAAGGTTACAGAATCCCATAATAATCCGGTCCTTCCGACCACCAGCTCACTTGCTCCGCTGCTTCTGACGAGAATAACAGGCGTTGATCTTTCTTCTAATATTCTGCACAGGACTCTGCTTCAGCGTCTGCCAGCTTTCAAACATTGGGCTTTCATTTTGTCGAGGCACCGAAATCCTCCTTCTATGTATTTCGTTTCAGGCGTAGTATTTTCTTACTACGTCTGAGTTGATGGGATACTTGAGTGGTTCGCCATCCATAGTTTCGAGAATCAGAGATCCTCCGGAGAAAACAGTCTTCACAACGAAAGGGCCGTCATAGTTGGGCATCCACTTGCCACGCATATCTTTTTGCGTTGGTAGGATTTTTCTAAGCACAAGCTCTCCTTCCCTATACTCTTTGGGACGAACCTTCTTGTTGAATGCTCGGGCCATCCTTTGTTGATAGATTTGACTGTGGCACATGGTCATCATTCTTTTCTCGTTGATAAGATTCAACGAATCGAATCTTTCTTTTATCCACTCGTCTTCATCCAGCTTTGCTTCCGTCAAGATCTTCAAGGAAGGTATTTTGACTTCAATGGGTAGCACAACGTCCATCCCGTACACCAAGGAAAAGGGAGTTTCCCCTGTCGAAGTGCGCACTAATGTTCGGTACCCGTGCAAAGCAAATGGTATATCTCATGCCAATCTTTGTAAGTTACGACCATTTTTTGTATTATCTTTTTGATGTTTTTGTTTGCAGCTTCAACTGCACCATTCATCTTAGGTCTGTAAGGGGACGAGTTGTGATGTTTGATCTTAAAATCGTCACAAAGTTCCTTCATTGTTTTGTTGTTCAGATTCGACCTGTTGTCAGTGATGATCTGGTTAGGGATACCATATCGGCAAACGATCTCCTTTTTAATGAAGCGTGCAACCACTTGCTTCGTCACGTTTGCATATGACGTTGCTTTCACCCATTTGGTGAAATAGTCGATTGCGACAAGGATGAAGCGATGGTCGTTAGAAGCTTTTGGCTCTATCGCTCCAATCATATCGATGCCCCACATTGCAAAAGGCCAAGGTGATGTCATCACATTGAGAGGATGTGGGGGGACATGCACTTTATCAGCATAAACTTGACATTTATGACACTTTCGAGCGAAGAGTATGCAGTCCGTCTCCAAAGTTAACCAGAAGTAACTTGCTCTTAAGATTTTCTTAGCCATGGCGTGGCCATTTGCATGGGTGCCGAAGGTTCCTTCGTGTACTTCGGTCATTATGAGATTCGCCTCGTTTTCATCGACGCATCGGAGTAAGACCATGTCATGATTTCTCTTGTACAAGATGTCGTTGCTGATGAAGAATTTAGATGACAACCTTCGTATTGCTCTTTTGTCAATTGTGGACGCGTTAGCGGGATACTCTTGGTTTTGAAGGAAATTCTTGATATCATGAAACCATGGCTTCTCCTCAGATTCTTCGTCTATTGCCATGACGTATGCGGGTACTGTCCTTCTTTCGATGCGGATCAAAGGTGCCTCGTTTACAAACTGGACTTTCCACATTGATGCCATCATGGCTAACGCATCGGCAACGTGATTTTTTTTCCTTGGTACGTGCTTGAAGGTAATTTCATCAAAATATTCAGCCATCTCTAAGATGTGGGTCTTATAAGGGATCAATTTTTCATCCCTGGTTTCCCATTCTCCTTTGAGTTGGTATATCACCAAAGCAGAATCACCAATTACTTCCAAGATTTTGATACGGAGGTCAATGGCAGCCTCCAATCCTAAGATGCAGGCTTCATACTCTGCTATGTTGTTTGTACATGAGAAACAAAGTTGGGCTGTGACCGCAGTGTACCCTCCAGTTGGATTTTTCATAACAGCTCCGATGCCATGTCCATTTTTGTTTGATGCTCCATCGAACATCATCTCCCAGCGGGATCCCGGCTCGGGACCTTCTTCAGGACCAGGCTCTGGTTTCGTGTGCTGAATATACATCACATCTTCATCAGGAAAATCGAACTTGAGTGGTTGATAATCCTCCATAGGATGCTCTGCAAGGTGTTCTGACAAGATACTTCCTTTGATAGATTTTTGAGCAACATACTGGATATCGTACTATGATAAGAGCATATGCCATCAGGCTAATCTTCCTGTTTGAGCTGGCTTTTCAAAGATGTACTTGATGGGGTCCATTTTAGAAATTAGCATCGTAGTGTGACAAATCATGTATTGCCTCAGACGTTTGGCGGCCCATGCTAATGCACAACAAGCTTTTTCCAGGGGAGAGTAACGACTCTCGCAATCAGTGAACTTCTTGCTTAGATAATAGATTGCATGTTCTTTCTTCCCTGACTCATCAGTCTGGCCCAAGACACAGCCCATTGAATCTTCTAGCACCGTCATATACATGAACAAAGGCCTTCCAGGTACCGGAGGAATCAACACTGGAGGCTCTTGTAAATACTGCTTGATTTTCTCGAATGCGGCCTGACAGTTTTCATTCCATACCACTGTTTGATCTTTTCGTAACAACTTGAAGATCGGTGTGCAGGTAGGGGTCAAATTGGAAATGAACCTGGAGATGTAATTCAAACGTCCGAGGAAGCCTCTAACTTGTTTCTCAGTTTTGGGAGCAGGCATCTCCTGGATTGCTTTAACCTTGTCAGGGTCTACTTCAATTCCTTGCTGACTAACGATGAAACCAAGTAACTTGCCTGAGCGAACTCCGAAGGTACATTTTGTTGGATTTAGTCTCAATCGATACTTTCGGAGTCTCTTGAATAGCTTCAGTAGATGATCCAAGTGGTCTTCTTCACTTTGGGATTTTGCAATCATATCGTCCACGTACACCTCAATTTCTTTGTGCACCATATCATGAAAGAGTGTGACCATAGCTCTCTGATACGTTGCCCATGTGTTCTTCAAACCAAAAGGCATTACCTTATAACAATAGGTGCCCCATGGTGTGATGAAAGTTGTTTTCTCCATGTCATCCGGGTCCATTTTTATTTGGTTATAACCAGAAAATCCGTCCATGAACGAGAAAACTGCAAAGCTTGATGTGTTATCCACTAAAGTATCAATGTGCGGTAACGGGAAATCATCCTTCGGACTTGCTTTGTTTAGATCCCTGTAGTCGACGCACATCCTGACCTTGCCATCCTTCTTTGGGACCGGTACAATATTTGCCACCCATTCTGGATACTTGGATACTGCTAAAAAACCGGCGTCTATTTGCTTTTTGACCTCATCTCGGATTTTAAGCGCCATGTCTGGTCTCGACCTGCGAAGCTTTTGTTTGACCGGAGGACATTCTGGCTTCAGGGGGAGCTTGTGCATGACAATGTCGGTATCCAACCCTGGCATATCTTGGTAGGACCAAGCAAATATGTCAACAAAATATCTGAGGATTGTTATCAACTTGTCTTTGATTTCTGGCCTCAATGATGCCTCAATTTTGACTTCTCTTTTGTCTTCCTCTGACCCCAAGTTGATGACTTTCGTCTGCTCTTTGTGGGGTTGGAGACAAACATCTTCGTATTCAGCCATTCTCTTTAACTCTTCTGGGACTTCTAACTCTTCGTCATTCTCTTCTTCAGCTTGAAAGACAAATGAACCGCTAGTAGAAAGTACAGAAGGATCATAGGATTCTATGGTTGATGGAGGTATTCTGCATGTTTTATTTTTGGAATAATTAGGCACACACACACAGACATGCAGATGAAGGGTTGTTTTTATATATTTTTTTTTCAAGAAGATTGCCATTTTTCTTTTAACAAAAAGAGCGAAAATGATGCAAAAAAAATCAAATAACAAGAGTTTTAACAAAAACACTTTTTCATTAATGATTTTCAATTTTGCAAAGTGGCCCAATACAAAATAATTCGCAGGCCTTGGGCAAGACCAGGAAATTTTTAAAGAAAAACACAAAGCTAACAAGCAGGGTGAATTACTCTAAAGGTAAAAAGATGGGAACTTCCACAGCCTCCCAATTGCGCAACGCTGCTCCTCCTCTAGTTATTAGATGATCCAGATTACCGTCCTCATCTTCAGCAATAATAGCATTGACTTGCACACCGCCACTGGTGAATATCTCTTTTAAGGACTTCTTCTTCATGGTGCTTTCTTCTGGCTCGTCTTCAGGAGTTGGTTTGTAACCCAACCCTTGTCGATCATTCTTGGCTCGAGCATTGACTTCGATGACCTCTCCTCATCCCAGTGGGACTCCAGCTTTCAGTGCTGCCTTAATACTTTGAGCAGAGGTAAATGATGGCCCTTGGGTTATGTCTGATTCATCAACTAGAACAGCGTGAGCTATTTCTAGTGCTTGGAAGGCTGTCTCGAGGGAGTCTTCATCAGCCTCAATATACCGGAAAGATGACAAGTTGCTCACCATTAAGTCTTCTTCTCCATGGACAATGACTAGCTGGTCATTCGCAACAAACTTCATTTTTTGGTGGAGAGTGGAAGTGACAGCGCCAGCTGTATGAATCCATGGTCTTCCCAACAGACAACTGTAGACCGGGTTTATGCCCATCACCTGAAAAGTGACTTCGAAGAGTTGTGGTCCAATTATGATAGGAAGATCAACTTCTCCTATCACGGTTCTCCTGGATCTGTCAAATGCCTTGACTATAAGAGAGGTTGGTCTCATGGTAGCACCTTGATATGCCAACTTGGCCAAAGTCCTTTTAGGCATTACGTTGAGTGCTGATCCCGTGTCAACAAGAACTCGGGACATTGTATCTTCTTCACATTTGACTGACACATGCAAGGCACGATTGTGCTTACGCTTCTTAGCTGTCAGGTCATTATCATCAAAGCTCAAAGTGTTGCAGGCAGTGATATTTGCTACAAACGGAGTCAAACTGCCCCACTGTAATATCTTTAGTGACGTGGGCCTGTGTCAGGATTTTGAGCAATGCCTGGCGGTGTGCTGGAGAGCTTAAAAGCAAAGCCATGACCAAGATCTTGGAGGGTGTTTGGTTTAATTGGTCCACCACCCTATAATCGCTTCGTCGAATGATTCTCAAGAATTCTTATTCATCGTTCTTGAGACTTTCTTTTCCTCTAACTAAAGGTTCTTTGGCGGTGGTTGTCTCTGGAACAGGCTTCTGAGGAACAGGCGTCTTTTGAACAGAAACTGCTGGTGGAGGAGCCTCGTTGTATGTTCGAGGTTGATAGACACGACCACTCCGGGTCATTTTGCTTCCACTGGCAATGTTGGCCACACTTACTGGTTTCTTTTCTTTGAAAATCCCTTCACACCACGAATAGTCTTGTTTTTGTGTCACGACTCTTGGGTGAGGCATGGATCCTCCCTTTGGCTCAAACCTAGTCTGTCTTCTACCAAATTTCGGGGGTGCATCATCACGAAATACTGGCCGAACGTTCTTGTAGTTTTTGTTACTGTTATCATCTCTGAATACGACTCCTTTGTTGGGCTCTCCTGGTATGTTAAACACAGGCTCGATGACTGCCACATCTTCTTCCTTTTTCTGGTGGGCAATTTCTATCATTCCCTGTTCAATCATAGCCCGAATGTCTTTTTTCACAGCGTCACAACCCTCAGGATTCAGCATACATTCTTTGCAATCTTCGTGAGATGTCTTGAGTGACCATGCCTGAGCGAGGCGTTTGTGTAGGTCTGCTAGTGGCACTTTGATCTCACCAACAGTAGTAACTTTCTTGTCTTCTGACCCCTCCCCTTCTTCAGTAATGGCGTTGACTCCACCATGATTTGGAAGAGGGTTGCTCTTAACATTGGGCGGATTATCTTCGAAGGATAGAATTCTCTTTTCAATAAGTTCACGAACTAGGTGCTGGAGGGCGAAGCAACCTTCGAGATTGTGGCCTGGAGCATTCTCATGAAATGGGCAGCGAGCATTTGTATCGTAATAGAACGGGAGTGGATTAGGTGGAGCACCTAATTTCCTTGTTTTAACCAACCCTCTTTCTATTAGCATGGGAAACAGGTCAGTGTAACTCATTAGAATAGGCTGTATCTTTGGCCTATTTGCTTGATAATTTGCCCTCGGGGCCCTGTTTTGAGGTTGTTGACCCTGCGGCTGCTGGCATTGTTGTTGATTATTGGTGCGATAATGTTGCTGACTGCCAGACTGATACTGGTGTTGATTGCTGAATGCCCCAGGTTGGGGACCATGCTGTGAAGAAGGTTGAAAAACCGGGGTCACTACCGCTATATATGATGGTTGGTACTGTGAGTGATGGCTTCGTGAACTTTGTACTTTCTTTCCATATGTGATTGCACTCACCTCTCCCTCTTTCTTTTTGTGGAACGTGCTGACTGGCTTCTTTGCCGTGCTGGCGCTTGAGGTAACATTTGCAATGGTCACTTTTCCACTCTTTAAACCTGCTTCCACCTTGACTCCCACTGCCTCAATATCAGAGAAATTTGTCGTAACGCTGCTGATCAAACGTTCATCGAATTCTGGTCAAACTGTATCCACAAACCAGTCTGCCAACTCCTTCTCAGTAAGGGGAGGCTCTACTTGTGCTGCGGTTCCGCGCCATCTTTGCGCATACTGTAACACCCCCTTCTATACCCCAAATAAATGCATATAAAACAATTAAGCACATACAAATTATCAGAGTAAAAAGGTTTTATAATAAGGTATAAAAGTAGAATGCCACAATTTCACCAATAAAACACTTTCACATTTTTCTCCATAAGATATGTAACATTTTCAAAATTAAGCGGAAGATCAAATCATTTAATCGTTTTCAAAATATTAATCCACGTACACACAAGTTAATCCAAATTAATACATCATATCAGTTAGATTACACAATCACATCAACTGATACATCGCAATGTATCACAAAAGAATGACTATACTAATCTAACTACCCGGTGTTACATATCAGAGCAGCAGACTCAAAAGAATGAAGAATACTTCACAAAAGGGACTCCAGCATCCTAATCTGCAATGCCTCGTAGAGCATTATAAAACAGAAGAAGGGTGAGAAATATAACCATAATAATCAAAGCATAAGATTATATATATATAGGTAATCAATACAAGTTCCACTCCGTATTTCTCACCACAATTCAATTTCTTAGTCATATATGTTTGCCACACATATAATGACAACACGAATATTTGTAAAGCATTTCCACATCATGCATACTCTCACAATTTCACAATCTCATCATTCACACATAAGCATCTCTTCATGCATATGTCATATATTAATGTGACTCAACAACTCAATGCAACTCATGCAATGCGGTACCGACTCTCGTTATCTTTTTTCGGTTTTTAAATTAAACCGGGTCCACACTTCTAGACCGATAACCCGTTATCTTTTTTTGGTTTTTACATTAAACCGGGTCCACACTTCTAGACCGATAACCACAAAGGCCCGTCCTCTAAGCCTTCAAACCCACACTTCAAGGTTTGGGACAAGCCACTAGTTTCCACGAAACTAACAGACACTGCCTCTTGACTAAATGATGCATGTACAATCAACCACAACAAATGCACTTAAGACCGAGATCTTAATCTCATGCATTTACATAATTCATCTCTTCAAGAATTACACAATGATTGCACATACAACATATATCACACAATCAAGGTATTCACATCACAATACCATTTATACAATTATAAGTCATGCACACATATCCATAATGTTCTCATGCATACTCATCACATAATTGTATACCCATTAAGCATTCGCAAGTTCATTAGACAATACACATACATTCATCATTGTATTCACATGTATTTCTATTTATCATAATTAATACGCATCACACATCAACTAGGATTCACGCCCGGAGGCTACCCACAGCACACATCATCACAATAGATCATATCTATATCATATCATAGAGGTATTAACCTATGAGAAGCAACCAAACCATCTCCACATGAACAACACAGCAAAAGAAAAATGCTGTCACATTCGCCTTCATTCGCCTGGCGAACCCTCGCAGCGAACCTTCGCCTGCCCTTCGCCTGGCGAACTCTCTCAGCGAACACTCGCTAGGCTTCGCCTGGCGAGACTTCCCAGCGAGCCCAAGTCAGTAGCTACTGACTTCATTCGCCACCATTCGCCAGCACCTTCGCTGGGCGAACCTTCACTATCCAACTTCGCTTGGCGAACTCGCCAACGAAGTCCACTAGGACTTAATCATAATTACTCGCCAGCATTCGCTAGGCTTCGCCTGGCGAAGCTTCGCCTTCGCTCGCCTAGCGAGAGCCAGCGAACCTGCGCAGAACAGAACCCTATTCTGCCTGTCCTTCATCAATCCATCATCAACCAAACCTCAAACATCCAAATCAGTACAAATAGCATCAATACATGTTACCCGACTATTCTACGGCATTATTGCTCAGTTTCAACCGATTAAATCATCAATCTACCGATTTATCCAACATTTTCCCTAAATGGAAAGTGATGAAAACTCTACCAAAACCCCAACCCAACATACATAACATCATGCAATGATCAAATAGAAACATTTCTCACCCTTACCTCGATTAATCGGAGCTTTGATGTTGGTTCTTGATGATTTCCACTTTCCACTTCTTCTCCTCTCTTTCTCTTCCTTCTTCTTTCTTTCCTCTTTCTTTCCAAATGTTTCTAACTTTCTTTTCTTTTCTTCCTCACTTATATATTCCTTTTATTTTCTTTCCTCCCAATTTCCTTTCAATTCTCTATTAATTCCAATATTAACATAAAATCCCACTAAATCAGTTAATTACTACAATTAATTATTTAATGAAATTTGGGCTGTTACAACCCTCCCCCACTTAGGAATTTTCGTCCTCGAAAATGTTACCTGATTCAAACAGCTCTGGATAAGACTCTTTCATCCGACTCTCAAGCTCCCAAGTAACATTTCCACCAGCTGGTCCTCCCCAAGCGACCTTCACTAAAGCAATCTCTTTACCTCGAAGCTGGTTCAATTTCCGATCCTCAATCCGCATAGGTGATGTCTCAACAGTCAGGTTATCTCTCACCTGCACATCATCTATTTGGACTACATGAGACGGATCCGCAATGTATTTCCTCAACTGAGATACATGGAATACGTCGTAAAGATTAGCAAGCGACGGTGGTAAAGCCACACGATAGGCCACTTCTCCTATCCTTTGCAAAATCTGATAAGGACCAATGAAACGCGGCGACAACTTGCGCGACTTCAGTGCCCTACCAACACCCGTCGTCGGAGTGACTCGAAGAAACACATGATCTCCCTCTTGAAATTCAAGTGCCTTCCTCCTCTTGTCATAATAACTCTTCTGACGACTCTGAGTAATTCTCATCTTCTCTTGAATCATCTTGATCTTATCAGTAGTCTGTTGAACTAACTCGGGTCCAAAAACAGAACTCTCTCCGGACTCGAACCAACACAATGGTGTCCTACACCGCCTACCATACAACGCCTCAAATGGTGCCATACCAATACTCGAATGGAAACTGTTGTTGTAGGTAAACTCAATCAAAGGCAAGTAGCTATCCCAAGCTCCTCCTTTTTCCAATACACAAGCTCTCAAAAGATCTTCAAGCGACTGAATCGTCCTCTCCGTCTGACCATCAGTCTGAGGATGATACGCTGAACTCAAACGCAACTTAGTACCCAAAACACTCTGCAGGCTCTCCCAGAATCTCGAAGTAAACCGCGGATCTCTATCCGAAACAATACTTAACGGAATACCATGCAGACACACAATCCTCTCAATATACAACTTAGCCAACTTCTCCAAAGGGTAATCCATATGCATAGGGATAAAGTGAGCAGATTTAGTCAACCTATCCACGATAACCCAAGTAGCCTCAAAATTACTCGGCGTCCTCGGCAAACCTGATAAAAAATCCATGGAGATACTATCCCATTTCCACTCAGGAATAAACAACGGCTTCATCAAACCCGATGGCTTCTGATGCTCAATCTTTGACTTCTGGCAAGTCAAACAAGAATATACAAATTCTGCGATATCCTTCTTCATACTAGGCCACCAAAATACTTTCCTCAAATCCTGATACATCTTAGTAGCACCCGGATGAATACTCAATCCGCTACGATGTCCTTCCTCAAGGATGCTCTTCTTAAGCTCAACCATGTTCGGAACACAAACTCGATCCCGACATCTCATAATACCATTCTCATCAATCCGAAAATCACCACCTTGGCCTTGGTTGATTAAAGTCAACCGATCAGCTAAGCTCAAATCCGATTTCTGTCCTTCTCGAATTTCATCCAAAATACCACTTGTAAGCTTTAACATACCCAACTTAAATCCGAAAGAAGTTCTCTCACATACCAAACTCAAATCTCGAAATTGCTCGACTAATTCTAACTCTTTCACCATCAACGCCGACATATGCAATGATTTCCGACTCAATGCATCCGCTACTACATTCGCTTTACCCGGATGGTAGTTCAAGCCAAAATCAAAATCCTTCAAAAGTTCAAGCCATCTTCTTTGTCTCGCATTCAATTCCTTTTGATCAAAAAGATATCTCAAACTCTTGTGGTCACTAAACACTTCAAATCTTGCGCCAAATAAATAATGCCTCCAGAGTTTCAACACGAACACAACGGCGGCCAACTCTAAGTCATGCGTCGGATAATTCTTCTCATGCACTTTGAGTTGCCTCGAAGCATAAGCTACAACTTGGTTATTCTGCATCAACACACCTCCTAAACCCATCAAAGAAGCATCACAATACACAACGAATGGTTCCTCTGGATTTGGCAGAATCAAAACAGGAGTTGTCGTCAACCTTCGCTTAAGCTCTTGAAAACTCGCTTCACACTTGGCGTCCCAAACAAAGGTTTGACCCTTCCTAGTCAACTGCGTCAACGGCAACGATAACTTAGCAAATCCTTTAATAAACTTCCGATAATAACCGGCTAAACCAAGAAAAATTCTGATCTCAAAAACTGACTTCGGAGTCTCCCATTGCGACACCGCTTCAACCTTCGGCGGATCGACCGCAATACCACTACTAGAAATCACATGACCAAGGAAACTAACTTCCTTCAACCAAAATTCACACTTAGAAAGCTTCGCGAACAACTGCTTCTCTCTCAGCACAGATAACACAATCTTCAGATGCTCGGCATGCTCTCCTTCGCTCTTCGAATAAACCAAGATGTCGTCGATAAACACCACCACAAACTTATCCAAATAAGGATGGAAAATCCTATTCATGTACTCCATAAATACACCTGGCGCATTAGTCACACCAAATGGCATCACGGAATACTCATAGTGTCCATACCTCGTCCGAAAGTTCTTCTTCTGAATATCCTCAGCTTTCACACGGACCTGATGATACCCAGATCTCAAATCAATCTTGCTGAACACGCTTGCACCAACCAACTGATCCATCAGATCATCAATCCTTGGAAGTGGATACTTATTCTTAATAGTCACCTTGTTCAACTGTCTGTAATCCACACAAAGCCTCATAGAACCCTCTTTCTTCTTAACCAACAACACCGGTGCACCCCACGGTGACACGCTCGGGCGAATAAACCTCTTTTAAAGCAAATCCTCAAGTTGACTCTTCAACTCTTTTAACTCCGAGGCCGACATACAATATGGAGCCATCGATATCGGACTAGTTCCAGGAATCAAATCTATCGAAAACTCCACTTCTCGCTCCGGCGGTAAATCCTTTATCTCTTCAGGGAATACTTCCGGAAAATCTCTAACAATGGGCAAAGCATCAATCTCTTCACTTTCACTAGTCCTCAAAGTTGCCATAAGCATAAATACCTTAGCCCCATCTTGCACCGATTCCTTCACTTGTTTCCTCGTCATAAACAAATCCCTTTCAACATCCGAATCGGGAAAAATAACCGTTTTGTCAAAACAGTTAATATAAACACGATTGAATTTTAACCAATTCATTCTAAGAATGACATCCAGTTGATCTAAATGAAGACACACTAAATCAATCCCAAAATCTCTACCGAAAATACTCAACGGGCAATTCAAGCAAACATACGGTGTAGTTACCGAACCCATAGCAGGAGTATCAATAACCATACCACCACCAATCACAGACAACTCAAGAGTCAACCTTCTAACACAATCCAAAGAAATAAAAGAATGCGTAGCTCCGGTATCAATTATAGCGATCAAAGGTGTACCATTAATGAAGCACGTACCTCGGATCAATCGATCGTCGCTAGCAGTCTCAGATCCAGATAGAGCGAACACTTTCCCGCTCCCTTGATTCTTCTTTGGCTTATCGCACTTGGTACTGATGTGCCCTCTCTCACCACAGTTATAGCAAGTAACACCCGCACCGCTTCTACACTCTAGAGCCTTGTGGCCTGGCTTGCCACACTTAAAACACCTCTGTTCAACACTTTTGCACTCCGGAGCACGATGCCCCGCTTCACCACAAGTGTAACACCTGACCGGGGTAGAAACTCCCCCACTTGGCTTCTTGCCAAAACCAACTTTTTGTTTCCCCTTATCGGCAGGAGTTACGTAAGGTTTTCCTCTGAATAGCCCTTTTCCTTTCTTATCACTTAGGCTCTTGTAGTGGCTAGACCTAGCCCTACTGTCTTCATCATAAATTCTGCTCTTGTTAACCAACTCAGAAAACCGTCTGATTTCCTGGTACCCAATAGCTTGTCTAATCTCGGGTCTCAAACCGTTCACAAACTTGAGGCACTTAGACCTCTCAGCATTACCAGTATTATAGTGAGGACAAAATTTGATCAACTCCTCAAATTTCGCCGCATACTCAGCAACCGTCGAATTACCTTGCTTCAACTCAAGAAATTCGATCTCTTTCTTCCCCCGCACATCCTCTGGAAAATACTTCTCCAGAAAGGTTTCTCTAAACGAATCCCACGTAATCACAATATCATCTTCCTCAAATCTTTGGCGAGTATTACCCCACCAATCTTCAGCTTCTCCTTCGAGCATATGAGTCCCAAACTGCACCTTCTGTGCATCCGAGCAGTTCATAACTCGAAAAATCTTTTCCACAGCTTTCAACCAAATTTGTGCCTTGTCCGGTTCATGAGTTCCCTTGAAGACCGGAGGGTTATTCTTTTGGAATTTCCCCAAAGCACGGAATCCATCATCAGCATGATTCCTCACATTCACATTGGCCGGAGGATTCTGCCCAATTGCCCCCGCCAATCTCGTCAATGCCTCCGCAATCGCTTCGTCGTTCCTTCCTGCAACCATCTTACTAATTCCAGCAACAGAACCACGTAAGAACAACCAATATTGATAATGCAACACACGCATATCAATAACACACAGGAAAAAAAACACTCTAACAACTTGGTCGGACGGACCGACCTGCTCTGATACCACTATTGTAACACCCCCTTCTATACCCCAAATAAATGCATATAAAACAATTAAGCACATACAAATTATCAGAGTAAAAAGGTTTTATAATAAGGTATAAAAGAAGAATGCCACAATTTCATCAATAAAACACTTTCACATTTTTCTCCATAAGATATGTAACATTTTCAAAATTAAGCGGAAGATCAAATCATTTAATCGTTTTCAAAATATTAATCCACGTACACACAAGTTAATCCAAATTAATACATCATATCAGTTAGATTACACAATCACATCAACTGATACATCGCAATGTATCACAAAAGAATGACTATACTAGTCTAACTACCCGGTGTTACATATCAGAGCAGCAGACTCAAAAGAATGAAGAATACTTCACAAAAGGGACTCCAGCATCCTAATCTGCAATGCCTCGTAGAGCATTATAAAACAGCAGAAGGGTGAGAAATATAACCATAATAATCAAAGCATAAGATTATATATATAGGTAATCAATACAAGTTCCACTCCGTATTTCTCACCACAATTCAATTTCTTAGTCATATATATTTGCCACACATATAATGACAACACGAATATTTGTAAAGCATTTCCACATCATGCATACTCTCACAATTTCACAATCTCATCATTCACACATAAGCATCTCTTCATGCATATGTCATATATTAATGTGACTCAACAACTCAATGCAACTCATGCAATGCGGTACCGACTCTCGTTATCTTTTTTCGGTTTTTACATTAAAACGGGTCCACACTTCTAGACCGATAACCCGTTATCTTTTTTCGGTTTTTACATTAAACCGGGTCCACACTTCTAGACCGATAACCATAAAGGCCCGTCCTCTAAGCCTTCAAACCCACACTTCTAGGTTTGGGACAAGCCACTAGTTTCCACGAAACTAACAGACATTGCCTCTTGACTAAATGATGCATGTACAATCAACCACAACAAATGCACTTAAGACCGACATCTTAATCTCATGCATTTACATAATTCATCTTTTCAAGAATTACACAATGATTGCACATACAACATATATCACACAATCAAGGTATTCATATCACAATACCATTTATACAATTATAAGTCATGCACACATATCCACAATGTTCTCATGCATACTCATCACATAATTGTATACCCATTAAGCATTCGCAAGTTCATTAGACAATACACATACATTCATCATTGTATTCACATGTATTTCTATTTATCATAATTAATACGCATCGCACATCAACTAGGATTCACGCCCGGAGGCTACCCACAGCACACATCATCACAATAGATCATATCTATATCATATCATAGAGGTATTAACCTATGAGAAGCAACCAAACCATCTCCACATGAACAACACAGCAAAAGAAAAATGCTGTCACATTCGCCTTCATTCGCCTGGCGAACTCTCTCAGCGAACACTCGCTAGGCTTCGCCTGGCGAGACTTCCCAGCGAGCCCAAGTCAGTAGCTACTGACTTCATTCGCCACCATTCGCCAGCACCTTCGCTGGGCGAACCTTCGCTATCCAACTTCGCTTGGCGAACTCGCCAGCAAAGTCCACTGGGACTTAATCATAATTACTCGCCAGCATTCGCTAGGCTTCGCCTGGCGAAGCTTCGCCTTCGCTCGCCTGGCGAGAGCCAGCGAACCTGCGCAGAACAGAACCCTATTCTGCCTCTCCTTCATCAATCCATTATCAACCAAACCTCAAACATCCAAATCAGTACAAATAGCATCAATACATGTTACCCGACTATTCTACGGCATTATTGCTCAGTTTCAACCGATTAAATCATCAATCTACCGATTTATCCAACATTTTCCCTAAATGGAAAGTGATGAAAACTCTACCAAAACCCCAACCCAACATACATAACATCATGCAATGATCAAATAGAAACATTTCTCACCCTTACCTCGATTAATCGGAGCTTTGATGTTGGTTCTTGATGATTTCCACTTTCCTCTTCTTCTCCTCTCTTTCTCTTCTTTCTTCTTTCTTTCCTCTTTCTTTCCAAATGTTTCTAACTTTCTTTTCTTTTCTTCCTCGCTTATATATTCCTTTTATTTTCTTTCATCCCAATTTCCTTTCAATTCTCTATTAATTCCAATATTAACATAAAATCCCACTAAATCAATTAATTACTACAATTAATTATTTAATGAAATTTGGGCTGTTACACATACTCCTTGAAGGTTTCCGTATTTTTCTGCGTCATACTGAGAAGCTGACGGCGGTCGGGAGCTAGGTCCATGTTGTACTTGTACTGTTGAATAAAAGCATCTGAAAGGTCTTGGAAACTTTGGATTTTAGCTTGATCTAAACCAAGATACCACTTGGCCGAAGTCCCTTTAAGACTATCTTGGAAACAGTGTACTAACATTTTATCATTTTCAATATGCGGAGCCATCCGCCTACAGTACATGATTAGGTGCTCCTTAGGACAAGTGGTCCCCTCATATTTATCGAAGATTGGCATTTTAAATTTCTGAGGAAACACCAATCCAGATACTAGACATAGATCCTTGGCATCAGATCCAAAGACATGGTTTCCTTCAATGGCCCTCATTCTTTTGGCCATGATGTCCATCTCCACTCTTAATTTTTCGTGTTTTTCGTCCTCAGCTTCAGACCCATCGGGTATATCAAAGATTGGCTGTTGATTGGCGAAGACTGGTCGTACTGTGGTAGGTCCACCTGCTTGAGTGAAAATAGGGTTTCTTATTGTTGTGTCGAACAAAGGATTGAGACCTGAAGACTGCATGTTGTTGAAAGGTGGCACAAAATCCCGGGACATGCCATAGGGAAACTCTGCTGAAGTAACAGGAGCTATTGTGACATTGGCTGCTGCTCTGGCAACTTCGGAGATCACTGTAGGTTGCGTATCCATTTTTGCTTTGATTACGTTGAGGACTTCCATGATCTGGTTGACGTCCCCTTTGATCCCTTCGATGTCATTATCCATTTGATCAAACCTTTGGTCGTTATCTGCCATCTTCTTTTGAGCTTGGGACCGAGTGTTGTATCTGTGGGTACTCAGCGTGACTCCTTATCTCCTCTCTGGACAAGAACAAAGGATGAGCTGCGGAACCCTAAATGCAGGACCGATGTAGGATGACATGCAAATGCAAATGCGGATGCACAAACCATTCAAGGAAACTCAAAATTTTTGTTTACAAACAAAAAGTTAGACCAACATGTAACAACATGCTTAAAAAGCGTTTTTTAATTTGATAGCTAGAAATCTATTACAATAGAGTGTCCTTTGCTACAAAGCAAGACTCTTCTTACAATGAAAGTAAATGCAACAAACAGGATTTCAATCCTTTTTTAGGGAAAGCAGGGAAATGGTGAAACAAAAATCAATCTAACAAGACGACCCTTCTCCTTCTTGGACTCTGACATGAACTTGTTCCTGGCGGATAATCTCCCACAGGTCTTCGTTTTCTCTTTGTGCTTTGACCAAAGCGTATCTTAGCTCTTCCCTAGTTGCGGGGACCTCAGGTTCCATGGTTATCTCATAGTCATGAGTGTAGAATGTAACACCCCCTTTCTATACCCCCAAATTAATACATTTAATCAATTAGGCACTTAGAAAATTTATTTCATCAGAGTTTAATTAAAACATGGTATATAAGAGGCGCATCACATTATCATGAAACTAAACACATACGATACCTGCTCAAAATAGATATGCAACAATGGGTAACCCACATCTCAATATTTAGAATAAAAGCGGAAACATCCAAATATTGAATCGATCACATTCATAAAAGTATATACAACCATCAGTTAATTCATGCTTTACAACATATCCACAGTAGATACATACACATATGTATCACAAAAGAATCAAACCAAAATAGCTTCAAAAGAGCCTAAAGCTTCCCAACTACCCAGATGTTACATATCAGAGCCATTGACCAAAAAGAATGAAGACATCGCTTCACAAAAAGAACCTCCAGCTTCCTACTCTGCAATGCCTCATAGAGCATTATAAAACAGCAGAAGGGTGAGAAACAATATCATAACAGTTAATGCATAAAATTGTATATATACATATACTCACATTTGTACAAGTTATACTCAAATTATGTTCTCACCACGTTAAACATATACAAATAATCATGCCTCTACACATGCTTATGAACATTCACAATATGTTCCTCCAAACAATCATATATAACATACACAGTTATATTCATTCAACCAATGCATCATACACAGATGACTCATGCAACTCATAGAGACCGACACACAACTCTATGCAGATGCAAATGCGGTACCGACTCATTCAACAGTTTCTCTAAGGAATCGAGTATTCAGCAGATCCTCCACGGGATCAAGTACTCAGCAGATTCTCCACGGAATCAAATATTCATCAGATTCTCCACAGAATCGAATATT
Organism: Lathyrus sativus; assembly: GCA_963859935.3. NCBI lineage: Eukaryota > Viridiplantae > Streptophyta > Magnoliopsida > Fabales > Fabaceae > Lathyrus > Lathyrus sativus. Next base: position 215,696,286 of record OZ012736.1, on the reverse strand, counting down.
CAGCAGATCCTCCACGGGATCAAGTACTCAGCAGATTCTCCACGGAATCAAATACTCTAGCCAATCCTCCACGGGATTACATGTTATGACCGATTCTCCGAGGAATCACACAATGCAACCGATTCTCCAAGGAATCTAATATAACCATCGTATCATACGAGGTTCTGCAAACCCTCTGAGGGATCATTCAACACAAAAATGCATACTATGCTCACAAACATACTCATTGCATTTATCACATACATCGCATATATCTATCATGCATTCACATTATGCACCATTCCACACATGGTTTACACACATATCAACCTATCAATGCATTTCTATTCAATTCGAGCAAATACACAAGATTATCAAATATTCAAGATTCACCATTTACTCTACAATCTAGGATTCACGCCTTTCGACCACCCACAACACGACATGTCAAAACAGTTCACACATCAATCATTCAAATAGGCATTAATCATAATTGAATCAACCAAACATCATGCTATGAACAAAACAGCAAAACAAATAACACTGCCAGGTTCGCCAACCTTCGCCTGGCGAAGCCACGCAGCGAATGCTCGCTGGCCTTCGCCTGGCGAACTTCCCAGCGAAGTCCACTGGGAGTAATTCTGGAATTACTCGCTGAGGCTCGCTACCCACTCGCCTGGCGAACCTTCGCCAACTCACCTCGCCTGGCGAACTTGCCAGCGAATACAGGGTGTTAGCTTCTGACTTGCTTCGCTACAGCTCGCTGGGCTTCGCCTGGCGAACCTTCGCTGCCATTCGCCTGGCGAGCCTACGAAGAAAGAACTTCCATGGCTGTCTCAAGAGCCCAAACTCCCCAAAATCAACCGATTAAATCCAAACCAGTCTCAGTAGCGCAACCCAACCATCACCCGACTAAACTACATCGTCTAATCCGAGTTCTAACCGATTAAAACCTCATTCTACTCACAAAACCAACTTCTAACCTAAGTGGAAAAAGAGTAGAAACCCTACACAATCCAAACACATACACATACAATCATACACATTAAAGAGATGATGGAGTTTCACACCCTTACCGATCAATTGCAAGCTTTGGTGATGATCCCTTGATGATTCTAGGTTTTCCTCTCCACTTTCTCTTCTCTTTCTCTTCTCCTCTTTTCTTTCTCTTGTTTTTCTTCTTATGTTACTATCTTTCTTTCTTTTCCTCTCTTATTCTATTTCTATCTCTATTTCTTTCCTCTCAAGTTCTTTCCAACACTTACCAATCAATTCTCACACTAAAGTGCTAAAATGTCTAAAATGCCCTTTTTATTCTAATTCCCCGAAAACTCTCCGAATCGGTAAAAATAGATAAAATAAGCAAACACCACATAGCAATATATAATTTCTCAATTTAAAACAAACATTAAATAAATAAATTAAAAGACTCAACAATTAATGGGAATTCATAATCGGGGCGTTACAACTCTCCCCCACTTTAGAAATTTTCGTCCTCGAAAATATCACCTGATTCAAACAACTCTGGATGCGATTCTCGCATCTTGCTCTCCAATTCCCAAGTCATGTTGCCTTCCGCGGCACCTCCCCAGGACACTTTCACGAGCGCAATATCCTTGCCTCTTAGTTTCTTAACTTCACGGTCCAAAATACTAACCGGTAAAACTTCAACTGTAAGGTTATCTCTTACTTCCACTTCATCCATTGGAATAACATGTGACGGATCCGGAACATACTTCCGAAGTTGCGAGACATGGAATACATCATGCAAATTCGAAAGATTCGGAGGCAACGCCACACGATAAGCCACAGCACCAACTCGTGCGACAACCTGATACGGACCAATAAAACGAGAAGTCAACTTTCTCGACTTCAAAGCACGACCCACACCCGCAACCGATGTAACTCTCAAAAATACATGGTCACCCTCTAGAAACTCGAGATCCTTTCTCCTTCTATCATGATAACTTTTCTGTCTACTCTGAGAAGCTCTCATCTTTTCCCGAATAAATTTCACCTTTTCCGTCGTTTGCTGTACCATTTCCGGACCAACTACCGACTTTTCACCTGTCTCATGCCAACACAGAGGTGTTCGACATCTCCGACCATATAAAGCCTCAAATGGCGCCATACCAATACTCGAATGGAAACTGTTATTATAGGTGAACTCAATCAACGCTAAATAACCGTCCCACGCACCACCTTGCTCAAGTACACAAGCGCGCAACAAGTCTTCTAACGATTGAATCGTCCTCTCGGTTTGACCATCTGTTTGCGGATGATATGCCGAACTCAATCTCAACTTAGAACCCAAGGCACCTTGCAAACTCTCCCAAAATCTTGAAGTAAATCTAGGATCTCTATCCGACACAATACTCTTAGGAACTCCATGAAGCTTCACAATAGTGCCAACATAAATCTCGGCCAACCTTTCCAAAGAATAAGTAATATCAATCGGAATAAAGTGAGCCGATTTAGTAAGCCTATCAACAATCACCCAAATAGCATTATGTCCTCTTTGCGTATTCGGCAATCCCGTAACAAAATCCATCGATATACTATCCCATTTCCATTCCGGAATATCCAACGGTTGCATCAATCCACTAGGCTTCTGATGCTCCACCTTAGACTTCTGGAAAGTCAAACACGAGTACACAAAACGAGCAACATCGCTTTTCAATCCAGACCACCAAAAGATCTTCTTCAAATCCTGATACATCTTATTCGCTCCCGGATGAATACTTAAGTTACTCCGATGTCCCTCTTCCAATATCATCTTTTTCAAATCCGCATCATCGGGAATACAAATACGGCCTCGAAACCTCAAAACTCCTAATTCATCAACTTTGAAATCTTCATTTCCATTCGTCATCAAATCCACAAATTTCAAATCCAACTTTTGCTTTTCACACACCGTAGTAAGGAAATCATTCGTGACATGCAACATACCAAGCTTCACACTACTCGGCGTTAACTCACAAACCAAACTCAAATCTCTAAAGTTCTCCAAGAGTTCCCACTCTCTAACCATCAAAGTAGACACGTGCAACGACTTCCGACTTAAGGCATCGGCTACCACATTCGCCTTACCCGGATGATAATTTAAACCAAAATCATAGTCCTTCAAAAGTTCTAGCCATCTCCTTTGCCTCATATTCAATTCTTTTTGATCAAACAAATACTTCAAACTTGTGATCGCTAAAAACTTCAAATCTTGCACCATAAAGATAGTGCCTCCAAATTTTCAAAACGAACACTACGGCCGCTAACTCCAAATCATGAGTAGGATAATTCTTTTCATGCACTCTCAACTGCCTAGAAGCATACGCCACGACCTTCCCATCTTGCATCAATACACCACCCAATCCTGACAAAGAAGCATCGCAATAAACCACAAAAGGTTCCGTAGGATTCGGAAAAATCAAAACTGGCGCTGTTGTTAACCTTCTCTTTAATTCCATGAAACTCTCTTCACAATTAACATCCCAAATAAAAGCCTTTCCTTTACAAGTCAACTGCGTTAACGGAAGTGCTAACTTTGAAAATCCTACGATAAACCTCCGGTAGTAACCGGCCAAGCCCAAAAAGCTTCGAATTTCCGTAACCGATCTTGGAGTCTCCCATTGCATTACCGCATCGATCTTGGACGGATCCATACTAATACCATTGCCGGAAATAATATGCCCAAGAAAACTCACCTCCGACAACCAAAACTCACACTTAGACAACTTTGCATACAACTTCTTCTCTTTCAAAATCCGCAACACAATCCTTAAATGTTCTTCGTGTTCCTCTCGAGACTTAGAATAAATCAAAATGTCATCGATAAAAACTACCACAAAACGATCCAACTGCTCGTGGAAGATACGGTTCATATATTCCATGAAAACACCCGGCGCGTTAGAAACTCTGAATGGCATCACCGTAAACTCATAGTGACCATATCGTGTTCTAAAAGCCGTCTTCGAAATATCTTCTTCCTTAACCCGAATCTGGTGATAACCGGATCTCAAATCAATCTTACTAAAAACACGGGCTCCAACCAATTGATCCATCAAATCATCAATTCTTGGAAGCGGATACTTGTTCTTAATTGTCACCTTATTCAACTGCCGATAATCAATACACAATCGCATACTACCATCCTTCTTCTTTACCAACAATACCGGCGCACCCCAAGGAGAAACACTTGATCTTACAAATCTCTTATCCAACAAATCATTCAACTGCTTCTTCAATTCCACCAACTCCGATGCCGACATCCGATACGGGGCCATCGAAATCGGTCTAGTACCCGGAACTAGATCAATAGAAAATTCAACCTCTCTCTTTGGCGGCACATCCGCAACATCTTCCGGAAACACTTCAGGAAATTCACAAACCACAGGAAACACGTCGAGCTCAACTTTGCTCTCCACCGACAACGATGCAAACAAACCAAACAACTGAGCTTCGTCCGCTAAAAGTTTCTTCAACTCTTTAGTGGAAAGAAAACTCTCGTTTTCACCATCTTCCAAAGAAGGAAACCTTACTAACTTGTGATAGCAATCCAGATGAACTCTATTAAATTGCAACCAGTTCATACCCAAGATTACGTCCAAGCCTTCCAACGGCAAACACACTAAATCCATAATGAAGTCCTTACCATACATGGTCAAAGGACAACTTGCACACACCAAAGAAGTAGTTACCGACCCCGAAGCGGGAGTCCCAATAACCATACCACTACTCAAAGAAACCATACACAAATCCAACCGCTTAGCACACGCAAGAGAAATGAACGAGTGAGTCGCTCCAGTATCAATAATAGCAACTAAAGGCATATCATTAATAAAGCATGTACCTTTAATCAAACGATTTGCCGCATTAGTAGCGTCTGAACCTGCTAATGCAAAAACTTTTCCGCCCGCCTGAGCTTGCTTCGGTTTGGTACAATTCGGGCTAATGTGACACACCTCGCCACAATTAAAACACTTCACAACATTCTTTCTACACTCTGCTGCATCATGTCCAAGGAGTCCACAGTTGGAACACTTCGCCTTGAACTTTCCACAATCATAAGACTTGTGGCCCATCACGCCACACTTAAAACATTTGATCGCACCGGAACCTCCTCCGGGTCTCCTATCAAAGTTTCCCCTATGTTTGCCCTTATCAGCAGGCGTCACATAAGGTCCGCTTCGTACTTGCTGCTTCCCTCTCCTCTCGCTCAAACCCTTATAATGAGTAGAACGAGCTCTACTGTCTTCTTCATAAATCCTACAGCACTCGGTCAAATCCGAAAATCTTCGTATCCTTTGATAACCCACCGCTTGCTTTATCTCAGGACGCAAGTCATTCTCATACTTGATACATTTGGAAAATTCCGCCGTAACCGCATCATAGTGAGGGTGAAACTTCAGTAACTCAGTAAACCTAGCGGTGTAGTCCACCACCGACATATTACCTTGTTTCAACTCCAGAAATTCCATTTCTCTCTTCCCTTTAACACTTTCGGGATAATACTTCCTTAGAAACTCAGTACGAAATAAATCCCACGTAATCTCCTCATCGTCGACCTCAAGAACTTGCCTCACGCTGACCCACCAGTCATCAGCCTCTTCTCTCAACATGTGAGTCCCTAGTCTCACCTTGTTCCCTTCAGCACAATCCATCACCCTAAAGATCCTCTCAATTTCCTTTAACCATATCTGAGCACCATCCGGATCAAATCTCCCTTTGAACACCGGTGGTTGGTTCTTCCTGAACTCATCATTCACATTCACGTTAGGTGCACCCTGCACAGCTCTGGCCATAGCCTCTAACGCAGTTTCCATAGCGTTGTCATTACGACCTGCCATATTCTGAGGATTCCCAAAAATAACAACAAGGTTAAACAACCGTTCAACCAACACAACAACAAGACAGACACGAATGACTCAACACTGGCTCTGATACCACTTAATGTAACACCCCCTTTCTATACCCCCAAATTAATACATTTAATCAATTAGGCACTTAGAAAATTTATTTCATCAGAGTTTAATTAAAACATGGTATATAAGAGGCGCATCACATTATCATGAAACTAAACACATACGATACCTGCTCAAAATAGATATGCAACAATGGGTAACCCACATCTCAATATTTAGAATAAAAGCGGAAACATCCAAATATTGAATCGATCACATTCATAAAAGTATATACAACCATCAGTTAATTCATGCTTTACAACATATCCACAGCAGATACATACACATATGTATCACAAAAGAATCAAACCAAAATAGCTTCAAAAGAGCCTAAAGCTTCCCAACTACCCAGATGTTACATATCAGAGCCATTGACCAAAAAGAATGAAGACATCGCTTCACAAAAAGAACCTTCAGCTTCCTACTCTGCAATGCCTCATAGAGCATTATAAAACAGCAGAAGGGTGAGAAACAATATCATAACAGTTAATGCATAAAATTATATATATACATATACTCACATTTGTACAAGTTATACTCAAATTATGTTCTCACCACGTTAAACATATACAAATAATCATGCCTCTACACATGCTTATGAACATTCACAATATGTTCCTCCAAACAATCATATATAACATACACAGTTATATTCATTCAACCAATGCCTCATATACAGATGACTCATGCAACTTATAGAGACCGACACACAACTCTATGCAGATGCAAATGCGGTACCGACTCATTCAACAGTTTCTCTAAGGAATCGAGTATTCAGCAGATCCTCCACAGGATCAAGTACTCAGCAGATTCTCCACGGAATCAAATATTCATCAGATTCTCAACGGAATCGAATATTCAGCAGATCCTCCACGGGATCAAGTACTCAGCAGATTCTCCACGGAATCAAATACTCTAGCCAATCCTCCACAGGATTACATGTTATGACCGATTCTCCGAGGAATCACACAATGCAACCGATTCTCCAAGGAATCTAATATAACCATCGTATCATACGAGGTTCTGCAAATCCTCCGCGGGATCATTCAACACAAAAATGCATACTATGCTCACAAACATACTCATTGCGTTTATCACATACATCGCATATATCTATCATGCATTCACATTATGCACCATTCCACACATGGTTTACACACATATCAGCCTATCAATGCGTTTCTATTCAATTCGAGCAAATACACAAGATTATCAAATATTCAAGATTCACCATTTACTCTACAATCTAGGATTCACGCCTTTCGGCCACCCACAGCACGACATGTCAAAACAGTTCACACATCAATCATTCATATAGGCATTAATCATAATTGAATCAACCAAACATCATGCTATGAACAAAACAGCAAAACAAATAACACTGCCAGGTTCGCCAACCTTCGCCTGGCGAAGCCACGCAGCGAATGCTCGCTGGCCTTCACCTGGCGAACTTCCCAGCGAAGTCCACTGGGAGTAATTCTGGAATTACTCGCTGAGGCTCGCTACCCACTCGCCTGGCGAACCTTCGCCAACTCACCTCGCCTGGCGAACTTGCCAGCGAATACAGGGTGTTAGCTTCTGACTTGCTTCGCTACAGCTCGCTGGGCTTCGCCTGGCGAGCCTACGAAGACAGAACTTCCATGGCTGTCTCAAGAGCCCAAACTCCCCAAAATCAACCTATTAAATCCAAACCAGTCTCAGTAGCGCAACCCAACCATCACCCGACTAAACTACATCGTCTAATCCGAGTTCTAACCGATTAAAACCTCATTCTACTCACAAAACCAACTTCTAACCTAAGTGGAAAAAGAGTAGAAACCCTACACAATCCAAACACATACACATACAATCATACACATTAAAGAGATGATGGAGTTTCACACCCTTACCGATCGATTGCAAGCTTTGGTGATGATCCCTTGATGATTCTAGGTTTTCCTCTCCACTTTCTCTTCTCTTTCTCTTCTCCTCTTTTCTTTCTCTTGTTTTTCTTCTTATGTTACTATCTTTCTTTCTTTTCCTCTCTTATTCTATTTCTATCTCTATTTCTTTCCTCTCAAGTTCTTTCCAACACTTATCAATCAATTCTCACACTAAAGTGCTAAAATGTCTAAAATGCCCTTTTTATTCTAATTCCTCGAAAACTCTCCGAATCGGTAAAAATAGATAAAATAAGCAAACACCACATAGCAATATATAATTTCTCAATTTAAAACAAACATCAAATAAATAAATTAAAAGACTCAACAATTAATGGGAATTCAGAATCGGGGAGTTACATAGAACATGATTAAGGCAATTTCCTTTTACCATAGCAGGTACCCCCTGGTGGTTAAACAGCTTGCATTCTCCATTGGAGTTGGGCCTATGAGGTGTGGATCTCTTTGAGCGTATTGAGCATTTTCTTCTAGTTCTTGGTTGCGACCTGTCTCACAGAAACAAGGCCTCAACAGTTCTGGTTCAGGCTCTGGCCCGGTAGGATACCCATGTTGACGCCGATCAAGAATAGGATTATAAGTGATTACCCCTTCTATCCCAATGAGAGGCACATTGGGGAAATCTCCGTAGCTGGAAATCATGACTTGGTCACCGATGCTGGTGTCATACCATGTGATATCATGGTGTCTGAGAGCGACAAGTTTAGAAACCCATGCGCTTTTGGTAGGAAGCCTCCAGAGGATATGGGTCCTTGGCAGATGAGAAGTAAACCATCGGTCGAGTAGTGCAAAACAACATGAGAATCGTCCACAATCATACAAGGCGAAACGATGAATGACTACATAAGTATCAGCCAGTATTGTGTTGACCGGATTTTTGAGGATGAAGAGGCGGGTTGCTTCTTTGCTGATGAAGTCGTAACTGCTTGGGAACAGATACAGTCCATATATTAGTAGTGCCAGAATTGCTTCAAAAATGCCCAGGTTTCTGCTTTCATAGTGATACTCGGCCATCTCCATTAGAGGCCCGGCATCCATTCCATACCACCCTCCTTTCGCCCTCATTGGTGGTAAGTCTTCCAGCTTGATATGCAGGGCTTTAGCTAAGTCCCTCTTCTTTGGTTTTCCATAAGGGAGCGTAAAAGTCCATGGGATCTTTAAGTAAGCATTATACTCTTCAAGGGTCGGGAGTAGCTGAAAATCTGGAAACACAAAGCAGTGGTAAGTTGTATGATAGAATTCCACCAAGGCTTGCAACATGGGCTCATTGATCGGAGCGCTTATCAATGGCAATAGGTCCCCATATTTGACTATGAAAGCAGCAGGGTTTCGGACAAGTCTGGTTAACATTCTTAGACGGCCCAATCTCAGATCCGGGACTCGAAGCATGTCTCTTCTTACCATGTTGTTGCCTGCAAAGAAAAAGATGAATTTCCTTGAATGGTTAGAAGAAGTGCAAATGCAAATGCAAATGATTGTCATGGAACTCAGATATTTTCGAACATCAGAAATCGTCTTTTCATTAACAAAACGGATTACAAAACATTGTTTCCTCTTACAAGAGTTTTAAATAACAACTAAGTGAATCCTATCAAAGTTCCCCTAGCAGCCTGAGGTTGAGCTTCTCGATCTTTCTTTCCATCTGAGTCTTCTCAATGATGAGTCTGTCCACGATTATCTTCCACGGATTAGACTGAGGCTTATAAGGTTCTTCTAGTGCTTTCCTCCTCTTACAAGAGAGGATTTCTTCATCTTTCAACTGGAGTTGTCTTTGGAGCTCCGCGTTTTCTTCGACGACTATTTGATATTTGTGCTTCCAAGCTTCTTCAGTTTGTTGTGCTTTGACCAAAGCAATTTTCAAATTTTCTTCTTCAGACATGAAGACCAACGAACGTTCTTCTTTCAAGGCCATAGGCTCTTGCTTAGGATATGGCATCCTTAGTGTGACGGCTCTTTTCCGAATCCATTTGAGGTAAGGTTCCAAAGAAACATAGTTGAGTCTTCCAAGATCTTTCTTTCCTTTCTTGTGTAGATGCCTCCAGGCTTCTAGAACTTTCTCTTTTAATCCTTGACTATCTTCCCCTTCTTTGAAGAAGATGCTTTCCACTTGAACACTTTTGGGTTTGTCCTTTAAAGGGTATCCCAATTGTCGGCGGGCGAGTATTGGATTGTAGCTGATCCCTCCATTAATGCTGAGGGGAGGTACATTGCCAAATTCCCCACAACTGTCAATAATCATTGTCCCATCATAATCACAACTATACCAATCAATATCGGAATGGGTAAGAGCCATGATCTTTTGTGACCACCATCCTTTCTTTGGATCCCAAAAAGTGTTGGCTTTGGGTAAGTGTGAAGTGAATCGTTTGTACAATAAAGGAGCGCAACAAGTGATCATTCCTCCATTGTGGAAGTTCCTCAGATGAACAGAATGGTACGTGTCTGCTAACAAGGTAGGCACAGGATTCTTCTTCAAGAAAATTTTGATGGCATTGAGGTCCACAAATTTCTCAAAGCTTGGAAACAAGAATATACCATAGATGAGTAAGGCAAGGATAACCTCGAATGCATCCATGCTTAAATGATCTGCGTAATACTGAGCTTTTTCAACCAAGAATTCTGCTTTTAACCCAAAGACTCCCCCTTTTGTAATCAGATTCTTTTTTATATCAACCACTCCCAAACGTGTAGCTTTGGCAATGTCCTGCTCTTTAGGGTCCTTCTCTATAATCGGAAAAGGAGAATCTTCAAGAAAAGGCAATCCAATTAACTGAGAATATTCTTCTAGCGTGGGCACTAGCTGATAATCAGGGAATGTAAAACAGTGGTAAAGCGGGTCATAAAACTGGAGGAGAGTAGAAAGAAGTCCACTATCCATCTTTATCTTCAAGAGTAGCAACAACTTCCCATATCGGCTTTGAAATCCCTCTGGATTTGTCACCAAGGTGCTCAACCTTTTCAAATCATCTAGGTTAAAACCCTTGTAAGTGTACTTCAAAGTCTTCTTTCTTTCACTGTTCATGACGACCTCTGATGTTTACAAACAACAAAGTCTGAGTTCCATGAAACCATATGATGATATGATGACATGATGATATGAATGCTCAAACACAAGCAAGATGCATATGCACACAACACACACTTAAGGTTAAGGACAAGCATGAGTCCAAGGGTCTACCCATCCCCAAAGATTGTACTATGGATTGATTGCACCTGCCGAAAGGGTTCTACGAAGTTCTCAGAGTCATCAATCCATCTTTCGGATATTATCAACTTCTCAAATTACTTTGTAATCGATAATATTCTCAAGAGAATCTCGTCTGAGTGTAGTATCGCGTATCAACTACTTCGGAAATACTTCCTTGTAGCCATCGCACTACGTCCTAATAAGGCCAAAGTAGGGGGAAATGTAATCTAAAAGTCCACAATGTCATGGGCTCCTTCGTCGAAAGTAGAATTGTTTTCATGAATACTCGATCAACAATACTAAAACTTTCAAGAGGGCCTACACTGAGCGGTGGTTTCTCAAGTTAGCTTGGTCGGGAATCAACTCCCTATAAGCCTTCTTGAATATACCACCATCCTATCACAATTTCACTCAAGTCCAGGTATAGGACCGTCTCACCACTCAAAAGCACCCAATACCCAACAATCAAACAAATATATTGACAAATATACATGTAAGCAAATATTCATAAATATAACATACAATCAAACAAAATAGGCTAAACCCTCAAGTTTAAGTATCCCTAGTGAAGTCGCCATTTCTGTTGCGGTGAGAATCGTGATACCAAGCTATTGATTAACTTGAATCTTAATTCTTAAATTCATAACCGAACTTTAATTTATCCAAAGGAAAGGTCTAAAGAAAGAAAGAACCTTTTGCGTGATGTAATAACAATGCTAAGAGATTCGGGGATCGGGGGTTGGTTATGCATAGGGTAGGTATTTCACATCCTAGACATCTGTAGTACTCTACAGGAACCTTTTGTTTATTTGCATGCTAAGTTGGTAAATATTTGCTAAGGTTTGGGATTGGGTAAAGGTATAGGTTGTAGGTTAAAACTTAAGGATAGTTTCTAAGTTTGCTCACAAAGACATCGCGTCCTCTGCCTACGTATCCTAACTAGGATAGAATCAGAGCAATCGTAGTTCGCCTCACAAGGGAATAGAACACTTGATAACAATCAAGGTTCAAAAGGGAGCAAACATAACAATGTTTGTATAGAGTTCAACAAACTCTCTAGATCTATGTTATAACACTCAAGAGGGAAGTAAGTAATCATTATTATGATTCTTACATAGAGTTTACAAACTCTATCCTAGGGTTCTAATTGAAGAGCACTCCTAGTATAGGTGGGTTTTCTAGACTTAAAGCAAAGTCTAATGGTTTATAATGTTCTAACTTAACTAAGCTAGGGTTAGGATGACTTCACAAAGTCAAGAGGGGTAAATGAGCTATCCAATGACACAAGGGTCAAGGGAGAGACTTTTCCTTTGGAAGGAGGCTGGGGAAATAAACAGATGAAAGCTAACGAACCTCATCACTTGGGGAGAAAAGAAAATAAATGCTAAAAAAGATAACAATCAAGGTAAAGCATATTCATGGTGACAACCAAGTAAATAATGAGAAATGGTGAGAATGAAACATGATGACAACAGTTAACAAATGAAATAGTTGATACTGTGACAACAGTTCGCACTTAGTGAAAATTAACAGATGAAAATGGTAACAACCAAGAAAGAAACCCTAGCATGTTAACTAACATGTATGGACATGGATTCAAGCAAGTTTCAAGAAAAAATATTAACAGGAAACATTTAGAAATTCATCTGCAACTATACAAACGATTGCGAAAACGCGCACAACTTGCACATAAACAAAGTAAGTGATAAAATATGCAAACCAGAAAAATAAAGACATGGCATGAAATTACACATAAATATGAACACAACGAAAAAAGAACGGACGGAAAACGATGAAAAACGAGTGAGATACGAATTTTTGAAGTTTTGGTAAAAAATCACAAATTTGTACAAAAGAGTTGCCCTCCTCAGGGGTCGAACTCAGGAACATGGGGTACAAGGCACGTTTGGCATGAGAGGCTTACCACTGGGGTGGCGATACATCCATTAACTAAACTGAATTAATAAATATATAAGGCTTGTTTTGCTTGAATTTCTGGGCAAAAACACATATGAACACATGGTTTGCAAAATGCATCACAACTCTCTCAATTTTTAACCAAATTAAACAAACTTTATATGTATCTGGACCATAAAAATCTGAGGAACATGATGGTGTAATTAGATTTTTGAAATTCCCTCCCCAACTCAAAACCCGACAGCACATACAATGTGAGTGTGTGAGATGCATTTGGATACTTAAATCAAATTCTAATCAACCTCAGATCAAACCAATTACACACACACACACTAAAAACATGTTGATGAATGAAGGTGAGCAAAAGGTTCAGTTAAAACAAACTGTGGAGAAGAATGACAATCAAGTTGCAAATATGAGATAAAAATGCATTTCCGAAACCAATGATTAGTTCAAGCATGCTTATGATCAGAGAAATAATTCCAAACACATTCCAATGACCATGCACATGATATTCACACACTTCAAAGGACCTCATGCAAGAAAAAACACCAACTGTCATGTGAAGAGAAAAAACAGCAGCAAGGCCAAGAATTTAAAATGCCTTTCAAATTTTGTGGCTCAAAATAAATGCAATGACAATATGCACACATTCTAAACATCACATACAAGTAGTCCTAACAGAACTGAGGCTCACACTTGAACTAAAACAAAATCTGATACATGAGTTGCAAGTGTGCTTTTTTTTTGAAAAATGCATTTTTGAAGCTATGTGTGAAAATTGATGTGAACAAGCTTAAAAACAGTCACGCACCCATTACAAATATGTCACTTATGGTTATGCTCAAGAAGAAAGATTTTAATCCCTACTGCATCCAATGAAAATTAAAGAAGTGGTTCAAAAAACAACCTTGGTATTCAAGCAACAGTGAAAACAACATTTCAGCATCATGTTTTCTAGGATAACAGCCATTAAATTACAATGCACACACACACAAGTTGCAGTAATGAAGGGTGAAATTTAAGAGAGGCAAACATAGCAAATGAAACATTGAACCAAAGCATCAAAATCTACACATAACTGGCTTTTCAGCCTTAGGCAGCAAAACCTGTCTATCTTACTCAAGATATGAGGCACATCTAAAAGAAAAACACCAAATGCAAGTTTGAGAAATCAAATTGATGACCAACAACACACATTGAGAAGCAAGCAGTATCCAAAATCACACTGAACCAACAAAAACAGTTTGAGCTGAAGTGGTTTGCAAGATCTCCAAATTAGGGTGATTTTGGAAACCAGTGTGTGAGTGTAATTTGAGATATGGAAGCAGTTTGTAAAACCAGTTTGCAGAAAACAGTATCCAAAATCACACTGAACCAATGACCAAAAACAGTTTGTATGTGAATCAGTTTTCTGCAAGTGAAATGGTGAGATATGGAAGCAGACCTAATTAGGGTGAATAAGTCATGCTAACATCTCCAAAACATCCTTTAAAGTGTGTCTATGCTTTAAAATCATCCACAAACATTAGGGAAATGAAACTCACAAGTCAATTGCTTATTCAACACATAGAGTTACAAAATTGATATCAAAAAATGAATTGAAACAGGATGAAGCCCAAAGAAAAAACATACACAAGCTTTGACTACCAATGTGAATGAGCTTAGTATTTGAAATGGTCATGGGGTGTACATGGTTATCAAGTTGCAAATAGTGACCAAAATGCATGATGATGATCAGGTGCAGTTCAAAGTAGATTCATGTCATTCTAATCACTCATTCATCATTCATATATGATAAGGGGATGATCCAAACACTAAAGTCAAATGGAAACAGCTTGCCATGAAGACTGTCATACCAGTTGCAAAGTGTCATGTGTAGATGCATGATGACACTCAAATCTCAGTCTGTGCACAAACAGGTTAATTTAAGTGTGTAGGCACTTCATACATGTGATATAAGTCATGTTTGATCAAGCAAGAAAGTTCAAAGTGTAACACCCCACTTCCCAAAATCAATTAAATTAATGAACATCATAAATAAACAAAATCAGAGTTCCAATCCTCCCAAGTGGGATATCACATAAAAACAACGTTTCCTTATAAAAAGGTTTTTCTCCAAATACAGCGGAATGTTAAATAATAAAATTCAATAAAAGTTTGATACGTTCACAGGGAAATAAAATATAAGTTCAACATAAAACAAATAAAAACGCCCAAGTCCCGTGCTACGTATCAGAGCATCCTAGACTCGACAATCACACCAATATCCAAGCTAGCTAAGCACCTGGATTATCTGTACTTCCGAAGAAGCACAGACCACAACAACAACAAAGGGGTGAGAAAACATGATCAAAAATATAATGGTAATGTAATACATGTAAATAAGGTAGTACAACACACCAACACACCAAGATTCACCCCTAACAACACCATATGACGAACCTACTATTCAAATTACAATATAACATATTATAATGCAAAATGCAACTCAACACCATGCATGCGGTACCGACTCGTTGGTTCATTCAATCGAACCTGGATAGATCACTTACGCTCCTCCTGAGACATGATCTATCCCCCACCATTCTCCACAAAGGAGTACGGATGAATCACTTACGCTCCTCCTGAGACATGATTCATCCCACCAAAACACCATGATATGCACACACCAATGCATAACTAATATATTTAGGCACTCAACGTGCACACGATCCTCCTGATCATATCATCATACATCAATGCATATATGTACAGATATAACATACACCAACACCATATAAATCAACCAGATAGTAAACAAGTTCATACTTTAACACCAAGATATAAACATATCCCACCACACGGGGGTACACGATCCTACTGATCACTACATACATATACCTCAACTAATTGTCCACCGACAATATCAAGGGAAACACATACTATCACCAGTACGCAAGTTAAATCCCACACTCACCAACCTTACAGTGCATCAAGGCCAAAGGGATCACACAAGCCCAAGCTCAAGGCCAAAACATCACAAAAATCACATTCTGGTTCTGCTACGTTCGCTGGCACTCGCCAGGCGAAGAGAAGCGAACCTTCGCTGGCATTCGCCAGGCGAACCTGCTGGCTAAGCCCTCATTTCACTATCGTGCACTCGCCAGGAGAACCTTCATTCGCCAGGCGAACCTTCGCTGGCCACACTTGCCAGGCGAAGTTCCTACCCTTTAGGTCTGGGACTTAATTCTGAATTATTCGCTGCCACTCGCCTCCACTCGCTAGGCGAAGCTTCGCCAACATTCGCCAGGCGAAGCCCAGCGAATGCTGCGATTTACCAATTTTTCTGACAGTTCTGCAGATTGCTATCTAGGCCAAATAACTCTAATCTCCATCCCAATTCACACCTTAACATCAGTACCAACATTACACATAATTCAGCCTAAATGCTTCCTAATCCCAATCCCAAAATCATCACCTAGACACTTTATTGATACATCAAAATCCCTACAGAATTTCCCTAAAAACCGTAAAATCACCTATATGCCAAATTAACCAAAAACAACAATTCATTCAACGATTACTATCCAATTATCAACAGTCATCATCAATCACAACATATCAACTCACAATATCATATATAGATGATCTTTCTACGGGGTTAAGGAATCCCCAACTACCCTATACATGTATAAACCATTTCCCAATCAAGTTTCTCCCCCCTTACCTTGTTAATCGGTTGATCGATGAAAGAACCCTCCAAGGTTTGGCCAATTCTGATTTTCCCCCGTTCCTTCGTTCTTCGCTCCCTTTTCCGTTCTTCTCACTTCTCTCCTTTCTATCGTGACTTCTCACACTTCTCTCTAACTTCTCACAATGTATCGTGAAAACTACTAACCCCTCACATTCTCTATTTTAATTCTCTAATCCCAATAATAATAATAACTTAATAAAATAATAATAATAATATTAATAATAATATTATTATTATCTCACCAAAATAATAACAATATTAATAACAATAGTAACTATAATAAATATAATAATAATAATAATATTCCCACCAATATTAATATTATACACTATATTATTATATTCACCAAAACACCACCAATAATCCTCCCACATTAGGGACACCCACCAAACATCACCAAATACACCCCCACCAAAGGGTACACCAACATATAATTTTTAAAATAATAATAAAATGACTAAATAATTAAAAATGGGTGTTACAACTCTCCCCCACTTTAATTATTTTCGTCCTCGAAAATTACCTGATGGAAATAGCTCCGGATACGCTTCTCGCATCCTGCTTTCCAACTCCCAGGTCACACTGCCTCCTGCAGCACCTCCCCAAGCTACCTTCACCAAAGGTATCTCTTTCCCTCGGAGTTGTTTCATCTTACGGTCCTCGATCCTCAACGGCATCGTCTCAACAGTAAGATTCTCCCGAACCTGAACATCATCTCTCTGAATCACATGAGATGGATCAGAAACATACTTTCGCAATTGCGACACATGAAACACATCATGTAAGTTTGACAACTCAGGCGGCAACGCCACCCTATAAGCCACATCACCAATTCTCTGCAAAATCTCATAAGGTCCAATGAACTTAGGATCCAGCTTCTTGGACTTCAATGCACGATCCACACCAGTCATCGGATTAACTCTTAGGAATACGTGATCACCTACACAGAATTCCAACTCTTTCCTCCGATTATCATGATAGCTTTTCTGCCTACTCTGAGACACTTTCAATTTCTCACGAATCATTTGAATTGTCTCAGTAGTCTGCTGTACAATTTCTGGCCCAAGCACCATATTCTCACCAGTTTCATACCAACACAGAGGAGTCCTACACCTCCTCCCATACAAAGCTTCAAACGGTGCCATTTCGATACTAGAATGGTAACTGTTATTGTACGTGAACTCAATCAATGGTAAATGAGTATCCCACGCACCACCCTTTTCTAACACACAAGCTCTCAACAAATCTTCAAGCGACTGAATAGTCCTCTCCGACTGACCATCAGTTTGCGGATGATAAGCTGAACTCAATTTCAACTTAGTTCCCAAAGCTTCCTGCAAGCTTTTCCAAAATTCCGAAGTAAACCGCGGATCCCTATCCGACACAATACTGGACGGAACACCATGCAACTTCACAATTACCCGAATGTAAATCTCCGCCAGCTTCGTCAACGGAAAACTAATATTGATCGGCACGAAGTGTGCGGACTTCGTCAATCGATCCACAATCACCCATATAGCATCAAAACCTCTCGCCGTATTCGGCAAACCTGTCATAAAATCCATAGTAATGCAATCCCATTTCCAAACCGGAATCTCTAATGGTTGCATAAATCCAGAAGGTCTCTGGTGTTCCACCTTCGACTTCTGACATGTCAAACAGGCATACACAAATTGAGCTATGTCTCTTTTCATACCAGACCACCAAAATAATTTCTTCAAATCATGATACATTTTTGTAGCTCCCGGATGAATACTCAGGCTACTACGATGTCCTTCGCTCAAAATTGACTTTTTCAATTCTTCATCATCTGGTACACAAATCCTGCCTCTAAATCTCAACACACCTGTACTATCCAATTTAAAGTCACTATCGGAGTCACTCCCTACTCCAGGCATCAAATCTACCAATTTCACATCCAACTTCTGATTTTCTCTAATCATATCCAAGAAGTCATTATTTACCTGCAACATACCCAACATTACACTATCTGCAGTAGTCTCACAAACCATGCTCAAATCTCTAAACTGTTCAATTAACTCAATTTCTTTCACCATCAGAGCTGCCATATGAATTGCTTTCCTACTCAAAGCATCTGCCACTACATTGGCCTTTCCTGGATGATAACTCAAACTGAAGTCATAATCCTTCAAAAATTCCAACCATCTTCTCTGCCTCATATTCAGCTCTTTCTGATCAAACAGGTATCTCAGACTCTTATGATCACTAAACACTTCAAATCTTGAACCATACAAATAGTGTCTCCAAATTTTCAACACAAAAACAACCGCAGCTAATTCAAGATCATGAGTCGGATAATTTCGCTCATGCACTCTCAATTGCCACGATGCATATGCTACTACTTTACCATTCTGCATCAGAACCCCGCCTAATCCCATCTTAGACGCATCACAGTACACCATAAACGGTTCACTCGGAGTCGGTAACACTAACACCGGTGCCGTAGTCAATCTCTTTTTCAACTCTTCAAAACTTTCTTCACAAGCAGCATCCCATACAAAAACTTGGTCCTTTCTCGTCAACTGAGTTAATGGCAACGCCAAATTAGAGAACCCTTCAATAAACCTGCGGTAATAACCGGCTAACCCCAAAAAGCTTCTAATCTCGGTCGCTGTCTTCGGCGGTTCCCACTGCAATACTGCACTTACTTTTGACGGATCCACCGCTATTCCATCTTCAGATATTACATGCCCCAAGAAACTTACTTTCTTCAACCAAAAGTCACACTTTGACAGTTTAGCAAATAATTTATTTTCCTTCAACACTTGCAAGGCAATTCTCAGATGTCCTGTATGCTCTTCATCAGATTTAGAATAAATTAATATATCATCAATAAACACTACAATAAACTGATCCAAGTAAGAATGGAAAATTCTGTTCATATACTCCATAAATACTCCCGGTGCATTAGTCACTCCAAACAGCATTACAGCATATTCGTAATGTCCATATCGAGTCCTAAAGGCAGTCTTCTGAATATCACCTTCTGTTACTCTCATATGATGATAACCCGATCTTAAGTCGATCTTACTAAATACATGAGCTCCCACCAGCTGGTCCATCAAATCATCAATCCTAGGTAAAGGATACTTATTCTTAATAGTCACTTTATTCAATTGACGGTAATCGATGCACAGACGCATACTACCATCCTTCTTCTTCACCAACAACACTGGAGCTCCCCACGGCGATACACTTGGTCTAATAAACTTTCTATCCAACAATTCTCCAATCTGAGACTTCAACTCAGCCAATTCCACTGCAGACATCCTGTACGGCGCCATAGAAATAGGTCTCGTACCAGGAACAAGATCAATACCAAATTCTACTTCTCGCGTCGGAGGCGATTCCGTAATGTCGTCAGGAAACACTTCTGGAAATTCATTCACCACTGCTAATTCCTCCATTGGCACTTTGTTATCCATCGATAAAGTTGCAAATAAAGCAAACACTCTAGTTTCATCTTCCAACAAGGCCCTCAATTCTTTATTAGACAAAGAACTTGCCACAACTTCCTCTGCAGGGGTCAGGAACAACAATTCCTTCCGAAAACAATCGATGTAGACTCGGTTGAACTCTAACCAGTTCATACCCAGAATAACATCCAACTTACCAAGTGGTAGATAAATCAGATCCACTCCAAATTCTCTACCGAAAATAGTCAGCGGACACTTCAGGCATACCAAAGAAGTAGTCACTGAACCTATAGAGGGTGTCTCAATAGTCATCTGTATCTCCAGAGTGGACGGCACCAAGCCTATCCTCTCCACACAATCTACAGAAATAAACGAGTGCGTTGCACCCGTATCAATAATAGCAATCAAAGGAATATTATTGATAATACAAGTACCTCTGATCACACGCTCATCACTGGCAGCTTGAGTTCCTGCCAAGGCAAACACTTTTCCACCAGCCGGAGACGTTTGAGGCTTCTTCGGCTTCTCACAATGTGTACTGATATGACCCTTCTCACCACAGTTATAACAGGTCGGCATAGTTGCTCTGCAATCAGCTATCACATGACCTGGTTTCCCACACTTAAAACATTTCTTGGCCTCATCAGGACAATCATTAGCACGGTGTCCCATACCACCGCACCGAAAACATTTCCCTTCAGCAGATGCTCTCCCATCTCTAGGCTTCTTATCAACAACAGCTTTACGTTTTCCCTTATCAGCAACAACACTATAAGGAGTACCACTAAACCTCTGCTTACCCTTACGGTCATTAACAGCTTTGTAGTGCGCAATCCTTGCTCGGTTATCGTTGTCATAGATTCTGGTCCTGCTTACCAGCTCAGGATAGCTCCTGATCTTCTGACAAGCAATCCCTAACTTAATCTCTGGACGTAGTCCATTCTCAAACTTTAAGCACTTAGAAGTCATTGCCCCTTCCACATTATAGTGGGGACAATACTGCACCAGCTCCTCAAACTTGGCAGCATATTCTGCTACAGTCATGCTACCCTGTTTCAGCTCTAAGAATTCAATTTCCTTAGCGCTTCGGATATCTTCCGGGAAATACTTCTCCAGAAAACCTTTCTGAACCACCTCCCAAGTAATGGTAGTTCCAGCAGCTTCTAACCTTTGGCGACTATTGTCCCACCAGGCTTCAGCCTCACCCTCCAGCATGTGAGTACCAAACCTCACCTTTTGTTCATCGCTACATTCCATAGTCCTGAAGATCTTTTCAATTGCTTTCAGCCACTTCTGAGCAACTTCAGGGTCCAGAATTCCTCCTTCAAATGCCGGCGGCTTGTTGCTCCGAAACTGCGCCAAACTCCTGAATTGGGCATCTGCAGTTTGATTCTGATTAGCAACCGCCTGCGCCATTGCTTGCATAGCAGCAGCCAATGCAGCATCGTTCCATCCTGCCATACTGCTCAAAACAACAACACCAGGTTTAAAAGATATTCGACTCCATCCATAAGGACAGACACAACTCGACTCAACAACACTGGCCGGACGGACCAACCTGCTCTGATACCAATTGTAACACCCCACTTCCCAAAATCAATTAAATTAATGAACATCATAAATAAACAAAATCAGAGTTCCAATCCTCCCAAGTGGGATATCACATAAAAACAACGTTTCCTTATAAAAAGGTTTTTCTCCAAATACAGCGGAATGTTAAATAATAAAATTCAATAAAAGTTTGATACGTTCACAGGGAAATAAAATATAAGTTCAACATAAAACAAATAAAAACGCCCAAGTCCCGTGCTACGTATCAGAGCATCCTAGACTCGACAATCACACCAATATCCAAGCTAGCTAAGCACCTGGATTATCTGTACTTCCGAAGAAGCACAGACCACAACAACAACAAAGGGGTGAGAAAACATGATCAAAAATATAATGGTAATGTAATACATGTAAATAAGGTAGTACAACACACCAACACACCAAGATTCACCCCTAACAACACCATATGACGAACCTACTATTCAAATTACAATATAACATATTATAATGCAAAATGCAACTCAACACCATGCATGCGGTACCGACTCGTTGGTTCATTCAATCGAACCTGGATAGATCACTTACGCTCCTCCTGAGACATGATCTATCCCCCACCATTCTCCACAAAGGAGTACGGATGAATCACTTACGCTCCTCCTGAGACATGATTCATCCCACCAAAACACCATGATATGCACACACCAATGCATAACTAATATATTTAGGCACTCAACGTGCACACGATCCTCCTGATCATATCATCATACATCAATGCATATATGTACAGATATAACATACACCAACACCATATAAATCAACCAGATAGTAAACAAGTTCATACTTTAACACCAAGATATAAACATATCCCACCACTCGGGGGTACACGATCCTACTGATCACTACATACATATACCTCAACTAATTGTCCACCGACAATATCAAGGGAAACACGTACTATCACCAGTACGCAAGTTAAATCCCACACTCACCAACCTTACAGTGCATCAAGGCCAAAGGGATCACACAAGCCCAAGCTCAAGGCCAAAACATCACAAAAATCACATTCTGGTTCTGCTACGTTCGCTGGCACTCGCCAGGCGAAGAGAAGCGAACCTTCGCTGGCATTCGCCAGGCGAACCTGCTGGCTAAGCCCTCATTTCACTATCGTGCACTCGCCAGGCGAACCTTCATTCGCCAGGCGAACCTTCGCTGGCCACACTTGCCAGGAGAAGTTCCTACCCTTTAGGTCTGGGACTTAATTCTGAATTATTCGCTGCCACTCGCCTCCACTCGCCAGGCGAAGCTTCACCAACATTCGCCAGGCGAAGCCCAGCGAATGCTGCGATTTACCAATTTTTCTGACAGTTCTGCAGATTGCTATCTAGGCCAAATAACTCTAATCTCCATCCCAATTCACACCTTAACATCAGTACCAACATTACACGTAATTCAGCCTAAATGATTCCTAATCCCAATCCCAAAATCATCACCTAGACACTTTATTGATACATCAAAATCCCTACAGAATTTCCCTAAAAACCGTAAAATCATCTATATGCCAAATTAACCGAAAACAACAATTCATTCAACGATTACTATCCAATTATCAACAGTCATCATCAATCACAACATATCAACTCACAATATCATATATAGATGATCTTTCTACGGGGTTAAGGAATCCCCAACTACCCTATACATGTATAAACCATTTCCCAATCAAGTTTCTCCCCCCTTACCTTGTTAATCGGTTGATCGATGAAAGAACCCTCCAAGGTTTGGCCAATTCTGATTTTCCCCCGTTCCTTCGTTCTTCGCTCCCTTTTCCGTTCTTCTCACTTCTCTCCTTTCTACCGTGACTTCTCACACTTCTCTCTAACTTCTCACAATGTATCGTGAAAACTACTAACCCCTCACATTCTCTATTTTAATTCTCTAATCCCAATAATATTAATAACTTAATAATAATAATAATAACTTAATAAAATAATAATAATAATAATAATAATAATATTATTATCTCCCCAAAATAATAACAATATTAATAACAATAGTAACTATAATAAATATAATAATAATAATAATATTCCCACCAATATTAATATTATACACTATATTATTATATTCACCAAAACACCACCAATAATCCTCCCACATTAGGGACACCCACCAAACATCACCAAATACACCCCCACCAAAGGGTACACCAACATATAATTTTTAAAATAATAATAAAATGACTAAATAATTAAAAATGGGTGTTACACAAAGCAGTTTGGTTCAGAATGTGGTATTTGGGTTGCAAATGACATGTGTTAAAGTGTGAAAACAGGAATTCCGAGTTACAACTCAAATCAATCCAAACCAGTCACTCATACATGTTACAAATGTGTATTAAAATGAGTCTAAGGGATCAATTTAATGCCAATAAAAGCAATGAGTAAATTGACATGTGAACTGCTCAAATGAGCTTATGAGAGTGTCAATCTTGATGCAGTGTGTTTTGATACTCAATGATCATGTAAACATCTCAAAATTGGTTAATATGAAGTGTGTGAAATGTGTTTTTGGTGAAAAATGACTTATGCAAGAAAGTAGTATATGAGTGGCTTTTGTGATTTTGGTATGAACATGAGTTTCACTTTTTATGCATTAACAGTTACAAACAAGTATCCACATAATGCTCAAATACACTTTAAAACATGCTTATAGGAAGAAAAGTGATCTTTCAATGTTTATGTAAAAAAAGGTTTCCTACTGCTATGTCTTGTTCATGACAGCTTTTGAAAAGTAACATGATGAGGCTGCCTTTTAGTATTTGAAGCTTTTCTGGCAAAAGTGGATGTGTACATGGCTACTATATGTGGATTTAAATGTGTGGTTCATGAATCAGTTTTAATGCCAAGTTGTGGTGATCAAGAGTGAAATCTCATGTGTCATGTGTATTGACAGTGTGGTAGAAAGTGAATATGGATTTCATGCTCAAACTGGACAAGGTAAATATACAGGCCAACTTTAAATACATATTGGAACATGTTTGAAAGATAAAATCAGGTTTTCAATGTTCTATGCAAAAAATGAAGTTTCAGCTACTAGGGCTTTGTTTTGGCAGCATGGTAACAGCAGAGGAAAGCAACATAAATGTTAAAGCATTTTCACAATTTTGATGAAGTTGATGTTTCTACATTCAAGACATAACAGTATGAGAAATGGATTACCAACTGATGATAATTTTCAGGTTTTGGCAACAATGTATGTAAACAGCATGTCAGCAACAGCAGTGATCAACCAACAAGACAATTCAAATTCCATACAAACAGAAATCAATTGAAATAGGCAAGGTAGAAACTGCTTTGTTTACAAACTCATTTTAAACTACACCAACTAGACATTCTACCTACCTAGACAGTCCCCAAATCTTCTTCTCATAAATCAATATTTCAAAAAACATGATGACAGAACCAAGTATGCCAATGAGTGATGGATAATAGTGAACAATGACTTAAGGAATGAAGCAAATCAATAACTTAAACTGTGACATTTCAGTCCATGAATTTTTTAAATGATTCAAATGATGCAGTAGGTTACTTTTAATGAGAACAGATTAGTGAAAATAAATCATACTAGTTCCTATACAAAATGCACTTGAGGAAAGAATGTGAACTTAGTATTAAGCCAAACTTGCTTTTGAAAATTCAATTGATAGGTTCATGGCATAACAGTTTTTGAGACTATGAAAATGCAAACCAATCATCAACAGTTTTGTACCAACTTGTACTTTTAGTATTTTCATGATCAACTTGTTTGGGACAGCATAGCAACTTAAATCAAAATACTGGTATGAAAGCATGATAAAACATCTAACACTCATGAGAACCTTATCATCCCTAAAAGCACACATCATGTAAATCCACCAAATGTACATAGCTACTAGATCCACCAAAAATACTCAAAAATGCCATTTCATGAAAATTAATGCAAAGGTCAATAAGGATCAATTACATACCTCTTGATGACTCTGTTTAACAAGATAACACAGTTGAGAAAACCAGAGAACTCCACTTCACTTCTTTGCCTTTGAGCCTTTCTTCAACTTTAGGCAATGTGTATTTTTGATGCCAAATGAAGAGATAAGAGTTCCCAATGGTTGCTAGTGGTCTTGACAGTTGAAAAACATCATTTGTGAGGTGTATGAATGATCAAAACCTCAAGGAAAGGCTTGGAACAAAGTTTGGTGATTTTTGTGGCTTCTGGTCAAAGTATGGTACGTAGGAGTTTGAATTTTTGATTCATTGAGGTTTTTGATGGTTTGATGGATTACACACCTTCTATATGTTATTTAGAAAGTGTATGGATGGTTGTGGGAATGTTGAAAAGGATAGAAATGAAAATGGTGTGAAATATGCCAAATGACCAATTTTGGTGTTTTTGAACTTTTCTTCACTTACAAGCAAAAAGAGAGTGAGGAGGAGAGCTATGATACTTTGATATTCTGAATAGCTCTGGTGTGTTTGAAGAGGAAGACAAGGTCTCTATTTATAGGAGAAATAAGGATGAGGGCAGCTTGGTACTTTGCCACTTTTGGAGGGAGTTTGATGAAATTTCTTGCAAAATCTTGCCAAGATCTTCTCCTATCAGCTCCATGGCTCAAGGAGGATCAGAAACATCAAGTGGATATTGACATGAAATGACTGAGATAAGCTTAGAGTATAGAGTAAGCCAGCTGCAACAGTTGGAAGTGAAAAAGTTTCTCTCTCATTCTTACACATTTGAATATTTTAATCCACAAATTGCAACTTGCATCTCTCTCTCCTCAATCTCTCTTTTTTTTGTCATTCTCTTCCTCTACACATCTAAATATCATAATTTATCATGACCCAAGGGTGGAGAGTGGTTAGAGATGAAAAATTCTTATTTTGAGAAGTTGGGCCAAGTGGATTTTTAGTGTGACAAACCCAACTTCAAGGCACCATAACTCCTATCTCATAAATCTCCTTGGGGAGTTCTTGTACTTTTTAGAAAGCCCTTGTGTAGCTATATAAATTTCATGTTTTGGGAATTTCCAAATTCTTGATGGAACTAGGTTGAAAAACCCTTCAAATTTCTGAAAAAAGTGGTTTGTATGGCCAGAAAAATGATTTTTGCTATAACTCCAATTCCATGCATTTTTTGAATATGGACCACTGTGCGACTTTTGTAGGGTTTTTCAAGACCTTTCAAACAAGCTTAGAACCACTTCAATTGGATGTGTGGTTGAGGAGTTATGGTTTTGCCCCTTTCGAAACCCTAATTCCCGATTTTTGCAATTACTTCCTAACCCTTGATCCAATGGTCATGAAATTTTATGGGAAGGTGTAATATGATATAAGGAACATTTTTTATTCACATCTTGAAGTCAAATTCCTTATTGTTGGAGAGTTGACTTTTTGGTCAACTTTTCGATTGATCGGTGTCTACCGAGTCGCCCGTTGGTGATCCGGACATCCTGAGGACTTGAACCTCTTTGGATGGACTTTACTAAGCAATAGGAGCTTAATGGACCTTGATCCCATCATTGAAATACTCTTTGAATCAAAAGTCAAACTACAGTTGACTTTTTCCAATCAAAAACCCTAATCGGGCATCTCAAATTGCACTGTTCTCGAACCCCGGGTGACCACCTCAAATTACGCTCATTCTTGGTCTAATGTATCATCCTTGATCTTGTTTGAAGTTGGATCAATCCAAAACATTGATTGATCGGACCACTGAAGTCTCGATTGTGACGGTACGGAACCCTAATTCATCTACATCTTGACAAAGATAAACTTGAACTAGATTAAGGTTCGTTAATCAAATGAAAATGATCCTACAATGATGATGAAGATCTAAGGGGTCAAAATTTGGGGTGCAACACATGTCTGTGTGTTTTACTGGTTCTCATCTTTCCCTTGATTTTGGTCCTGGTTTTCTATAGAGATGGAAGCTGAGAAAAAGAAGACGACTTTGTACAAATTTCCGATTCCTGAGTTAAGACCTTTATTTGGTCTAATTTCCATGGCTGATTCTGGAGTTCTTGAAGTATTCAGGAAGGATTATGGGAGGATCTTAAGCCTCGTCAGGAAGGTCACGAGCTATGAGCAAGGAGCCATTCTCACTCTATTGTAGTTTTATGATCCGCCGCTGTGATGTTTCACCTTTCCAGATTATGTGTTGGTTCCGACTTTGGAGGAGTTCGCTTTCATCTTAGGTGTTCTGATCCGAGATGAGATGACATTCTGCACTTCTGAAGAAGAACCCAATTTCGAGAAGTTAGCTGCTGCTCTTTATTTGAGCGCATCTGAGTTGGTTAATTATGTTGTCAGCAGGAATGGAGTTTCCAGCTTTACTTTATCTTTCTTGGTGGATAAAGCTCGGAAGTATGCTGAAGAAGGTTGTTGGGTGGTTTTTAGTGCTATATTGGATTTGTGCTTCTATAGCATTGTGATGTTTTAGAACATACCGGACATTGTTGATTTTGATACTTTTCGTATTTTCGCTTCCAGGAATCTCGTACCTACTCTCCTAGGAGATTTGTATCATTCAGTACACTATAAGAATGAGAGGAGAAGAGGAAAGACTGTTTCTTGTTGTACACTGCTTTTTCACAAGTGGTTTATCGATCATCTTCCTCACGTCGGAGCTTTTGTACGTACGGGGGTTACATCTGAATGGTCAAAAAGACTCATGGGTTTAACCGCCAAGGACATCTCCTGGTTTAACCGAGATCTGCTTGGTCATGAGCTCATCTTTAGTTGTGGTAGTTCCCTAATGTACCCTTGATAGGAAGAAAAGGGGGAATCAATTATAACCCTTCTCTTGTTGTTAGACAGTTTGGTTATGCTTTGAGGGGACCTCCAAAGGAAGAAGAAGTGCAGGAATCTCTGTACTTCACCGTTGTAGCCGATCCTTGTATTTTGGCCAAATTCGTTTATGCGTGGGGTAAAATCCATAAGAAGGGAAAGCTTTCTTTGGGAAAATGTGATTGTAGAGCCTATGACCCCTACTTGGAGTGGATTCAGAAGAGAGTTGAAAGGGTACTATTGTCGTTTCCTGTTGAAGAACCATTGTATCCCTTAGTCATTGAGCTGCCTATAATGATCGACATCCTGAAATATAACAAGTTTTGGGTAGAGAAGGAAGAGTTGCGCAAAGAGAATGAAAATTTGAAACAGGAGATTAGTCAGCGGAAGGATGATAAAGGTGAAGTTGTCTACTTAGCCAAGACGAAGTCATAATCATTGACCAAGCTGGAGAAAGAGCTAGCTGAGCAGATCAGGGTACGAGAGAGGATCGGTCAGGATCTAAAAAGCACCTGCAGCATTTTGAAGCACAAGAAGGAGGATTTAGATAGAGCATATCTAGAGATATCCAAATTCAATGAGCAATGGAATGCTACTTTGACTGCCAAAAAGAATAGGGAGGACCATCTTCGCACTCAGATTGATAATCTGAAGGCGTAACTCAAGGTCAAGGAGAAAGAAGTAATGGTGGAATCGTCTCGTAGATACACGATTAAGCAGAAATACCATGAGACTTTATTAGCGCTTGAAGAGCTCAAGATCCGAGTAGGTGTGAAGAAACCCAGGTTGGAAGATGCTTGGGAAGATTATTTTCATTGTCTCTGAGATGTGATACACAAAAGGGACATCCTCATCAGAGAGTTGGTTGTCAGACCGGACCATCCAGATACGAAGGTGATGCTTAAGGAGGCTCAGGTCTGGGGCAAAGAACATGATTGCTACGGAGGATTATCTTCTAATATGTCATAGTAGTTTCTTTGCTTTTGCATCTTGATCATCACCAGATATGTTGGATGAGATCAATACCTTTTTGTATTCAGATCTTTCTCATTTGTTGTTATGCATTGTCTCAGCTTTACTTGATATGAGAATATTTTGGTGGTATTCTTGTCCATCTCCGCTGTTCTTGTTTATTGAAACTAGAATCAAGGGGGAGATCTCCCTTTAAATGCATAGACATGTTTGTATTTTGCATCTTGCATTCTCATTTGCATCATAGGTGTTCTCAGTGGCATTTTGTTCTTATCTCTGCTTGGTTTTCTTCAGTAACAGGATTGAGGAGTTTAGTTACCATAGATATCCAACTCGAGGGAATCAGCAAAAAGTAATGGATCAGGTTCAGGTTGAATTGCAGGAAGTCAGAGCTCACATGGCCCAGTTCAGGGAGCTGATGCAGAATGTTGCAAGTGGGCAGGAACAATTGAGAATTATGGTCCAGCCGTTGATAGCACGGGTCGACGAAGAGGGCGTTTTGCATGGGGGATCTAGTATTATTCCTCCACCGATTGGTGGGACTATTCCACAGGGTATTCCTACTGTTGTCATACCTCCGGACAGAGGTGTTGCGAATGAAAATGGTAGTGTTACTGGTGGAAGTGTGTACGCTGCGCACGGGGCTACTAGCCCTCATTGGGAAGATCACCAGGATGATGTATTTTCCATGAAAGATATGGAGGGTGGTTTGCCAACTGAAGCTGACAGAAGGTTTAAACTGATCGAGGAGAAGATAAAGTCTTTCGAGAATCAGAACTCTCTGGGTCTTGATATGTCAGATCTTGGTCTAGTTCCTGGGGTCACGATTCCCCCCAAGTTTGACGTACCGGATTTCAACAAGTACAAAGGGACAACCTGTCCTAGAGTACACCTTCGAGCGTATTTTAGAAAAATGTCTGCATACTCTGATGGTGAAAAGATGTTAATGCATTTTTTCCAAGACAATCTGGCAGGAGTGTCTTTGGAATGGTATATGGGGCTTGAGATGACTTAGATCCGCAGCTGGAGATAATTGGATGAGGCTTTCGTTCATCACGATCAGTATAATATTGATCTAGCACCGAATAGGGTACAATTATAGAGTTTTTCATAGAAGAATATTGAGAGCTTCAAAGAGTACACCCAGAGATGGAAGGATTTAGCTGTGAGGGTGCAACCTCCTATGGTGGAAAAAGAACTAATCGATATGTTCATGGCTTCATTTCCTGGTGTGTATTTTGAGAAGTTGATAAGCTGCATGTCTGCGGGATTTTCTGATCTGGTAATGGTCGGTGAAAGAGTCGAAAGTGGGATTAAGTCTGGGAAGATTCCAAATGGTGGTGAATCCTCTTCGGGAGGAGCAAAGAAACCATATTCAGAAAACCCTAAGAGGAGGGAAGGGGATGCGAATGCTATTTCTCAGAAGGGTAAAAGTAGAGCGCAGTCTCGTTATCATCAACAAGTTGCTACTGTAGCTATCCCGGCTGCACCTCAACAATGAGTTAATGCACCACGACCTTACGCTGCTAGACACAGAATGAATGATAGGTAGTTTGAGACTCCTCCGATGTCATATTCTCAGTTGTTAAAACATCTGTTGCAGTTGCAAATAGTTTAGAAGAGGACTTTGGCTCCTCTCATTGGTACACCGCCTCCTGGTTACGATGTGAATGCCAGATGCAAGTTTCATTCAGGTGCCCCGGCCATAATATTGATAACTGCAAAGCCTTCAAGCACAAAGCTTAGGACTTGCTTGACTCAAAGGCTATCAACTTCACCAACTAGGGGCCTAATGTGAATCAAAACCCGATGCCGAATCATGGGGTGGGAAGAGCTAATGTCGTTACTGAGGGAGAAAAATTGAATCTGATAACTAATGTTGGGGATTTGAAGACTCCGTTGAGTTTTATGAAGGCTAGTTTATTGAAGAAGGGAGTGTTTCCGGGATGTTCTACTGACTGCTCAGAATGTGAAGTGCAACCTGAAGGCTATGATCTTTTGAAGAAGGGTATTCAGAGAATGATTAATGAGGGTTGTTTGCAATTTGACAAGGTTGTAAGAGAAGACGTTGAGGATAAGGTGATTAATGATGGAAGCAAAGTTGCTACAATCTCTATTCCATATCAGACAATCAATATTTCATCGCCTGCTAGGCCAGCGCAAGTTATCATTATTGTTCCTGGACCTGTGTCGTACGAGAGAACTAAAGCCATCCCATGGAACTAGGGCACAGAGGTGTTCTGTAATGGGCAAAGACAAGAATTGACAGGATCTTCATGCGGGGGTTCTTCAGTTGAGAATATAGCTGGTGTCGGCGGTATCACTAGAAGTGGCGGGATCTGTTCCCCACTGGAGGTTAATACTGATAGGAAAGACAAAGGGAAGGGTAAGGCGGTGATTGAGGAGAACATCCAACAATAGGTTGGTAGTGATGTTTTTTCGAAAGACGCGGAGGAATTTATGAGACTCATTCGGAAAAGTGACTACAAGATTGTGGATCACTTAAATCAGACTCCTTCGAAGATTTCCATTTTTTCATTATTGTTGTGTTCGGAGGCACACCGCAACGCTTTATTGAAAGTTTTGAAATCAGCATATGTACCCAAGAGATTTCTATTAATCAGTTGGAGGGAGTAGTGGCTCATGTGAATGCTGGCAATGGTATGGGTTTTACCGATTTGAATTTGACTCCTACTCGGAGGAACCATAACCATACTTTACATATATCAATGGAATATAGAGGGTCCCTGCTGTCGCATGTCCTAGTTGATACAGGAACATCCCTCAATGTGCTTCCAAAGAAGGCGTTAATGAAATTAGATACTCAAGGCTTAATATGCACGCCAAGTGATTTGGTTGTGAGGGCTTTCGATGGGTCTAAGAGATCGGTGTTTGGGAAGATTACGATGCCTATTCAGGTGGGACTGGAAATATTTGATGCAACTTTTTACATTATGGATATCCAGCCAGCATACAGCTTTTTGCTTGGCCGACCTTGGATACACGTTGCGGGAGCAGTCACTTCATTGTTGCATCAAAAGCTGAAATATATGATGGAAGGGAAAGTTGTTACAGTATGCGGTGAAGAGGATATCATGGTTAGCCATTTGTCATCCTTCAAGTATGTGGAAGTGGATGGGGAGATCCACGAAACACTTTGCCAGGCGTTTGAAACAGTTCAGATTCAGAAGAAGTCTCATGTAGAAGCCAAAAGGCCAGAGGTTTCCATGTTATCGTTCAAGGAAGCCCGTGATATCGTAGAATCTATTTCATCATAGAAGTGGAGCCAAGTTCCTAATATTCCCGTCAAGTAGGACAAGTTCGTCCTGGGATACAAGCCCTCCGGTTCTTCTCAAGACATTCTGAGGTACAGGGCACCTATTCAATTCACCAGCGGTGGTGTGATATTTGACAGGATTAATGTCATTGAAGATGACGAAGGTGACAGTGATTGCGATATGGATTCCTAGATTCGTCCATGTACTCCTGGCCAGAAGCTGTGCAATTGGACTACTGAAGAAGTCATTCATGTTACTACTGCAGAGTAATGTTCATTGTTTTGATTATGTTCGGTCCTATGTTCTGCCCAAGGCGTAGTGGCTCAATCTATGGGGCCCTCTTGTTGTTTGCACTTTATCATAAAAATAAATGACGTTTTTCACATTCAAATATTGTGATCCATGTTTTTCTTGTTTTTTTGCTTTTGCATTTATTAAACAGAAAAATGGCAATGTGTTTTGTTTGTTGCATCGCATAATAAACATAAACATCATCATGCAGGTCTTTTCTATCAGATACCATCGATTCAAATTCAGCTATGGCTTCGTATGACTTTGATAATCCCATTTATCAAGTTGAAGAAGAGACTGATGAAGACTGTGAACTACCCGAAGAGTTAGCCAAACTTCTCAAGCAGGAGGAAAGGGTCATTGTGCCTCATCAGGAGGATATTAAAGTTATCAATCTGGGTACCGAAGATGACAAGAAAGAGGTTAGAGTTGGGGTTGCATTAGAAGCAGTATCAAGAAAAGATTGGTTGAAATACTCCGTGAGTATAAGGATATCTTTACTTGGTCTTACCAAGACATGCCTGGGTTGGATACAAATATTTTGGTACACCGGTGGCCTCTTCGAGAAGAATGTCTGCCAGTCAAGAAGAAGTTGAGACGGACGAGGCTTGACATGGCAATCAAGATTAAAGAAGAAGTTCAGAAGCAGTTGAATGCTGGTTTTCTTGCTGTCACAAATTAACCTCTGTGGGTCGCTAATATTGTTCCTGTTCCCAAGAAAGATGGAAAGGTCAGGATTTGTGTTGACTACAGAGATCTGAATAAAGTGAGCCTGAAAGATGATTTCCCGTTCCCCCACATTGATGTGTTGGTTGATAACATTTCTCAATATTCAATGTTTTCCTTGATGGATGGCTTCTCTGGGTATAACCAAATTAAGATGGCCCCAGAGGACATGGATAAAACTACTTTCATTACACCATGGGGGACTTTTTGATATAAGGTGATGCCTTTTGGATTGAAGAATGCTTGGGCAACTTGTCAGCAGGCAATGGTGACTCACTTTGATGATATGATTCATCATGAGATCGAGGTATATGTTGATGACATGATTGCTAAGTCACAGACGGAGGAAGGACATCTGGTCAATCTTCTGAAATTGTTTAAAAGGTTAAGGAAGTTCAAGTTGAGGCTGATTCCTAACAAGTGCACCTTCAGGGTGAGATCTGGAAAGCTACTGGGGTTCATTGTCAATGAAAAGGGTATTGAGGTAGATCCTGCCAAAATAAAAGCTATACAAGAAATTCTTGAGCCGAGGACGGAAAAAGAGGTTTGTGGTTTCCTGGGGAGATTGAACTACATTGCAAGGTTCATATCTCATCTTACAGCCACTTGTGAACTGATATTCAAATTGCTAAGAAAAGATCAAACGGTCAGGTGGAATGAAAGTTGCCAGAAGGCCTTTGAAAGAATAAAAGAGTATCTGCAGGAACCTTCAATACTCATGCCTCCAGTTGCAGGGAGACCTCTGATCATGTATCCTACGGTTCTTGAGAATTCAATGGGATGTGTGCTCGGTCAACAAGACGAGTCAGGTAGAAAAGAGCATGCCATCTACTACCTGATTTAAAAGTTCACTGATTGTGAGTCGAGATACTCAATGCTAGAGAAAACATGTTATGCACTCGCTTGGGCTGCTAAGCGTTTGAGACAGTACATGTTAAACCACACAACCTTGTTGATTTTGAAGATGGATCTGATCAAGTATGTCTTTGAAAAACAAGCATTCTCCGGAAGGATTTCCCGATGGCAAATGGTTTTAACAGATTATAATATTCAATATGTTTCCTAGAAAGCCATTAAGGGAAGCGTTATGTCCGAATATCTTGCTGAATATCCGATTGAGGATTATCAGCTGATGAAGTTTGATTTTTGGTATGTTTCCCATAGCCTTTACCTGACGAGGGTCCTGAGATTGGATCTCAATGGAAATTGGTTTTTGACGGAGCCGTTAATTCATATGGTAATGGAATCGGTGCAATCATTACAACTCCTCACGGTTCTCAAATACCGTTCACTGCCCAATTGACATTCGCCTGCACCAATAATAAAGCCGAATACGAAGTGTGCATTATGGGTTTAGAAGAGGCCATTGATCTGAGGATCAAGAATCTAGATGTGTACGACGATTCAGTGCTAGTCGTCAATCAAATCAAAGGAGAGTGGGAAACTCGTCAGGCCAACCTGGAGCCTTACAAGAATTATACAAGGAGACTGTTGCCATTATTTGATAGAATTGAGTTCCATCATGTGCCTAGGGCTGAGAATCAGATGGCGGACGCCTTGGCCATGCTATCATTAATGTACAAAGTGAATTACTGGAATGACACTCCAGCTATCACCATCATGCGTCTTGATAGACCCTCTTTTATGTTTACTATTCAGAAGGTATCAGATGAAAAGCCTTGGTATTTTGATATTAAGCATTTTCTCAAGACTCAAGAGTTCCCAGCCGAGGCATCCAGCAAAGATAGAAAGACTCTGAGGAGGTTTGACGGTAACTTCTATCTGAACAAGGATGATGTGCTCTACAGGAGAAACTTTGACATGGTCTTATTGCGCTATGTTTACAAATATGAAGCAATCCTATTGATGGAGGAGGTCTACGAGGGTTCTTTTGGTACTCATGCCGGTGGACATGCCATGGCCAGAAAATTGTTGAGAGCTGGGTATTACTGGATGACTATGGAATCCGATTGCTTTAAATACACCAGAAAATGCCATAAATGCCAAATTTATGCTGATAAGGTGCATGTAACACTGACCCCTTTGAATGTGTTAACATCTCCTTGGCCCTTTTCTATGTGGGGAGTTGATATGATTGGAAAAATTGAGCTGACTGCTTCCAATGGGCATCACTTTATTCTGGTTGTGATTGATTACTTTACGAAGTGGGTAGAAGCATCTTCCTTTTCCAATGTCATGAAACAGGTGGTTGCCCGATTCATAAAGAAGAACATCACTTGTCGTTATGGAATTCCGGAGAGAATCATTACTGATAATAGTTCAAATTTGAATAGTAAGATGATGAAGGAGTTGTGCCAGAGTTTCAAGATTGAGCATCACAACTCTTCTCCATATCATCTGAAGATGAATGGCGCTGTTGAGGCATCTAACAAGAAGATTGTGTAAAAGATGGTTGTAAACTATAAGGAATGACACGAGATGTTGCCCTTTGCTCTTCACGATTATCTTACTTCAGTGCATACGTCAACCGGGGCAACTCCTTTCTCCCTAGTGTATGGTACGGAAGTAGTCCTACCATTAAAAGTTGAGATTGCTTCTTTGATGGTATTATCTGATGTAAAGCTTAACGAAGCTGAATGGGTGCAGACCAGGTTGAATCAGCTGAGCTTGATTGATGAAAAGAGATTCACAGCCATTGCTCATGGCCGGTTGTACCAGAGTAGAATGAAGAGAGCCTTTGATCAGAAAGTGCATCCTCGGTGCTTCTAGACAGGTGATTTGGTGTTGAAAATGATCCTTCCTCCTCAGACAGATCACATAGGAAAATGGACTCCCAACTATGAAGGTTCATATATGGTAAGAAAGGTTTTCTCTGGTGGAGGCTTATTACTATCAACCATGGACAATGAAGATTTTTCGTCCCCTGTGAATGTAGACGTAGTTAAAAAATACTTTGCTTAAAAGAAACCCGCTGGACCATAAAAAGAAAAGTCCAGGCAAAAATAGGGCATCCTGGTGAACCATAAAAAGGAAATGTTCGAGAAAAAATTAGGGATAAAAGAAAAAAATGAACCCGCAAAGTTGAAAACCTAAAAAGGCGACTTTGGCAAAAATGGGTATCCCGGTGGATTGAAAACCCGAAAGGGCGCTCCAGGAAAAAGATAGGGATTTAAAAGCAAATGATTGTGGTCTGCATTCGATCTGTGAACTTATTTGATACACGGTTATCCCGAAGGAAAGGAATCAGTCCAATCAATCTTTTCAGAAGGCGAAACATGGGGAACGTCGAAGACATACATGTCATAGCTGAATCGACACATGGTGGTTGTCTGTTTCCATATTGCCGACATTTTTATATATTCTTTTTTATTTTTGCGCAATTACCTCTTTTCAGGAATTGCATCTAAATTGTAATTCTCCTATTTACAGGCCTTTCATCAATAAAGTATTCACTTCAGTCAAATAGCTTTTCATTTCTTGTTTTACTTTTACTATTTTGTTTGCAAAAACGTCCGATAGTTTTTTATAAACATTACAAGTGAAAACAGGAGGCTTTACAGAGCATAATGAAAGCAATGGATTTGCTCGAGCGATAAGTGTCATGAATGGTAACCCAGGTAGCGATTTTGCACATGAGGCATCCTATTGCTTCTTGTTTGTTGAAGGATGACCGGGTTCTCTCCCTAGTAGAGCTTTTCTCTTCAGCAATGAATTTCTAATAGTAATGCATGGTGAATTGTTCCTCCCATAGAAGGATTTCAGAGTCGTATTTCCCAGCCGAAGTTGACTCGTACTCCCAGCGAGTGTTCGAGGGTTGACTATTTCAGATAGAATGCAGTCAGACATTTTTGTTCCCCCACAGCAGAGGTTTTGTCTTCCTCATAGAATCCTATTATCAAATCAGGAGTGTTGTCGCCAGCAGAGGTGTAGCGTATCTTCAGCGGAGCATAGTTTCTTCCTCCCTGCAAAGGCTAATCCCCGGTAGGGTGGATTTATGCTCAACATATTCAGCAGAGTAAGGATAAAGAATATTCCCTCAGTAGTAGGGTGGATTTTAATTCAGTGTTACTCTCCGGCAGAGGCAGCGTTTTTGACTTCCTTCCCCAACGGAGTCGATGTTCTGGTGTCTCCCCAACAATATCAGTATTTAGAAACTTCTTCCCCGAGCAGAGGTTAGTGCTGATTCCCTCGACAGGTACATCAACGGCAGATTGATATCTTCAGCTAAGTCCAATGATCATTTGCATCTTTTAGGATCAGTTGTCGGGACGAGCTCCCAACAGATGCTATTCTCATTGTCCTTAAGGAAGATGTTTAAGCAGAGCGTGATTTATCCCCCAGCAGAGTGGAGTTCTCAGTAGAAGTCTCTAATATCCCCAGCAGGGTGGAATGTTATTTGTACATCCCTAGCAGAGCTGATTGTTACTTGTATGTCCCCAGCAGGGAGGACTTCCTTTCCAAGCAGAGTGGAACTTTCAGTGCTATTCTTGATTCCTCACTGAGTGGAGCTTTGGTGTTTTCCCCCAGCAAGGTGAAGTTTTTCAAGGAGATCCATCGATGGCGTATTCCTCAGCAGAGTTGGTTGCTGGTCTTTTCAGCACTCCTCCGGGTTGGGTTCCTTTGCATTTGCATTTGTATTTTGGATAGCATCCTCCCAAATGCGTAGCATTTCCATTTCATATGGAGTATTACGCCATTTTCAAACATATGCATCTGAAGCATAAGCCAGGTTTGATACCTTTGGTGCCAGTTGTCTCTTCAGCAGATGATGTTTTATTCAGGAGATTTTTGTGTTACCCCCGTCAGGGTGGATCTTTGGGTTATTCATTGTATTGGATTCTTCCTAGCTGAGTCGTTTTCTTAAACTTCTTCATCATCCCCAGGTGAGTCGCTTGTATAAATGTTTTCTTCCCTGGCCGAGTCATTTGTTTAAACGTATTTTGCCCAACAGAGTTGTTTGTTTGACTTCTCTTTCCTCAACTAAGTTGTTTGTTTAAACGTATTTTTCTTGGCCGAGTCGTTTGTTTAAACCTCTTTTTTCCTATTGGAGCATTCTTTGCAAGTTTTGAGTCGGTTGATTTTGTTGCCTGCCTATTCTGGGTGTGTCATCCTAACTTTTGGTTGGTATTCCCCAGCGTAGTCCGGAGACTTGTGTTTGGTATTTCAACTTTTTGTTGGTAATCCTTGGGTGTGTTATCCCAACTCTTGGTTGGTAACCTTTGGTTCCCCCTGTAAAGTGGTTATCCCAACTCTTGGTTCCTAGTCTTTGCTTCATTACAACTTTTGGTTGGTGACCTATTGGCGATTAGATGTTATTCCAACTTTTGGTTGGTAATCCTTATTTTCCTCTGCGAAGTCGGTTATTCCAACTTTTGGTTGGTAGTCTTCGTTGTAATAAGTTCTCCTTCATTCAGTGTTTCTGGCAATCCTAACTCTTGGTTAGTAGCCTCGTATTTCAACTCTTGGTTGGTATTTCTGGATGATCATCCCAACTTTTGGTTGGTAGTCTTCTATGGTGGAGTCAGCTTTGTTTGGTGCCCTGGTGGTCCTAAATTTTGGTTAGTAGCCTTGTTTCCCAACTTTTGGTTGGATTTTATCCCCTGCAAAGTCGTTATTCCAACTTTTGGTTGGTAGTCCGTCGCTTGTTGGATGTTATTCCAACTTTTGGTTGGTAATCCCCAGTTGGGTCCAAAGTTTTGTTGACTTTATTCTGACTTTTGGTTGGTAGTCTGCCTTTTCCGGATGTCATTCCAACTCTTGGTTGGTAACCCTTTGGTGGTGGTATGTTTATCCCAACTTTTGGTTGGTAGTCCTCCCCTTTCCCTAGTAGAGTCATCTTCAGGTCGTAAAGTCGTTGATTTTACTTCCTGTGCGGCTTGGTGGATATCTTTTGACCGTTATCCCAACTCTTGGTTGGTACTCATTTGCTGGTCATCCCGTCTTTTGGATTGTATCCTTTGATAGTTATCTTCTGGTAGAAGCTTGTTCCCCACAGAGTCGACTGGTTAAGTTTCTCTTTTATTTTCCCCAGCGGAGTTTGTCTTTTCCTCAGGTCGCAAGTCTATTGATTGTATGCCCTGCAGGTTCTTGATTTGAGTTGGTCCCCAAGAGGTTACCTTTGGTCGGCATTCTCGTTTCATCCCAACGTTTGGTTGGTATCATTTGGTTTTCATCCCAACTCTTGGTTGGTATCTGTTGTTTGTTATCCCAACTCTTGGTTGGTACCCTTCGGTTTTTCATCCCAACTCTTGGTTGGTATCCGTTGTTTATTATCCCAACTCTTGGTTGGTATCCGTTGTTTGTTATCCCAACTCTTGGTCGGTATCTGTTGTTTGTTATCCCAACACTTGATTGGTATCTGTTGTTTGTTATCCCAACACTTGGTTGGTATCTTTTGGTTGATGTTCTGTTTTGGATTGTTATCCTCAGTGTGTCGCATCCTAACTTTTGGTTGGTATTTGTTGTTTTGCATCCTCGCAGGTTGCAAATTTCCGGGTTCTTTTTGTATTCAATCACCTTCTACCTTGAATGTTTGAAAGCTGATGCTTTCCATCCCTTCAAGTCCAAGTTGTTTGAATATGGGCAGCTTTAGCACCCCAAAATTTTCTCTTTCATTTTAACCTTTACTGGCTTTTATTTCTCTGCATTTTTCATTTCCGCATATCATAGCATTGGTTCTCGAGACATGGGATCAAGGTATTTTTGTGGCTCAAGTTTCCTTTTTGTTGCAAGAGTCTAAACAGCGAGCGTCAGAGGCTCCGACTTTTATTTGTCCCAGCTATCGAGCAGTCAGATTTATTTTATTCAGCAGGTTATTTTTAGCCTGGGAGACAGTGTACAGGCTATCTCAGGCATTCTCATATTTACCATATTCAAGAGCGGTTTCAGAGCCATAACAGGGTTCAGAACAAGTGGCAATGGGCAATTGTATAGGATTCCCTCCATTTGGCGCCAAGAATGGCAAATTTTGAATAGAGTAACTGGTTACCCTATATAGAGTAACCGGTTACTTCAAGCTCAGTTTGCCAAAATATTTGAATTTTCAGCATGTGCATTTTCCAATCATTCTTAACCATTGATTTCACTTGATCATATTTGGAAGGATCTAGAGTTCTTTCAACTTTCACCATTTCCCTCCAAATTTCAAACATTCCATTCCTAATTCCACTCCTAATTTCCATTCCAAATGCTAATCCTCATTCCAAACCACATTTTGATTCCAAACCTAGAGCTTATTTAAGTGAATTTGCTCCAAACCTCACACAATGAACCTTCATTTTCAGATTTCACATTCATTCTTGAGAATTTGCTCTCAACTTTCTCTCCACTTTTTCACTCCCAAAACCTCCATTAAAGCTCTTTGTACTTGAGTTCTTTGATTCTTCATTAGAATCATAGAATTCTAGAGTTAAACCTCCATCGTTCATCTCCATTATCTTCAATTCACCATTCAATTTTTGTTTGGTTTTGGATCTGAATTTGGAAGCTAGATTGGAAGTGCTTTTTGTGGATTATTTTGCTTAATCTTGCTTGTTATTCATTTCTACCACAAGGAAAATCTTGGATCTTGAAGAATCTCAGGGTTTCTTGCTTGGGTCTGCTAATTTCAAATGAATCAACACATATCAAAGCAAATTTTAGCTTTGAAGGTTTGTGAATTCTAGATCTAATCCAATTTTGAGCTTATTTGAATAGTCACAATGTAGATCCATGGCTTCTGTTGTTTGTTGATCCATTTTGATAATTTGGATCTTGATGAGTTGTGATTTCAGTGTTTGATTGTGTTTACATGATGCTTGGTCACTGTTTCTTGATGATAATTCCGTGCTTGATTGATATCATGTTCATATGGATGATTGGAAAAGTTGTTTGATGTTGAAAACTGATTTTAAAAACTGATTTTCTGCTTCTGGTTCAGT
Organism: Lathyrus sativus; assembly: GCA_963859935.3. Classification (NCBI taxonomy): domain Eukaryota; kingdom Viridiplantae; phylum Streptophyta; class Magnoliopsida; order Fabales; family Fabaceae; genus Lathyrus; species Lathyrus sativus. The sequence continues at coordinate 215,654,620 of OZ012736.1, read as the reverse complement.
GGTAACCGGTTACCTTATCAAATTTCACATTTCTGGGCTGCTTTTCATCAATTAACCGGTTACCTTATATAGGGTAACCGGTTATCTTATCCCATCAGGTAACTAGTTACCCTATATAGGGTAACCTGTTACTCTGGGCATATTGCCTATTTTTTTGTTGCATTTTTTGCATTTTTTTCTTCATTTTTTTGCATTTTTTTTGCTTATTTGAGTTCCTTTTCACATGTAAACTTCATGCATTGATATGATTCACTTATGTGAATTGTTTTTGACATAGTTCATCATTCTTGATTGTTTGATCTCGATCCTTCGACGTGCAACTTTTGGTTTCTGTTTTGAATGTTTACATGTTCATGTGTTTTTTTGGTGAATGATCATTTCACTTGTTTATATCATGTTAGTTGATGATCATTAATGATAATGTTGCTGAATATTGTGATGTATGATTGCATTTGTTTCCGTTTCCGCTTTGTGGCGTGTTTGTTTGATCGGTTGATCGTCCAATTTAATTTGAAAAAAACATGTTGATCTTGATGACTCTTGTTGATGCATTGTTGTTGATCGATTATGTTTGATTGTTGAAGCATGTTCATACTTGTGTGATGTCTATCCATGATTGTTGTTTGCATTTTGTCGCTGCGAAAAACACCTGACGGAAAACAGAAGATGTAGGCTTACAGGACAAAAAGAAAAGAAAAGAGACTCGGCAGAGCATCGCCGCTCTGTGCCTATGTATTCCCTCGTGTAATGGGAAAGTCAGAGTCAACGTAGTTCGGATAACTACGGGTGAAAAAGGAGGGGAAGGTTGCTCGCCAAGACATCGTCGTCTTGTGCCTACGTATTCTCATCTGGTATGAGAAATCAGAGCAAATGTAGTTCGGGCTGACACGACCACCGGTTGGTTCAAGTGTTTTAATTGACTAGGGTTAAACCTTCGTTCCAGCAGTTAAGGACGATGCCTGTTTGCGGTAGAACCAAAGCTTAACACACTCTTTCTGAAAATGGTTTTCCATTATTACAATCCCGAAGGATGAAAAAGGTTTAAACTTTGTTTTTTGAAGTATTTTAAGGAGAAGTGTTTTGGATTGTTTGTAATTCATGTTGCACTAAAGACTATGACCTAGGAGCGAATGCGTCGCATATCACCCAAAGGGTGTACACTAAACACTCTAAGCCATTGAGAGGAATCCCCCCAATCACCATTTCCCAAGTAGCTTAAGGCTCATAGCATACAATATTCATTGACCTTTATTAAATGTTTTGAAATTGTTTGAAGGTGAGAAGAAGAAGACACACGGAAGGTCTAAGGGAAACTCGGCCGTAACATTGTAATGCAAAGTGGTCCTAAAGTTAGGATTGAAAGGGAAAACATCTACCCTAATGTTAATATGCATGGCTTCCAACCTAAAGTCTATCATAACCTCAAAAGAGATTAGAAATCATATGGTGAGCATGGCAAAGAAAGACAAAGAAAGAAGAAAGATCAAACACAAATGAAAGTGAAAATAGGGATGCAAACATGGAATGCCACACACAAGCAAAAGGAGGAACAAAGTGTGGGGAAAACACCACCACAAGCACATCTCGACCTTTATTAATGCAAGAAATAAAGATGCAAGCACAAGAGGAAATGCAAATGCAAGAATGTAAGCAAACATGAATATGCAAGAACATCATCACTATGAGCAACAACACATAAGTGTGCATCCAAGTGGAAAACAAACACAAATCGATGAAGTCTCGATTAAACAACCAAAACAGCAACATACATCCCAAAACATTTCCCTTCTAATGCATCATATTGAACTACAATGATTTGATGTGAAATGACACCCGAACAAGCAAGAAAATCAGCAAAACAGACACACTGGCACAGTGTTAATCGGTTAACGCCAGAGGTTAACCGATTAACCACTTAAAAATGCTTGAAAATCTAGAAATTTGTACATGTTAATCGGTTAACACCAGGCGTTAACCGATTAACACTATGAAAACTTTGAAAATTTTGAATATTTGAAATGGTTAATCGGTTAACCATATGTGTTAACCAATTAACACTGTGCCAACAGCAGAAAAACAGCGACAGAGCAGCATGTTCAGCAAATAAGCACTTATCCGATCAACTGGATGATCGCATAATCACTTAATCACGAAATTAAACCAGTAAATCATGATTCAAACAACATGTAAACAGATTAACACACCAAATCATGAATCACACAGATCAAATTAACCAAAATTCAATGAAAGATGAAAATCCACATGATTATGCAAATAAGCTAAAAACAGATTCGGATCAAGAACTTCCAACCTTCGAAGCGGAGATTTGCTTCGGTTAGTGTTGATTCAATTGTAATTGAATAGATCCAATGCTAGAAGCCCGGAATACTTCAAGATCCACACCAATTCTTGTAGTAGCAATGAAGATCCTTCAAGATCAATCCAAAATAAGCCAAATAATCACTTCCAAAATCACTTCCAAGTTCAGATCCAATTTTGCACGAAAATTGGATGGAGAAATTGATTCAATGGAGATAATGGATGAAGGTTTAGCTCTTAGAAATCAAGGATTCCAATGAAGAATCAATGATTTCAATGAGAAGAGCTTTGGTGAGGGTTTTGGAGATTGAAAAATTGAGAGAGAATTGAGAGAGAATTAGATAAATTCTGAAAATGAGAGTGAATTATGAGTGATTAGCCCCTTTGGTTTAGAGTTGATCACTTAAATATCACTTAGGCTTGGATCCAAATGTAAGGTTTGGAATATGGTTTGTGAAATTTGGTTTGGAATGAGGGATGGGCATTTGGAGGGAAAATGAAATTAACCAAATTTCAAATAGGTTCTAGATCCTTCCCAAAGTGAAAATCATACTTGCACATGACCAAAATTGGACCCCAAAGTGGTTTGCATTGAAAATTCACGTGCAGAGGCAAAATCTGCACTGGTTAATCGATTAACCATATAATTTAATCGGTTAACACCTTCAAAACATCAGATTTGACCTGATTTTGACTTGGTTAATCGATTAACCATATGTGTTAATCGATTAACACCTCCAAAATTTGAATTTTGGCGCCTTTTGGAGGGAAATCTGTCCTTTTATCCGTTTCCAACTGTTTTGAGCTCTGTTCAACTTCTGAAACTTGCTTTTGAATATCATAACCATGAAAATGCTTGTGATAGCCTGAATGCTGCTTTCTGAGCTGAAAATACCCTGCAAAATAAAATAAAATCGGTCGCCCGACCGTTGGGCAAAATAAATGCCAGGGACTCTGATGCTTGTTGTTTAGGTTCATGCACTGAGATGAAAACTGAGCCACGAGAAAACCTTGATCCCCTGTCTCAAGAAAAAATGCTATGCAAATGCAGAAATGCAAAAATGCAAAGAAACAAAAGCCAGACACTGCCAAAATGAAAAGGCAAAGTTTGGGGTGCTACAGTTGCCCCTATTCAAACAACTTGGACCTGAAGGGAGGAAAAGCATCCTCTTTCGAACATTCAAGGTATAAGGTGATTGAATACAAAAGAACCCGAAAATTTGCACCCTGCGGGGATACAAAACAATGAATACCAACCAAGAGTTGGAAAACGACGTGCTAGGGATAATGATCCAATACGAACTGAACTTCATCCAAAAGATGCCAACCAAGAGTTGGGATAACAATCAAAGGATACCAACCAAGAGTTGGGATAACGAACACCAGAGGATACCAACCAAGAGTTGGGATACAACCCAAGATATACCAACCAAAAGTTGGGAAACAACCAAAGATACAAACCAAGAGTTGGAACAACTCTCCGGATACCAACCAAAAGTTGGGACAACAATCAAAGAATACCAACCAAGAGTTGGGATGAAACCAACAACAGATACCAACCAAGAGTTGGAACAACTCTCCCACAAAATACTAACCAAAAGTCGGGATACAACCCTCCTGGGGAACAAAAGAGAAAATTAACCAAATAGCGTTATGGCAACTTCACTAGGGAAAGAGTAGACTAACCTAACGACTCTGCACGGGATAAACATCTATCACAAGACAATAATCAGACAATACCATCCAAAAGATGGGATAAGGGTTGATCTCCGGGGATAAAACCACACACTACAACCCAAGAGTTGGAATCACCACAACACTAACTGAAATTTAACTGGCGAGACGACTTCGCTGGGGAGGTATACTGACCAAAAGTCGGAATCAATAACTAGAGAACAAAGGTTATCAACCAAGAGTTGGAATAACGTCAACAAGACGACCAAACCGGATATTAAGACCCTACTGGGGAATCAAAGACTGCCAACCAAAAGTTGGAAAACGTCAACCAAACCTCACCAACCAAAAGTTGGGATGACGACTCCGCTGAGAAATGGAAGAGGACTACTAACCAAAAGTTGGAACAACAGCCCATCAAGCAACAGACCACCAACCAAGAGTTGGGATAACAACTACAGGGGATAACATCCAACCAAGAGTTAGGAAACAAAGCTACTAACCAAGAGTTAGGATGCCAGGAAAAATCCTCATCGACCAAAAGTCGGAACCAAAGCTACTAACCAAGAGTTAGGATTGCTGGGGAAATCCTCATCGACCAAAAGTTGGAACCAAAGCTACTAACCAAGAGTTAGGATGAAAGCTACTAACCAAGAGTTAGAATAACAAAGATTGCCAACCAAGAGTTGGAACAAAGACTCTGCGAGGGGAAACCAGAGATTACCAACCAAAAGTTGAGATCGCCTTCTAGGCCAACCAAAAGTTGGAATACCAAACACAATAAGTTGAACTACGCTGGGGAGTACCAACCAAGAGTTGGAATCCCCGACTTTGCTGAGGAAAATAAGGAGTAACCACAAAAAGTTGGAATAACAAACGCCACTAGGTCACGAACCAAGAGTTGAAATAAAACAAAGATGACCAACCAAAAGTTGGAATAAGGACTCTGTAGAGGAAATCGAACAACTCTGTTGGGGAAGAGAACAACAGGCTTGACCAGGGAAGACAACACTCGCAAGTGACTCAGCTGGGGAGAGCGAAAACGTTTAACCAAACAACTCAGTTGGGAAGAATCTGACAAAATAACCAACCCAAAGATACATCCTGACGCGGATAACACGAAAACCCCTCAAATCAAACAGTCTCTGCTGAGAAGATATCCGGTCTTAAAGATGTCAATCCTGGCTTATGCTTCAGATGTGTATGTTTGAAAATAGCGTAATGCTCCATACGAAATGGAAATGCTACGCATTTGGGAGGATGCTATGCAAAAATGCAAATGCAAAGGAACCGCCCTAGCAACATAAATGCTAGAGAGAAACGACCAAATCTGCCGGAGAGAACTAGGACGCCGAGTATGATCGGACTCGTACTAGGGACCCACAAGCCTTGGATGACCTCCTTGTAAAGCACCTTCTCGGATACAACCGTTCTAAAGAGAACAATGAATCATCCCGCTGGGAATCAAAACTCCGTTGAGGAAAATTCCCTGGATGGCTTCCCAGGAAACAACTTTTATGGGGTATCAAATGCATAGGCTGGGGAAACACCCGGAACAGCCTTCCAACACTCTGGGGAATCCACACTCAACAGAGGGGAACCGTTCAGAATACAATATTACCGAAAAGTAAAGTACTGTTGGGGAATATCTCCACTCTGCTTGGGAAGAAATTCCACCCTACTGAAGAATATCAGATACCTCCACTAAGAGCTCCACTCTATCAAGAAATGGATCATGCTTCGCCTAAACAACTGTCACATCGAGGGAATCAACAGTGATCTCTGCTCGAGGAAGAAATCCTGAATACCGATACTACCGAGAAAACACCAGAAATTCGACTCCGTTGGGGAGAGGGTGTCGAAAACGTTGCCTCCGCTGGAGAATCACTACACACCTCTGCTGGCGACACCTGACATGATAGTGAGACTATGTGGGTACGGCAAAATCTCTTCTAGGGGAGAACTGAATCTGTACTATAATTTCAATGTCGTGGAGGAACACCTCTGCTGGGGAGCTGCCATCCTGCAATGAAACAAAAGAATGCGCACATGCGAAATGGTTACCTCAATTACCATTCATGACGCTTACCACAGGAGCAAAGTCATTTTCTTTCGTTATGCTCTGTAAAGCCTCATGTTTTCACCTGCAATGTTTATCAAAATATCGGATGTTTTTGCAAACAAAACAGTAAAAGTAAAACAAGAAAAGGAAAGCTCTTTGACTGAAGTGAATACTTTTATTGATAAAAGGCCTGTAAATAGGAAAATTACAATTTGGATGCAATTCCTGAAAAGAGGCAATTGCGTAAAAACAAAAGAATATATACAAATGTCGGCAACATGGAAACAGACATCCACCATGTGTCGATTCGGCTATGACCTGTATGTCTCCGATGTGCCCTGTGTTTTGCCTTCTGAAAAGACTGACTGGACTGATTCCTTTCCTTCAGGATAACTGCTTACTCAGAAGCTCACAGATCGAACACAGACCGTAGTCGTTTGCTTTCAAATCCCTAACTTTTTCCTGGATCGTCCTTTCGGGTTTTCAATCCACCGGGATACCCATTTTTGCCAAAGTCGCCTTTTCAGGTTTTCAACTTTGCGGGTTTACATCTTTCCTTTTTCTTTTCCCTAATTTTTGCCCGAACCTTCTCTTTTTATGGTTCGCCGGGATGCCCCATTTTTGTCTGGACTTTTCTTTTTCTGTCTAGCGGGTCTCTTTAAGCAAAGAATTTTTTAATCACGTCTGCGTTCATAGGGGACAAAAACTCTTCACCATCCATGGTAGATAGTAATAAGGCTCCGCCAGAGAAAACCTTTCTTAGCACATACGGACCTTCATAGTTAGGAGTCCATTTTCCCCTGTGATCTGTCTGAGGAGGAAGGATTCTTTTCAACACCAAATTACCCGTCTGGAAGCACCGAGGACGCACTTTCTGATCAAAGGCTTTCTTCATCCTACTCTGGTACACCCGGCCATGCGCAATAGCCGCCAATCTCTTCTCATCAATAAAACTCAACTGATTCAACCTGGTTCACACCCACTCAACTTCGTCAAGCTTTACATCCGACAATACCCTTAAAGAAGGAATCTCAACATCCAATGGCAGGACCGCTTCCGTGCCATACACCAGTGTGAAAGGAGTTACCCCAGTTGATGTACACACCGAAGTACGATATCCGTGAAGAGCAAAGTACAACATCTCGTGCCAGTCCTTGTAGGTTACTACCATTTTCTGCACAATCTTCTTGATTTTCTTGTTAGCTGCCTCAATAGTGCCATTCATCTTCGGACGATATGGAGAAGAATTGTGATGCTCAATCTTGAAACTCCGACACAGTTCCTTCATCATTTTGTTATTCAAATTTGAACCATTATCAGTAATGATTCTCTCAGGAATTCCATAATGACAAATGATGTCCTTCTTTATGAATCGGGCGACCACCTGTTTCATGACATTAGCGTAGGATGCTGCTTCTACCCACTTCGTAAAGTAATCAATTGCAACCAGAATGAAGCGATGTCCATTAAAAGCAGTCGGCTCAATATTTCCAATCAAATTGATTCCCCACATAGCAAAAGGCCAAGGAGACGTGAACACATTCAGAGGAGCCGGTGGCACATGCACTTTATCCGCATAAATCTGACATTTATGGCATTTTCTGGTGTATTTGAAGCAATCGGATTCCATAGTCATCAAATAATACCCAGCTCTCAACAATTTTCTAGCCATTGCATGGCCATTGGCATGAGTACCGAAAGAACCCTCGTGAACTTCCTCCATCAACAAGTTTGCTTCAAGTTCATCAACACAACACAGCAAGACCATGTCGAAATTTCTCCTGTAGAGCACATCGTCCTTGTTCAGATAAAACTTATCGACTAAGCTCCTTAAGGTCCTCTTATCTTTGCCAGATGCCCCAGATGGGTACTCGTGAATCTTGAGAAAATGCTTGATATCAAAATACCAAGGCTTTTCATCTAATGCTTTCTCAATTGCAAACACAAAAGCGGGTCTATCATGATGCATAATGGTAGTGGCTGAAGTTCCATTCCAGAAGTTCACTTTGTACATCGAAGATAATATGGCCAAGGCATCTGCCATCTGATTCTTGACTCTTGGCACATGATGGAACTCGATTCTATCAAAGAACGACAACAGTGTCCTTGCATAATCCTTGTAAGGCACCAAGTTGGCCTGACGAGTTTCCCACTCTCCTTTGATTTGGTTAACGACTAACGCTGAGTCACCGTACATATCCAGATTATTGATCCTCATATTAACGGCATCTTCTAATCCCAATATGCACGCTTCGTACTCGGCCTCATTATTGGTGCAGGCGAAAGTCAATCGGGCAGTGAACGGTATATGAGAACCGTGAGGAGTAGTAATGATATCCCCGATCCCATTGCCATATGAATTAACCGCTCCGTCGAAAACCAGTTTCCACTGAGATCCAGTCTCTGGACCCTCGTCAGGTAAAGGCTCATCACAGTCTTTCATCTTGAAAAACATGACGACTTCATCTGGAAAATCAAACTTCATCTGCTGATAATCCTCAATTGGTTGTTCCCCGAGATATTCCGACAGAACGCTTCCCTTAATGGCTTTCTGGGAAACATACTGAATATCATACTCTGTTAAAACCATTTGCCATCGGGAAATCCTTCCGGAGAGTGCTTGTTTTTCAAAGATGTACTTGATTGGATCCATCTTCGAAATCAATAGTGTTGTGTGGTTTAACATGTACTGTCTCAAACGCTTAGCAGCCCAAGCGAGTGCACAACATGTTTTTTCCAGCATCGAGTATCTTGACTCACAATTAGTGAACTTCTTACTCAGGTAGTAGATGGCATCCTCTTTTCTACCCGACTCGTCTTGTTGACCGAGCACACATCCCATTGAATTCTCAAGAACCGGAGGTACATGATCAGTGGTCTTCCTGCAACTGGAGGCATGAGTATTGGAGGTTCCTGCATATATTCTTTTATTCTTTCGAACGCTTTCTGGCAATTTTCATTCCACCTGACTGTTTGATATTTTCTTAGCAATTTGAATATTGGTTCACAAGTGGTTGTAAGATGAGATATAAACCTTGCAATGTAGTTTAATCTCCCCAGGAACCCACGAACCTCTTTTTCCGTTCTCGGCTCAGGCATATCTTGTATAGCTTTTATTTTGGTAGGATCTACCTTAATACCCTTTTCACTGATAATGAAACCCAATAGCTTTCCAGATCTCACCCCGAAGGTACACTTGTTAGGATTCAGCCTCAGCTTGAACTTCCTCAGCCTTTCAAACAATTACAGAAGATCGACCAGATGTCCTTCCTCCATCTGTGACTTTGCAATCATGTCATCAACATAGACTTCAACCTCGTGATGTACCACAATATTTGTATCCAACCCGGGCATGTCTTGGTAAGACCAAGCGAAGATATCCTTATACTCACGGCATTTCAACCAATATTCTATTGACACTGTCTTCCAATGCAGCCCCTACTTTAACCTCTTTCTTATCATCCTTGGTGCCCATATTGATAACCTCAATATCCTCCTAATGAGGTACAATAACCTTTTCCTCCTGATGAAGCCTGACTAACTCTTCGAGTAGTACACAATCTTCGTCAGTCTCTTCTTCAGCTTGATAAATGGGATTATCAAAGTCATACGAAGTCATAGACGAACCTGAATTGATGGCCTCTGATGTAAAAGACCTGCATGATGATGTTATGTTTATTATGCGATGCAACAAACAAAACACATTGCCATTTTTCTGTTTAATATAAATGCAAAACAAAAACAAGACAAACAGGGATCACAATATTTGAATGCGGAAACGTCCTTTATTTAATGATAAAGTGAAAATAACAAGAGGCCCCACAAATTGGGTCACTACGTCTTAGGCAGAACGTAGGACTAAGCATAATCAAAACAATGAACATTACTCTGCAGTAGTAACACTAATGACTTCTTCAGTAGTCCAGTTGCACAGCTTCTGGCCAGGAGTATATGGACGAATCCAAGCATCCATATCGCAGTCACTGTATCCTTCATCATCTCCAACGACATTAATCTTGTCAAATATCATGCCACTGCTGGTGAATTGCACAGGTCCCCTGTACCTCGGAGTGCTCTGAGAAGAACTAGAGGGTTTGTATCCCAGGCCGAACTTGTCCTGCTTGACGGGAACATTAAGAACTTGGCCCCACTTCTGCGATGAACCGGATTCTACGATAGCACGAGCTTCCTTGAGCGATGACATCGAAACCTCTAGGCTCTTGGCTTCTACAGGAGACTTTCCCTGAATCTGAACTATTTCGAACGCCTGGCAGAGTGTTTCGTGGATCTCCCCATCCACTTCCATGTACTTGAAGGATGACAAATGGCTAACCATAATATCCTCTTCATCGCATACCGTGACTATCTTCCCTTCCACTATATACTTCAATTTTTGATGCAACGTTGAGGTGACTGCCCCTGCAGCATGTATCCAAGGTTGTCCAAGCAAATAGTTGTATGCTGGCTGGATATCCATAATGTAAAAAGTTGCATCAAAGATCTCTGGTCCGATCTGAATAGGCAGCGTGATCTCCCCAAACACCGATCTCTTAGATCCATCGAAAGCCCTCACGACCAAATCACTTGGTGTGCATACCAAACCTTAGACTTCCAACTTCATTAACGCCTTCTTTGGAAGCACATTGAGGGATGATCATGTATCAACCAAGACATGCGACATCAAAGAACCTCTGCATTCCAAAGATATGTACAAAGCACGGTTATGGTTCCTCCGGGCAGGAGTCAAATCCAAATCAGTAAAACTGAGACCATTACCTGCGTTTACATGAGCTACTACCCCCTCCAACTAGTTAAGAGAGATCTCCTAGGGTACGTACTCTGCATTCAAGATCTTCAATAATGTATTGCGGTGTGCCTCCGAACACAACAATAACGACAGGATATAAATCTTCGAAGGAGTCTGATTTAAGTGGTCCACAATCTTGTAGTCACTTTTTTGAATAAGCCTCATAAAGTCCTCTACATCCTTCGAAAGATCATCAACACTGACCTGTGGTTGGAAATTCTCTTCAATCACAGCGTTTCTTTTACCTTTGTCATTCTTATCAGCATTAATTTCTGGTGGTGAAAAGACCCTACCACTTCTAGTGATACCTCCGGCCCCAACTATATTCTCAACCGACGAACTTCGGTCTGTAGACGTTGTCTGTTCTTGATTTTTCCCATAACATAACACCTCTCCCTCATAATTCCATGGGATAGCTCTAGTGCTCTCGTATGGCACAAATCCAGGTACAATAATGATAACCGGAGCTGGCCTAGCAGGCGCTGAAATATTGATTGTCCGGTATGGAATGGATATCGTAGCAACTTCGCTTCCACCATTACTCACTTTATTCTCAGCATCTTCTTTCACAACTCTATCAAATTGCAAACATCCCTCATCTATAATTCTTTGAATACCCTTTCTCAAAAGATCTCAACCCTCTGGATGCATTTCACACTCTGAGCAGTCAGCAGAACAACCAGGAAACACCCCCTTCTTCAATAGCCTAGCCTTCACAAACCCCAGCGGAGTCTTCAAATCCCCAACATCCGTTACTAGATTTAGCTTCTCCCCCTAAATAATGGCATTGACTCCTGCCACCCCATGATTCGGCATTGGGTTCTGGTTCACATTGGGCCCATCGTTGGTGAAGTTGATAGCTTTGGAATCAAGCAGATCCTGGGCTTTATGCTTGAAAGCTTTGCAATGGTCAATATCATGGCCCGGGACGCCCGAGTGGAAATCACAATGAGCATTCGCATCGTAGCCAGGAGGCGATGTACCAGTGAGAGGAGCCAGAGTCCTCTTCTGAACCAACTGTAACTGCAGCAAATGTTGTAACAACTGAGAATACGGCATCGGAGGATTCGCGAACTGTCTATCAGGCATTTTGCGCCTAGCAGCATAAGGTCGTGGAGCATTGACTTGTTGTGGAGCTGCGATCAGGATATTTACCGTAGTAACTTGTTGATGATGATGGGACTGAGCTCTACCTTTACCCTTATGAGAAATAGCGTTTGCGTCCCCTTCCCTTCTCTTAGGGTTCGCTAAATATGGTTTCTTTGTTCCTCCCAAAGAGGATCCACCACCATTTGGAATCTTTCCAGACTTAATCCCACTTTCAACTTTCTCACCAGCAATTACCAGATCCGAAAACCCTACAGACATGCAGCCTATCAACTTCTCAAAGTATACACCAGGAAGCAAGGCCATGAACAGGTCGATCAACTCCCTTTCGACCATAGGGGGTTGTACTCTTCCATCTAAATCACGCCACCTCTGGGCGTATTCCTTGAAGCTCTCAGTACTCTTCTGCGACAAACTCTGCAATTGTACCCTGTTTGGGGCCAAGTCACTATTATACTGATACTGATGCACAAAAGCTTCAACCAATTCTCTCCAGCTGCGGATATGAGCTCTCTCAAGTCCCATATACCATGCCAAAGACGCCCCTGCCAGACTGTCTTGGAAAAAATGCATTAGCAGGTTTTCATCATTGGAGTAAGCAGACATCTTCCTGAAATACGCCCGAATATGCACTCTTGGACAAGTCGTCCCTTTGTATTTGTCAAAATCGGGCACCTTGAATTTGGGAGGAATCCTGACCCCAGGAACTAGACCAAGATCGGACATATCAAGGCCCAAAGAGTTCTGATTCTCAAATGATTTCATCTTCTCCTCGATCAGTTTAAACCTTCGGTCAGCTTCCGTCGGTAAACCACCCTCCATATCTCTCATGGAAAATACATCATCCTGGTTATCTTCCCAATGAGGGTTAGCAGCCCCATGCACAGCGCTCACACTTCCATTACCAATAATGTTACCATTCTCATTTGCAGCTCCTCCACCCAGAGGTATGACAATAGTAGGGATACCCTGTGGGATAGATCCACCGATTAGGGGTGGAATAACACCAGCTCCTCCATGCAAAATGCCCTCTTCGTCAACCCATTCTATCAACGGCTGGACCAAAGTTCTTAACTGTTCCTGCCCACTAGCAATAGTCTGCATCAACTCCATGAATTAGGCCATGTGATCCCTGACTTCCTACAACTCGGCTTAAATCTTATCCATTACTTTTCGTTGATTCCCTCGAGTTGGATACCTGTAGAAACTGAACTCCTCAACTTCCTCAATCCTGAACTAAAGAAAACCAAGCAGAGTTAGAAACAGAAACCACTAAGAACACCTACAAAGCAAATGACAATGCAAAATGCAAACAGGTATATATGCAACAGGGAAATCCCCCCCCCCTCCTGATTCTAGTTCCGACAATGGAGAACCCATAGACAAGCATAGATAAAAACCTCATATATACAAATGAACAGCCCAAACAGGTAGCATACAGGCATAACACTGAATACAAACAGAGTGGCCTCAACCAACAAGCCTGGTGATGGTCAATACAATAGCAACAACAAGCTACAAGGAAGTAAAAAACATCAAGTGCGGCGCTAGGCCTGAAACTCCTCTAACAACTCCTGCGTCTCAGGATGGTCCGGTCTGGTGAGCAACCCCTGGATGAGTAGCTATCGCTGGCTAATAGTGCGGTGTGAGTCCTCAGCGTAGTCTTCCCAAGCACCTTCACCAAAGACTTCTTCAAGCTTGCACCTCTTCGAATCAGTCCTAGCTCTGAAATCCTCCAAGGTTGCAAGCGCTTCGTGCAACTTACAATCATTGTGTCGTCTGAGCGAGGCTTTATCTGAATTCCTCTCATCTTTCACTCTGATCTAAGCTTTCAGCTTGGTAACTTGTTGTTTCAACCCGTCTTCACGTGCTTTGTTGTTGGTGAGAGTTGTATTCCACTGCTCGTTGAACTTCGAAATCTCCAAATAAGCTTTGTCTAATTCTTTCTTCTTGGAAGCGAGAACATCACCAACAGCTTTGAGATCCAAACCCAAACACTCTCGAGAACTAGTTTGCTTGGTCAAATCCATGCCCAATCTATTCACCAGCTCAGTTTGCCTCATCAAAGAATAAGTCGCTTCATTCTTCTTGCCTTGAAGCTGAGTAATCTCTTCTTCTAACTTCTCATTAGCTTTCTGAAGTTCTTCTTTCTCGAACCACAACTGGTTATACTTCTGTATGTCTATCATGGTTGGCTCCTCAATCATAAGAGGATATAGAGGCGCAACTGAGGGAAACGACATTAGGAACTTTGTAGCTCTATAACGAATCCAGCTCAAGTAGGGATCATAGGCTCGACTATTACTTTTCCCCAACAATGTTTTTCCTCTCCTGTGAATATTGTTCCAGGCGTGCTCAAGTTTGGCCAGTATATCACTATCCAACAGCCCGGTGAGGTACAGAGATTCCTGTACCTCTTCTTCCTTGGGAGGATCCCTCAATGCATATCCAAACTGCCTAACCAACAACGACAGATTGTAGTTGATGCACCCCTTCGTTCCGACCAAAGGGACGTTAGGAAATCCGCTGCAGCGATAGATGATTTATGTACCAAGTATACTCCTATCAAACCAAGTGATGTTCTCAGCTGACAAACCCATTAGACGTTCAGACCACTCTGATGTACCTGCAGAAGTAACAAAAGGACCTGTTTTTGGCATATGACTAGAAAACCACCTGTACAGCAAGGGAACACAACAGGACACATTTTCCCCCTTCGGTTCTCATTCTTGTAGTGAACAAGGTGATAAACATCACCGAGCAGTGTAGGTATTGGGTTCCCTGAGGCTAACAAGTAGAAAGCATCCGTATCCACGAAATCTAGAAGATTAGGGAATAATATAATACCGTAGATACAGAGAGCTAGAATGGCGCTAAATACAATCCAACAACCGTCTTTGGCACACTACTGAGCTTTCTCCACCAGAAGGGGCAAAGGAAAACCAAACATCCCAATCCTTTTGATCATCTTCCCCTCCAACTCTGAAGCATCCAGATGCAGAATAGCAGTGAGCTTAGCCAGATCAGGCTTAGCGTCAGTATGGAAGAATGGCATCTGATCCAGAATAGGCACATCTAATAATGCAGAATACTCCTCCAAAGTAGGAGACAGAACATAATCAGGGAGACAAAACACCTCAGCTGGGCGTCATAAAACTGTAGAAGAGTATAGATACCACTGATCTCATATGCTGAAGGTTTGCAGACACATCTCAACAATCTCCCATAAGATTTCCTGAAGTCTTCTGTAACACCCCATTCTAACCCCAACATATAAACAACAAAATAACAATCAGAGTGCACGAAAATTGGATAGGTGACGATTGTGAGGGAACCGTCACGACCGTGACGACCGTGATGATCATGACGACCGTGAGGGTCATGACGATCGTGATGGAGTGGTGACGGTCATCACACATAAAAACTGGGCGTCACATTTCAACTTACACAGAACACACACACCTGCAACAGAATCATTTAGTAACATACATAGCACATAATTTGGATGAACAGACAACAATAGCTTGCTTAGCATTTCAATTACAAGGCAATTTTTTTAGCAGCGAAATCTAATTAGCTTTCAACATTTAAAATAAACCAGACCAAGACGAGAAAAGTCAGCAACTAAATTTTCATTAAAACTCAGTAAGTACATATCTTGCATCAAGTCTCAAAACAACTAGTTCCAATTATAAAAATCAGCACTACCGATTCATCGGTCTAGTGCGCACAACCAACATTTGGCACTATCAGAAGCAACCAATTTATTAAAGAAAAGTGCTTAATAAAATTCAGCAACAAGTAAATCAACTAAAGCAGTAAAATCAATCGTTCATCCCCCCAAGAGTGCTAAGTATCAGAGCGACCAACGACACCTTAAATCGAAAGCTACACTCTATTCCGAGCTACCTGCAATTTACCACCAACAGAGGTAACATACAACGTAAAGGGTGAGATATCAAAATTATAACATAAGGCATGATAAAAGTCATGTCATGATTATATCATAGCAATTAAGATTCTCGCAGTTCTACAACTATTAACACAATGAATTATCAGGAACTTTATCATTCATTTATGCACAATTAGCATGAAAATTCAGCAACTCATCATTACTTGCAAACACATAATAATGCAACAATATGCGACTCAACTATGCAACTCAACTATGAATGCGGTACCATTTCGGAGCAGCACTCCACAACCAATTTAATTGCCATTATAGGCCGCCAATACATGCGCAACCAATGCCAATACAGGCCAACCAGGATGATATGCTATGAGATGCATCTATTATGGACTACAACACAACCGTAACAACTACGCAACAAGACATTAAGCCTACAACCAAATTGTCCATAACCAAAACATCGCAACTTCCTATGCATCATACAACTACAATTTTCATATCAATCAAGTAAGAGCATAATAACAACCTTTTCTCAACAAATGGGAAATTAGCGCGTGTCGGCGCCGATTCCCAATATTATTACCTATAACTAATGACATAGAACACTAATTCAGGCACAGACAAACATTAACCCTTAATATTTCTCAACCTATGGGAACATTAACCCTTAATATTTATCGACCTACGGGAACATTAACCCTTAATATTTATCGACCCACGAGAACATTAACCCTTAATATTTATCGACCTACGGGAACATTACCCCTATGATTCAATTCCCTACATGAAATCGATCATACCCACAGTTATAGAATTAAACCCCACCCTTACCTTTGGATTGAAGACAACTCTAAACTTCCGATCTGCTCTCCGGTGACTCTTCTGCAACTACCTTGAGTTCTTTCCGGCGGATAATTCTTCTGTTCCTAACTCCTCCACAGTCACGTTCCTTTTTCCTTCTCTTCAACCTTTTCCTCAAATTTTGTTTTTCTAAGCAGTTTATCATGCGTTTGCTCTCTTTCCCCACAACCTCTCTAATAACTCCCTAATTCACATTATTCCATTCCACTAATAATAATAATAATAATAATAATAATAATAATAATAATAACAATAATAATAATAGTAATAATAATAGTAATATAATATTACTACTAGTTATTAAATTATCCTTATTATTAGTCATATTATATTATCAAACTCTATATTTATTAAAGGGTTTCCTATACTTTAAGGACATCCACCAACGTTCTCAGCCACACTCCCACATAAAGGTGCACCAACAATTCATAAATAATTAATTTAAAAAGAACGGGCGTTACAACTCCCCCAAACTTAAAAGAATTTCGTCCTCAAAATTACCTCAATCAAACAGCTTGGGATAAGACTCCTGCATCTTGCTTTCCAATTCCCACGTCAAGCTTTCGCCAGCAGCTCCCAACCAAACCACTTTCACCAAAACAATCTCTTTTCCTCTTAACATCTTCACCTCTCGATCATCAATTCTTACAGGCATCGTCTCCACCGTAAGATTGTCACGTACTTGCACATCATCCATGGGAATGACATGCGACAGATCTGAGATATACTTTCGGAGCTGTGACACATGGAATACATCATGCAGATTCGACAAATTAGGCGACAACGCCACTCGATACGCAACCTTTCTAACTCTATCCGAAATCTGATACGGACCAACGAAACGAGGGGTAAGCTTCTTAGATTTCAAAGCTCTACCAACACCAGTCACATGCGTGACTCTCAAGAATACATGATCTCCAGCCTCAAATTCTAAATCCTTTCTGCGCTTATCATGATAACTTTTCTGCCTACTTTGTGAAGCTTTCATCTTTTCTCGAATTAACTTCACCTTTGTCGTCGTCTCCCGAACGATTTCCGGTCTAAGCACCACACTCTCTCCGGATTCATAGCAACACAACGGAGTCCTACATCTCCGACCATACAAAGCTTCGAACGGTGCCATTCTGATACTATAGTGGTAACTGTTATTATAAGTAAACTCTATCAACGGAAGGTAGGTATCCCACGAACCGCCTTCCTCTAGAACACATGCCCTCAACATATCTTCTAAAGAATGAATAGTCCATTTAGTCTGACCATCTGTTTAAGGATGGTATGCTGAACTCAACCTTAACTTGGAACCTAATGCTTCTTGCAGACTCTTCCAAAATTCAGAAGTGAACCTCGAATCTCTATCCGACACAATACACAACGGAATACCATGCAACTTAACAACCACTCTGACATAAATCTCTGCCAACTTCGATACCAGAAAAGTGATGTTAATAGGAATAAAGTGAGCTGACTTTGTAAGCCTATCAACAATCACCCAAATGGAATCACATCCTCTCAAGGTGTTCGGCAAACCTGTTACAAAATCCATCAAAATGCTGTCCCATTTCCATTATGGAATCTCTAACGGTTGAATCAACCCAACAGGCTTCTGGTGCTCAGCTTTCGACTTCTGAAACGTCAAACATGCGTAAACAAATCTGGCTACATCATGCTTCATACCAGGCCACCAAAACAGATCCTTCAAATCGCTATACATTTTCGTCGCTCTTGGATGAATACTCAACTTACTTCGGTGGCTCTCTTCCAGGATCACTTTCTTCATATCTG
The DNA here is from genome assembly GCA_963859935.3 of Lathyrus sativus. NCBI lineage: Eukaryota > Viridiplantae > Streptophyta > Magnoliopsida > Fabales > Fabaceae > Lathyrus > Lathyrus sativus. The sequence continues at coordinate 215,636,098 of OZ012736.1, read as the reverse complement.
CACTATCAGGAATACAAATACGACCAAGAAACCTCAACACGCCTTGCGCACCCAACTGAAAATCATTATTTTCCGAATGATCTACTCTAGGAATTAAGTCTACCAACTTCACATCTAATTTTTTAGCCTCTCTGATACTGTCCAGAAAGTCATTATTAATCTTTAACATGCCCAACTTTACACTCTTCGGTGTTACTTCGCAAACTAAACTCAGATCTCTGAATTGCTTAATCAATTCTAACTCTTTAGCCATCATTTCAGACATATGCAACGTCTTGCGGCTTAAGGCATCAGCTACCACATTAGCTTTTCCCGGATGGTAATTTAAACCAAAATCATAATCCTTTAACAGTTCTAACCACCTTCGTTGTCTCATGTTCTGCTCCTTTTGATCAAACAAGTACTTCAAACTCATGGTCACTGAACACTTCGAATCTCGAACCATACAGATAATGTCTCCAAATCTTCAACACAAAAACAACAGCAGCAAGTTCCAAATCGTGTGTAGGATAATTCTTCTCATGGATTCTCAACTGTCTTGACGCATAAGCAACTACTTTGTTACTCTGCATGAGTACACCTCCCAAACCAAACTTAGAAGCATCACAGTATACCACAAACTATTCCTTTGGGTTAGGCAAGGTCAGCCCCGGAGCCGATGTCAACCTCTTCTTTAACTCTACAAAACCCATTTCGCATTGAGCATCCCATACAAACGTTTTCCCTTTACCGGTCAACATAGTTAACGGAAGGGCCAACTTAGAAAAACCTTCAATAAACCTTCTATAATAACCAGCAAGTCCTAAAAAGCTTCTAATCTTAGTTGCCGATTTCGGAGTCTCCCATTGCAACACCGCATCTACCTTGGATGGGTCTACTGCAATTCCACTACCTGATATAACATGACCCAGAAAGCTAACCTCTTCCAACCAGAAGTCACACTTCGATAGTTTCGCATACAACTTCCTTTCCTTAAAAAACTTGTAGTCCTAATCTCAAGTGCTTCGCATGCTCCTCCTTCGACTTAGAATAAATTAATATATCATCAATGAATACTACCATAAACCGATCCAAATAGTCGTGAAAGATACGATTCATGTATTCCATAAAAACTCCCGGCGCATTAGTAACACCAAAAGGCATTACCGTATACTCATAGTGTCCATATCTGGTTCTGAATGCAGTCTTCTGGACATCTTCATCTTTTACCTTAATTTGGTGATACCCCAACCTCAGATAAATTTTACTAAACATCCGTGCACCAACCAACTGATCCATCAAGTCATCAATTCTTGGGAGCGGATATTTATTCTTAACTGTCACCTTGTTCAGTTGTCGGTAATCAATACACAACCTCATACTGCCATCCTTCTTCTTTACTAATAATACCGGAGCTCCCCACAGCGACACACTCAGCCTAACGAACTTATTCTCAAGCAACTCTTCCAACTGTTTCTTCAAATCAACCAATTCAGATGCAGACATCCTATACGGTGCCATAGACACAGGTCTGGTACCATGTACAAGGTCAATAGAAAATTCAACTTCTCGTTCCGGAGGAACTTCAGGAATTTCATCTGGAAACACTTCAGGAAAATCACGAACAACTTCTAACTCATCAATTATCGCTTGATTCTCAATGGATAATGATGCCATCAACTTAAACACCTGAGCATCTTCTATCAGTATCTGCCTCATCTGTTTTGTAGTTACTAAACGGGCTCCCTCCTCCTCAGGAGTAGAAAACCTCACTGACTTATCAAAGCAATTAATATGAACGCAGTTATACTCTAACCAGTTCATACCTAAAATTACGTCCATCCCACTTAGTGGCAAACAGACTAAGTCAACCAGGAAATCTCTATCAAACATTGACAGAGGACATCTCAAACATGCCAGAGATGTAGTCACTGATCCCTTAGCTGGAGTCTCAACTAACATCTCCCCATTCATGTGAGATAACACAAGACCCAAACGTTCAACACAATCAGCAGCAATAAAACAATGAGAAGCACCAGTGTCAATAATAGCGAGTAAAGGAGTACTATTAATGAAACAAGTACCTTCAATGAGTCTGTCATCGCTGGACGTCTCAGTCCCAGATAGAGCGAACACCCTTCCACCAGTCTTTTCTTTCTTAGGCTTCTGACACTTGTCACGCAGGTGTTCCTCTTTACCACAATTGAAACAAACCATTCCCTTGCGCTTGCACTCAGCAATAGCGTGTCCCAACTCACCGCAGCGGTAACATCTCACTGGTCCAGAGTTACACACATTACTCTTGTGACCAGGTTTCCCACACTTATAGCAAACAATACCAGCAGGAGCATCTCCCTTACTAGTTTTCTTGTCATCAGTTGCTCTCTGTTTCCCTTTGCCAACTAGAGGGTCATAAGGCTTACCACGAGTATGATGTGACTTGCCTCTCCTCTCACTCAACAGCTTGTAATGAGCATTGCTATCTTCTTCATAAATCCTACAGCTTTCAACCAATGAATCAAAAACACGGATCTTTTGATACCCGATTGCTTTCTTGATTTCAGACTTCAATCCATTCTCAAACTTGATACATTTAGAGAACTCAGCGGTCTCTGCGCTGTAGTGCGGATAAAACTTAGCCAACTCCTCGAACTTTGCAGCATACTCAGTAACAGATATGTCTCCTTGCTTCAGTTCAAGAAACTCAATCTCTTTCTTACCACAGACATCTTCCAAGTAATACTTCTTCATAAATTCTCTACGGAATATAGTCCAAGTGATCTCTTCACCTGCAGCCTCCAATACCGGACGAGTCTCTAGCCACCAGTCGTCAGCTTCGACTGCTAGCATATGAGTCCCATAACGAACCTTCTGGGCTGGAGTACAATCCATCACACTAAAGATTCGTTCCATTTCCTTCAACCAATCCAGCACACCATCAGGATTGTGCCTACCCTTGAAGGTAGGTGGGTTCTCCCGCTGAAACATTGCCAAACTGCGAGACCCAGCATCTCCAGCAGGATTCGCCTGATTCTCCATAGCATTAGCTAAAGCTTGCAGAGCAGCAGCAATTGCAGCGTCATTCCTTCCAGCCATTTCAACTTTAACTGCAACAACCAACAGTCAGATCTCACAAAAAACAATACTCGATTGTTAGACACGACGACAGACTTGATAACTTGGTCGGATGGACCGACCTACTCTGATACCACTCATGTAACACCCTATTCTAACCCCCAACATATAAACAACACAATAACAATAAGAGTGCACGAAAATTGGATAGGTGACGATTGTGAGGGAATCGTCACGACTGTGATGGTCGTGATGACCATGACGACCGTGAGGGTCGTGACGATCGTGATGGAGTGGTGACGGTCGTCACACTCACAAAAACTGTGCGTCACATTTCAACTTACACAAAACACACACACCTGCAACAGAATCATTTAGTAACATACATAGCACAAAATTTGGATGAACAGACAACAATAGCTTGTTTAGCATTTCAATTACAAGGCAATCTGTTTGGCAGCGAAATCTAATTAGCTTTCAACATTTAAAATAAACCAGAGCAAGACCAGAAAAGTCTGCAACTAAATTTTCATTAAAACTCAGCAAGTACATATCTTGCATCAAGTCTCAAAACAACTAGTTTCAATTATAAAAATCAGCACTACCGATTCATCAGTCTAGTGCGCACAACCAACATTTGGCACTATCAGAAGCAACCAATTTATTAAAGAAAAGTGCTTAATAAAATTCAGCAACAAGTAAATCAACTAAAGCAGTAAAATCAATCGTTTATCCCCCCAAGAGTGCTACGTATCAGAGCGACCAACGACACCTTAAACGGAAAGCTACACTCTATTCCGAGCTACCTGCAATTTACCACCAACGGAGGTAACATACAACGTAAAGGGTGAGATATCAAAATTATAACATAAGGCATGATAAAAGGCATGTCATGATTATATCATAGCAATTAAGATTCTCGCAGTTCTACAACTATTATCACAACGAATTATCAGGAACTTCATCATTCATGTATGCACAATTAGCATGAAAATTCAGCAACTCATCATTACTTGCAAACACATAATAATGCCACAACCAATTTAATTGCTATTATAGGCCGCCAATACAGGCACAACCAACACCAATACAGGCCAACCAGGATGATATGCCATGAGTGTTGCACCCCAAAATTTGACCAACTACTTCTCGCAATTTGGCTCATGTGTCGACTCATTTCATTTTGCATTTGCATACCACGTACATTGCATTTTTTTCAGTCAGATTGACTTTATCGGGATTACAGCCCTCTAATCGCGCTTCAGGCATTTCAGGCTAATACGAGGACGTATTTTGAGAATTGGTGCTCGTCCCGGTGTTTTCAGCTCTCGCTGTTGTTTTTGAGGACATCTCGGTGTCCGGGATTTTTACCGTTTATTTCGATATAGTCGCTAATCGATTTAATCGGCTTCCTCGTTTTTTAGGGTTTTTCCCTTATTTTCTAGAATTTTTATGGATTTAATTGATTTTTCTAGGTGTTAGATAGTTTTTTTAATAGATATTAATTGTCTTTAAATAGATTTTAGTTTTAATTTCTCTTTAGAATAATTCTTTTTTAGAGTTTAAGTAGTTTTTAAAATTATTTTTAATAGGGTATTTCTTTTAATAGGTTTTTAAAATATAAATTAATAGAGTTTTCATTAGTTTAGAGATTAATAGAGTTTTATAGGTTAATCCTCCTTTTTAGATTTAATTAGGATTTAATTAGATTAATTAGATCTTAATCTCCTTTTTTAGAGTTAATTAGGGTTAAAATATTCTTAATTGCAATTTAGGTTTTAATTACAGTTTTTAAATTTTTGTTAGTGTTAATTGAGTCTTCATTTAGTTAATTGAGTTTAATTATTCATTAATCATGTTAATTAATCAGAGTTCATTAAGTTCGGTGGGCCATGTGTCAGCTTTGGAGGCCCACAACCCCCAGTCCATGTGTCAGTCTATAAAGGAGCCACGCGTGCATTCTTAGACTCTCTCTCTTCACGCCACGTTTCACTCACAGAACTCGCCACCTCATTCTCTCCATCCATTCTCTCTCAGCCACACGTGGCTTTCATTCTCTCCACCCTTCTGCATGCTGGCCACGTCTCCTCTTCCCCTCTGCATGCCGCCACCTTGCTCACCCATTCCCTGCATGCACGCCACGTAACCCCATGAGGTGGCGTTCCATCAGGCCTCGCATGCAAACACACTGGGAGCACCGCCGGAGAAATCACCGCGGTGGTTTTCACGGCCAGAAGGTCGCCAGAATCCACAACCGTCACCGGAGAACTAAATCTTCATCCAACTCCTCGCCGGAAACTGCATCAAGAATCTCACAGATCCGCCGTGTTCATCAATTCCTCATCTTCCCTGCCCAGATTTCCAAGAATACCACAATGTTCTTCACCAGATTTCCAGATTGATTCAATGATCTTCGAAGAGCTTCATTGTCTTAGTGAAGACTCTCAAGAAGATTTTCCAGAATCTTCAAACGACTCTACCGAGATTCATCAATGTTTCCCCAGTTTCGTTAGCTCTTCGCACTCAGGTGACATTCAACCAGCGCCATAAACCTTCATCTATCTTCCATGTGACAATCACTTTCGTTCATCCGGTCATCAAGATCCATAGATCTCCAACCACCTTCAATGTGAAATCAATAAAAAGTTCCTTCAAGAACCGTCAGTGAATCTTCAAGACCTTCACGTTCATCCATCGGTTCTTGCATGAGGCTCATCGTCTTCGTTCACCAACATTTTTCAGAAACGTTCAAGAACACTCATCACCATCCCCATATTCACTCACGAACCTTCAGATCTTCAAACGCGCGTCTAAGCTTCCAGAAACCTTCAGTATGCATCAAGATCCTTCGAAGATCCTCTAACAACCTCCAGGATCTCACGAGCACTCATCCGATCAAGAACTCCATAGTCTTCAAGGGATGCCTCTGAGTGTTCATCAATCCATCAACTGAAACGCGATCCGGACCTTGCTAGCAACATGCAACCACGAGTTTCAACCTTTCTTCTCCCGGCGAGTTTCGACGGACATAGTTGCAGGTATGGTGTTTTGTTCGAGATCTGTAGAGACAAATTTTTTCGACGGATAAGGGTTGTTTGGTTTGCGAGTATGAAGCAAGGAAGGAAGAGTTGAGAGAAGGAGAGAAGCGAGCGGAGGCTGAAACGGCGGCGGCGAGGAGAAGTGTCCTAGGGTTTCTTGTTTTTGGCAGAGGAAGAAGAAAGGGCTCAAGGGTTTGAGTTAGTGGGCCTTTGGCCCATCGGTTCGCTGACCTCACACCTCCGTTTTTTCCTTTCCCCCCCCCCCCATTGGTGTGAGTAATTTTGTTGGGCTGGGCCCATTGGTTTCCAATCCGTATACCCCCCGTTCCCACATTCACCCTCCGTTTTTTTGTTGTTTGGTCTGATTGGGCTGGGCCCTGTACGTCCTACTGATCACACCCTCCATTTTGGCCATAAACCCCCCTGCCCTTTTTATTTTCTTTTCTGAATTTGCTTAGTGGGCTGGGCCCCAATTCTGCTTTATCTTCTGCTGGTTGTATACCCCTGGTTGAACTGGTGCACCCCCCTTTGTTTTTTTTTTCATTATTTTCTTTTATATTCATTTGCTTAGATTTTTTTAAAGAAAAAGAATATGTAATATAAATATAGTGGAATGAAAAATATAAAAAATAATAGTATTTTAATATTTTCTTTTTTAGGATATATTTTCTTTTAGGAGTTTCTTTTACGCCTTTTTAGAGATAGAATTAAAGGTCCACTTGTTAGGGGACTATTTTTCATTAGATTCTCCATGATAGATGGGTATGATTTTTTAGGAGTTTATTTTCCTGTACTCTATCATTGTAACCTTCCGAATATTAATAAAATGAGATTTGTGCTGTGGTCCCCGTTTTACCTGTAGTAGGTCGAACTACGTCCTGCTCTGATTTCTCTGACGAGAATACGTAGGCACAATACTGATGTATTGGCGAGCAAAATTCCCCCGTAGGCACAATACTGACGTATTGGCGAGCCACCTTTCCCCGTTTTAGCTGTAAGTCGAACTACAGCTGCTCTGATTTTCTCTGATGAGAATATGTAGGCATAGGATGCGACATCCTAGCGAGCACACTAACAACTAACCTTCTGTTCTCTCGCTGCTGTGCGAACGAGACTTTCCCGCTGACGACTGATGTTATCCTTTTCTCTTGCCCGAGTGCATTTGAGACCAGACCGTAGTTCTAGTTCCCGTAGGCCCATACCTTTAAACCTGACATACTACGTCCGTTCTATCGCAAACAGGTACGCCTAAGTCTCCAATGGTCGAGCAGCGTCCACCTAACTGCTAGAATGCGTACGCTAGTATCGTCAACTTAATCTCTCACCCCTGTGTGATCGAGAATACCCTGTCTAGCCGTAGTTAGCCTGAACTACGTCATGCTCTGATTTCTCTGACGAGAATACGTAGGCCCAAGACGCGACGTCTTGCCTAGCAAACTAACCTGTAGTAGGTCGAACTACGTTGACTCTGATTTCTCATTCTCTGATGAGAATATGTAGGCATAGAGTGCGACGCTCTATCGAGTCAATTTCTTTCCGTTTAGATTTAGCATTCGTAGATAGATTGTTTTTTCACCCGTACACAAACCAAGCAAGCGTGGATCCCGTCGAGTACGACGGACGTGAGGGGTGCTAATACCTTCTCCTTGCGTAACCGACTCCCGAACCCAGACAATGGTTGCGACGACCTTGTCTTACCCTTTTTTCGTCAGGTTTTTCTGATCGTTTCCTTTCCCGCTCCAAGGGATAAATAACGAAAGGTGGCGACTCTTCTGTTCTGCCGACACCATATTTTCGCAAAAGCGACAGCTGGAGACTCTGCTGGGGATCGAACCCAGAATCTCTGGTTCTCCGGTTCCCCTGCGAGAGTCAATCCTAGCGCTTGTTTGCGTGTCTGTGGGTGTTTATTTTTGTGTTGTATTTTTCTGATGTATTTACGTTTCCCGCACTATATTATTATTTGTTGCTATTGTGCTGTTGTGGGATGGGAGCTCTGATGAGTGAGAAGCCAGACCCAGGCTTGAGTGCACCATAGAATTAGTTGTGGAAATTAGTGGGCGCGCACTTGCTTGGCAGGTGCTAGTGTCTCATGAAATCCACGCTCCGACGAGGTTCTCCCGGTTGGGTTCTCTTTCAACCCTTTGGGTTGAGACGGTTGTTGGTTTGGAGGATTGTCGACTCTGGGGACCGATCATTTGGAAGTTGGCTAAGTGAGGCCTCTTCAGGACAGGATGATGCCACACCTTCTGGGTATCGTATCATCAGACTTGAAAGTCTGTGACGCTGATGACCGCGTAGGATGCCGAACTTGAGTCAGTTTAGGTCCATACCCGTGAGTGGGAGGGTTTTTGCAGGAAACTTGACTTCCAGCCTACCCGATATCTTGGTTTTCTCTCGTCATAGCAGACTTATCCCATCAGCAGCGCAACAGCAATCAGAGCTTTGTGGGGGCTGTGATCCCGTGTTTGTTGCATCTTGCATTGCATTTGCATGAACATTCCTGCATCATATTGCATGCCATTCGCCAGCTAGTCAGAGCTCTTATCCAGCCGTTGTTTTGATTCTGAAGGTGAGTGTTGAAGACGACCAAGGGGCTGAAGCAGATTTGATCAGAGTCAAGCAGTGAAGTCAGTTGAAAGTTGTTGGTAGCTATGTCAGAGAGCAGCTTCCAGTTTGTTGATACCTTGTCGGGTTTCACTGTGACGTCCAATCCTTTGTATGGATCTACGCATGACGAAGAATTTCCGCAAGTGAACAACCTTACTGCAGCTCAGCTTGTACAGCCTTTTGTTGAAGACCAAGATCTGCGTGAGCAGTTTGTTGTCCGAGGTGAACGTTCTCCTTCTGTTGATATCTTAGACTACCAGGGTGTTGCCTTCCCTGCGCCAAAGTCTCGAAGAGAGGTCCCGATAGCAAAGTCTGAAGACCCATTAGCTCCCGTGTATGCTAGAAGGTTTCGTGCATTGGATGAAAGATTCAAAGCCTTGAAAGGTAAAGACGCTGTTAACCCTAGTGCTGCAGACATGTGTCTGGTTCCTGGCCGAGTGTTACCTCCGAAGTTCAGAATGCCGGGGTTTGAAAAGTACAAAGGAGATGGTTGCCCGAAGCAACATTTGGTGATGTTCTGCCGAAGAATGACTTCATTCGTGCATAACGACAAGTTGATGATTCACTGCTTTCAAGATAGTCTGACTGGGGCACCTCTGAGTTGGTATATGCAGTTAGAAAGTGATCAGATCCGATCATGGGTGGATTTAGCCAATGCTTTTCTGAAACAATATGACTACAATCTTGATGTGGCTCCTAGTCGCATGCAGCTGCAAGAATTGTCTCAAGGGAACAATGAACCTTTCATGAAGTATGTTCAAAGATGGAGAGAATTTCCTGCTAGAGTGCAACCACCGCTTCTAGACCGAGAGTTGAAGGGCATGTTCGTAAACTCCTTGCAAAGCCCGTACTTCGAAAGAATGCTTGGAAGGGCACCAAATTTCGCTGAATTGGTAAGGGCAAGAGAGTGCATCGAGTATGGTGTAAAGACTGGAAGAATCCAGAATGTTTCGGGCGGTCAGGCTAGTGAAACAAAATATTTCTATAGCTTTCAAACTGAAGAAGGAGTTGTGGTCGATGCAATCATGAATGATGTTGGGTATCCTCGAGATGAATCAGTGAAATCTGTTGGTTCTCCGTCTTCTCAGCGGTCAATATTTTCTGTGTCTCGTTATTCTGGACAGACAATTGTGCCTGGGGCACCCTATCAGGAACGTCGTGTCGCTCCTCTTGCAAATCCACGAGCCCGTGGCCGAGGTTATCAGAATCAGCGTCAGAATCAGAACCGACCTCGTAAGAACTTGGAACAAAGGAATGCTCCTTCTCATCCAGTGCCTGTGCCGTATAGCCAGATTCTGCCACATTTGATTCAGAATTCTTTGGTGGAACCCAAAGATCTTAAGCCCGTGCCAGAGCCTTACCCTCCTGGGTACAATCCCCGTCCCCAGTATGGTTACCATGGTGGATCTCTAGGGCATTCAACTGAAGATTGCAAAGCTTTTCAGGCAAAAATACAACAGTTGATCGACAAAGGGTGCATTTCCTTTCCAGATGGAGTCTTGGTTGTGCACAACAACCTCTCAGCTGTTTGAGCTCGTAGATTCAGAGGGTTATTTCTAGAAGCCAGTGGTCCAGACAGGCAGACGTCCTGAGCATTGGCAGTCCTCAGAGTTTTTATCATTTGCATTTGTAGTTTCTTTTCTATTAGTTACTACTTGTTGTTAAACATTGTTTGTTTCGAATGGTAATATTAATAAAGTGACTATGCATTTTTCTGAATTAATCATGTCGTTGTCGCTCATTCACTGCATTGCACTGACACTTGCACTTTATTTACTCCACTTTATCACTATGATTAGTAAAGATTGGAGGGAGGATGACGAAACTGAATACTCATAACTGATGATCGTATGCTTTCAGATAAAACCTTGCCTATGATGTACAGGCATTGTTTCAAATCCCCTAAACACCGGAGAGATAAGGAAGAGAATCCCTTGTTAACCACTTCGAGCCGAGAAGTAGGAGTTTTTTTCGGACTTTTAAACCCTTACATCTTAACCCGGGGCAGGGTAGAGGTCAGTTAGCTTGATCGAGCGTTCAAGTCTTATGGAGGAGTGTTGTCTTTAGAGGACCAACCACATCGTATTTTTTCCCAGAGGTTGTACCTCGTCAACCACAATGGTTAAACCTCACCAATCAGGAGTGAGATAGCTATAAACCTCTCGGATGAATCCAGACAGCCAGTGTCGCACGACTTGTTTCGAAAAAATAAGAGAAAAAAGAATAAGAAAGCCCGCTAAGTAAAAAGAAAAAGCTGGAAAGCAAATACTTAGGCAAAAATCAGGGCATCCTGCTGGACTTCAAAAGAAAAATTGAAAAGAACTCTGAAGAGTCAGTCCAGGCAAAAATTAGGGAATCAAAAGAATGAAAAAGAAAGGATATAAAAAGAAAAATCCTCAAACAAGGACGAAGTCGTGTAGATACAGACACCGAAATGAAAAAGGAGTAACTGTCACTCCGAAACACCTTGTGAATTCTTTAACCAGTTGTTCCCAATATTCAACATACCTCTCGAAGAGGCGAGCGCTCGAGCCAAGTTAACTAAACTTTAGGATCAGAGATCATCACGTAGAAGGGGTGGGTACAAATCATAATTTGAGTCGAATATCCTTTGTTTCATGAACCGTTAACCCGACCACGATACAACCCTTAAAAGACCTAATTGAGGCAGGGTTTATTCTGAAAGCGCATTACGATAAGGTTGAGTAACCTGACTCCTACATGATTTGCTAATCATATCCTTGTTGTATTTTTCAATGATCACATCAGCACTACGTTTGAACTCTTTGGTTCATTCGTCACTCACTATCATGACACGTAAATGAGTGACAGTACATTTTTTCAAAATCTGCATGAACACTGCATTAAAATTACCATTCGTGAATAGACAATTTTAATTGTAGGTCAGTAGTTGATACGAAGGAATTCCAACAGGGAATAGTCAACCAGGACTGAATCGTTAGTAGTCTGGATCAGAATGATATACTGCGAAACCCTGTGAATCTGGGGCATTGACTTCCAGCAAGTTTGGAATCAGTTTGTTTGAGGACAAGTCCCGAATGATCGGTTGATTATGGGACAGTTTGTTCGAGAAGTAGTTGATCAGAAGTGGATCTTCTCGAGACCCAATCAGGGGCAGCTATCCAGAACTCCTGTGATTTGAGGGCAGATCCCTCCAGTGTTCAATCAGGGCATGTTGAGTCGCTCAACGCTCGTTCAGGGGCAAGCTACTGCAGTATATTGAAACCAGCCATGCGGAGAGTTGGTTAGTTGAGGATGAATCCCTCCGTTGTACAGATATTGGGGAAAGCCATCTGAAGATTGTCTTGTTGCCAGCTGCTTTCTGTTCAGAATGGATTTTCCCAAGAGTCGGATTGGGGAAAGTTGAATTGCACTGGGGCAAGTTGTTCAAATGAGTTTGTTCACCCTAGCAAGAGTTGAGTGTCGGGAAATCGTATCATTACCCTGCCAAAGAACCTGAACCTTCTGAAGAAGCCTTGCTGTCATAGGATTGTTATCCTACAGACTAACCAGTTACTCGGCTGAACCTTGTAACCAAATCGTTTTAAAGTCCAGTTCTCGTCTGGCAAACCGGAGATCAGTTCTCGTCTGAAATCCAAACCAGAAACCAGTTCTCGTCTGGTCACCTTTTCTGTAACCTATCGTTCAACCAGTTCTCGTCTGGCCAACACAGTTTTAAAGCCCAGTTCTCGTCTGGCAAACCGTAGGTCAGTTCTCGTCTGACAACCTAACATATTTTGCTATCAGTTCTCGTCTGATAGTCCACCTTGAATGCTAGTTCTCGTCTAGTATGTTCCCTTCAAATCCACTTTCGTTGATAACCTAAACCTATCCCTAAACTAGAAAAAAGCCTAATTGTACCTGGCACGATGATTCCTAGTGACCCGTATGTTGTCACATTCCACGACACAAGGCTCGAGTGATCCCAGCTCCATGATTGGTATTCTGTATTCCCTGTGCTGATGTTGTTGAATCAGGATTATTTTCTCAACGGAGATGTACAGTTTGAGATTGTTTCCCTGGAGCAGTTTGAGATTGCAGCAAGTTGAGATGGCATTTATCCCTTATCAGAGTAGGGTCAAGATTATCCTCGGTAGGTTTGATTGATATCGCTGGCAGAGTATGGCCATCCCAAGCATTGAACGTTGATTAGCCTGATGTGCTACTTTCCTAAGTGGGTTGAGACTGAAGCTTTCCCTGACTGGCAGATTTGGGTTTATTTCCCCAGCAGTGGGACTGATGCAATGTTGTATCCCCACAGAGTCCAAGTTTGACTCCTTCCCCTCCGAGTCCAGGTCATTGGCTCATTCCTCAAGCAGAGGTCGACATTGATTCCCTCATTGAGTAATCTCCAGACGGGTAGATTTCGATAGAGAAGAGTTATTTCTCAGCAGATTGTGGCAAACCCTATAAGGACTTAGGATGTTCAAAAAGGACCGTTCAGGGTTGTTTTCCTCGGTGAAGTGAGATTCAATTTCAGGGATCGATTGTTATCTTCCACAATCGCCAGAGGTGTTTCCTTGATAGGATCAACACGTCTCCATCAGAGTTGTACAATGAGTAGCTAAGGATCGATATCCCCAGCAGTGTTGATACACAGGTATTCCTCATCAGACTTGATAGTCCAGCAGGTGTTACCCAGAAGGGTCAGTCTCCGTAAGGCGTATGCAAGATTACCCTCAGCAGATCAGGATTGATATCCCCGATAGAGTGTAGCAGCATCTCCCCGCAGAGTCTGAATGCGAGATCGTGAGCATTGATATGTGTTTCCCCATGCAGAGAAGTTTCTCTCCCCAATCAGATGTATCCCGAAGGAACGTCATCTCCTCAGCTGAGTCGTACACTGAAGTGTGCAGCAACTGATGGTTCAAGACTGAAGTCTCCATCGGAATTGAAATTCCCCGCAGAGTCGTATTCTCCCCTGTAAGCAGGATGATTCCTTCTTCCCCAGCCGAGTTTGCAGATCCCCAGGAGAGTCGAGTCCTTGGAAGCCGTTTGGGCCATGATTGGTTTTCCCCAGTAGAATGTTGAATAGCTGATGCCGTATTTCCCCACCGGAGTCGTTATCTCCAGGAGGGTTTAGCCGTGAAGGTCGTGCAGTTTATTTCCGCGATTGACATCGCTCTCCTCAGCAGGTCCAGGTTGTAACACCCCACTTCCCAAAATCATCTAAATCAATAAACATTCTAAATAAACAAAATTAGAGTTCCAATTCTCCCAAGTGGGATATCACATAAAAACAACGTTTCCTTATAAAAAGGTTTTTCTCCAAATACAGCGGAATGTTAAATAATAAAATTCAATAAAAGTTTGATACGTTCACAGGGAAATAAAATATAAGTTCAACATAAAACAAATAAAGACACCCAAGTCCCGTGCTACGTATCAGAGCATCCTAGACTCGACAATCACACCAATATCCAAGCTAGCTAAGCACCTGGATTATCTGTACTTCCGAAGAAGCACAGACCACAACAACAACAAAGGGGTGAGAAAACATGATCAAAAATATAATGGTAATGTAATACATGTAAATAAGGTAGTACAACACACCAACACACCAAGATTCACCCCTAACAACACCATATGACGAACCTACTGTTCAAATTACAATATAACGTATTATAATGCAAAATGCAACTCAACACCATGCATGCGGTACCGACTCGTTGGTTCATTCAATCGAACCTGGATAGATCACTTACGCTCCTCCTGAGACATGATCTATCCCCCACCATTCTCCACAAAGGAGTACGGATGAATCACATAAGCTCCTCCTGAGACATGATTCATCCCACCAAAACACCATGATATGCACACACCAATGCATAACTAATATATTTAGGCACTCAACGTGCACACGAACCTCCTGATCATATCATCATACATCAATGCATATATGTACAGATATAACATACACCAACACCATATAAATCAACCAGATAGTAAACAAGTTCATATTCTATCACCAAGATACAAACACATCCCACTACTCGGGGATACATGATCCTACTGATCACTACATACATATATATCAACTAATTGTCCAATAGTCATTATTACGGGAAACATGCACTATCACCAAGTACACAAGTTAGTTCCCACACTCATCATTCTTATAGTGCATCAAGGCCAAAGGGATCACACAAGCCCAAGCTCAAGGCCAAAACATCACAAAAATCACATTCTGGTTCTGCTACGTTCGCTGGCATTCGCCAGGCGAACCTGCTGGCGAAGCCCTCATTTCACCATCGTGCACTCGCCAAGCGAACCTTCATTCGCCAGGCGAACCTTCGCTGGCCACACTCGCCAGGCGAAGTTCCTACCCTTTAGGTTTGGGACTTAATTCTGAATTATTCGCTGCCACTCGCCTCAGCTCGCCAGGCGAAGCCCAGCGAATGCTGCGATTTCACCAATTTCTCACAGTTCTGCAGATTGCTATCTAGGCCAAATAACTCTAATCTCCTATCCCAATTCACACCTTAACATCAGTACCAACATTACACGTAATTCAGCCTAAATGATTCCTAATCCCAATCCCAAAATCATCACCTAGACACTTTATTGATACATCAAAATCCCTACAGAATTTCCCTAAAAACCGTAAAATCACCTATATGCCAAATTGGCCAAAAACAACAATTCATCAACGTTTAATATCCAACCATCAACAATCAACAACAATCACCACATATAATACAGAATATCATATATCGATCAATCTCCTACGGGGTTAAGGACTCCCCACTACCCTATACATGTATAAACCATTCCCAATCAGGTTTCTCCCCCCCTTACCTTGTTAATCGGTTGATCGATGAAAGAATCCTCCAAGGTTTGGCCAATTCTGATTTTCCCCCGTTCCTTCGTTCTTCGCTCCCTTTTCCGTTCTTCTCACTTCTCTCCTTTCTATCGTTCTTTTTTCACTTTCTCTAACTTCTCACAATGTATCGTGAAACTACTAACCCCTCACATTCTCTATTTTAATTCTCTAATCCCAATAATAATAATAACTTAATAATAATAATAATAACTTAATAAAATAATAATAATAATAATAATAATATTATTATCTCACCAAAATAATAATGATATTAATAACAATAGTAACTATAATAAATATAATAATAATAATATTCCCACCAATATTAATATTATACACTATATTATTATATTCACCAAAACACCACCAATAATCCTCCCACATTAGGGACACCCACCAAACATCACCAAATACACCCCCACCAAAGGGCACACCAACACATAATATTTAAAATAATAATAAAATGACTAAATAAGTAAAATGGGTGTTACAACTCTCCCCCACTTTAATTATTTTCGTCCTCGGAAATTACCTGATGGAAATAGCTCCGGATACGCTTCTCGCATCCTGCTTTCCAACTCCCAGGTCACACTGCCTCCTGCAGCATCTCCCCACGCTACCTTCACCAAAGGTATTTCCTTCCCTCGGAGCTGTTTCGTCTTACGGTCCTCGATCCTCAACGGCATCGTCTCAATAGTAAGATTCTCCCGAATCTGAACATCATCTCTCTGAATCACATGAGATGGGTCAGAAACATACTTTCGCAATTGCGACACATGAAACACATCATGTAAGTTTGACAACTCAGGCGGCAACACCACCCTATAAGCCACATCACCAATTCTGTGCAAAATCTCATAAGGTCCAATGAACTTAGGATCCAGCTTCTTGGACTTCAATGCACGACCCACACCAGTCATCGAATTAACTCTTAGGAATACGTGATCACCTACACAGAATTCCAACTCTTTCCTCCGATTATCATGATAGCTTTTCTGCCTACTCTGAGACACTTTCAATTTCTCACGAATCATTTGAATTGTCTCAGTAGTCTGCTGTACAATTTCTGGCCCAAGCACCATATTCTCACCAGTTTCATACCAACACAGAGGAGTCCTACACCTCCTCCCATACAAAGCTTCAAACGGTGCCATTTCGATACTAGAATGGTAACTGTTATTGTACGTGAACTCAATCAATGGTAAATGAGTATCCCACGCACCACCCTTTTCTAACACACAAGCTCTCAACAAATCTTCAAGCGACTGAATAGTCCTCTCCGACTGACCATCAGTTTGCGGATGATAAGCTGAACTCAATTTCAACTTAGTTCCCAAAGCTTCCTGCAAGCTCTTCCAAAATTCCGAAGTAAACCGCGGATCTCTATCCGACACAATACTGGACGGAACACCATGCAACTTCACAATTACCCGAATATAAATCTCCGCCAGCTTCGTCAACGAAAAACTAATATTATTTGGCACGAAGTGTGCAGACTTCGTCAATCGATCCACAATCACCCATATAGCATCAAAACCTCTCGCCGTATTCGGCAAACCTGTCACAAAATCCATGGTAACGCAATCCCATTTCCAAACCAGAATCTCTAATGGTTGCATAAATCCAGAAGGTCTCTGGTGTTCCACCTTCGACTTCTGACATGTCAAACAGGCATACACAAATTAAGCTATGTCTCTTTTCATACCAGACCACCAAAATAATTTCTTCAAATCATGATACATTTTCGTAGCTCCCGGATGAATACTCAGGCTACTACGATGTCCTTCGCTCAAAATTGACTTTTTCAATTCTTCATCATCTGGTACACAAATCCTGCCTCTAAATCTCAACACACCTGTACTATCCAATTTAAAGTCACTATCGAAGTCACTCCCTACTCCAGGCATCAAATCTACCAATTTCACATCCAACTTCTGATTTTCTCTAATCATATCCAAGAAGTCATTATTTACCTGTAACATACCCAACATTACACTATCTGCAGTAGTCTCACAAACCATGCTCAAATCTCTAAACTGTTCAATTAACTCAATTTCTTTCACCATCAGAGCTGCCATATGAATTGCTTTCCTACTCAAAGCATCTGCCACTACATTGGCCTTTCCTGGATGATAACTCAAACTGAAGTCATAATCCTTCAAAAATTCCAACCATCTTCTCTGCCTCATATTCAGCTCTTTCTGATCAAACAGGTATCTCAGACTCTTATGATCACTAAACACTTCAAATTTTGAACCATATAAATAGTGTCTCCAAATTTTAAACACAAAAACAACCGCAGCTAATTCAAGATCATGAGTCGGATAATTTCGCTCATGCACTCTCAATTGCCGTGATGCATATGCTACTACTTTACCATTCTGCATCAGAACCCCGCCCAATCCCATCTTAGACGCATCACAGTACACCACAAACGGTTCACTCGGAGTCAATAACACTAACACCGGTGCCGTAGTCAATCTCTTTTTCAACTCTTCAAAACTTTCTTCACAAGCAGCATCCCATACAAAAACTTGGTTCTTTCTCGTCAACTGAGTTAATGGCAACGCCAAATTAGAGAACCCTTCAATAAACCTGCGGTAATAACCGGCTAACCCCAAAAAGCTTCTAATCTCTGTCGCTGTCTTCGGCGGTTCCCACTGCAATACTGCACTTACTTTTGACGGATCCACCGCTATTCCATCTTCAGATATTACATGCCCCAAGAAACTTACTTTCTTCAACCAAAAGTCACACTTTGACAGTTTAGCAAATAATTTATTTTCCTTCAACACTTGCAAGGCAATTCTCAGATGTCCTGCATGCTCTTCATCAGATTTAGAATAAATTAATATATCATCAATAAACACTACAATGAACTGATCCAAGTAAGAATGGAAAATTCTGTTCATATACTCCATAAATACTCCCGGTGCATTAGTCACTCCAAACGGCATTACAGCATATTCGTAATGTCCATATCGAGTCCTAAAGGCAGTCTTCTGAATATCACCTTCTTTTACTCTCATCTGATGATAACCCGATCTTAAGTCGATCTTACTAAATACACGAGCTCCCACCAGCTGGTCCATCAAATCATCAATCCTAGGTAAAGGATACTTATTCTTAATAGTCACTTTATTCAATTGACGGTAATCGATGCACAGACGCATACTACCATCCTTCTTCTTCACCAACAACACTGGAGCTCCCCACGGCGATACACTTGGTCTAATAAACTTTCTATCCAACAATTCTCCAATCTGAGACTTCAACTCAGCCAATTCCACTGCAGACATCCTGTACGGCGCCATAGAAATAGGTCTCGTACCAGGAACAAGATCAATACCAAATTCTACTTCTCGCGTCGGAGGCAATTCCATAATGTCGTCAGGAAACACTTCTGGAAATTCATTCACTACTGCTAATTCCTCCATTGGCACTTTGTTATCCATCGATAAAGTTGCAAATAAAGCAAACACTCTAGTTTCATCTTCCAACAAGGCCCTCAATTCTTTATTAGACAAAGAACTTGCCACAACTTCCTCTTCAGGGGTCAGGAACAACAATTCCTTCCGAAAACAATCGATGTAGACTCGGTTGAACTCTAACCAGTTCATACCCAGAATAACATCCAACTTACCAAGTGGTAGACAAATCAGATCCACTCCAAATTCTTTACCGAAAATAGTCAGCGGACACTTCAGGCATACCAAAGAAGTAGTCACTGAACCTATAGAGGGTGTCTCAATAGTCATTCGTATCTCCAGAGTGGACGGCACCAAACCTATCCTCTCCACACAATCTACAGAAATAAACGAGTGCGTTGCACCCGTATCAATAATAGCAATCAAAGGAATATTATTGATAATACAAGTACCTCTGATCACACGCTCATCACTGGCAGCTTGAGTTCCTGCCAAGGCAAACACTTTTCCACCAGCCGGAGACGTTTGAGGCTTCTTCGGCTTCTCACAATGTGTACTGATATGACCCTTCTCACCACAGTTATAACAGGTCGGCATAGTTGCTCTGCAATCAGCTATCACATGACCTGGTTTCCCACACTTAAAACATTTCTTGTCTTCATTAGGACAATCATTAGCACGGTGTCCCATACCACCGCACCGAAAACATTTCCCTTCAGCAGATGCTCTCCCATCTCTAGGCTTCTTATCAACAACAGCTTTACGTTTTCCCTTATCAGCAGCAACACTATAAGGAGTACCACTAAACCTCTGCTTACCCTTACGGTCATTAACAGCTTTGTAGTGCGCAATCCTTGCTCAGTTATCATTATCATAGATTCTGCTCCTGCCTACCAGCTCAGGATAGCTCCTGATCTTCTGACAAGCAATCCCCAACTTAATCTCTGGACGCAGTCCATTCTCAAACTTTAAGCACTTAGAGGTCATTGCCCCTTCCACATTATAGTGGGGACAATACTGCACCAGCTCCTCAAACTTGGCAGCATACTCTGCTACAGTCATACTACCCTGTTTCAGCTCTAAGAATTCAATTTCCTTAGCGCTTCGGATATCTTCCGGGAAATACTTCTCCAGAAAACCTTTCCGAACCACCTCCCACGTAATGGTAGTTCCAGCAGCTTCCAACCTTTGGCGACTATTGTCCCACCAGGCTTCAGCTTCACCCTCCAGCATGTGAGTACCAAACCTCACCTTTTGTTCATCGCTACATTCCATAGTCCTGAAGATCTTTTCAATTGCCTTCAGCCACTTCTGAGCAACTTCAGGGTCCAGAATTCCTCCTTCAAATGTTGGCGGCTTGTTGCTCCGAAACTGCGCCAAACTCCTGAATTGGGCATCTGCAGTTTGATTCTGATTAGCAACAGCCTGCGCCATTGCTTGCATAGCAGCAGCCAATGCAGCATCGTTCCTTCTTGCCATACTTCTCAAAATAACAACACCAGGTTAAAAGATATCCAACTACATCATAAAGGACAGACTCAACTCGACTCAACAACACTGGCCGGACGGACCGACCTGCTCTGATACCAATTGTAACACCCCACTTCCCAAAATCATCTAAATCAATAAACATTCTAAATAAATAAAATCAGAGTTCCAATTCTCCCAAGTGGGATATCACATAAAAACAACGTTTCGTTATAAAAAGGTTTTTCTCCAAATACAGCGGAATGTTAAATAATAAAATTCAATAAAAGTTTGATACGTTCACATGGAAATAAAATATAAGTTCAACATAAAACAAATAAAGACGCCCAAGTCCCGTGCTACGTATCAGAGCATCCTAGACTCGACAATCACACCAATATCCAAGCTAGCTAAGCACCTGGATTATCTGTACTTCCGAAGAAGCACAGACCACAACAACAACAAAGGGGTGAGAAAACATGATCAAAAATATAATGGTAATGTAATACATGTAAATAAGGTAGTACAACACACCAACACACCAAGATTCACCCCTAACAACACCATATGACGAACCTACTGTTCAAATTACAATATAACGTATTATAATGCAAAATGCAACTTAACACCATGCATGCGGTACCGACTCGTTGGTTCATTCAATCGAACCTGGATAGATCACTTACGCTCCTCCTGAGACATGATCTATCCCCCACCATTCTCCACAAAGGAGTACGGATGAATCACTTACGCTCCTCCTGAGACATGATTCATCCCACCAAAACACCATGATATGCACACACCAATGCATAACTAATATATTTAGGCACTCAACGTGCACACGATCCTCCTGATCATATCATCATACATCAATGCATATATGTACAAATATAACATACAACAACACCATATAAATCAACCAGATAGTAAACAAGTTCATATTCTATCACCAAGATACAAACACATCCCACTACTCGGGGATACACGATCCTACTGATCACTACACACATATATATCAACTAATTGTCCACTAGTCATTATTACGGGAAACATGCACTATCACCAAGTACACAAGTTAGTTCCCACACTCATCATTCTTACAGTGCATCAAGGCCAAAGGGATCACACAAGCCCAAGCTCAAGGCCAAAACATCACAAAAATCACATTCTGGTTCTGCTACGTTCGCTGGCATTCGCCAGGCGAACCTGCTGGCGAAGCCCTCATTTCACCATCGTGCACTCGCCAGGCGAACCTTCATTCGCCAGGCGAACCTTCGCTGGCCACACTCGCCAGGCGAAGTTCCTACCCTTTAGGTCTGGGATTTAATTCTGAATTATTCGCTGCCACTCGCCTCAGCTCGCCAGGCGAAGCTTCGCCAACACTTGCCAGGCGAAGCCCAGCGAATGCTGCGATTTCACCAATTTCTCACAGTTCTGCAGATTGCTATCTAGGCCAAATAACTCTAATCTCCTATCCCAATTCACACCTTAACATCAGTACCAACATTACACGTAATTCAGCCTTAATGATTCCTAATCCCAATCCCAAAATCATCACCTAGACACTTTATTGATACATCAAAATCCCTACAGAATTTCCCTAAAAACCGTAAAATCACCTATATGCCAAATTGGCCAAAAACAACAATTCATCAATGTTTAATATCCAACCATCAACAATCAACAACAATCACCATATATAATACAGAAAATCATATATCGATCAATCTCCTACGGGGTTAAGGACTCCCCACTACCCTATACATGTATAAACCATTCCCAATCAGGTTTCTCCCCCCTTACCTTGTTAATCGGTTGATCGATGAAAGAATCCTCCAAGGTTTGGCCAATTCTGATTTCCCCCGTTCCTTCGTTCTTCGCTCCCTTTTCCGTTCTTCTCACTTCTCTCCTTTCTATCGTTCTTTTTCCACTTTCTCTAACTTCTCACAATGTATCGTGAAACTACTAACCCCTCACATTCTCTATTTTAATTCTCTAATCCCAATAATAATAATAACTTAATAATAATAATAATAACTTAATAAAAAAATAATAATAATAATAATAATATTATTATCTCACAAAAATAATAATGATATTAATAACAATAGTAACTATAATAAATATAATAATAATAATAATATTCCCACCAATATTAATATTATACACTATATTATTATATTCACCAAAACACAACCAATAATCCTCCCACATTAGGGACACCCACCAAACATCACCAAATAGACCCCTACCAAAGGGCACACCAACACATAATATTTAAAATAATAATAAAATGACTAAATAAGTAAAATGGGTGTTACACAGGTTCTCGTAGAGTTTCGTTCCCCTGCAGCAGTCGACTGAAGTTCGTTTCCCCAGGCGGAGTCCAACTGAGATTGGTGTGACTTCTTCTCCTCGGCAGGATGATTCCTCCTCTCCACCATAGTGGTCCTTTCTCCTTGACAGGAGGCTTTTCCCTTCAGCATTTATTTTGCTGATGGGGCCATAGCATTTTGCATGATTGCATAGCATTTACCCTGAAAACGCGTAGCATTTCCACCGTGTGGAGCATTACGTCATTATCAAAGCATATGCATACGAAACATGAGCCAGGTCGCCACCGTTCTTGTTTTGCAGATGTTCCTCCGCAGAATGGTTTGATCGAGATGATTCTTAAAATCCCCAATGAAGCCGCCAGAGTTGGTTGCTCAAGTTGATGCTTGAAATCCCCGGCAGAGTGTTTGTTCAGGATGATTCCTGAAACCTCCAGCAGGGCCATTAGTTCAGGATGATTCCTGAAATCTCCAGCGGAGTTGTTGTTCAAGATGATTCTTGATTTCCTCAGCATAGATGATTCATCCAGAATGATTTCTGAATCCCCCGAAGCAGAGTTACTTGATAGTTCTCCAGAATCCCCAGCGGAGATGCGACATCCCTAGCAGGTTCTGAACAGCGAAGTTGAAACTTCCCTTGAAGACTTGATGATTGAAGTCCGACCATGTTAATGAAGCAGTTCTCTCAGCTGATGCGGAGTGCCTGATGGCAAGAGATTGCATATCCTTATTTGGTTCATGATTGACCAAGAATTCTATCCTCGACTTACTGATGAAGTCCGGCTGACGCCCGAAAGTTCCTTGAATGCCCGATGGCATGATCAACGTGATTAATGATCTGATGAGTCCCGAGGAATTCTTCTGCAATGACGCAGAATGCCTGACAGCATGACTGACCATGTATTACCGGTTACCGTGTGACCAATTCCCCCAGTAGAGTTGATGTGCAACCGCCATGCTCAGTTTTGAAGATGTTCCTACCGATCAGAGTATCGTTTACCTGTGAGGTTGGCCAATCGCTCATTACCGTGTAACCAGTGATCCCTCGATGATTTGAGGATGCAATGATATCAGATAAATCAGAGAATCATCCTGACGGAGGTTCAGATCAATATTTCTCCAGCTAGTTGCCGTGCAGCTATTTCAGTTTCCGAAGATTTCCGGGTTCTTTGGTATTCAACCGTCTTCTACCTTTGAATGTTTGAAAGCCGTTCGCTTCTCAACCCTTCAGGTACAAGCCGTTTGAATAGGGGCAGTTGTTGCACCCCAAAATTTGACCAACTACTTATCGCAATTTGGCTCATGTGTCGACTCATTTCATTTTGCATTTGCATACCACGTACATTGCATTTTTTTCAGTCAGATTGACTTTATCGGGATTACAGCCCTCTGATCGCGCTTCAGGCATTTCAGGCCAATACGAGGACGTATTTTGAGAATTGGTGCTCGTCCCGGTGTTTTCAGCTCTCGCTGTTGTTTTTGAGGACATCTCGGTGTCCGGGATTTTTACCGTTTATTTCGATATAGTCGCTAATCGATTTAATCGGCTTCCTCGTTTTTTAGGGTTTTTCCCTTATTTTCTAGAATTTTTATGGATTTAATTGATTTTTCTAGGTGTTAGATAGTTTTTTTAATAGATATTAATTGTCTTTAAATAGATTTTAGTTTTAATTTCTCTTTAGAATAATTCTTTTTTAGAGTTTAAGTAGTTTTTAAAATGATTTTTAATAGGGTATTTCTTTTAATAGGTTTTTAAAATAGAAATTAATAGAGTTTTCATTAGTCTACAGATTAATAGAGTTTTATAGGTTAATCCTCCTTTTTAGATTTAATTAGATTAATTAGATCTTAATCTCCTTTTTTAGAGTTAATTAGGGTCAGAATATTCTTAATTGCAATTTAGGTTTTAATTACAGTTTTTTAATTTTCGTTAGTGTTAATTGAGTCTTCATTTAGTTAATTGAGTTTAATTATTCATTAATCATGTTAATTAATCAGAGTTCATTAAGTTCGGTGGGCCATGTGTCAGCTTTGGAGGCCCACAACCCCCAGTCCATGTGTCAGTCTATAAAGGAGCCACGCGTGCATTCTCAGACTCTCTCTCTTCACGCCACGTTTCACTCACAGAACTCGCCACCTCATTCTCTCCATCCATTCTCTCTCAGCCACACGTGGCTTTCATTCTCTCCACCCTTCTGCATGCTGGCCACGTCTCCTCTTCCCCTCTGCATGCCGCCACCTTGCTCACCCTTTCCCTGCATGCACGCCACGTAACCCCATGAGGTGGCGTTCCATCAGGCCTCGCATGCAAACACGCTGGGAGCACCGCCGGAGAAATCACCGCGGTGGTTTTCACGGCCAGAAGGTCGCCAGAATCCACAACCGTCACCGGAGAACTAAATCTTCATCCAACTCCTCGCCGGAAACTGCATCAAGAATCTCCCAGATCCACCGTGTTCATCAATTCCTCATCTTCCCTGCCCAGATTTCCAAGAATACCACAATGTTCTTCACCAGATTTCCAGATTGATTCAATGATCTTCGAAGAGCTTCATCGTCTTCGTGAAGACTCTCAAGAAGATTTTCCAGAACCTTCAAACGACTCTACCGAGATTCATTAACGTTTCCCCAGATTCGTTAGCTCTTCGCACTCAGGTGACATTCAACCAGCGCCATAAACCTTCATCTATCTTCCATGTGACAATCACTTTCGTTCATCCGGTCATCAAGATCCATAGATCTCTAACCACCTTCAATGTGAAATCAATAAAAAGTTCCTTCAAGAACCGTCAGTGAATCTTCAAGACCTTCACGTTCATCCATCGGTTCTTGCATGAGGCTCATCGTCTTCGTTCACCAACATTTTTCAGAAACGTTCAAGAACACTCATCACCATCCCCATATTCACTCACGAACCTTCAGATCTTCAAACGCGCGTCTAAGCTTCCAGAAACCTTCAGCATGCATCAAGATCCTTCGAAGATCCTCTAACAACCTCCAGGATCTCACGAGCACTCATCCGATCAAGAACTCCATAGTCTTCAAGGGATGCCTTTGAGTGTTCATCAATCCATCAACTGAAACGCGAGCCGGACCTCGCTAGCAACATGCAACCACGAGTTTCAACCTTTCTTCTCCCGGCGAGTTTCGACGGACATAGTTGCAGGTATGGTGTTTTGTTCGAGATCTGTAGAGACATATTTGCGACGGAGAAGGGTTGTTTGGTTTGCGAGTATGAAGCAAGGAAGGAAGAGTTGAGAGAAGGAGAGAAGCGAGCGGAGGCTGAAACGACGGCGGCGAGGAGAAGTGTCCTAGGGTTTCTTGTTTTTGGCAGAGGAAGAAGAAAGGGCTCAAGGGTTTGAGTTAGTGGGCCTTTGGCCCATCGGTTCGCTGACCTCACACCTTCGTTTTTTCCTTTTCCCCCCATTGGTGTGAGTAATTCTGTTGGGCTGGGCCCATTGGTTTCCAATCCGTATACCCCTCGTTCCCACATTCACCCTCCGTTTTTTTGTTGTTTGGTCTGATTGGGCTGGGCCCTGTACGTCCTACTGATCACACCCTCCGTTTTGGCCATAAACCCCCCTGCCCTTTTTATTTTCTTTTCTGAATTTGCTTAGTGGGCTGGGCCCCAATTCTGCTTTATCTTCTGCTGGCTGTATACCCCTGGCTGAACTGGTGCACCCCCTTTGTTTTTTTTTTCATTATTTTCTTTTATATTCATTTGCTTAGATTTTTTTAAAGAAAAAGAATATGTAATATAAATATAGTGGAATGAAAAATATAAAAAATAATAGTATTTTAATATTTTCTTTTTTAGGATATATTTTCTTTTAGAAGTTTCTTTTACGCCTTTTTAGAGATAGAATTAAAGGTCCACTTGTTAGGGGACTATTTTTCATTAGATTCTCCATGATAGATGGGTATGATTTTTTAGGAGTTTATTTTCCTGTACTCTATCATTGTAACCTTCCGAATATTAATAAAATGAGATTTGTGTTGTGGTCCCCGTTTTACCTGTAGTAGGTCGAACTACGTCCTGCTCTGATTTCTCTGACGAGAATACGTAGGCACAATACTGATGTATTGGCGAGCAAAATTCCCCCGTAGGCACAATACTGACGTATTGGTGAGCCACCTTTCCCCGTTTTAGCTGTAAGTCGAACTACAGCTGCTATGATTTTCTCTGATGAGAATATGTAGGCATAGGATGCGACATCCTAGCGAGCACACTAACAACTAACCTTCTGTTCTCTCGCTGCTGTGCGAACGAGACTTCCCCGCTGACGACTAATGTTATCCTTTTCTCTTGCCCGAGTGCATTTGAGACCAGACCGTAGTTCTAGTTCCCGTAGGCCCATACCTTTAAACCCGACATACTACGTTCGTTCTACCACAAACAGGTACGCCTAAGTCTCCAATGGTTGAGCAGCGTCCACCTAACTGCTAGAATGCGTACGCTAGTATCGTCAACTTAATCTCTCACCCCTGTGTGATCGAGAATACCCTGTCTAGCCGTAGTTAGCCTGAACTACGTCATGCTCTGATTTCTCTGACGAGAATACGTAGGCCCAAGACGCGACGTCTTGCCGAGCAAACTAACCCGTAGTAGTTCGAACTACGTTGACTCTGATTTCTCATTCTCTGATGAGAATACGTAGGCATAGAGTGCGACGCTCTATCGAGTCAATTTCTTTCCGTTTAGATCTAGCATCCGTAGATAGATTGTTTTTTCACCCGTAGACAAACCAAGCAAGCGTGGATCCCGTCGGGTACGACGGACGTGAGGGGTGCTAATACCTTCCCCTTGCGTAACCGACTCCCGAACCCAGACAATGGTTGCGACGACCTTGTCTTACCCTTTTTTCGTCAGGTTTTTCCGATCGTTTCCTTTCCCGCTCCGAGGGATAAATAACGAAAGGTGGCGACTCTTCTGTTCTGCCGGCACCTTATTTTCGCGAAAGCGATAATGAGATGCATCTATTATGGACTACAACACAACCGTATCAACTACGCAACAAGGCATTAAGCCTACAACCAAATTGTCCATAACCAAAACATCGCAACTTCCTACGCATCATACAACTACAATTTTCATATCAATCAAGTAAGAGCATAATAACAACCTTTTCTCAACAAATGGGAAATTTGCGCGTGTCGGCGCCGATTCCCAATATTATTACCTATAACTAATGACATAGAACACTAATTCAGGCACAGACAAACATTAACCCTTAATATTTCTCAACCTATGGGAACATTAACCCTTAATATTTATCGACCTACGGGAACATTAACCCTTAATATTTATCAACCTACGGGAACATTAACCCTTAATATTTATCGACCTACGGGAACATTAACCCTTAATATTTATCGACCTATGGGAACATTAACCCTTAATATTTATCGACCTACGGGAACATTACCCCTATGATTCAATTCCCTACATGAAATCGATCATACCCATAGTTATAGAATTGAACCCCACCCTTACCTTTGGATTGAGGACAACTCTAAACTTCCGATCTGCTCTCCGGTGACTCTTCTGCAACTACCTTGAGTTCTTTCCGGCGGATAATTCTTCTGTTCCTAACTCCTCCATAGTCACGTTCCTTTTTCCTTCTCTTCAACCTTTTGCTCAAATTTTGGTCTTCTGAGCAGTTTATCGTGCGTTTGTTCTCTTTCCCCACAACCTCTCTAATAACTCCCTAATTCACATTATTCCATTCCACTAATAATAATAATAGTAGTAGTAATAATAATAATAATAACAATAATAATAATAATAATAATAATAATAATAATATAATATTACTACTAGTTATTAAATTATCCTTATTATTAGTCATATTATATTATCAAACTCTATATTTATTAAAGGGTTTCCTATACTTTAAGGACATCCACCCATGCTCTCAGCCCCACTCCCACATAAAGGCGCATCAACAATTCATAAATAATTAATTTAAAAAGAGCAGGCGTTACATCTTCCATCACCTTCTTATCGGCTATAGCAATCAAACTCAATAAAGAACTGATATCTGGAGCCGGAAACCTGTAGGCCACTGCCCTCTTCAAGGGTTCCATTTCGGAAATAAGGAACGAGATCACTAGAATCATGGAAGCAATATGCACCTGCAACATAAATACATGTTAATGAAAATGCAGATGAAAATGCACATGTAAATGCAAACAGGGGATCAAGATTGTTGTGTTGTAGATCAAGAAGAACCAGCGTTTCGCTTTAGCAAGAACATAGCACTACTCTGATAATAGGAACCTTTAATATCAAGAACACAGGTTCACACTGCAAAGAAAACCGGGTAATCTGAAAGTCAAGGTTTCTTGCATAACCCAATCCCTCTCATAGGTATGGACCTATCCACTGGTAAAGTTCGGCATCCTACGTTCATCAGTGTCACAGACTTTCAAGAAACGATGATACGTTCACCATTTCTGGTTTGGCATCATAATTCCCCGAAGAGGCCTCACTTAGCTGAATCACAAATGATCGGTCCCCAGAGTCGACAACTCTCAAATCCAAAATCCCGACAAATCCTAAGGATCGAAAGGGAAGTCACCAAAGAGAATCTCGTCTGAGCGCAGATTTCATGGGGAACTGTGTCTGCTAAGCAAATAGCCCCCCACTAGTCTCCACTACTAATGCTAGGTTTTTACTCAATTCTGGGTCTGGCTTATCACTCAATGGAACATTCCCTCCCCACAGCACAACAATATTGATACAATGCGGAAAGTAAAACGCAAAAGTAAATAAAGCACATATATACAACACCTGAAGATAAACAAGCAACCGCTAGGATTGACTCAGATAGGGGATGCTCTATTCCCCAGCAGAGTCGCCAGCTGTCGCTACTACGAAAAACACCCGGCCGAAAACAGAAGAGTCGCCACCTTTCGTTATTTATCCCAAAGAGAGGGAAAGGAAACGATCGGAAAAACCTAACGAAAAAGGAAAAGACGAGGTCATCGCAACCAAGTCCTGGATTCGGGAGTCGGTTACGCAAGGGGAAGGTATTAGCACCCCTCACGTTCGTCGTACTCAACGGGATCCACGCTTGTTATCTATCTAAGGGTGTGTTTAACTATCTAGCTACAGGCTTACATGACAAAAAGAAAAGAAAAGAGACTCGGCAGAGCATCACCGCTCTGTCCCTACGTATTCCCTCGTGCAATGGGAAAGTCAGAGTCAATGTAGTTCGGCTAACTACGGGTGAAAAGGGGGGAAAGGTTTCTCGCCAAGACATCGCCGTCTTGTGCCTACGTATTCTCATTTAGTATGAGAAATCAGAGCAAACGTAGTTCGGGCTGACACGACCACCGGTTGGTTCAAGTGTTTTAATTGAGTAGGGTTAAACCTTCGTTCCAGCAGTTAGGGACGATGCCTGTTTACAGTAGAACCAAAGCTTAACACACTCTTTCTAAAAATGGTTTTCCATTATTACAATCCCGAAGGATGAAAAAGGTTTGAACTTTGTTTTTTGAAGTCTTTTGAGGAGAAGTGTTTTGGATTGTTTGTAATTCATGTTGCACTAAAGACTATGACCTAGGAGCGAATGTGTCGCATATCACCCAAAGGGTGTACAGTAAACACTCTAAGCCATTGAGAGGAAGCCCCTCAATCACCATTTCCCAAGTAGCTTAAGGCTCGTAGCGTACAACATTCATTGACCTTTATTAAATGTTTTGAAATTGTTTGAAGGTGAGAAGAAGAAGACGCACGGAAGGTCTAAGGGAAACTCGACCCTAACATTGTCATGCAAAGTGGTCCTAAAGTTAGGATTGAAAGAGGAAACATCTACCCTAATGTTAACATGCATGGCTTCCAACCTAAAGTCTATCATAACCTCAAAAGATATTAGAAATCCTATGGGGAGCATGGCAAAGAAAGACAAAGGAAGAAGAAAGATCAAACACAAATGAAAGTGAAAATAGGGATGCAAACATGGAATGCAACACACAAGCAAAGGGAGGAACAAAGTGTGGGGTAAACACCACCACAAGCACATCTCAACCTTTATTAATTCAAGAAATAAAGATGCAAGCACAAGAGGAAATGCAAATGCATGAATGTAAGCAAACAAGAATATGCAAGAACATCATCACTATGAGCAACAACACATAAGTGTGCATCCAAGTGGAAAACAAACACAAATCGAAGAAGTCTCGATTAAACAACCAAAACAGCGACATACATCCCAAAACATTTCCCTTCTAATGCATCATATTAAACTACGATGATTCGATGTGAAACGGCACCCAAACAAGCAAGAAAATCAGCAAAATAGACCCACTGGCACAGTGTTAATCGGTAAACGCCAGAGGTTAACCGATTAACCACTTAAAAATGCTTGAAAATCTGGAAATTTGTACATGTTAATCGGTTAACACCATGCGTTAACCGATTAACACTGTGAAAACTTTGAAAAATTTGAATATTTGAAATGGTTAATCGGTTAACCATATGTGTTAACCAATTAACACTGTGCCAACAGCAGAAAAACAGCAACATAGCAGCATGTTCAGCAAATAAGCACTTATCCGATCAACCATATGATCGGATAATCACTTAATCACGAAATTAAACCAGCAAATCATGATTCAAACAGCATGTAAACAGATTAACACAACCAAATCATGAACCACACGGATCAAATTAACGAAAATCCAATCAAAGATGAAGATCCACATGATTATGCAAATAAGCTAAAAACATATTCGGATCAAGAACTTCCAACCTTTGAAGCAGAGATTTGCTTCGGTTAGTGTTGATTCAACTGTAATTGAACAGATCCAATTCTAGAAGTCCGGAATACTTCAAGATTCACACCAATTATTGTAGTAGCAATGAAGATCCTTCAAGATCAATCTAAAATAAGCCAAATAATCACTTCCAAGTTCAGATCCAATTTTGCACGAAAATTGGATGGAGAAATTGATTCGATGGAGATAATGGATGAAGGTTTAGCTCTTAGAAATCAAGGATTCCAATGAAGAATCAATGATTTCAATGAGAAGAGCTTTGGTGAGGGTTTTGGAGATTGGAAAATTGAGAGAGAATGAGATCAATTCTGAAAATGAGAGTGAATTATGAGTGATTAGCCCCTTTGGCTTGAAGTTGATCACTTAAATATCATTTAGGCTTGGATCCAAATGTAAGGTTTGGAATATGGTTTGTGAAATTTGGTTTGGAATGAGGGATGGGCATTTGGAGGGAAAATGAAATTAACCAAATTTCAAATAGGTTCTAGATCCTTCCCAAAGTGAAAATCATACTTGCACATGACCAAAATTGGACCCCAAAGTGGTTTGCATTGAAAATTCACGTGCAGAGGCAAAATCTGCACTGGTTAATCGATTAACCATATAGGTTAATCAGTTAACACCTTCAAAACATCAGATTTGACCTGATTTTGACTTGGTTAATCGATTAACCATATGTGTTAATAGATTAACACCTCCAAAAATTGAATTTTGGCGCCTTTTGGAGAGAAATCTGTCCTTTTATCCGTTTCCAACTGTTTTGAGCTCTGCTCAACTTCTGAAACTTGCTTTTGAATATCATAACCATGAAAATGCTTGCGATAGCTTGAATGCTGCTTTCTGAGCTGAAAATACCCTGCAAAATAAAATAAAATCGGTCGCCCGACCATTGGGCAAAATAAATTCCAGCGACTCTGATGCTTGTTGTTCAGGTTCATGCACTGAGATGAAAACTGAGCCACGGGAAAACCTTGATCCCCTGTCTCAATAACGAATGCTATGAAAATGCAGAAATGCGAAAATGCAAAGAAACAAAAGTCAGACGCTGCAAAAACGAAAAGGCAAATTTTGGGGTGCTAGACATTTGATTAATTGAATTCAAACATGCTTGCTCCATACTTTCCACAGTTGTTCTTGCTTTAAACTTGCATGTTGTCTTTGCTTTACTTGCTTGATGCCTGGCTTTTCACACTTGTTTTTGTGCTGAAACATGTGCTGTCATATGCTCTCTTGCTTGTGTGCTGGATTTTATTACTGTCTTGTGCAGGAGGCGCTATTGTAGTTGTTGTTTTTACCTTGTTTTCTTGCTTTTTGCCTTGTCTTTGAATGTTCCCTTAGGACTCTTATTCCAATTTAATTTCCTATTGAATTTGGAGTAAGACAGACATTAGGATTTTAATCGAAGCATGATAACAAGTAGGTTAGTCCCTTTTAACCTCAACCTTAGGTCCATCTTTTGCATGCTAACATTAAGATAGAATCTCCTTTTGCATCCCAACTTAAGGAGCACTTTGCATGACAACGTTAGGGCCGAGTTTCCCTTAGACCTTCTGTGCGTCTCTTTTCTCATCTCAAAACACATTCTAAATAACTTAATAAATACGATGAACATTGTATGCTATGAGCCTTAAGTATGTGGGAAATGATGAGTGGGGGGTTTCTCCTCACTTGTCTAGTGTGTTTAGTGTATGCCCTTTGGGCGATATGCGACGCATTCGCTCCTATGTCATAGTCTTTAGTGCAACGTAAATCACAAAGAAAACTAACTCACTTCACTAAAACTCACAAAAAAAAATTCAAACATTTTATCCTTCGGGATTCGTGTTTCAAACTTCATTTCCAGAAAAGGGTACATTACTTTTCCGTTCTACCACAAATAGGCATCGACGCTAACTACTGGAATGGGAACTTAACGTCGCCCTTAAAAAACACTTAACCAACATGTGGTTTCGTTTACCTGACTACGTTTTCTCTAATTTCTCATACCAGATGAGGACACGTAGGCACAATATGGCAATGTCTTGGCGAGCAACCTTTCCCCCACCACCCGTAGTTTTCCGAACTATGTTGACTCTGACTTTTCCATTGTACGAGGGAATATGTAGGCATAGGGCGGCGATGTCCTATCGAGTCTCTTTCTTTTTCTTTTGTTTTCGTTTTTGTTTAGCAGTAGCTTATAGATAAACACACCTTTTGATTAGAAAATAAGCATGGATCCCGTTGAGTACAACGGACATGAGGGGTGTTAATACCTTCCCCTTGTGTAACCGACCCCCGAACCCAAGATTTGGTTGCGATGACCTTGTCTTTTCCTATTCTTCAGGTTTTCTTTGATCGTTTCCTTTACCTCTCTTTGGGATAAATAACGTTTGGTGGCGACTCTTCTATTTTTCCGCCGGGTGTTTTTTGTAGTTGCGACACCATGTTGAAAGATTGCATTGAATTCGCCAAGGGCTTCCAAGAATGTTAGGCCCATGCTGGCATACAACATGTCCCAGCAAGTGAGTTACACTCTATAGTCAAACCATGGCCTTTTATAGGGTGGGCTTTAGACTTTATTGGAGAGATTCGACCAGCATCCTCCAAAAATCAGAAGTACATCCTGGTAGGGATTGACTACTTTACAAAGTGGATCGAAGCGGTACCTCTACCAAAGGTGGATCAAGAGGACGTTATCGAGTCCATTCAAATGTATTTCATTTATAAGTTTGAAATACCAGAAATAATTACGACAGATCAAGGGTCAGTGTTTACTGATCGAAAGATGCAGGAGTTTTCAAAGAAGATGGGATTTAAACTCCTAACCTTGACACCTTATTATGCTCAGACTAATGGTCAGGTTGAGGCAGCAAATAAAGTGGTAATTAGGTTGATAAAAAAACATGTGGGAAAGAAGCCTAAAAATTGGCATAAGACATTAGACCAGATCCTTTGGGCATGTCGAACCTCTCCCAAAGAAGTCACCAATAACACTCCATTTCAACTGACTTTTGGCCATGATGCAGTGTTACCTGTTGAGATCTACCTTCAGTCAATTAGGATTCAGAGATATCATGAAATCCCTCGTGAGACTTATTAGAGTATGATGTTAGACGAGTTGGTGAATTTAGATGAGGAAAGACTTAAAACTCTGGAACTTTTGAAAAGGCAAAAGAATAGGGTAGAAAGATCCTACAATAAAATGGTTAAGGTCGAGACTTTTTTGCCTGGAGACTTAGTTCGGAGGGTAATTTTTCCTATGGATCGAAAGGTCAAAGCCTTGGGCAAATGGTCCCCAAAGTGGGAATGCAAGTGTTCTTCAATGGAGCTTATGAAGTCGAGGAATTAAACGAAGATAAGAGAATTTTGAAAGTAAATGGCAAGTATTTGAAAAAATACAAACCAGCGCTTCAATATATTAAAATCACTACAGAATAATTCAATACATAAAGAAAAGCCAAAAATGGTATTTATAAAATGGAAAAATGGCTCAAGACATTACATAATCCAGTCTAAAGACTATGGCATATGATGGCCAAAAAGGAAAATATTACAACAATGATAACAAGCTAAAAGGGGAGATTTTCTTTCATTTTGAAATATCTTGACTTCTGGAGTTCAAGGCGCCTTTCGCACAAGGTCTTATTTCCAGAGACTTGGTCGATCATGGTGCCAAGTTCTAGGATAATGGTAGCAGATTCAGGGTAAATAGCTTGAACGTCCACTTGTTGAAGGAGACTCTTCAGAGAAAGATGAGTGACATGGTCCATTTGTAAGATAGAGAAAAGACCACCCTTAAAGATTTTTTCTTTGATCTTTTGGAGGATGTTGACCGGTGAAATAGCAAGTGTACTATTTTTACCGATGTAGTAATAAGAGGAAATTCCCCGAATGTCGATCTCAAGGACTGCTTGACGATATAGAATTCTAGTTTTATGTTAGTTAAACAAAAGCCTTGGGGTTTCAAAGGTTTTAATTTGTAAAAATAAAATACAAAAAAGTAAAATAAATGTTTTGAACAGAAGGAAAAGCAATGCTAGGGTATGGTGTATGAACTTCCTTGTAATAACACTAATCCTAAGTCGCGAAATCACCGCTCAATTCCATCATTACCGATTTTAAAGATTAGTTGACTCTAATTCCTTAGTAGAAAACCCTTTGGTATTTTCCCTATACCCCAATTCCTTGGCAGTATAGGAACAACACCAAGCAATTTGTTTGATCTAAAACATTATGGTTTCTATAGGGTATCCTCATTCCTAGGCAATATCTACTATAGTATTATCGTATAAACACGTTAACGATCATTTTTCCAAACCTAAGGTTAATCGTAAATCAAATCCTTATTTGTAAAATAAGGAAAGCCATAAGGAAATTATACAATAACAACAATGATTAGAAAGCAGTGAAATCCATTATTCAAACGAAACAAGGTTATTATAGAGTCAATTCAGGGACACCCCCCTAGCATTGGGGGGAGGGGTTTAGCCACTCATAATAATACAGATAAAATCAAAAATAAGATTAAACATTACAAGATAATTGGTTGCCTTGATCTTCAATCGCTTTCGCTCATGAGGACCTTCAGGTTCCCAAATCCTTGATCGCTCCAATCTTTCTCGTCAAATTATCTTCTGTCCAAAAAAAAAGTCCTTTTCCTTTTCACGATGCATCCAATATATCCCAATTCAAATTACACTGCGAGATGCCTAAAATGCCCTCCGAGATTGCACACCAAAACTTAATAAAACTAATTCTGCAGGTTCAAACAAAAATCTGGAAATATTTGCTCCGAATCTGACTTCAACTCCAACACGAAAGTCGTAGCTCTCTCACTTAGCTTTCCGAAGATTATTATAATGCCTCAAACGGATTTCCGGAACTCTAGTTATGATCGTTTCCGTGCAGACTGCTAAAGATTTTACTTTCAGTAGCCCTGACACGGGCAGTGTCACATGACACGGGCACCCGTATCAGGCTGCTGGTTCTACATTAAAAATCTCCCGAAATTTGCCATTTTCCCCAATTTTCGCTCTGCTTCTCCTTTATTGTTTACCTGAACCTAGAAACAATGAAAACACTAAACCAACGCGTAAAATGCAATAAAAACATATAAAATACGACAAGATAAAACAAATGATTTACAAAAACAAATGGTAAAATAACGTGTAAAAACCACCGATCAAACTCCCCCAAACTTAAACCATTGCTTGACCTCAAGCAAAAAG
The DNA here is from genome assembly GCA_963859935.3 of Lathyrus sativus. NCBI lineage: Eukaryota > Viridiplantae > Streptophyta > Magnoliopsida > Fabales > Fabaceae > Lathyrus > Lathyrus sativus. The sequence goes on along the minus strand of OZ012736.1, from coordinate 215,599,339 downwards.
CTTGGATAAAAAATTTCAAATCAAACAGCACATCCAGTGAAGGGCTCAGGATGCAAGGCGTTCCAATACTCATACGTGAGTCTTAGTTCTGATCGGCTCAAACCAGCTCTGTAACACCCCCTTTCTATACCCCCAAATTAATCAAATAAATCATTTAGGCACTTAGAAAATTTATTTCATCAGAGTTTAATTAAAACATGGTATATAAGAGGCGCATCACATTATCATGAGATTAAACACATACGATACCTGCTCTTTATAGATATGCAACAATGGGTAACCCACATCTCAATATTTAGAATAAAGCGGAAACATCCAAATATTGAATTGATCTCATTCATAAAAGTATACACAACCATCAGTTAATTCATGCTTTACAACATATCCACAGCAGATACATACACATATGTATCACAAAAGAATCAAAACAAATGTAACTCCAAAAGAGTCAAAGGCTTCCTAACTACCCAGATGTTACATATCAGAGCCATTGACCAAAAAGAATGAAGACATCGCTTCACAAAAAGAACCTCCAGCTTCCTACTCTGCAATGCCTCATAGAGCATTATAAAACAGCAGAAGGGTGAGAAACAACCTCATAACAGTTAATGCATAAAATTGTATATATACATAACTCCATAATTATACAAGTTATACTCAAATTATGTTCTCACCACATTAAGCATATACAAATAATCATGTCTCTACACATACACATGAACATTCACTACATTTCCTCCAAACAAATCACATATAACATACACAGTTATATTCACACAACCAATGCATCATACACAGATGACTCATGCAACTCATAGAGACCGACACACGACCCTATGCAGATGCAAATGCGGTACCGACTCATTCAACAAATTCCCTAAGGAATCGAGTATTCAGCAGACCCTCCACGGGATCAAGTACTCAGCAGATTCACCACGGAATCAAATATTCATCAGATTCTCCACGGAATCGAATATTCAGCAGATCCTCCACGGGATCAAGTACTCAGCAGATTCTCCACGGAATCAAATACTCTAACCAATCCTCCACGGGATTACATGTTATGACCGATTCTCCGAGGAATCACACAATGCAACCGATTCTCCAAGGAATCAAATATAACCATCGTATCATACGAGGTTCTGCAAATCCTCCACGGGATCAATCACAAAAATGCACACTATGTTCACAAACATACTTATTGCATTTATCACATACATCACATATATTCATTATGCATTCACATTATACACCATTCCACACATGGTTTACACACATATCAGCCTATCAATGCGTTTCTATTCAATTCGAGCAAATACACAAGATTATCAAATATTCAAGATTTATCGTTTACTCTACAATCTAGGATTCACGCCTTTCGGCCACCCACAGCACGACATGTCAAACAGTTCACACATCAATCACTCATATAGGCATTAATCATAATTGAATCAACCAAACATCATAACATGAACAAACAGCAAGACAAAATAACACTGCCAGGTTCGCCAACCTTCGCCTGGCGAAGCCACGCAGCGAATGCTCGCCGACCTTCGCCTGGCGAACTTCCCAGCGAAGTCCACTGGGAGTAATTCTGGAATTACTCGCTGAGGCTCGCTACCTACTCGCCTGGCGAACCTTCGCCAACTCACCTCGCCTGGCGAACTTGCCAGCGAATACAGGGTATTAGCTTCTGACTTGCTTCGCTACAGCTCGCTGGGCTTCGCTGGCGAAGCTTCGCCGCCTTTCGCCTGGCGAACTTGCGAAGACAGAACTTCCATGGCTGTCTCAAAGCCCAAACTCCACACAACCAACCGATTAAACCCAAACCAGTCACAGTAGCACAACCCAACCATCACCCGACTAAACTACGTCGTCTAATCCGAGTTCTAACCGATTAAAACCTCATTCTACTCACAAAACCAACTTCTAACCTAAGTGGAAAAAGAGTAGAAACTCTACAAAATCCACACACATACACATACAATCATATACATTAAAGAGATGATGGAGTTTCACACCCTTACCGATCGATTGCAAGCTTTGGTGATGACTCCTTGATGATTCTAGGTTTTCCTCTCCACTTTCTCTTCTCTTTCGCTTCTCCTCTTTTCTTTCTCTTGCTTTTCTTATTATGTTACTATCTTCTTCCTTTTTCCTCTCTTATTCTATTTCTATCTCTATTTCTTTCCTCTCAAATTCTTTCCAACACTTATCAATCAATTCTCACACTAAAGTGCTAAATGACTAAAATGCCCTTTTTACTCTAATTCCCCGAAAACTCTCTGATTCGGTAAAAATAGATAAAATAAGCAAAACACCACATAGCAATATATAATTTCTCAATTTAAAACAAACATCGATTAAATAAATTAAAAGACTCAACAATTAATGGGAATTCAGAATCGGGGCGTCACAACTCTCCCCCACTTTAGAAATTTTCGTCCTCGAAAATATCACCTGATTCAAACAACTCCGGATGCGATTCTCGCATCTTGCTCTCCAATTCCCAAGTCATGTTGCCTTCCGCGGCACCTCCCCAGGACACTTTCACAAGCGCAATATCCTTGCCTCTTAGTTTCTTAACTTCACGGTCCAAAATACTAACCGGTAAAACTTCAACTGTAAGGTTATCTCTTACTTCAACTTCATCCATTGGGATCACATGTGACGGATCCGGAACATACTTCCGAAGTTGCGAGACATGGAATACATCATGCAAATTCGAAAGGTTTGGAGGCAACGCCACACGATACGCCACAGCACCAACCCGTGCGACAATCTGATACGGACCAATAAAACGAGAAGTCAACTTTCTCGACTTCAAAGCACGACCCACACCCGTAACCGGTGTAACTCTCAAAAACACATGGTCTCCCTCTTGAAACTCGAGATCCTTTCTCCTTTTATCATGATAACTTTTCTGTCTATTCTGAGAAGCTCTCATCTTTTCCCGAATAAATTTCACCTTTTCCGTCGTTTGCTGTACCATTTCAGGACCAACTACCGACCTTTCACCCGTCTCATGCCAACACAGAGGTGTTCGACATCTCCGACCATATAAAGCTTCAAATGGCGCCATACCAATACTCGAATGGAAACTGTTATTATAGGTGAACTCAATTAACGCTAAATAGCTGTCCCACGCACCACCTTGATCAAGCACACAAGCACGCAACAGATCTTCTAACGATTGAATCGTCCTCTCAGTTTGACCATCCGTTTGCGGATGATATGCCGAACTCAATCTCAACTTAGAACCCAAGGCACCTTGCAAACTCTCCCAAAATCTTGAAGTAAATCTAGGATCTCTATCCGACACAATACTCTTAGGAACTCCATGAAGCTTCACAATAGTGCCAACATAAATCTCGGCCAACCTTTCCAAAGAATAAGTAATATCAATCGGAATAAAGTGAGCCGATTTAGTAAGCCTATCAACAATCACCCAAATAGCATTATGTCCTCTTTGCGTATTCGGCAATCCCGTAACAAAATCCATCGATATACTATCCCATTTCCATTCTGGAATATCCAACGGTTGCATCAATCCACTAGGCTTCTGATGCTCCACCTTAGACTTCTGACAAGTCAAACACGAGTACACAAAACGAGCAACATCGCTTTTCAATCCAGACCACCAAAAGATCTTCTTCAAATCCTGATACATCTTATTCGCTCCCGGATGAATACTCAAGTTACTCCGATGTCCCTCTTCCAATATCATCTTTTTCAAATCCGCGTCGTCGGGAATACAAATACGACCTCGAAACCTCAAAACTCCTAATTCATCAACTTTGAAATCTTCATTTCCATTCGTCATCAAATCCACAAATTTCAAATCCAACTTTTGCTTTTCACACACCGTAGTAAGGAAATCATTCGTGACATGCAACATACCAAGCTTCACACTACTCGGTGATAACTCACAAACCAAACTCAAATCTCTAAAGTTCTCCAAAAGTTCCCACTCTCTAACCATCAAAGTAGACACGTGCAACGACTTCCGACTTAAGGCATCGGCTACCACATTCGCCTTACCCGGATGATAATTTAAACCAAAATCATAGTCTTTCAAAAGTTCTAGCCATCTCCTTTGCCTCATATTCAATTCTTTTTGATCAAACAAATACTTCAAACTCTTGTGATCGCTAAAAACTTCAAATCTTGCACCATAAAGATAGTGCCTCCAAATTTTCAAAACGAACACCACGGCCGCTAACTCCAAATCGTGAGTAGGATAATTCTTTTCATGCACTCTCAACTGCCTAGAAGCATACGCCACGACCTTCCCATCTTGCATCAATACACCACCCAATCCTGACAAAGAAGCATCGCAATAAACCACAAAAGGTTCCGTAGGATTCGGCAAAATCAAAACTGGCGCTGTCGTTAACCTTCTCTTTAATTCCATGAAACTCTCTTCACAATTAACATCCCAAATAAAAGTCTTTCCTTTACAAGTCAATTGCGTTAACGGAAGTGCTAACTTTGAAAATCCTTCGATAAACCTCCGGTAATAACCGGCCAAGCCCAAAAAGCTTCGAATTTCCGTAACCGATCTTGGAGTCTCCCATTGCATTACCGCGTCGATCTTGGATGGATCCACACTAATACCATTGCCGGAAATAATATGCCCAAGAAAACTCACCTCCGACAACCAAAACTCACACTTAGACAACTTTGCATACAACTTCTTCTCTTTCAAAATCCGCAACACAATCCTTAAATGTTCTTCGTGTTCCTCTCGAGACTTAGAATAAATCAAAATGTCATCGATAAACACCACCACAAAACGATCCAACTGCTCGTGGAAGATACGGTTCATATATTCCATGAAAACACCCGGCGCATTAGAAACTCCGAATCGCATCACCGTATACTCATAGTGACCATATCGTGTTCTAAAAGCCGTCTTCGAAATATCTTCTTCTTTAACTCGAATTTGGTGATAACCGGATCTCAAATCAATCTTACTAAAAACACAGGCTCCAACCAATTGATCCATCAAATCATCGATTCTTGGAAGCGGATACTTGTTCTTAATTATTACCTTATTCAACTGCCGATAATCAATACACAGTCGCATACTACCATCCTTCTTCTTTACCAACAATACCGGCGCACCCCAAGGAGAAACACTTGGTCTTACAAATCTCTTATCCAACAAATCATTCAACTGCTTCTTCAATTCCACCAACTCCGATGCCGACATCCGATACGGGGCCATCGAAATCGGTCTAGTACCCGGAACTAGATCAATAGAAAATTCAACCTCTCTCTTTGGCGGCACATCCGGAACATCTTCCGGAAACACTTCAGGAAATTCACAAACCACAGGAAACACGTCGAGCTCAACTTTGCTCTCCACCGACAACGATGCAAACAAACCAAACAACTGAGCTTCGTCCGCTAAAAGTTTCTTCAACTCTTTAGTGGAAAGAAAACTCTCGTTTTCACCATCTTCCAAAGAAGGAAACCTCACTAACTTGTGATAGCAATCCAAATGAACTCTATTAAATTGCAACCAATTCATACCCAAGATTACGTCCAAACCTTCCAACGGCAAACACACTAAATCCATAACGAAGTCCTTACCATACATGGTCAAAGGACAGCTTGCACACACCAAAGAAGTAGTTACCGACCCCGAAGCGGGAGTCCCAATAACCATACCACTGCTCAAAGAAACCATACACAAATCCAACCGCTTAGCACACGCAAGAGAAATGAACGAGTGAGTCGCTCCAGTATCAATAATAGCAACTAAAGGCATATCATTAATAAAGCATGTACCTTTAATCAAACGATCCGCTGCATTAGTAGCGTCTGAACCTGCTAATGCGAAAACTTTTCCGCCCGCCTGAGCTTGCTTCGGTTTGGTACAATTCGAGCTAATGTGACCCACCTCGCCACAATTAAAACATTTCACAACATTCTTTCTACACTCTGCTGCATCATGTCCAAGGAGCCCACAGTTGGAACACTTCGCCTTGAACTTTCCACAATCATAAGACTTGTGGCCCATCACGCCACACTTAAAACATTTGATCGCACTGGAACCTCCTCCGGGTCTCCTATCAAAGTTTCCCCTATGTTTGCCCTTATCAGCAGGCGTCACATAAGGTCCGCTTCGTACTTGCTGCTTCCCTCTCCTCTCGCTCAAACCCTTATAATGAGTAGAACGAGCTCTACTATCTTCTTCATAAATCCTACAACACTCGGTCAAATCCGAAAATCTTCGTATCTTTTGATAACCCACCGCTTGCTTTATCTCTGGACGCAAGCCATTCTCATACTTGATACATTTGGAAAATTCCGCCGTAACCGCATCATAGTGAGGGTGAAACTTCACTAACTCAGTAAACTTAGCGGTGTAGTCCACCACCGACATATTACCTTGTTTCAACTCCAGAAATTCCATTTCTCTCTTCCCTTTAACACTTTCGGGATAATACTTCCTTAGAAACTCAACACGAAATAAATCCCACGTAATCTCCTCGTCGTCGACCTCAAGAACTTGCCTCATGCTGACCCACCAGTCATCGGCCTCTTCTCTCAGCATGTGAGTCCCTAGTCTCACCTTATTCCCTTCAGCACAATCCATCACCCTAAAAATTCTCTCAATTTCCTTTAACCATATCTGAGCACCATCCGGATCAAATCTCCCTTTGAACACCGGTGGTTGGTTCTTCCTAAACTCATCATTCGCATTCACGTTAGGTGCACCCTGCACAGCTCTGGCCATAGCCTCTAACGCCGCTGCCATAGCATTGTCATTACGACCTGCCATATTCTGAGGATTCCCAAAAATAACAACAAGGTCAAACAACCGTTCAACCAACACAACAACAAGACAGACACGACTGACTCAACACTGGCTCTGATACCACTTAATGTAACACCCCCTTTCTATACCCCCAAATTAATCAAATAAATCATTTAGGCACTTAGAAAATTTATTTCATCAGAGTTTAATTAAAACATGGTATATAAGAGGCGCATCACATTATCATGAGATTAAACACATACGATACCTGCTCTTTATAGATATGCAACAATGGGTAACCCACATCTCAATATTTAGAATAAAGCGGAAACATCCAAATATTGAATTGATCTCATTCATAAAAGTATACACAACCATCAGTTAATTCATGCTTTACAACATATCCACAGCAGATACATACACATATGTATCACAAAAGAATCAAAACAAATGTAACTCCAAAAGAGTCAAAGGCTTCCTAACTACCCAGATGTTACATATCAGAGCCATTGACCAAAAAGAATGAAGACATCGCTTCACAAAAAGAACCTCCAGCTTCCTACTCTGCAATGCCTCATAGAGCATTATAAAACAACAGAAGGGTGAGAAACAACCTCATAACAGTTAATGCATAAAATTGTATATATACATAACTCCATAATTATACAAGTTATACTCAAATTATGTTCTCACCACATTAAGCATATACAAATAATCATGTCTCTACACATACACATGAACATTCACTACATTTCCTCCAAACAAATCACATATAACATACACAGTTATATTCACACAACCAATGCATCATACACAGATGACTCATGCAACTCATAGAGACCGACACACGACCCTATGCAGATGCAAATGCGGTACCGACTCATTCAACAAATTCCCTAAGGAATCGAGTATTCAGCAGACCCTCCACGGGATCAAGTACTCAGCAGATTCACCACGGAATCAAATATTCATCAGATTCTCCACGGAATCGAATATTCAGCAGATCCTCCACGGGATCAAGTACTCAGCAGATTCTCCACGGAATCAAATACTCTAACCAATCCTCCACGGGATTACATGTTATGACCGATTCTCCGAGGAATCACACAATACAACCGATTCTCCAAGGAATCAAATATAACCATCGTATCATACGAGGTTCTGCAAATCCTCCACGGGATCAATCACAAAAATGCACACTATGTTCACAAACATACTTATTGCATTTATCACATACATCACATATATTCATTATGCATTCACATTATACACCATTCCACACATGGTTTACACACATATCAGCCTATCAATGCGTTTCTATTCAATTCGAGCAAATACACAAGTTTATCAAATATTCAAGATTTATCGTTTACTCTACAATCTAGGATTCACGCCTTTCGGCCACCCACAGCACGACATGTCAAACAGTTCACACATCAATCACTCATATAGGCATTAATCATAATTGAATCAACCAAACATCATAACATGAACAAACAGCAAGACAAAATAACACTGCCAGGTTCGCCAACCTTCGCCTGGCGAAGCCACGCAGCGAATGCTCGCCGACCTTCGCCTGGCGAACTTCCCAGCGAAGTCCACTGGGAGTAATTCTGGAATTACTCGCTGAGGCTCGCTACCTACTCGCCTGGCGAACCTTCGCCAACTCACCTCGCCTGGCGAACTTGCCAGCGAATACAGGGTATTAGCTTCTGACTTGCTTCGCTACAGCTCGCTGGGCTTCGCCTGGCGAAGCTTCGCCGCCTTTCGCCTGGCGAACTTGCGAAGACAGAACTTCCATGGCTGTCTCAAAGCCCAAACTCCACACAACCAACCGATTAAACCCAAACCAGTCACAGTAGCACAACCCAACCATCACCCGACTAAACTACGTCGTCTAATCCGAGTTCTAACCGATTAAAACCTCATTCTACTCACAAAACCAACTTCTAACCTAAGTGGAAAAAGAGTAGAAACTCTACAAAATCCACACACATACACATACAATCATATACATTAAAGATATGATGGAGTTTCACACCCTTACCGATCGATTGCAAGCTTTGGTGATGACTCCTTGATGATTCTAGGTTTTCCTCTCCACTTTCTCTTCTCTTTCCCTTCTCCTCTTTTCTTTCTCTTGCTTTTCTTCTTATGTTACTATCTTCTTCCTTTTTCCTCTTTTATTCTATTTCTATCTCTATTTCTTTCCTCTCAAATTCTTTCCAACACTTATCAATCAATTCTCACACTAAAGTGCTAAATGACTAAAATGCCCTTTTTACTCTAATTCCCCGAAAACTCTCTGATTCGGTAAAAATAGATAAAATAAGCAAAACACCACATAGCAATATATAATTTCTCAATTTAAAACAAACATCGATTAAATAAATTAAAAGACTCAACAATTAATGGGAATTCAGAATCGGGGCGTCACAAGCTCTCTCGGTACTCATCCGTTAATGAAGGCATTACTTAAACACACACCGCAGTAAAACCACAAACCTAAATCCCCCTTTCGGCCACCTCTCCAACTATGCTTTGGGCTTAAGTCTTTTCTTTGATTTTCTACCCCTTTCATTCGAATAATCAGATTAAGGCATGTACAATTTTTCTCGAGACTTTTTCCGTGGCACCTTGATCCGCTGTCGCGCGCGGATCAAAACGAGTAGTTTGGAAAACGGTAGTTTAGAGACAATGACTCGAGTCGTATCGCAAGGATTCTTGTAGTGATTGACCAATAAAGTAACAATTATGGGGGGTTTGGATTTTTGATTAAGAGAAAAAAAACTGAAAATAAGTGATTATCAAAATAAGCTGAAACGGTTAATCTGCTGTTTTAGTTTCCCAACTTATCATCGATCATAATAATTCCCAATTCCTAAGCGGATTCTATCCCCTTTTCGATTATAATAACAATCAAACAAGCGCAATTGATATTATACGAAACATATTCCTAATTTCCGAATTAAGCAAACGTATAAAATATAGTAACCGTGAATTAAGCAAACACGAGAAACATACGCGGATTAAGCAAACGCGATTAAAGTATAAGAACATGCAATCATCGAAATAAATCAATCATCCCTAAGATAATTTGAATTAAGAAAACAAGATATCATAGAGAAGAATTGAAAGGAAATAGATTTTATTGGAAGAATTGAAAGAACCTCAAAGTGTCGGCGGAAACCGATTACAGCAGATTAACGTGAAGGAATTAGTTCTCAATAATTCGTATAAAGCTTCAACAATATTTTTTGTGAATAGTATGTAATTAACAGTAAAACAAGGTTTCCCCTAAAAAGAAAAACAATGGATCCGGTTCAAAACCAACTGGGTCAAAAATATAACCCAGGCCCAAAACATGACCCAAAACTAAAACAAATTCCTAATGTTGTAACTTCAACAAATATTCTGGGAAAATATGCTCCGAATCTGACTTCTACTCCAACATGAAAGTCGTAGCTCTCTCTCTTAGATTTCCGGCGATTTTCAGAACGCCTCAAACGGATTCCCGGAACTCTAGTTATGATCGTTTCCGCGCAGACTGCTAAAGCTGAAAAATAAAGTGCGAAAATCAAATTAAACCAAAAATAAAATAAAATATAAAAACATAATAAAATATAAGAATAATCAAAATAAAGTAAATAAATGCCTAAGTAAAAATATAGGAGAATGTGCATAAAGATGCACTGATCAAATTCCCCCACACTTGAACTTTTGCACTCCGAGCAAACTTAAAATAAAACAAAACAAAGAAAGCACAAACACATCAGCAGTTACTCGTTTCAGGCTGTAAGTCTTCTTCGGTTAAGTTTGCATCGATAGGTACTAATCTTATACACTAAGGATATCATAGGAACATTAATCCACAATTGTGCGGACATAAGCCTCCTGAATACACCAATCAACTCAAATCATGCTATTATGTTAAAGCCTAACTTACTCTTCCTCCTTTTTGCTTTTTTTCATTCAGGCGCAATCACATTAAGCCCGTTATCTCCACACACCCATAGCAAGGCGACCGGTTAGTGACTCTGATCCTTTTTGTTTTGGGTTCTGGTACTTACATGGCATAACCCTTTGCTTACTTAGTTGTAGTTGCGGGGGATCAGACCGTAATCCGCCCTACAAAGTGTAAACCAGAAACCGCTGAACCAACTAACAACGAGTAACTTTTTTTCAAATTTTTTTTTGAAGGCTCTACATCCGTTAAGGTGTATTCCATTTCTTTTCTTCTTCTTTTTTTTTCAAGCTAAAAATTTGATCACTCACTTATATTCATCGGCTTCCCTGCGTAGAGTGTGTATGAGATGGTGTTGACTGCTAAAATAAACTACTCAAGAGCTGTCAGAGAATGAAAATTTAAGGCTAAAACATAAAGAATATTCAAATCAATTTCCACATGCAGGAGACTTACGGTGTTAAGACGATACCGATCTTGTGAATTTTTTCCAATTCTCCGTAAACTAATCTCAAATTAGTCTTTAGCCTAGAACTTTCAAAAAGATGCAAATTTTATTTTAAATTTTTTTATTATTATAACTGAAAACAAAACAAAACAAAATAGTAAAACAAGAAAATAAAACAAAGGTTTCCCTCCACCAGACTTAAAACAAGCATTGTCCTCAATGAATGACATAAAAATAAAATAAGAGTGAGAGAAAGGAAAGAACACAGCCGAGGAGTCAAGGTGGATAAGTGATCACATATGCATCATTTCCCAAAGAGAGGTTTCCTGCAGTCTCCTCTTCCAAAGTGGGAAGTAACTTTGGATAGCATCCATCGCCCTTGAAATTTGTATTAGTGCCTTCGCCTTTTATTCCAGGATCAAATAAGAATCTTCGATAAATAAAAGTGTCGAATGGGCACGTAAATGTGATATCCTTTTCCAGAACATCAGAGAACAAAGGATTAAAGGATTGTCTCAGTGCTTTTCTTCTCTCTTTAATCGAGGTCCATCCAAGTCTCTTCTTATGTTTCTTTAAAACCTGAAAAAGCTTATTTTCTTTATAAGAATCAAGGTTACAAGAAATTATAACTGGAAGCTTTTTATCCGTATCTAAATAAGCATAATTCAGATTGTTATGAAGTAGTTTAAGCTACAAGGGGGGAGGTTGTTCAATGGATGGTGAGGTTGGGGCAGCCGTGATGTTAAGAGTTTTAGCTACATAAACAACTTCATCTGCATGAAAAATATCACCCTGTATGGCAACATTAATCTCAGCACAAACAGAGCAAATGTTAGTGTCGGTACATGAATCACAAGAGTAAGTATCATCAAAATCTGCTAATGATGGAAAATCAAAACACAACTCAGAATAAGTATCATCAACTAAATTAGAAGGAAACTCTTTTGGATTCACTACTGTTTGGGCAGGTGGTTGGTTTGATTCTTGAGCTTGCTGCATGGCATTCACTATAGTGGCAAGCTGTTCAATCTGTGTCTGCAAAGCCTGAAGACTTGAATCTGTTTGTTGCTGAAACTGAAGATCATTTATAGCCATTTGCTTGACAAGGTCCTCTAGTGAAGGTTCAAAAGGTTTAAAGCACATAATTTGGAATTTCTTCATATGCTTATTCGGATCCTCACCTGCAAGACCATTAAATCTTGGCAACAAGTTTATTAAACCAGATTCCAATTTGAAAGGTACATTAACAGCAGGATATTCCATACATAAAGTATTATAATTCATATAGGAGCAGCTAATTGCCTTAAGGTTCTATTATCAGCCATTTCAAAATCAAGTTCAGTATACGAAGCAAACAAGTTATGCAGATAGTTAGACTCAAATAGTCAAAAACAAACACAAAGAAGGGAATCGATCAAAAAAAATTCAGAAAAATAAACTGACCCCGAAATTAATCTAATGACTTAAAAATATAATTTTGAGAATTTTTTTGATTTGTTTCGACTCTATGAAAACAGTAAAAAAATTCATTAAAAATAGAAAAATGATGAATTTCCCGATTCGAGGGGCCAACTCCTTTAACTCTTTTAGAGTTAAGGATTTTTTATCGCACGATTTTTCTGCTTCAAGTTCACGAAAATGATCTAAAAAAGAAGACGATTTGCCCAAAACCTGGTTTTTTTACTAGGTCTAACGAGAAACGGGCGAAACGGAACGGCTGGACGCAAAAACGCAAGAAAATACACAAAAATACAAAAAACTAAAACAAACAAAACCTAAAATTAGACTATTGTCTAAATCAACAAGAATCCCCGACAACGACGCCAATTTGATTCGCTGTCGCGCGCGGATCAATAACGAGTAGTTTGGAAAACGGTAGTTTAGCGACAATGACTTGAGTCATATCACAAGGATTCTTATAGTAATTGACCAATAAAGTAACAGTTATGGGGGGTTTGGATTTTTGATTAAGAGAAAAAAAAATGAAAATAAGTGATTATCAAAATAAGTTGAAACGGTTAATCTGCTATTTTAGTTTTCCAACTTATCATCGATCCTAATAATTCCCATTCCTAAGCGGATTCTATCCCCTTTTCGATTATAATAACAATCAAACAAGCGCAATTGATATTATATGAAACATATTCCTAATTTCTGAATTAAGCAAACAGATAAAATATAGTAACCGTGAATAAAGCAAACACGAGAAACATACGCGGATTAAGCAAACGTGATTAAAGTATAAGAACATGCAATCATCGAAAAAAATCAATCATCCCTAAGATAATTTGAATTAAGCAACCAAGATATCATAGAGAAGAATTGAAAGGAAATAGATTTTATTGGAAGAATTGAAAGAACCTCAAAGTGTCGGCGGAAACCGATTACAACAAATTAACGTGAAGGAATTAGTTCTCCATTATTCGTACAAAGATTCAACAATATTTTTTGTGAATAGTGTGTAACTAACAGTAAAACAAGGTTTCCCCTAAAAAAACAATGGATCTGGTTCAAAACCCAACTAAGTCGAAAATATAACTCAGACCCAAAACATGATCCAAAACTAAAACAAATTCCTAATGTTGTAACTTCAACGAATATTCTGGGAAAATGTGCTCCAAATCTGACTTCGTCTCTAACATGAAAGTCGTAGCTCTCTCTCTTAGATTTCCGACGATTTTCAGAACGCCTCAAACGGATTCCCGGAACTCCAGTTATGATCGTTTCCGTGCAGACTGCTAAAGCTGAAAAATAAATTGCGAAAATCAAATTAAACCAAAAATAAAATAAAATATAAAAACATAATAAAACATAAGAATAATCAAAATAAAGTAAATAAATGCCTAAGTAAATATATAGGAGAATGTGCATAAAGATGCACTGATCACACCTTTATTCTTTTTCTCGCTCACAGGAGTTTATAAGTCCACTTTGGCACGACTATAGAGATTCAACCACCATTAGGCTAAATAACCGGGTGAGGGTTACCCAACTTAGAAGGACAGGTTGTGTTTACCGTCATTATTCAACTCTTTTTTTTTGGTGCCACAAGTCATTCTCAAAATCAACATATACAATTCTTTCAATCATGTCGGAATATCACAATGAACTAATCGATGAATATTTAACAAATCCAAGTACTATGGCACAAATCTACACGTTGGACTCGTTTCCTTACTCCGGGGAACCTAGGGTGTTCAAATTATACCTCAATTTCCAAACTTTCCCAAGTTCCTTAGTTCAAACACCTCTTCCCTTGAACTCTAAATACTTTCTTGACTACCTTACACACATACCAATCACAAGAAAAATTTTACGGTCCTCGTAGGGGCGAATTCGACGTGATTTTTACCGAACATAAAATAAAAAGGCATTTAAATTGAAATTTCAAAACGGTAAAACCTCCCCCAAACTTGAATTAAACATTGTCTCAATGTTTAAGAACAAGAGGAGAGGAGATGTACTCACATAGATCCTCACATAGGGGTCGACAGGTAATGCAACACCTTTTTGCTGCTTACACGTTTTCCCTTGCAAACACTCGTTTATTCCTGTAAAAATAAAATAACAACAAAAAGAAAAGCATCAATTATTAAAATTTGTGGGTTGCCTCCCATGCAGCGCTTTGTTTAACGTCGCATGGCTCGACGGCTCACTTTCTGTTAAGGTGGCATATATGAAACAAAGAACACATCATCTTTTTTCTTTCTTTTGTTTGGAAGCAATCCCATGAATTTGAGGTATTGATGATGTTGCTTCCAAATCGTTTTCAGATGTGCTTTAGTGAGCAAGGCATACAAGAAATCCAATACTTTGTCAATTTCTTGTCTTTCATCTGCCTTGTTAAAAAAAATTTTAGGGATACTAATTTCTTGAAGACTTTCTTGTTGGATGCCTACATCTACACAATTTGTTATATCTGTATTTTCATCCAGCACTAGATCATCTTCAAGTTGACTTCTTTCTTCATCCCTGTATTTCCTGTTCACCTCTGATTCTTCTATTTCTAATGTATCTTCTTCGTCTGACGTCATGAATTGCTCTTCTTCGTTCACACATTCTTCTCTCAACCTGAACTCTCTCCAAATAAACTTATCTGGATAACAATTAGCTTCCTGACATTCATTCATAAGGATTCTTACCTCCCTCCTATATGCGTTAAAGATTTCAATCGCATCTTCCAAACTGATTCCCGAATCAGGCGACCAACATGCAGGAGATACAGGTGGCAATGCATAAAAAACATTCATAACTACAAAACTGAGACACTTTATCAGTAGCACGGTATAAAAGAATTCAAGAAGTAACAATAATCTGTAATTTTTTTTAAAAAAAAGTTATAATAAAATAAAATAAAAATACAAAAAAAAAACAAAATTTTAGTTGCGGAGCAACAAAATTTTAACTAAAATAAAACTCTAAAAATCTATGATCTTAGGCAGTCCCCGACAACGGCACCAAAAACTTAACCGGTGAAATAGAAAGTGTACTATTTTTACCGATGTAGTAATAAGGGGAAATTCCCCGAATGGCGATCTCAAGGACTGCTTGACGATATAGAATTTTGGTTTTATGTTAGTTAATCAAAAGCCTTGGGGTTTTGTTGCGGTGAGAATCGTGATACCAAGCTATTGATTAACTTGAATCTTAATTCTTAAATTCACAACCGAACATTAATTTATCCAAAAAGGAAAGGTTTAAAGAAAGAAAAACCTATTCAAATGCAAAGCAAAAAAGCAAGACTTAAAGCTAAGCAAAGAGATCTAAAGGTTCGGGGGTTGGTTATGCCTAGGGTAGGTATTTCACATCCTAAACATCTATAGTACTCTACAGGAACCTCTTGTTAATATTTGTGTTTGCTAAAGTTTGCTTGCTAAAGGGAAAGTGCTAAGGGTATATATGTAAAGTATATACAAAGTTTTCTCACGAAGACATCGCATCTCGTGCCTACGTATCCTGACAGGAATGGAATCAGAGCAACCGTAGTTCCTCTGGTTAGGGTGAGAAACTCTTGACGGTGGTCAAGGTTCCAAAGGGAAAGTAAATGTCTATGATGAAATATTAAGCAATAAGAAAACCATAGATCTTGAAAGCTCTTCCAAGATCTGAAAATGTTCCTAGGATGATGAATAGATGCTCCAAACAACCTCCAAGCAAGCTAGTGGACGAAATGCCTTATAAATGAAGGAAAATCTCCAAAATCAAAAGATTTCAAAGACCAACTCACTAGAACCTTGTTACATAAATATTTAAGTGATTTGGATAGCTTCAATACATCATATTTGATGTGTTTGAAGTGTTTCTTGAGTTGGAAGAAGTTTGGATATGGTTTTGAAAGGTGTTTTGCTAAAGTAGATTTTGAGGGATTTTGGAAACTTAATGAGATTTTGCAAGAACTTGTGATTGTGTAAGGAATGGATTTCTAGATGGTTTCTAGCATGAAACTTGTGTGTTTATGATGTAGGAAGTGAGTTCTATTTATAGCCAAAAGCCTTGTATCAAGTTTGTGAAGCAAACTGCCAATTTTAACCTTCCATCATGAAAATCTTTGAGTTTTGCAATGCAATCTTCATCTTTGTCATTAAATAACTCTACTAAGATATTCTCCATGCCCCATAGATTTTTTTCATCATGCTTGATAGGATAGGAGGTGACTTGTTAAATTAAAGTTGATGATTTGACAAGGGTAGCCACCTTTTTTCTCTTTCTTCACTATTCACTTTCGCAACTTGCATTAAATAATGATTTCCTTTGATCTTTGTTCCATTTTCATGGGAATTGATGTAAAAATGTTCATTATCAATATAAACATCATAAATGAGGCTTAATCTTTGATTAGCATTGATTTGGAGAGGTTTTGGAATCAAAAAACTCATGCTGACCTGGTTTTGCCAATGTGAGTTTTTACCAACTTGTGGACCTCGGTTCTCTCTAACCAGGAAGAGTTATGGAACTCAATTGTACTTTTTAGAAAACCCCAATTAGGTAATACAATATTTATGTTTGTTTTAGGAACTCATTCCTCTTGAAACTAGGTCAAAAACCCTTGTGTGGTTAAGGAGTTATGGCATTGCCCTTTTCAAAACCTTAATTCCCCAACTTTTCGATTACTTCTCAATTCTTGATCAATTGGTCACAAAACTTCATTATTAGATATTAAATGATGTTGGGAACATATTTGGCTTCAATTTTGGGTTAAAACCCTGTTGGTCAATGGGTTGACTTTTCAGTCAGACGAACCGAACGTTCGAAAACCTCTGAATCGACTGTTGGTGTCGTGGGTCTTCTGAGGCCTTGAAACTTCTTGAGTGGACTTCCCTAATCCATATGAGCTTCATGGACCATAACTCCATAATTGGAACATCTTTTAAATCAAAAGTCAAACTACAGTTGACTTTTCCTAAATAGAAACCCTAATCGGGTGTCCTGGATTGCACTGTTATTGATCTTTGGGTGACAAACTCAAATTGGAATCATACTTGACCTAATGTAGTATCTTTTATGATGTGGAGAATCGCTTCATGGAGAATAAATCTAATACATTGACTGATTAAATTATCAAAACCTCAATTCCTGATTGTACGGAACCCTAATTCACCTGTAACTTAACAAAGACAAACTTGAAGTAGGTTATGGTTAGATAAACAAATGGATATGATCCTAAACTGATGATGAAGATCTAAGGGGTCAAAATTTGGGGTGAAACAGGTTTCAAAGGTTTTAATTTGTAAAAATAAAATACAAAAGGCACAAAAGAGTAAAATAAAGGTTTTGAATAGAAGGAGAAGCAATGCTAGGGTAGGGTGTATGAACTTCCTTGTAATAACACTAATCCTAAGAAACGAAATCACCACTAAATTCCATCATTACCAATTTTAAAGATTAGTTGAATTTAATTCCTTAGACGAAAACCCTTTGGTATTTTCCCTATACCCCAATTCCTTGGCGGTATAGGAACAACACCAAGGATTTTTTTTGATCTAAAACATTATGGTTTCTATAGGGTATCCCCATTCCTAGGCAATATCTACTATAGTATTATCGTATAAACACGTTAACGATCGTTTTTCCAAACCTAAGGTTAATCGTAAATCAAATCCTTATTTGTAAAATAAGAAAATCCATAAGAAAATTATACAATAACAACGATGATTAGAAAGCAGTGAAATTCATTATTCAAAGGAAACAAGGTTCTTACAGATTCAGTTCAGGGACACCCCCTAGCATTGGGGGGGGGGGGGGGTTAGCCCCTCATAATAATACAGATAAAATCAAAAATAAGATTAAACATTACAAGATAATTGGTTGCCTTGATCTTCAATCGCTTTCGCTCATGAGGACCTTCAGGTTCCCAAATCCTTGATCGCTCCAATCTTTCTCGTCAAATTATCTTCTGTCCAAAAAAATGTCCTTTTCCTTTTCACAATGCATCCAATATATCCCAATTCAAATTACACTGCGAGATGCCTAAAATGCCCTCCGAGATTGCACACCAAAACTTAATAAAACCAATGCTGTAGGTTAACACAAAAATATAGAAATATTTGCTCCGGATCTGACTTCAACTCCAACACTAAAGTCGTAGCTCTCTCTCTTAGCTTTTCGGCGATTATTAGAACGCCTCAAACGGATTCCCGGAACTCCAGTTATGATCGTTTCCGTGCAGACTGCTCAAGATTTTACTTTCAGTAGCCCTGACACGGGCAGTGTCACACGACACGGGTACCCGTGTCGGGATGCTGGTTCTACATTAAAAATCTTCCGAAATCTTGCCATTTTCCTTGATTTTCGCTCAGCTTCTCCTTTATTGTTTACCTGAACCAAGAAACAATGAAAACACCAAACCAACGCGTAAAATGCAATAAGATAAAACAAATGATTAACAGAAACAAATGGTAAAATAACGTGTAAAAACCACCAATCAGATGTTCTCTTCAGGCTTGCTCGAAGCTTAACCTTCAGAAGTCAAATTACTCACAGCCCTACCAGAAGAACTCCCCCGACTTTCATGAAGAATCTTGATGTACTATCGAGGGTTGCTTATTTTTAAGGTATTAAGCTCTATTTCAGTAAGGCCGGCACCACACAAAGTGGGCATTGCTTTGCCTTCTTTAGCCACAGTGGTGGATGGAATAGCAACAACCTCGACTTGGGTTGGTTCATTGGAAGGGCCTTTTTCATATTTCTCCTCTTCACTTTGTCCATCGTCCGCCTTGTCTTTATCCATTCCATCGCCAATATTTTCATCACTATGGCCGTCCAATTCAGATTGATGCATGGTTTCGTCCTTATCAGTGTCCTCACTCCCTGCTGGTTCAGTATTTTCGATGCCAAAAGTGTTGCCCAATGGAGAATTACCTGCATCAGCTAAAGTTGTACTTTCCTCCATGGAGACGTCTCTTACATTGGTTGTCTCAAGAGTCTGTTGTGCATCATCTTCTTCACGATCAGAACCATCAGTTTGGGATTGTTGAGTAGTAGTTTTTGTAGGCAAAGGAGGAACTGTTTCAAGGCCAGGTTTATTAATTTCATCAAGGGAACTCATGCCATAGCCCAAATCAGACGTGGGAGAGTAAGTAGGCTCACCTTGGCTATTTAAAATAGTGGCTGGGGAAGGAGATTTGTCCAACATTGGCTTCGAGCCACCAGCATCAGCCTAAATCATGAAAAAATAAGCCATGATAAAAGGGAATAAAGGTACCAATAAATTGGAATTTCAAACTAAGGCATAAAATACCTTGGCACCCTCATCAGCAGGTTTAGAATTGTCACTTTCGATAAGGACTGCAGCTGGGGTCGAGGCACCCTTGGTGGAGGTTTCTACACCACCTTTGGTGGGTGTAGTCGTTTTTGGGACCTTAGCCGTCGAAGGGTCGGAAAGGTTACCAGCAACATCTGATCCTTGGATGGATCTCTTCCTCTTCTTTAGTTGCAACTCCTCAGGAGGAGATTCGTTATCATCCTCTGAGTCAATAATAATCTTAGCAAAGGCTCTCTTCAGCCTTTTTTGAGGTGTTAGAGGTGGCTCATGAGACACCTAAGTCATTAAGGAGTATTAGAAGCAATCGAGGACAGGATTAAGAAATAAATAGGCGTATAAAAGTACCTTAAGGACTTCAGTCTTTGCACCAACCTGTGGCTGAGGTGCATTCCTTTTAGGAGCAGCTGCAAAACCAAACCACGTTGCTACAAGTTAGTAACAATAGAGTTCAGATAAAAGAGTCTAAAATCGAAGGGGTGATGAACTTCAAGAATTTCGGATTCGATGTGAACATCTTCGATACCGACATGAAGGTTCCCTTTGAAACTATCGAGCATATGTTTAGTAGGAACCACCCTTCGGGCCTTCAATTTTGACTGCTGACGAAGGATTTTTATAGAATCCCCACAGATAAACCAATCTGGAAATTGAGGGGAAAGAGCCACTCCAAAGTCAGCAGTTGGCAATCGAGGAGTCTTTGGGGGAAATAAGGTGAAAGCCACCTCCTAACATTTCTCACGAGGAACGTACGAAGGGATTTTTAAATTCTCCATTTTCTTTGAAAAATTTTCCTTGAGCGTGAGAGCAACTTCACGGATGGTTCGTCTAACATCATCTGGTCGATATGTAGTTTCAAAGTACTTCTGGAAGGCTTGAATCTCTTTGATGTGAGAGGATGTACCTTTCTTGATTTTTTTCCAGCACTTCAATGAAAGCCTGGTCAATAAAGCGAACAAAGCTTGAAATGTCAAGAAATTCTGAAGTATAGTGCCTTGACCACCAGTTATAGAATTCTTGGGTACAGAGGTAAGAAGTTTCGAAGTAAACAAGTATTAAAATGGATTTGTGAGCATGTCGAGCTAGATG
Organism: Lathyrus sativus; assembly: GCA_963859935.3. Lineage (NCBI taxonomy): Eukaryota > Viridiplantae > Streptophyta > Magnoliopsida > Fabales > Fabaceae > Lathyrus > Lathyrus sativus. The sequence continues at coordinate 215,578,311 of OZ012736.1, read as the reverse complement.
CGTGGAACTCTCAAGGTTGTTGAAGACAGTGTTGGGGAGAATAACATGGGCTTTCTTGTCGTATAGACATTTGGGCAGCGTTTGGACTAAGCCAAACTGTCGATATACGAGGTTTGGCTGGTAAGCCATCAGAGCTGCCTGGCCCCTCAGGAGGTTAAGTTTGTGGACTATTAGTCAAGGCATTAAAAAACCTTCCCAAACAAGTTTCGACTCTGCTTCATGTTTTTTGAATGCAGGAGGAAAAGCCCTAGTGAACCATTCAGGGTCATACTTCCTCTCTGCGAAGGGAGCCATCCGCGGGGTGAATTCATAGCGCTTTGCGAACATCTTAATAAAACCGGAGATATTCGCCCTAATTGTTTGACCCTCTTCACTATGGGTGATGCCAGCATAATGGGGCAATAGGTAGGACCTGCTTTCAACATCATGATAAAATAATAAATGTCGGTTTTCTTCCAAGCATCAGCCTTGACCTTTTCCACTTTGGTCAGCCAGTTTAGGTAAATATCAGAGTCTTTGAAATAAGGGGTAGCTCTAAATAACCTGGATCCGTCATTTAGGTACTTCAGGTCCACATTATGTAAATCAAGACTGCCAGGGCCTTCAGTGGGTACTTTGGTGGAATCCTTTTGCCCTAGAGGTTTGGTTTTGCGATAAGAAGGGAAATAGTCACTAAGGGTTGAGTAATTGGTTCCTGAGGGAGATAGAGGGCAAGCCAAAGCTAGGGGCTTACCTGCAACAGTTGTTGCGGTGAAAATCGGATATCAAGCTATTGAATTAACTTGAATCTTAATTCTTTTATACAACCGAACTTTAATTTATCCAAAGGAAAGGTCTAAAGAAAGAAAAACCCTTTTCGCGATGTAACAACAACGCTAAGAGATTCGGGGATCGGGGGTTGGTTATGCATAGGGTAGGTATTTCACATCCTAGACATCTGTAGTACTCTACAGGAACCTTTTGTTTGTTTGTGTGCTAAGTTTGCTAAATGTTTGATATGGATTCGGAAAAAAGTGTAGGTTAAAACCTAAAGATATATACACTAAGTTTGCTTGCAAATACATCGCGTCCTCTGCCTACGTATCCTAACTAGGATAGAATTAGAGCAATCGTAGTTCACCTCACTAAGTTTGAAGAACACTTGATTATGATCAAGGTTCAAAGGGGAACAAACATAACAATGCTTGTGTAGAGTTTAAGGAAACTCTCTAGATCTAAGTTGAACACTCAAGAAAGGGAAGTAAGTAATCATGACGATGATTCTTACATAGAGTTAACAAACTATATCCTAAGTTCTAGTTGAAAGAGCACTCCTAACAAGGGTGGGCTTTGTAGACTTAAGAAAAGTCTAAAGGACAAGTTCCACTTAACTAGGTGTATGAATGACTTAACAAAGTCGAGGGAGAGATGAGTTGTTTATGACACAAGTGTTGCACCCTAAAATTTGACCAACCGGTCCCCATATCTGGTTTATGCTTCAACACATTTTGCATTCGCATTCGCATATTGCATACATGGCATTTTCCTCAGTCAGATGGGATTTTATCGGGATTATAGCCCCTGGCGTTTCAGGCAGTACAAGCCAGTTGGAATAAAAGTCTGTTGAGAATTGGTGTTCGTCTCTTGTGTTTTCAGGCCATCTCGGGGCCCGGGTTTCGCTACGGTTGCGTAATTGAGTTTTAATCGGTTTAATCGGCTTCATGGCATTTTTAGGATTTTTCTTTTATTTTTTGGGATTTTTAATGCATTTAATTGAATTTTTCTGGATTTAATAGATTTTTTATAATTTTTTAGAGTTAAATAGATTTTCTTTTTTAGAGATTTAATAGATAATAAAGATTTTTAGATAGTATTTTCCTTTTAATAGTTTCTTTTAAAAAAATAATAGATATGAATAGATAATAATTTTCTTTAATAGAATAGTTTTAATAGAATTTTTTTTAGATATTATTTTCTTTTTGGTTAGGTTTTAAATAAAAAGAAAAAGGATTAAAATGTTTAGATTTTTTTAGATTTTATTTGATTTTTTTTCAGAATTAATTAGGGTTTTTTTTTTTTGAAATAATTTTTTTTTAGATATTAAATAATAGTTTTTAGATTCTTTTTCTGATTAATTAGGGGTTTATTTTTTTTAATTTTCGTTTTATTGGTTAATTAGGATTAATAATAGGTTTTAATTAGGTTTATTAGATTTTAATGTTTAATTTTCGTTTTATCAGGATTAATTGGGTTAATTTTCAGTATTAAATTTTGTTTTAGAGTTAATCATGTTTTTTAAGTCATTAATCAGAATTAATCCATTGGGCCACAATTATCCAGAGTTAATCAGGCCCAGGTCTAGAATCCATGCCATGTGTCTGTATATAACATGTGCCACACGTGTAATTCCAGGTTAGACACTTCATTCTCTCTCTCACCCAGAACTCTGCCACGTTTCTCCTCTCTCCTCACACTTGGCACTCTCTGCCTAACCCTCAGCACACGTGTCTCACTCTCACACCTCCCTCTGCCACCCGTCCTCTCGCCGGAGACTCTCACCGCCGGCCATGCAGCAACCCACCAGACCACCTCCCTCCGCCGCAACTGTCGCCGGAGACCGATGAATTCACCGAAATCTGCAAAAATCTCTAGAAATTCATCCAAACTTCATCTTCCTTCTCCGATCCAACTTCATCTTCTTCACTGATCCGCCTCCATCCATCATCACCGGAAAGTCAATTCTCGCCGGAAACTTCGTCATAATCTCCATCAATTTCCAGAACTCCTCCTTCAAGATCTCGATTCGTTTTCTCGATCGACTCCTTCATCATCAGAATCTTCATGCATGCATCATCGTCACGAATCTTGATTTGATTTCCAGATTCCAAGAACATTCATCACGAGCAACATCAGATCTTCAAGCGAATTCCAGAAATCTTCATCGTCTTCCTCAGAAAGCTTCATAGTATTCTTGAGTTTTTTCCAGAAATCTTCTTTGACGTTCATCAACCTTCAACCTTCGTAGATCCAGATTTTCCAGATTCGATCCGTCAAGATCCATCAAGATCCAACGCCAAACTTCTCCAGAATCTTCAAGAAGCTCCTCCAAGAACTTCCGTATTCATAAGACTCTCCAGGTTTTTTTCTTCTTCTTCCTCGAACTTGTAATCATGCGTGCATTTTGTTTATCTGGATTTAGCAATGGAGACTAGTATGGATCTTAATGTTTAGGTTGAATATCAGTTGGTGAGGCGAGTGTTAGGGATTATGTTTTGAGCAAGGTTTTGAAGGTTTGTTTGGGGATGGTGTTGAGAACGAAGGTCGTTATTGCCTTAGTTTCAGAGGAGAGAATCTGAGAGAAAGGGGTGGTAGCGGCGCCTAGGGTTTCAAGTTGGGGAGATGAGCAGTAGTCATCAAATTAAGGATTTAGTTAGTTTTAGGGTTTTTGATGTTTGCTGAAGATGGATTGTCATGAATCTCGGGCCGTAAGCCCAATTGTGCAATTTGCTGAACCATCATCCCTCGTTTACCATTCGTACCCCCCTCCCCTGGTATGTAATACGTTTGGGCCTAACCCTATTGCTATTAGCACCCCCAGTTTAAGGCCCAATATGATAACCAAGTGAATGTTTCGCTAACTGCACCCCCGTTTGTTTTTGATTTTTTATTCTTGTGTATTGTTTTTTCTGAATTGACCATGGGCCCAGCGCAGTGTTAACTGCACCCCCCTCCTGGGCCCAATATATTTCTGAGTGTGAATAAACTGCTGTTGCCACCCCCCTGCACTATTTTTTTTAATTGCATTTTCATTTTATTTTGTTTGCATATGGTTTACAAAACAATTCATAATAAATCACAAAATGATCATTTTAGCATGAGATTTTTTCCCTCATTTTAATCATGATTTCAAGAAAATTATGAGAAAATAAAAATAGTATTTGAATCATTTTTTCTGTTTATGGTGAATTTTCACATTTAATTGCTTTTATTTTCATTTTGTTTGTACATACATTTTTGTGAATTTTGTTTAGGCATTTAAATTCATATTTTGATCCCGTTCTTTTTGTACTAGTTAGATTAGAACATTAAGTTCCCCCTGGATTTATTCCACTTTTTTGTGGATTAATTTTGATTAGTTTTGATTAGAAAACATTAGGGTGATAGTTTTAGGGTTCAAACTCAACATAGGTGCATTCCAACATTTTCTTTTGGGGTTTTTAGCATGAATTAGGTTATGGGACATATAGGGTATGTAGGGTAGATATAGAAATCCCCTTAGAATAAATCCTAGAATTTTAAATACTATTTTACTATTTTTAGTATATTTTGCAAATTGTGTGATTGTTTGGTGTTCCCACTTGGGGTTTATATTTGTTTGCTTGGGCTTTTGGGCTTTTATTTGGGGTATGGGGATTGGTTTGAGCTTGTGGAGCATGAAGACATAAAAGGAGAATATTTAGGATAATAATCAAAGCTTTGTGCATGAAGATTGCTTGGATTGGAGATGTTTTGAAGACACAGGATATAGGAGATAAGCAGAGCCTTAGAATAGACTGAATTTTTTCACAAACATGGATAGCTTCCTTTGCTTCCATTCTTCTCAATGATTAAAAGTCCCTCTATGGTATTCACCTCCCTCCTTTGGAGGGATAAGTGGCCTTACCTTAGAGGTAGAACTTTGAGGGAAACAGTCTGTTACGATGCCAACTGTTTATAGACTTCCTTTGGTTGTCAATGAACTGTTTGACATTCAATTTATTCTGATAATTCAATTCTCATCTAGGAGAGCTTGTCTTGAATAAAGAAGCCATTGAAGATAGAGGTGAAGATCAAAGATTGACAAAGATGAAGATTGTTCATGTCAAAGCTGTGCAACTGTTAAAGCTAGGGTTTACTGCCGTTTGGGGCTATCTGCTGTCTGATGCTGTCAACTGGGTAAGAGTCTGTGCTTGCTTGAGCTTGGTGATTTCTTGGAGATGGAAGCTTGTTTTAGCTTGGAAACCATTGGAGTTTGACTTTGGGGTTCATTTGAGGATGTTACTGTTTGCTGTTAATCAACTATCAGAGTTGGGTGTCTTTCAGAGCTGCTGCTGTAAGAGCTGGTGTGCTGTCAGGGCTGGTTGGGGTTTTATTTTCTTTGCTGTATTGTTTGTTAATTTTCCCCTTGAGGTTGAAGTGAAGCTGTCTCACTTTGCTCATTGTTTTCTAGGTTCGAGGTTGAGTGGGACTCCCTTGCCTCGCTTGTACTGCTGCATTCATGCATTTTACTGCTTTACTGTATATATGCTGTTGCTTTTCCGTCTATCCCCTAGGATCTCTGTTTCTCTCTACGCAAGAGAGAAACATGACAGACATTAGGCTTTCATCCATGCATGACAACATTAGGGTAGTTTTGATTCCCATTTTAACCCTAGGTTTTAGAGTTCTTTCTCTTCTATCTCAAAATCAATCAAAAATACAATAAAAGGTCAAACATCAATAAAAAACAGTTCTTGCGTAAAAGACTGTAAACCAATCAAAAGAGTCACTTTTGTCCGCTTGGACCCGTAATCAGGAGAAAACCTTTTTCAGAAGGATATAAAAAACAGTCAGACAAATCTGTGTCTTCTGTAGCCCGAACTACGTTTGCTCTGGTCTTTCATGCTGTATGAAAGTACGTAGGCATAGGATGCGATATCCTAGCGAGCAACCCTCCCCTCCTTTCCCGTAGGTAGGCGAACTACGTTGACTCTGATTTCTCGATCCAGACGGGAATACGTAGGCATAAAGTGCGATACTTTGCCGAGTCATTTTATTTTCCTTTAACCCCAGACCTGTAGAATAGATAGAATAACAATCCGTACTAGAAAACAAGCGTGGATCCCGTCGAGTACGACGAACGTGAGGGGTGCTAATACCTTCCCCTTGCGTAACCGACTCCCGAATCCAGGATTTGGTTGCGATGACCATTCCTTTCCCGTCTTTGCGGTAGGTTTACTCTGAGCGTTTCCTTTCCCTCCTTTGGGATAAATAATGCACGGTGGCGACTCTTCTGTTCAGCCGGCGCCGATTTTCGCAGTAGCGACAGCTGGCGACTCTGCTGGGGACTCCAACGGTTCCCTACGCGAGTCAATCCTAGCGCTTGTTTTCCCGTCGTGGATTTTGTATGGATTTGCGTTTTCTGTATTTTACATTCAGCATTATATTATTGTTATTATTGCTGTGGGTATGAGGGGGTTCTATGATTGAGAGATAAGTCGGACCTGGGCTTGAGTGCACCTAGAATTAGAGTGGAAATTAGTGGGCGCGTGCATGCTTTACATGTACTAGTGTCTCATGAAATCCACGCTCAGACGAGGTTCTCCCGGTTGACTTCTTTTTCAACCCTTTGGGTTGAGGGGGTTGTTGGTTTGGAGGATTGTCGACTCTAGGGACCGATCATTTGGAAGTTGGCTAAGTGAGGCCTCTTCAGGACATGATGATGCCACACCTTCTGGGTATCGTATCATCCGTCTTGAAAGTCTGTGACACCGACGACCGCATAGGATGCCATACCTTGTGTCAGTTATTAGGACACCTACCTGTGAGAGGGGTTGGGACATGCAGGTAACTTGACCTCCAGATTACCGGTTTTTCTTGATTGAGATTCAGTGGCGTTGATATCTGAGGACAGTGTTATTGGGTCTGTCAGAGACCAGGTTGGAGCATCGTGGATGGTCTTGAGCAGTTTGTGGGTCTATTTGAGGCCAATATTGTGGATTGAGCTTCTCAGCCAGGGGCTGTGATCCCGTATTTGCTGCACATTGCATTGCATTTGCATAAACATGTTTACATCATATTGCATATCATTCTCCAGCTAGCCAGAGCTCTTATCCAGCCGTTGCTTTGATTCTGAGGGTAATTCTCCAGTGATTGGTCTGAGCAAGTGTTGATTGGTAGAAGACGACCAATGGGTTGAAATAGATTGGGGCAGAATTGAGCAGTGAAGTCAGTTGAAGGTTGTTGGTAGCTACGTCAGAGAGCAACTTCCGGTTGGTTGATACCTTGTCAGGGTTCACTGTGACGTCCAATCCTTTGTATGGTTCTCTGCATGACGAAGACTTCCCGCAAGTGAACCACCTTGCTGCAGACCAGTTTGTGCAACCTCCTGTTAGGGACCGAGATCGACATGAGCAGTTTGTTGTCCGCAATGAACGAGTTTCTCTTATCGACAGTCAAGGTGTTGTTTCCCCTATGGCGAATATCCGAAGAGAGATCCCAGTAGCAAGGACTGAAGACCCAAGAGCTCTTGAGTATGATAGACGGCTCCGAGTGTTGGAAGAAGGGGTGAAAGCCTTGAAAGTCAAAGATGCTGCTAACCTGAATGCTGCAAACATGTGTTTGGTTCCTGGCCTGGTGTTACCTCCGAAGTTCAAAGCGCCGAGATTTGAGAAGTACAGAGGGGATTGCTGTCCGAAGCAACATTGGGTGATGTTCTGCCGAAGAATGACTTCGTTTGTGCAAGACGACAAGTTGATGATTCACTGCTTTCAGGATAGTCTGGCTGGGGCATCTCTGAGTTGGTATATGCAGTTAGAGAGCAATCAGATCCGATCATGGGTGGGTTTAGCCAGAGCTTTGCTGAAGCAGTGCGATTATAATCTAGACGTGGCTCCTAGTCGCATGCAGTTGCAAGAATTGTCTCAAAGGAACGATGAACCTTTCAGGAAGTATGTTCAGAGATGGAGAGAATTTGTTGCCAGAGTGAAGTCGCCGCTCCTAGACCGAGAGTTAATGAGCATGTTTGTAAGCTCCCTGGAGAGCCCGTACCTCGAAAGAATGCTTGGAAATGCGCAAAATTTCTCTGAAGTGGTAAGGGCAGGAGAACGCATTGAGCGTAGCATAAAAATAGGGAAAATTCAGATTATTTCAAACGGTCAGGCTAGTGAAACTGAATCTCTCTATGATTATCAGAACTGAAGAAGGAGTTGTGATCAATGCAATCATGCCAGATGTTGAGTATCCTCGAGATGGGTCGTTGAAACCTGTTGGTTCTTCATCTTCTCAGAGATCAGTACCTCTTGTGGCTTGTTATGTTGGACAGACAACTGTGCCTGGGGCACCCTATCAGGAACGTTATGCCACTTCTCATGCAAATCAGCGAACTCGTGGCCGAGGTTATCAGAATCAGCGCCAGAATCAGAACAGACCTCGTAACGACTTGGAACTGAGGAATGCTCCTTCCCACTCAGTGCCTATGCCGTGTAGCCAAATGCGGCCATCTTTGATCAAGAGTTCTTCGGTGGAACCTAAAGCTCTTAAGCCTGTGCCAGAACCTTATCCTCCTGGGTGCAATCCCCACGTTCAGTGTAGTTACCATGACGGATCCCCGGGACATTCAACTGAAGATTGTAAAGCTTTTTAGGCGATAGTATAACAGTCGATCGACCAAGAGTGCATTTCCTTTCCAGAAGGAGTTCTGTCTGTTCACGCCTACCTCTCAGCAGTTTGAGCTTGCAGATTCAGAGGGTTTATTTTCAAGAAGCCAGTGGTCTAGACAGGCCGACACCCTCAGCATTGGCAGTCCTCAGGCTGTTATCATTTGCATTTGTAGTTTCTTTTCTGTTAGTTACTACTTGCTGTTAAATATTATTTGTTTCGAATGGTAATATTGATAAAGTGACTATGCATTTTTCTGAATTAATCATGTCGCTTTCGCTCATTTATTGCATTGCACTGACACTCGCATTTTATTCGCTCCACTTTGTCACCATGATTAGCAAAGATTGGAGGGGGGATGACGAAACTAAATACTCATAACCAATGATCGTATGCTTTCAGATAAAACCTTGCCGATGACGTACAAGGCATTGTTTCAAATCCCCTAAACACTGGAGGTATAAGGAGTTAGTCCCTTGTTAACCACTTCGAGCCAGGAAGTAGAAGTTTTTGGACTTTTAAAACCCTCACATCTTAACCCGGGGCAGGGTAGTTGTCAGTTAGCTTGACCGAGCATTCGAGTCTTACAGAGGAGTGTTGCCTTTCAAGGACCAATCAGCTTATACCTCTCAGAGGTCGTACCTCATCAACCACGATGGTTAAACCTCACCAATCAGGAGTGAGACGATTACAATCCTTTCGGAGCAATCAAGACAATCAGTGTCACACGACTTTGTTCCAAAAGAAAAAGAAAGAATAAGAGAGCCCGCTAAGTAAAAAGAAAAAGAAAAAGCTGGAAAGCTAATACTTAGGCAAAAATTAGGGCATCCCGCTGGACTGCAAAAGAAAAAATCGAAAAGAACTCAAAGAGAGTCAGTCCAGGCAAAAGTTAGGGAATCAAAAGAACGAAAAGAAAGGATATAAAAAAGAAAAATCCTCGAACAAGGACAAAGTCGTGTGGATACAGACACCGAAAACGAAAAGGAGTAACCGTCACTCCGAGAAAAAACCTTGTGAGTTCCCTAACTATGGTTCTTACCATTCAACATACCTCTCGAAGAGGCGAGCGCTCGAGCCAAGTTAACTGAACTTTAGGGTCGGAGATCATCACGTAGAAGGGGTGGGTACAAATCATAATTTGAGCCAAATATCCTTTGTTTCACGAACCGTGAACCCGACCACGATACAGCCCTTAAAAGACCTAATTGAGACAAGGTTTATTCTGAAGGCGCATTACGGTAAGGTTGAGTAACCTGACTCCCTCTTGATTTGCTAGTCATATCCTTGTTGTATTTTTCACTGATCACGTAAGCACTACGTTTGAACTTTGGTTCATTCATCACTCACAATCATGACACGTAAATGAGTGACAACACAATTTTTTCAAAATTTGCATGAACACTGCATTAAAATTACCATTCGGGAGTGAATAATTTTATTTGCAGGTCGGTAGTTGACAGGAAAGAAATTCCAACAGGGGATAATCGAATAGGATTGAATAATTCAACAGTCTGGATCAGAATGGTGTATGTTGTGAAACCTTGTAAATCTGGGGCATTGACTTTCAACGAGTTCAGAATCAGTCGGTCGGAGGACCAGTCCCGAAGCATCGATTGATTACGGGGCAGTTTACTTGAGAAGCCGTTGATCAGAAGCGAATCTTCTAGAGAGCCAATTAGGGGCAGGTATCCAGAATGCTATGTTTGATCAGGGCAGGTTAAGTCGCTCAACGCAGGTATCCAGAATGCTATGTTTCAGGGGCAAATCACTCCCGAGATAGCGAAACCAACTATGGTGATGATTGTTTAATTGAGGTTGAATCCGTTTATCGTACAAACACCGGGGCAAGCCATCGCAAGGTCGTATTGTAGCAAGGTGCTTTCGGTTCAGAGTGGGTTGTTCCAAGAACCAGATTAAGGCAAAGTCATTGCAGACAGGGGCATGCCATCCTAAGAGCGCAGGGGTTATTCTTTATTCGAGAGGCATTCGATTAGAAGTATCTCGCTGAAGTTCAGAATACTGGGGCAGTTCATATCAAACCGTCAGGGTACAGATTTTCAGACTATCCCACAGAGGTTCCTGCAAGTCGGGGCATAACAGAGGCGAAAGAATTGTTCTTCTACAACAGAGTTACTCAGAGCTACTGGAGTAGATTCAGCCAATATTCAAGTTTGAGACGAATGGCGGGAAATCGTGACCCTTCAACTAGAAGCCGTGAATTCAGACAGGATATTGTCCAACATCAGGAGTGTATGACCTATCACGGATGTACAGAAGCCCCATCCTACTTGGCATGTTCGGTTATCCCCAGTAAAGTCGTACATTCGAGAATCAGTTAATCTGGGGCAATTAGGTCGAGATTTGGCAAATCTCTCGCAGCTATGGGCACTGCTCCACGAGTCAGTCGATCAGGGGCAAAATATTGTTGCAAGACCGGGGCGGATCACCCTAAAAACAAAAGATGTTGTTGGGACATTCTTTTGGGTTTAACGTGCAGAAACAGTTCAGATCTAATCGTCAGGGTACAAAGATCGAAGAGTCCTTATCAGAAGGTTGGTGCCGACTCAGGGACAAGGTATTGTGAGTAGCACTATGGCTAGCCTTTCCTTTCCAGACGAAATGCTCAGATTGGGGCATGTTGGTATTTTTGGGGCAAATTTCCGAGAAGGAATAGAGTTCATGTTGCCCTAACCAGAGGCTTTTGATGAAAGGACTTAATCACTATGTGATGTGAATCCCCTTGCAGGTCGCACTTCATTTCCCGAAGCTGAGATGACACCAGTCTTTACTGAAGAAGGATCAAACTCTCCAGCTAGTTGCAGCTTATCCGAAGAATATTATCCAGCAGGTCAAGGTTAATGCTCGCCACAAGATGTCTATCCTTCGCACAGTAATAGTCCTGAGTTCGTGAACTATATCCAGATGGTTTACTTTTCCCAGCAGGGTCATTTGTCTTCAACAGAATTGATGATTCCAAGATTGTAGGCTGTATTCAGACAGTGTGGTGTCCCCCAAAAGGATTCCCTATCCCGAGCAGAGTTGTTTAGCCTCAGAAGACTAATATTTCCAAACTTGTGAGTTGTACCCAGACAGTCTACTCTCCCCAGCAGAGATTCCCTTCCCAGTAAGGTCAGTTATTTCTCCCCAGCGGAGTCAATTTATATTTTCCCCAAGAGAGTCGTTTCGTCCCCAGCGGAGTTCTCTCTTTTCAGCAAGTGTTATCTTTCCTCCCAGTGGAAAGCGAAGGTTAAATCTCTCCCCTGCAGAGTTGGTCGTAGGACCCAGCATACTTTGGTGATACCCGATCATTCCCCCCAGCAGGATGGCACTGGTCCTCAACATTCAGTGTTGATGAGGCGAGCTTGTCAGAGCTTCCCAGCAGTTTGAGCCTGCATTTGCATTTGCATATAGTGTCATATTTGCATCTACAAAAAAAAAAACGCGTAGCATTTCCATACTGTGTGGAGCATATCGCCATTATCAAACATACGCATCTTGAAGCATAAATCAGGTTGGTTAACCTTTTGCATTTCAGGGTTTTCTCAACAGGAGTACGAAGTTTATTTCTCAACAGGAGTACGGAATTTGTTTCTCGACAGGAGTATGGAGTTTATTTATCAACAGGAATATGGAGTTTATCCTTTTTTCGATAGGAGTATGGAGTTTAAAAGATCAAATGTATTTTCAGACAATCGGAGTCTTGCTGTGAGACAGGTGATGATTTGATTCAATTCAGTTTTCCCCACAGTTATTAATGAAGAGGATCCGATCAGCGGAATGTTTTTCAAGTTTGTTGTTGCGGCAGTGTTTCAGGGTTTCAAAAAAGAAATAAAAAATAAAAAGTAAAAAAAAAAATCAAAATTTTAGGAGTGTTCACTTGTTGCTGAGATGAGTGTTTGGTGTTTATTTTCAGAGTATCCCCAGTAGGGTTAGCTATTGTTGCAAACAGGCAAAGAAGATATGTGCAAGACAGTCTTTCCGTATGAAACAGGCGGATAAGAACAAGAAATAATCAGTAAAAATCAAATAGATGAATGTTCTTCTGTAGGAATCAGGCAGCTGATGGATTTACTCCGTATGGAACAGGAGGATGTTAACAGCAGTTGCACCGTAAGTAGCAGGCAGATGCATTTGAAACTTTTCTGTAAGAATCAGACAGATGAGTTCTTCCATAGGTAGAGGGCGGATATCAAAAGAATTGTTTTGTAAGAATCAGATAGATAAGTTCTTCCGCAGGGAGCAGGCGGATATATAATGGATTGCACCGTAAGTAGCAGGCAGATGCATTTGAAAGCTCTTTCTGTAAGAATCAGACAGATGACTACTTCCGTAGGTAGCAGGCGGATATCAAAAGAAGTTGCACCGTAAGTAGCAGGCGGATGCATTTGAAAGCTCTTTCTGTAAGAATCAGACAGATGAGTTCTTCCGTAGGTAGCAGGCGAATATCAAAAGAATTGTTCTGTAAGAGTCAGACAGATAAGTTCTTCCGCAGGGAGCAAGCGGATATGTAATGGATTGCACCGTAAGAAGCAGGCGGATGTAAGAAAAGCTCTTTCTGTAAGAATCAGATAGATGAGCTCTTCCGTAGGTAGCAAGCGGATATCAAAAGAATTGTTCTGAGTTCTTCCGTAGGTAGCAGGCGGATATCAAAAGAATTGTTCTGTAAGAATCAGACAGATAATTTTTTCCGTAAGAAGCAGGAGGATGTCAAGATCACTTTCTCGTATGAAGCAAGTGGGTAGAGAGAATTGTTTTGTATGAAGCAGGCATATATGATGGTTTTCTCGCATGAAGCAGGCGGGAGTAGATAGTTTTTCCGTATGGAACAGGCGGATGAATTTCTCGTATTCAGATAAACGGTGGTCCCATGATAGACGGGATGTGTTCAGATATTTGAAAAAAAAAAAAAAATATTTCCCCGGTGAAGTCACTACGCTTATTTCTATTGACAAGTTAATCAGATTCGTATCAAATATAGATCAGTTTCTCGTATGAAGCAGGCGGGCGTGTATAGTTTTCTTCCGTAAGAAGCAGGCGGACGTAGATAATGTTCCAGTACTCACAAAGCTAGTTTTTTCCGTATGAAGCAGGCGGGTTGTAGCTAGTTTCTCCGTACGAAGCAGGCGGATGAGTTTTCCGGTATAATTTTGAAAAGAAAAAAAAATAATGCTTCCCCAGCGAAGTCGTCCAGGTTACTTACATGTTTGATGTTACACAGGAGATTAATATTGAAATCAGAAGTGTTATCAGGTGATCGATCAGTTTGTTGCCATAATAATTGGATTCAGTTCTCTGGATGGTGTTCCCCAAGTAGTGTGCAGTTTATTTCTGCGGTTGGCAAATTTTCGGGTTTATTTTGTATTCAACCGTCTTCTACCTTTGAATGTTTGAAGGCTGTTCGCTCTTCAACCCTTCAGGTCCAAGCCGCTTCAATAGGGGCAGCTGTTGCACCCTAAAATTTGACCAACCGGTCCCCATATCTGGTTTATGCTTCAACGCATTTTGCATTCGCATTCGCATATTGCATACATGGCATTTTCCTCAGTCAGATGGGATTTTATCGGGATTATAGCCCCTGACGTTTCAGGCAGTACAGGCCGGTTGGAATAAAAGTCTGTTGAGAATTGGTTTTCGTCTCCTGTGTTTTCAGGCCATCTCGGGGCCCGGGTTTCGCTACGGTTGCGTAATTGGGTTTTAATCGGTTTAATCGGCTTCATGGCATTTTTAGGATTTTTCTTTTATTTTTCTGGATTTTTAATGCATTTAATTGAATTTTTCTGGATTTAATAGATTTTTTATAACTTTTTAGAGTTAAATAGATTTTCTTTTTTAGAGATTTAATAGATAATAAAGATGTTTAGATAGTATTTTCCTTTTAATAGTTTCTTTTAAAAAAATAATAGATATGAATAGATAATAATTTTCTTTAATAGAATAGTTTTAATAGAATTTTTTTTAGATATTATTTTCTTTTTGGTTAGGTTTTAAATAAAAAGAAAAAGGATTAAAATGTTTAGATTTTTTTTAGATTTTATTTGATTTTTTTTCAGAATTAATTAGGGTTTTTTTTTTGAAATAATTTTTTTTTGTAGATATTAAATAATAGTTTTTAGATTATTTTTCTGATTAATTAGGGGTTTATTTTTTTAAATTTTCATTTTATTGGTTAATTAGGATTAATAATAGGTTTTAATTAGGTTTATTAGATTTTAATGTTTAATTTTCGTTTTATCAGGATTAATTGGGTTAATTTTCAGTATTAAATTTTGTTTTAGAGTTAATCATGTTTTTTAAGTCATTAATCAGAATTAATCCATTGGGCCACAATGATCCAGAGTTAATCAGGCCCAGGTCTAGAATCCATGCCATGTGTCAGTATATAACATGTGCCACGCGTGTAATTCCAGGTTAGACACTTCATTCTCTCTCTCACCCAGAACTCTGCCACGTTTCTCCTCTCTCCTCACACTTGGCACTCTCTGCCTAACCCTCAGCACACGTGTCTCACTCTCACACCTCCCTCTGCCACCCGTCCTCTCGCCGGAGACTCTCACCGCCGGCCATGCAGCAATCCACCGGACCACCTCCCTCCGCCGCAACTGTCGCCGGAGACTGGTGAATTCACCGGAATCTGCAAAAATCTCCAGAAATTCATCCAAACTTCATCTTCCTTCTCTGATCCAACTTCATCTTCTTCACTGATCCGCCTCCATCCATCATCATCGGAAAGTCAATTCTCGCCGGAAACTTCGTCATAATCTCCATCAATTTCCAGAACTCCTCCTTCAAGATCTCGATTCGTTTTCCCGATCGACTCCTTCATCATCAGAATCTTCATGCATGCATCATCGTCACGAATCTTGATTTGATTTCCAGATTCCAAGAACATACATCACGAGCAACATCAGATCTTCAAGCGAATTCCAGAAATCTTCATCGTCTTCCTCAGAAAGCTTCATAGTGTTCTTGAGTTTTTTCCAGAAATCTTCTTTGACGTTCATCAACCTTCAACCTTCGTAGATCCAGATTTTCCAGATTCGATCCGTCAAGATCCAACGCCAAACTTCTTCAGAATCTTCAAGAAGCTCCTCCAAGAACTTCCGTCTTCATCAGACTCTCCAGGTTTTTTTCTTCTTCTTCCTCGAACTTGTAATCATGCGTGCGTTTTGTTTATCTGGATTTAGCAATGGAGACTAGTATGGATCTTAATGTTTAGGTTGAATATTAGTTGGTGAGGCGAGTGTTAGGGATTATGTTTTGAGCAAGGTTTTGAAGGTTTGTTTGGGGATGGTGTTGAGAACGAAGGTCATTATTGCCTTAGTTTCAGAGGAGAGAATCTGAGAGAAAGGGGTGGTAGCGGCGCCTAGGGTTTCAAGTTGGGGAGATGAACAGTAGTCATCAAATTAAGGATTTAGTTAGTTTTAGGGTTTTTGATGTTTGCTGAAGATGGATTGTCATGAATCTCGGGCCGTAAGCCCAATTGTGCAATTTGCTGAACCATCATCCCTCGTTTACCATTCGTACCCCCCTCCCCTGGTGTGTAATACGTTTAGGCCTAACCCTATTGTTATTAGCACCCCCAGTTTAAGGCCCAATATGATAACCAAGTGAATGTTTCGCTAACTGCACCCCCGTTTGTTTTTGATTTTTTATTCTTGTGTATTGTTTTTTCTGAATTGACCATGGGCCCAGCGCAGTGTTAACTGCACCCCCCTCCTGGGCCCAATATATTTCTGAGTGTGAATAAACTGCTGTTGCCACCCCCTGCACTATTTTTTTTAATTGCATTTTCATTTTATTTTGTTTGCATATGGTTTACAAAACAATTCATAATAAATCACAAAATGATCATTTTAGCTTGAGATTTTTTCCCTCATTTTAATCATGATTTCAAGAAAATTGTGAGAAAATAAAAATAGTATTTTAATCATTTTTTCCGTTTATGGTGAATTTTCACATTTAATTGCTTTTATTTTCATTTTGTTTGTACATACATTTTTGTGAATTTTGTTTAGGCATTTAAATTCATATTTTGATCCCGTTCTTTTTGTACTAGTTAGATTAGAACATTAAGTTCCCCCTGGATTTATTCCACTTTTTTATGGATTAATTTTGATTAGTTTTGATTAGAAAACATTAGGGTGATAGTTTTAGGGTTCAAACTCAACATAGGTGCATTCCAACATTTTCTTTTGGGGTTTTTAGCATGAATTAGGTTATGGGACATATAGGGTATGTAAGGTAGATATAGAAATCCCCTTAGAATAAATCCTAGAATTTTAAATACTATTTTACTATTTTTAGTATATTTTGCAAATTGTGTGATTGTTTGGTGTTCCCACTTGGGGTTTATATTTGTTTGCTTGGGCTTTTGGGCTTTTATTTGGGGTATGGGGATTGGTTTGAGCTTGTGGAGCATGAAGACATCAAAGGAGAAGATTTAGGATAATAATCAAAGCTTTGTGCATGAAGATTGCTTGGATTGGAGATGTTTTGAAGACACAAGATATAGGAGATAAGCAGAGCCTTAGAATAGACTGAATTTTTTCACAAACATGGATAGCTTCCTTTGCTTCCATTCTTCTCAATGATTAAAAGTCCCTCTATGGTATTCACCTCCCTCCTTTGGAGGGATAAGTGGCCTTACCTTAGAGGTAGAACTTTGAGGGAAACAGTCTGTTACAATGTCAACTGTTTATAGACTTCCTTTGGTTGTCAATGAACTGTTTGACATTCAATTTATTCTGATAATTCAATTCTCATCTAGGAGAGCTTGTCTTGAATAAAGAAGCCATTGAAGATAGAGGTGAAGATCAAAAATTGACAAAGATGAAGATTGTTCATGTCAAAGCTGTGCAACTGTTAAAGCTAGGGTTTACTGCCGTTTGGGGCTATCTGCTGTCTGATGCTGTCAACTGGGTAAGAGTCTGTGCTTGCTTGAGCTTGGTGATTTCTTGGAGATGGAAGCTTGTTTTAGCTTGGAAACCATTGGAGTTTGACTTTGGGGTTCATTTGAGGATGTTACTGTTTGCTGTTAATCAACTATCAGAGTTGGGTGTCTTTTAGAGCTGCTGCTGTAAGAGCTGGTGTGCTGTCAGGGCTGGTTGGGGTTTTATTTTCTTTGCTGTATTGTTTGTTAATTTTCCCCTTGAGGTTGAAGTGAAGCTGTCTCACTTTGCTCATTGTTTTCTAGGTTCGAGGTTGAGTGGGACTCCCTTGCCTCGCTTGTACTGCTGCATTCATGCATTTTACTGCTTTACTGTATATATGTTGTTGCTTTTCCATCTATCCCCTAGGATCTCTGTTTCTCTCTGTGCAAGAGAGAAACATGACAGACATTAGGCTTTCATCCATGCATGACAACATTAGGGTAGTTTTGATTCCCATTTTAACCCTAGGTTTTAGAGTTCTTTCTCTTCTATCTCAAAATCAATCAAAAATACAATAAAAGGTCAAACATCAATAAAAAACAGTTCTTGCGTAAAAGACTGTAAACCAATCAAGAGAAAACCTTTTTCAGAAGGATATAAAAAACAGTCAGACAAATCTGTGTCTTCCGTAGCCCGAACTACGTTTGCTCTGATCTTTCATGCTGTATGAAAGTACGTAGGCATAGGATGCGATATCCTAGCGAGCAACCCTCCCCTCCTTTCCCGTAGGTAGGCGAACTACGTTGACTCTGATTTCTTGTTCCAGACGGGAATACGTAGGCATAAAGTGTGATACTTTGCCGAGTCATTTTATTTTCCTTTAACCCCAGACCTGTAGAATAGATAGAATAACAATCCGTACTAGAAAACAAGCGTGGATCCCGTCGAGTACGACGGACGTGAGGGGTGCTAATACCTTCCCCTTGCGTAACCGACTCCCGAATCCAGGATTTGGTTGCGATGACCATTCCTTTCCCGTCTTTGCAGTAGGTTTACTCTGAGCATTTCCTTTCCCTCCTTTGGGATAAATAACGCACGGTGGCGACTCTTCTGTTCAGCCGGCGCCGATTTTCGCAGTAGCGACAACAAGGGTCAACGGAAAGTCTTTTCCTTTGGAAGGAGAGAGAGAAGAAACTTGGATGAGAACTAAAAAGTTCCATCACTTGGGGAAGAAATACTTAACAAAGCAAATGAACAATTGAGCAAGATGAACAAGATGACAAACAAGTAAGCATGCATATTACAATAAGCAGATACTTCAAACAGACACCAATGGTTACAACCGGTAATCAAATATCTTAACAAAGATAGAAGCATATCTTAACAAAGATTGAGACATGATGAAGGTGACAACCATATAAACAAATCACAACTTGAAAGTAAACATGTTATAGGTTCAAGGTAACAAATGTAACAACAATATGCATTGATGACAATCAAACACAGGTAAATCAGTTTAACCTCATAATTTAGGAGGAAAAAAAATGAGATTATGGTGACAAACAAGAATAAATCCTAGCATGTTAACTAACATGGGATGCAAAAATCTTACAAGAAAATCAAGCACATTCAAAAGGAAATCAACAACAAGTAAGATAACGATCTCAATAACGGAACAAATTTCCACATAGACAAAAGACAACCCAATTAATAACAACATGTAATTTATTTACTCCAAATGAAAATAGACTTCAAAAAAAGCATGTTGCAAAAAAAATGGGCCAAAAAGGATGAAAAATGAGAAAGATATGAATTTTTAAAGTTTCAATGAATTAATGTACAAGACATATATAACAAGCAAGAAAATAAAATAAAAATGGCAAGGGGTGGGAGTTGAACCCACACCCTCAAGCTTGAAGGCCACAAACTTGGCCACTAGAGCACCTACACGCGCGTTGGCAAGATGGAAAATAGGGTGAAGCATGAAAAAAAAAAGAGCAAAAGGATTCAACCTCCACACGGATCGAACCCAGGTCTGGCTAGTGAAAGGCATGCTTAAGAGTAAGTTGATTACCACTGGGGTGGCTATACATTCGTTGATATAGCCACCCCTATAAACATATAAGGCGTGTTTTCATGAATGTCTGGGCAAAACAAAACCAAGCTAAATGGCAAACGCGTGAAGATCCATAACTCTTTCAAAACTCCATGGAATTTAGTGAAACTTTAGTCAATCTTGAGTATTTTTAAATGAGGAATGCAGTGGTGATATAAGTTTTTTTTTAAAATGTCTGCATCTAGAAATTCAATGGTAAATGCAAGATGATCAAAATGCAAAATGCCACAAAGCGTGAATACTCAAACTATGTCAAAACAACATTAGATTTCACAAATCTTGGGTCTATCTCATGTATTTTTTTTACAAGGAGGATGATGGCAATCTTAGTTTTCTTTAAAAATGTTTGTATCTAAAAAATTCGATGGCAGTTGCAAGAATGAGGGATTGAGATGCAATTCCAATGTTAAGACTCAAATCAAACATGTTTAGATCAAACTGAAGGTAAGCACATACTACAAATACCACATACAAGTAGTCTCAACAGAAATGAGGCTCACATTTGAACTAAAACAAAAACTGATGCATGAGTTGCAAGCGTGCTTTTGAAAAATGCATTTTTGAAGCTATGTATGAAAATTGATGGGAACAAACTCAAAAACAGTCATGCACACATTTCAAACATGTCACTTAAGGTTATGCTCACAAAGAGAATCTTTAATTCATACTGAATCAAAAATTGATCATCTAATTGCAACTTGAAGAAGGGGTTTAAAACAGACTTGCATACAAACAACAACTCAAAACATCGGTTCATATCATACATGCCATAACAGTCAATGAGTTACAATGCACACAAACAAAATGAAGTTATAAGAGAAGCAAACACAGCAGATGAAACATTGAACCAAACATCAAGATCTGCACATAATTGGCTTTGCAGCATAAAACAACCAAACAAGCTCAACATAACAGTCATGGTATTTTAAGGAAAGGAAAGTATTGATCATGAACTCTACATCATTATGCAAGGATTGAGAATATCTAGAGTTGCAATGGTGGCAAGATAGGATGCAAGACATGAATTGGTGATGTAGGAGTGTTTTTGAAAAGAAAGTTTGATGATGCAAGTTGAAAAATAAGGGAGTTCATGTCATGCAACTGATGTACACATATCACAAACATGCTAACTGTTACTATTATGCTCAAAATTCATGCTCATTCTTCTCAATGCAAAAAACTGGTGTGTTGTTGGTAATCATGGTGGAAGTTGTAAAAGCAAACTGTTTTTGGAACAAACTGATAATGCAAGCAGGTACAAGTCATGATATGTCATATAAACAACACACACACACACACACACATCACATATATGCCAAATGATGATTTTAAGCTCAAGAATCAGACATACACCTTGCAAGGAAAAATCTGGTATGCTGTTGTAAAAGTGTTCTGAACAAAATGCATTTTTGAAGTTATGTAAAAATTTGATATGAGCAAACTCAACAAACAGTCATACACACATTTCAAACATGCCACTTGTGGTTGTGCTCAAAAATAAAATGTTCAAAACCTAATGCATCAAGAAGTGACCAACCAATTGCAATTTCTAAGGAAATGGTTCAAAACAGCCTTGTATCTAACCAAAATTTCAAAACATCATTTCAACATCAGGTTTATCAATTCATAACAGTCAATGAGTCATGCTTATACACAAATTGCAGTAATGAAGCATGCAATTTTAAAAGAAGCAAACAATGGCAACATGATGAACATGTAGGTTTTTGGCAAAAAGACAGCAGGCACAACCTAAATCATGACATATATGAGTTTGAAAGGATTTGCCAAAAGGAGCTTTTCAAAAACAGTAGGGACACATCACTTTCAAAAAGGTTGACCCTAACAACAAAATCACCAATATTCCTTGGTTTGGAAAAATCAAACACAACAATGTATTTAAACAGTTTAGTCACAACAGTTTGGCAGCAGCCTTGAGCAAGGCTTTAAAGTTTTGCAAACATCAAGTAAAGCAAAGGAAGGCATGGTTTTGGCATACATGACAGCTACAAGTAAAACAGATTTGGTAGCAAGAAAACATGACAAACCAAATGACAGTTCATGGTGTAAACCACATAAGCCATACAAATCCCAAATCAAACTTCACCAGTAACATGTCAAACACTTCAAGATCAAGGCCTCTAACCTAAAGTTCACTTGTTGATAGTCATTGATGCAAGGGTGATAATGTCAATATTCTACCAAAACATGATTCAAATGATACTAAGTTCTCACAACAAGCATAAATCAAACACAACAGTGGAAATGCATATGATAGTTAGCATTAAGAAAAACCAGTCCTAAACATGACAGTCCTAACATCATCAACCAAATTCCATAAAAACTGTTTTTCTCCAAGAACACTTTTCAATCAAAAATAATCTAAACATGCTCATGACAGTTTAGTACCAAAGTGGAGAGTGCTAACCTCTTGTAGAATTCCACATGATCTTGCACAATAAAGAAAACCTTGAGAACTACCAGCTGTTGTCCAACCACTGCCTTGATGAAAACAGCCCCTTTGCTCTTGAGTGAAATATGAGGAATTTGTGCCAAACCTCAAAATAAATGAGGATGAGGTTCCTTCAAACTAAGGACAGTTTGTACAACATATATTTGAGGTGTGTGAATGGTTGGAAAGGTTAAAACATGTCTGAGGAAAGATTTGTGTGGTTTTGTATGTGAAGTCAAACTTTCTTTGGTTGAAAATTGACTTTTTGGAAAATGATGATTTTGAGTGGTTCAAAGGCTTGAACACCTTCTACATAACATTTGTGAATTGTGTATATGGTTTTTGGAGGTTTAGAGTGTATAAAAATGAGTTTGGTGGCTGAACTGTCCAAGACAATTTGTTGGTGTTTTTGGGTGATTTTGAGATTTTGGAAAAATGAAGTGAGAAGGGAAAGAAGGAGAGCTTGTGCTTTCTATGGTTTTGAGAAGGGCTCTGGTGTGTGGAATGAGGTATAGGAGTTCTCTATTTATAGGGAACGTAAGGGTGAGGACAGATTTGGGAGGTTTCCTTCCTAAGAGGGAAAAGTGGAAAATTGGATTCAAATCCTTCAAAAGGTGTTTCTTGGCTTTGAGGTAATCGGAAGTCAGGCATAATGATGGACTTAGAGGTGGATGAAGTGAGGCTAGGATGGTCGGGGCATGGTTGCTGCTGATTTTCACTTTTCACCTTTTTGTATTTTGAATATTTTATTGCAACTTGCATTTGCAACTTGCAATGCAACTTGCAATGCTTCTCCAATTTCATTTCCTATGCATTTCTTTCATACTTCTACACTTCAAAACATCTAAATATCAGAAACAACAAGATCCAAGGGTTGAGAATGGTCCATCTTGATGAAAATCTCACTTGTAGAAAAATCAGATTTTGTGCTTCAAGTGTGACAGTCCCAACTTCACTAATCCATAACTCTTAGCTCACAAATGCCATTGAGATGTTCTAGTACTTTTTGGAAAGCCCTCAAGTAGCTCTAAAACATTCATTTTCACATGAACTTCTGATTCCAAGTGAAACTAGCTCAAAGATCTCCTCAAAGTTGACAAAAAAACATGACTTATTTGGCCAAAACACAGAAAAATTCTAAGTATTTTCCCCTCTTGCATTGATTTTGATCATAACTCTAAATCCATTCATTTTTTGCACATGGTCCCCTATGGGACTTTTGTAGGGAATGTCAAGACCTTTCCAACAAGCTTTGAACCACTTCAAAAGGATGTGTGGTTAAGGAGTTATGGTTTTGTCCCTTTCAAAACCCTAATTCCCGACTTTTTCAATTACTCCTTCATCCTTGATCCAATGGCCATGAAATTTTATGAGCAAGTTTAATATGATATAAGGAACATTTTTCATTCACATCTTGAATTCAAATTCCTAAAAATTGAAGGGTTGACATTTTGGTTGACGAACCGGTCGATCGGTGACTACCGAGTCGTCTGTTGATACCCCGGGTCTTCTGAGACCTTGAAACATCTTGAATGGGCCTTAACAATCCATATGAACTTCATGGACCATGATCCCACCATTATAACACCTTTTAAATCAAAAGTTAAATCGCAGTTGACTTTTCCTGATCGAAAACCCTAATCGGGTATCCTGAAATGCACTGTCTTCGATCTATGGGTGACAACCTCAAATTGGATTCACACTTGACCCAATGTAGTATTCTTGATCTTGTTTTACGGTTGAATCAATCCAAAACATTGATCGATCAAACCCTCGAAGCTTCGATTTTGACTGTGCGGAACCCTAAATCATCTGCATCTTGACAAAGACAAACTTGAACTGGGTTAAGGTTAGATAATCACATGAGTATGATCCTAAAATGATAATGAGGATCTAAGGGGTCAAAATTTGGGGTATGACAGTTCCCCCTATTTAAATATCTTTCAATGGATGGCGGCGAAAGATGACAATCCTCACGAAATCGTAGTGAAAGGTATTTAAATATAGCGAATCCAAAATTTTGTCCCTTAGATCCAATGGTATGAAAAAGGACAAATGCGGATATGCTATGAATCTAGATGATGCTTTATGATGTTTGAATGTAAGACAGATGCAGACACGTGGGCAAAGATAAAAGAACGACAATACAACGAGTAACTACTCATGGGGGACCCACACACCGGGGAAAGATCCAAGGAAAAGCAAACAAAAATAGTTCAAACGTGACCAAAGACGCTGCTCAGGGGAATCTTCCACACTGGGGACACCAACTCCAACAGGGAAGACAAAACTTCATTGGGGAGAAGGAGGTGACACTCTGCTGGGGAAAAAAGAAAAGAGACGCAAACCTCACTGGGGATAAAAAGCTGAGGAATCTCCTATAGTGAAGAGTTTGAATGCGATCTTCAGGAAAAGAAACAGAAACAAGACCAGACGCACCGGGGATGCTAGTAACGACTAGATCTCCGAGACTCGAATAAGAAAGCAACGCTTTGCTGGGGATACTGGTGACGACTAGAACAATCAACAATCAAAGGGTGCTAGTTTCTACCAGACTTGCAGGGGGTGATGGTGACGACCAAACAAAATGGGAGCTCTGAATTGCGTTGATACAATATAGGGTTCCGGCTGGGGAAATTGGTAACAACCAACTCTCGGTATTAATAACGATTAACTTTCAAGCAGAGCCAGTAACCACTGGACTTTTCAAAACTATGGTGACGACCAAAGCAACGATACCAATAACGATTGGATTTTAAACAATGCCAGTTAACACTGGACTTTCAAAAGAATTGCCAATTACCATTTGACTTTCAACAATGCCAGTTACCACTGGACTTTCAGGAGATGCCAACTACCATTGGACTTTCAAGAGACATGGTGACGACCAGAGCTACAATACCAATAACGATTGGATTTTAAACAATTCCAGTTACCACTAGACTTCCAACAATGCCAGTTACCACTGGACCTTTCAGAAGATATGGGGGTGCTAGTAACGACTAGACTTCAAGGAAAGAAACTGGTGACGACCAGGCAGACGATATCAGTAACAACAGGACATCCAAAGGTACTGGTTACAACCAGGAACAAACGAGATACAAGTGACGACCTATAACCACACACAAACTTAGTAACAACCGAGGTAGAGAAATTGGTGAAGACCAACACCTCAAAAGGACAGAGGACGCCCCAAGAACAACAGACAAGACTACTGGTAACAACCAGGAAACAATCAAGACAAAAGGTAACAATCGAAGACCAAATAGAAGCCGGACAAATGCACATGATATGCCCTGATGCCAATGATTAATGGTATGCAGGATTTGACTCTGATGAGAAGCAGAAGAAACTGGAGACTCAAGGGGAAAGATAGATAAACACATCTATCTCACTGGGGACGCAATGAATCACACTGAATTCACAAAACAAAGGTGTCTGTAGATTTTTGGGAAATAAACCCACTCTGCTTGGAGAAAAAATTTCGGAGATGCTGGCCAGTATCGACAACGTAACTCTAAATGGACGCTCTGAATTCTTCTACCGGGGATGAGGCTACCATCAAAAGAACGCGTCTCATAAAGAAACCTGGGGAGAGGGTCTTCAATCTTGGTGACTACACACGACCGAATAAGCAACCTAACAAGTTAATCCAACTGACATTCACTGGGAGATGTATTGAGACTACGCGTCAAAGTTTCTGCCACTTTAAAAACTTTCGAGAGGTATGATCTCCACCGAGTCTTTCCGTAAGCCAAAGTATTTTATGTTAATCTTTAAAATTTATTTTTTAAACTCGAACCTGGTGCTTTCAAAATTATCATTGATCAATAAACAAATGTTTTGCATAACAAAGAAAATAATAAAATGGTAAATTGCAAAAGAATGGTCCAAAAACTGATTTCATTTAAGAATGTAAGTTTGTCAATGACAGAACTCCATGGAACTTTTACAATCGAAAATGGAAACATTGAAAAAGGTTACATTGAATCCACTGAAAATTATACCTCTAATGACTAAGACTTTCCAAAACCTTGCTTCTGACAAGAGCGGTTGAAGTGGACTTCCTCGTAAAATCTTCTTGCAGAGGTAACAACCCATCTGATGCAGTGAGACGCCTTTGTCCCTAACTTTTGCCTGGATTTCCCTTTCAGGTTTTCAATCCACCGGGACGCTCTTTTTTGCCTAAGCCGCCCTTTCGGGTTTTCAACTTAGCGAGCTCATTATCTCTTTTTTTTTATTTCATCACTAACTTTTGCTTGGACCTCCTTCATAGATTATAATCCAGCGGGATACCCATTATTGCATAAGCCGCCCTTGCGGGTTTTCGACTTATCGGGTTTTTGTTAGGCGTAATATTTTCGTACTGCATCAGAATTCACCGGGTGTGTAAGCTGCTCCCCATCCATTGTTGTGAGAATTAACGATCCTCCTAAGAAGACAGTTTTTACAACAAACGGACCATCATAGTTGGGCATCCATTTTCCCCGTGCATCTTTGTGAACTGGCAAAATCCTTTTGAGTACAAGCTCTCCTTCTCAGAATTCTCAAATACGAACCTTTTTATCAAAAGCTCTCTTGATCCTTTTCTGATATAACTGCCCGTGACATACCGCAGTCATGCGCTTTTCATCAATAAGGTTTAACTGGTCAAATTTTTCCCTCACCCATTCAGCTTCTTCAAGTTCAGTTTCCATTATGACTCTTAAGGAAGGCATCCCAACCTCAATAGGAAGTACTACATCCATCCCGTATACCAAGGAAAAAGGGGTTGCCCCTGTTGAAGTGCGAACGGACGTTCTATACCCATGCAAGGCAAATGGAAGAATCTCATGCCAATCCTTATATGTTTTCACCATCATTTGCAAAATCTTCTTGATGTTCTTATTCGTAGCTTCGACAACTCCATTCATCTTGGGACGAAAAGGAGAGGAATTGTGATGTTCAATTTTGAAGTCACCACACAGCTCTTTCATGGTTTTGTTATTCAGATTGGTACTGTTATCTGTTATGATTTGGCTTGGGATTCTGTATCGATAGATAATCTCCTTTTTGATAAAACGAGCCACCACTTGTTGAGTAACATTGGCGTAGGATGCAACTTCAACCCACTTTGTGAAGTAATCAATAGCGACCAGAATAAATAGGTGTCCATTAGAAGCCTTTGGTTTGATTGCCCCAATCATATCAATGCCCCACATAGATAATGGCCAAGGTGATGTCAACACATTTAACAACGTCGGAGGCACATGCATCTTATCTGCATAAATTTGGAATTTGTGACATTTCCTGGCATATTGAATACAGTCAGTTTCCAAAGTCAACCAATAATACCCAGCCCTCAAAATCTTCTTGGTCATGGCATATCCATTGGCGTGAGTGCCAAATGTTCCTTCATGAATATCTTGCATTAACAATTCTACTTCTCGTCTGTCGACACATCTAAGCAGGACCATGTCATGATTTCTTTTATAGAGCACACCATTGCTGAGAAAGAACTTAGAGGCCAATCTTCTCAAGGTTTTCTTATTAAGTGATGTAGCATCGACCGGATACTCTTGCTTTAACAGATAATTCTTTATGTCTTGGAACCATGGCTTGTTATCAACTTCTTCTTCAACCATCTAACAGTAGGCTGGCTCAGTCTTGCGTTCTATTCGAATGAGAGTAGCATCATTGAGGTACTTGACTTTCCACATTGAGGCTAACATGGCTAGAGCATCAGCAATATGATTTTCAGATCTCGGAACATGCTTGAAGGTGATCTCATCAAAATATTCAATCATTTCAATGATATAGGCTCTGTAAGGGATCAAATTCTCATGTCTAGTCTCCCATTCACCTGTAACTTGATAAATAACTAGAGCTGAATCTCCACTTACTTTGAGAAGTTTGATTCGGAGGTCAATAGCTGCTTCAAGGCCAAGAATACATGCTTCATACTCGGCAATGTTGTTTGTACATTCGAAGTCTGACCTTGCTGTAAATGGAGTATACCCACCTTCGGGATTCATCAAAACGGCTCCTACGCCATGCCCACTATAATTTGAGGAACCATCAAACATCATTTTCCACCAAAGACCCAGCTCATGACCTTCATCAGGACCTGGTTCTTCACAATCTTTTACCAACATAATGTCTTCGTCTGGAAACTCAAACTTGAGAGACTCGTAATCTTCAACTGGCTGATCTGCAAGATAATTTGATAAAACACTGCCCTTGATCGACTTCTGGGCCACATGCTGGATGTCATATTCCGATAACAACATATGCCATCGGGCGAGCCTTCCTGTTTGTGCGGGCTTCTCGAAGATATATTTTACCGGGTCCATTTTTTAAATCAATAAAGTGGTATGACAAATCATGTACTGCCTTAAACGTCTGGCAGCCCATGCCAAAGCACAACAAGTTTTTTCTAAAAGTGAATATCAGCTCTCGCAGTCGGTGAATTTCTTGCTCAAATAATAGATGGCATGTTCCTTTCGTCCGGACTCATCCTACTGACCTAACACATAACCCATTGAATTCTCGAGTACTGTTAAATACATGAAAAGAGGTCTTCCCAAAACAGGAGGTATTAAGATCGGAGGCTCTTAAAGATAGCCCTTAATCTTATCAAATGCTTGCTGGCAATCTGAATTCCAAACAACTATTTGGTCCTTTCGTAACAACTTAAAAATGGGCTCACAAGTAGGAGTCATATTGGAAATAAATCTGGATATGTAGTTCAATCTTCCAAGGAAACCTCTGACTTGTTTCTCAGTTCGCGGAGCCGACATATCTTGAATGGCCCGAACTTTATCTGGATCTACCTCAATCCCTCGGTGGCTAACAATGAAACCGAGTAATTTCCCAGATCTCACCCCAAAAGTACATTTGGCTGGGTTTAGCCTCAACTGATATTTTCTGAGTCTCTCAAACAATTTCAACAAATTGTTCAAATGGTCCTCTTCACTCTGAGATTTGGCGATCATATCATCAACATACACTTCTATCTCCTTATGCATCATGTCGTGAAATAAGGTCACCATGGCTCTTTGATAAGTGGCACCGACATTCTTCAAACCGAACGGCATGACTTTGTAACAGTAAGTTCCCCAAGGAGTAATGAAAGTGGTTTTTTCCATATCATTTGGATCCATCTTGATTTGGTTGTATCCGGAGAAACCATCCATAAACGAGAAAATTGCAAAGTGAGCCGTATTATCCACCAATGTATCAATATGCGGCAAAGGGAAATCATCTTTCGGACTGGCCTTGTTTAGATCCCTATAATCCACACACATTCTGACCTTCCCATCTTTTTTCGGCACAGGTACAATATTAGCTACCCATTCAGGGTATTTGGATACTGCCAAGAAACCTGCATCAATATGCTTTTTCACTTCGTCTCGAATCTTAAGAGCCATGTCAGGTCTAGTTCTTCGGAGTTTTTGTTTGATTGGCGTGCATTCGGGTCGGAGCGGTAACTTGTGGACCACTATGTCGGTGTCCAAACCTGGCATATCCTGATATGACTAAGCAAATGCATCCATATATTCTTTTAAAAGCTCCACCAATTACTGCTCGGCTTCTGCCCTAAGTGCTACCCCAATCTTGACCTCTTTCTTATCTTCTTCAGTTCCAAGATTAATAACATCCACCTGCTCCTTGTGAGGTTGAAACTCTGGGTGCTCACAACATGCAATTTTTTCCAGTTCATCAGGAATTTCAAAATCTTCGTCCTCATCTTCGGCTTGGTAAATTGGTGAGTCAAAGTTAGGAGGGAAAGCAAAGTCAATGGATTCAACGGGTTTTGGGGTATCACTGCATGTTGGAATGGCTTAATTTATTAAAACACACAAAGACAAATGCAACAATCAAGAAAAAAAAAGTTTTGATGATTTTTTTTAACATGGAAATAAAAGCAAATAAGGGAACAACAACAAAAGGATTTAACAAAACCATTCATTAATCATAATATTCATGAAAGCACGGGGCCCTTACAAAATGCATCCTATAGCCTTGGGCACGGCTATGGAGGTTTAAAGATAAAAAGCAACAACAAGTAAAGAAAAACAAACAAATTACTTCGACACAGGAAAGATCACGGGAATCTCAATAGCCTCCCAATTTCCTAAAGTAGCTTCACAATGATACACAAAATGTTCAATATCCCCTTCTTCAGAATCTTCTCCCAAGGCATTGACTTGGAATCCTCCACTGATGAATACCTCTTGGATAGTCTTCGGACGTCCTTCGGCGTGTGTTGATGCTTCGATATGAGTTGGTTTGTAAACCAACCCTTAGCGACCCAGTCTTGCTTGTACTTCAATGACCTCTCCCCAACCTGTGGGAGTACCTCCTTCTAATGTAGACTTGATGCTCTGAGCGGATGCAAAAGATGGACCACTCCTTGCCACTGTATCTTCTACCATCACTGTGTTAGCTATCTCAAGTGCTTGGAAAGAAGTTTCCAACGCATCCTCATATGCCTCGATATACCTGAATGATGACAAATTACTCACCATCAAGTCTTCTTCGCCATGCACAATTACTAGTTTGTCATTCACCACAAATTTCATCCTTTGATGCAAAGTGGAAGTCACTGCCTCAGCTGCGTGAATCCACGGTCGTCCCAACAAACAGCTATAAGCCGGGTTAATGTCCATTACCTGGAATGTGATATCGAACATGTGAGGTCCTATCACGATTGGCAATTCCACTTCCCCACCAACCGTTCTTCTTGAACCATCAAAAGCCTTTACAATCAACGACGTCGGCTTCATCTCCGCCCCTGCATATGCTAATTTTGCGAGCGACCTTTTAGGCAACACATTCAACGAAGATCCAGTATCAACCAAAACTCACGCCAAAGTGTCCTCTTGACATCTAATGGATACGTGCAAAGCACGGTTATGATTACGTCCTCCTCTTGGCAATTCTTCACCACTGAAACTCAGAGTATTGCTGTAACACCCTTCTAACCCCACATGAAAATACATAAATAATCAGAGTAAATTAACATGCTTTCACAAAAGGGCGTCACACATAATTTCAAAACACCAAAACCACCTGTCATGCTTTAAACACTCAAAATAAAATAATCATGCGTTTCAAAGTCACTTTGCATGTAGCAGCAGATTCAATTTATATTCATAATTCTTTTCACATAGCATTCATGTTCATCTCATAATTCAACAATACTTGGGCACTAAGGCCAACATCACAATATTTCGATACATTTAAAACACAACTTAAAATACATAAAATGTCTCTAAAGCAAAAACCCAAACGATCCCAGTGTTACATAACCAGAGCATTACTCGACCCAACATAATTAAAATACTAAACGGCTGCACCAGTAGAGACCTCGCAACTACTAGCAGTACAACTCCAAGATACCTGCACGATGTCATAATGGACATCATTCCAGCAGAAGGGTGAGAAATATTACCATAATAATCAAAGCACATAATCATATATAAATGCGCAAGTACAGAATACATACATTTCACATTTTCTCACCACAATGCATATTAACACAATAACCATGCACATAATATATATCCATAGCATCAAATACACATATTATGCTCCTCACCACAATACCTCACATACCCACTAACATATATCGCAAAGCATATATGTATAAAACCAAGCATTTCATCATGCATACATTCGCAATTACAATTAATCCTCACAAACATACGCGTTATGTTTCATTCGTCACGAATCATATAACATACGCCATCATGTTTAATCATCAATTCATTATTCAATATCTTTCTCAATTACTCAATCGCAACCCACAATTTAACAATTCATACTCACATGCATATTTCATATAACACTCATAACCATGCCATGTGACTCACTTAAAACTCACCCAATATCACCAATCCCCTTTTTTGGATTATGGGTACTTCACTTATACCCTACCAGGAATAACACCTCAGTTATTCTACCCCGGTAATTACTCCACTTGGAACGACACATTGCCAATCTACCCCAGTGAGTACAAATCTTTCACATAAACATTATTATCTATATTACTCTCATATTTACCAATCATTACCTATATACATGTACTATTATATTCTCAAGCATTATTCACAATTCATCACATACATTACACTGCATGTATATATATATATATATATATATATATATATATATATATATATATATATATATATATATATATATATATATATATATATATATATATATATATATATATATATATATATATATATATATATATATATATATATATATATATATATATATATATATATATATATATATCTATGTGTATATATATATATATATATATATATATATATATATATATATATATATATATATATATATATATATATATATATCTATGTGTGTGTGTATATATATATATATATATATATATATATATATATATATATATATATATATATATATATATATATATATATATATATATATATATATATATATATATATATATATATATATATATATATATATATATATATATATATATATATATATATATATATATATATATATATATACATAACTAAGCATACTCATCAATCATGCTTCTACAATTCACATCATTTTCACACAAACATTTATAATTATATTTATTCATACATCTCAATCATTCCATACATCGCAATGTATCCATATAAGTATCTATATATAAATAGAACATCAAGCATATACAATATACATTCACCAATGTTTACATCAATCCATGTAAACCCACATATATATACATATCTTCAAGCATACTCACTCATGCCATTATCGCAATTCGCGTTAGTTCACATAAACATACACAATATGTTTATATCATCACCATTTCACATAAACATTCACATACATGTTTATTTCACCAATGCATCATATAAAGATGAATTATGCAACTCATAGAGACCGACTCACGACTTTATGCAGATGCAAATGCGGTATCGACTCAATTCAGCAGGTTCAATTGAAGAACCAAATGGAACCATCGCTCGTTATCGAAGTAACTCCCCGTCGGGCCTACGATGTTCACCCATTGCTCACACCCCACATGAGCACACAATGTTTATGGATTGCTCACACCCCACATGGGCACACAATCCGATTGCTCACACCCCACAAGGGCAAACAATCGTTCTGCAGATTCTACGCAGAATCAAATATAGACCATCGCTCACACCCCACATGGGCACACGATTTCTTTGCAGATCCTACACGGGATCAAATATAACCATCGCTCACACCCCACATGGGCACACGAGGTTCTGCAGATCCTACACGGGATCAAATAACACAAATGCATATCATGATGCTTCACATGCAAACATGACTCAATCAACTATAAACCATCACTCACACCCCACATGGGCACACGAGGTTTCTGCAGATCCTACGCGGGATCAATCAACACAAAATGCATACATGTTTACAAACATACTCATGCATCTATCACATTTCACTGCATACATTTATTATGCATTCACAACATATATATCATAATGCAAGTATATATATTCATCATTTATTTCACACCATTTCATACATGGTTCTCATACAAAATGACTCAATCAGTTATAGACCATCGCTCACACCCCACATGGGCACACGATGTCTCTGCAGATCCTACACGGGATCAATCAACACAAACTGCATACATATTCGCAAATATATTATCATGCATTCTTCACACATCAACACGTACAATCATCATGCACTCACAATGTGTATTATATTCAGTACAATCATCATGCACTCACAATGTGTATTATATTCATCATTCATCACAATTGCCATGCATTTTTATTCAATTTTAAACAATGCATAATTTGCCCAAAGGCCACGATTCAAAATCATATTCATACACTAGGATTCACGCCTTACGGCTACCCATAACACAACAATTAATAACACACAAATTATCCTTACGAGACGAGACCGATCGCAACCGGACGCTCTAGCTACTATAAGCTCTTCTCACTCAAAATCATTAATCCCGACTAATCGGTAAAATCGGCTAAAAGTTGGCTAAAAATAATATTTCTTTTCACCAAGTTGTAGAACATATTATTAGCTTCTGTTTGATATAAAGAAGGTCAAAATCCGATAAACGGTGAAAAAGTTATGAATTTTCGAAGTTTTGAAAAATAATATTTTCTCACACTTACAGTGTTAATCGGTTAACGTATATGGTTAACCGATTAACACCTCCAAAAACTCAGATTTTAGGCCCCCAACACTGTGTTAATCGGTTAGCGTATATGGTTAACCGATTAAGACCTGTAAAACTCAGAAAAACAGCTACAGGTTCGGGCTTAAAAGCCCCAAAAAGTCGCCCGATTAAATAGTTTTCACCCAATTAAATACCTATCTATCCTTACTAATCATATACAAATATTATAGGGTCATAAAACTCAACTTTCACGACATTCGATTTCCACTCAAAATCTTAACCTCAATTTAACCGAAAATGGTGAAACTCACAATATCACCCGATTTTCGCCAAACTAGTTCCAATAATCTTAGTCTAACATACCCCGACTAAGCTATGAAAGTTATTCTCGATTCTAACCGTCTGAACATCGACTTCTATCGATTTCTATCATTTCGACCTAAATGGAAACAAGGTTGGAAAACAACCAAACTCATCCACACACATACAAAATCATACACAATGATTAAGATAGTAAGATTTCACACCCTTACCTTAGATTAATCGAAGCCAGAGGATGTTCTTAATGATTCTCCAAGTTTTCCTCTTTTCTCTTCTTCCTCTTTCTTTCTGTTTCTTTCTTTCTTTCCTTTTTCCTTCCACTTTCTCATATATATATCTTTCCCTTTATTTCTTTCCATTGAATTTCCTCTCTCAAAACATCTATCAATCCATTTAAATAATCATCTAATTATTCAAATAATTAGAATAATCCAAATAAATCAATTATTTAACACAAATAATTAATCATTGAAAATTGAGTTGTTACAACTCTCCCCCACTTTAGGAATTTTCGTCCTCGAAAATGTTACCTCTTGCTCATCAATCCGAACTAGCAATGTCTCAACAGTTAAATCCTTCCTCACTTGTACACCATCCACCCGGATGAATGCACTTGCACTTCCTCGATTAGGCATATACCATATTATGTAGATTCACAAGCGACAGCGGTAAGACAATCAAACATGATACTTCTCCCACGCTTCTGCTGCGCCCTCTGGTACTAAGCAACAAACCACGGTGTGTGCTTCCGAGACTTCAAAGCTCGATCAACACCCGTCACCACTGTAACCCTCAGAACATGTCCTTTCTTAGATCTTCTTGATCTTTTTAGTCGTCTCTTACACAATCCTCAGGTCCGAGCACAACACTCTCGCCTGAATCATACCAATACAAAGGAGTCCTACACCTCATACCATACAACGCTTCAGATCCCTATCTGACACAATATTCGACGACACCTTATACAACCTCATCACCTCAGCGATATCCATCTCAACCAGCTCCAACATAGAATGATTAATCCTCATTGGTAGGGAAAAAAAACCAATCTAGCCATTCCATCCAAAATCACTCGATTAAAATCATACTCCTCAAATTCTCCGGAAAACCCAACGCAAAATCCATGGGAATACTATCCAATTTCAACTCTGGAATATACAACGGTAACATCATACCCAATAGTCTCAGACGTTCATTCTTCGACTTCCGACAAGTCTAACCAGCACATACAACTAAACCACTTCTCTCTTCATCTATGGCCATCAAAATAATTTTCTCAAATTCGGTTACATCTTTATAGCACTAGGATGGATACTCCATCTACAACAATACTCTTATTCCACTTAATAATCTCTAGAACACAACTCTATCACGACATCTCATGATACCATTCCCATTAATACGAAAATCAGTCCTTCGACTTAATTCATTAAATTCAACCATCATCATCAGTATATACCAAATCTTAAATCGATGCATCAGCTATCGTGTTGCTATACCCGAATGGTAATTCAATCCAAAACTATAATCCCTCAGAAGTTCCAATCGTTTTCCTCTGCCTCATATTCAATTCTCCCAATTCAAACCAATACCTTAAGCTCTTGAGATCACCAACTGTTACAAATCTCACACTAACCAATTTGAGCCTCAAACTCAGGCACAAACACAATAACAACCCACTCTAAGTTACTTGTCAAATAATCCCTCTTATATGCTTTAAATTGCCTCTAAGCAACTAAACTTGCTGATGTTGCACTTAACATATCTCCCAATCATACCCCCATGGTATTCCACATCTTACTTTCCTTAATAATCACCGAAAGTCATTATCCACCTTTATACTCTACTCCACAATCAGTTTCCTTAGCATACACACCAGACACAAGTCTCAAAACTACTCAATCAATTTTAATTCTTTGATCATCTAAACAGACATACCATATGGAGCTCTCAATATCTGACTAGTTTCCGCAACTAAGTCGATCACAACTCCACTTCACGTCCTGGCTGTATAACACTTATCTTATCAGTATAACTCTCAAGCAACCACAATCAAATGGTAAACCGCCAACTTCCCACATTCATTAATACTCAAAATTTCCATCAAAATTAAACATCTCATCACTGTCCTGCGCCGACTCATCAAAACAATTCTTAAGCACTCGGCTTCACTCAAAACAATTCACTGCACCACGCCATCTAAACTTGCAAGACACATCTATCCCATCCAACACAATCCCAACTACTATCAACAAGAGATTAAGGGTGATCAGTTCCTCAATTTGTCAATAGACAGCCGAAATCATGATGGGGTATAAACTATCTTTACCAAACTATAAGAGCATCCAACCACACTGAGCTACAACTCTACACTTGCAGCAACCTGGAGAAGCACAAGTTTCTCCCCCACTTTAATCATTCTCACTCCTTGCAGACAGAGGTTAGACAACCAACACGTACCGACAGTGTTTCACACACATGTCGCATAAAGGGAACATCTAACATTAGACAACTTGGCCGGATGGACCGACCTGCTCTGATACCATTAATGTAACACCCTTCTAACCCCACATGAAAATACATAAATAATCAGAGTAAATTAACATGCTTTCACAAAAGGGCGTCACACATAATTTCAAAACATCAAAACCACCTGTCATGCTTTAAACACTCAAAATAAAATAATCATGTGTTTCAAAGTCACTTTGCATGTAGCAGCAGATTCAATTTATATTCATAATTCTTTTCACATAGCATTCATGTTCATCTCATAATTCAACAATACTTGGGCACTAAGGCCAACATCACAATATTTCGATACATTTAAAACACAACTTAAAATACATAAAATGTCTCTAAAGCAAAAACCCAAACGATCCCAGTGTTACATAACCAGAGCATGACTCGACCCAACATAATTAAAATACTAAACGACTGCACCAGTAGAGACCTTGCAACTACTAGCAGTACAACTCCAAGATACCTGCACGATGTCATAATGGACATCATTCCAGCATAAGGGTGAGAAATATTACCATAATAATCAAAGAACATAATCATATATAAATGTGCAAGTACAGAATACATACATTTCACATTTTCTCACCACAATGCATATTAACACAATAACCATGCACATAATATATATCCATAGTATCAAATACACATATTATGCTCCTCACCACAATACCTCACATACCCACTAACATACATCGCAAAGCATATATGTATAAAACCAAGCATTTCATCATGCATACATTCGCAATTACAATTAATCCTCACAAACATACGCGTTATGTTTCATTCATCAAGAATCATATAACATACGCCTTCATGTTTAATCACCAATTCATTATTCAATATCTTTCTCAGTTACTCAATCGCAACCCACAATTCAACAATTCATACTCACATGCATATTTCATATAACACTCATAACCATGCCATGTGACTCACTTAAAACTCACCCAATATCACCAATCCCCTTTTTAGGATTATGGGTACGTCACTTATACCCTACCAGGAATAACACCTCAGTTATTCTACCCCGGTAATTACTCCACTTGGAACGACACATTGCCAATCTACCCCAGTGAGCACAAATCTTTCACATAAACATTATTATCTATATTACTCTCATATTTACCAATCATTACCTATATACATGTACTATTATATTCTCAAGCATTATTCACAATTCATCACATACATTACACTGCATGTATATATATATATATATATATATATATATATATATATATATATATATATATATATATATATATATATATATATATATATATATATATATATATATATATATATATATATATATATATATATATATATATATATATATATATATATATATATATATATATATATATATATATATATATATATATATATATATATATATATATATATATATATATATATATATATATATATATATATATATATATATATATATATATATATATATATATATATATATATATATATATATATATATATATATATATATATATATATATATATATATATATATATATATATATATATATATATATATATATATATATATATATATATATATATATATATATATATATATATATATATATATATATATATATATATATATATATATATATATATATATACACACACACACACACAACTAAGCATACTCATCAATCATGCTTCTACAATTCACATCATTTTCACACAAACATTTATAATTATATTTATTCATACATCTCAATCATTCCATACATCGCAATGTATCCATATAAGTATCTATATATAAATAGAACATCAAGCATATACAATATACATTCACCAATGTTTACATCAATCCATGTAAACCCACATATATATACATATCTTCAAGCATACTCACTCATGCCATTATCGCAATTCGC
Organism: Lathyrus sativus; assembly: GCA_963859935.3. NCBI lineage: Eukaryota > Viridiplantae > Streptophyta > Magnoliopsida > Fabales > Fabaceae > Lathyrus > Lathyrus sativus. The sequence continues at coordinate 215,539,571 of OZ012736.1, read as the reverse complement.
GTTAGTTCACATAAACATACACAATATGTTTATATCATCACCATTTCACATAAACATTCACATACATGTTTATTTCACCAATGCATCATATAAAGATGAATTATGCAACTCATAGAGACCGACTCACGACTTTATGCAGATGCAAATGCGGTACCGACTCAATTCAGCAGGTTCAATTGAAGAACCAAATGGAACCATCGCTCATTATCGAAGTAACTCCCCGTCGGGCCTACGATGTTCACCCATTGCTCACACCCCACATGAGCACGCAATGTTTATGGATTGCTCACACCCCACATGGGCACACAATCCGATTGCTCACACCCCACAAGGGCACACAATCGTTCTGCAGATTCTACACGGAATCAAATATAGTCCATCGCTCACACCCCACATGTGCACACGATTTCTCTGCAGATCCTACACGGGATCAAATATAACCATCGCTCACACCCCACATGGCCACACGAGGTTCTGCAGATCCTACACGAGATCAAATAACACAAATGCATATCATGATGCTTCACATGAAAACATGACTCAATCAACTATAAACCATCACTCACACCTCACATGGGCACACGAGGTTTCTGCAGATCCTACGCGGGATCAATCAACACAAAATGCGTACATGTTTACAAACATACTCATGCATCTATCACATTTCACTGCATACATTTATTATGCATTCACAACATATATATCATAATGCAAATATATATATTCATCATTTATTTCACACCATTTCATACATGGTTCTCATAACAAATTACTCAATCAGTTATAGACCATCGCTCACACCCCACATGGGCACACGATGTCTCTGCAGATCCTACACGGGATCAATCAACACAAACTGCATACATATTCGCAAATATATTATCATGCATTCTTCACACATCAACACGTACAATCATCATGCACTCACAATGTGTATTATATTCATCATTCATCACAATTGCCATGCATTTTTATTCAATTTTAAACAATGCATAATTTACCCAAAGGCCACGATTCAAAATCATATTCATACACTAGGATTCACGCCTTACGGCTACCCATAACACAACAATTAATAACACACAAATTATCCTTACGAGACGAGACTGATCGCAACCGGACGCTCTAGCTACTATAAGCTCTTCTCACTCAAAATCATTAATCCCGACTAATCGGTAAAGTCGGCTAAAAGTTGGCTAAAAATAATATTTTTTTCACCAAGTTGTAGAAGATATTATTAGCTTCTGTTTGATATAAAGAAGGTCAAAATCCGATAAACGGTGAAAAAGTTATGAATTTTCGAAGTTTTGAAAAATAATATTTTCTCACACTTACAGTGTTAATCGGTTAACGTATATGGTTAACCGGTTAACACCTCCAAAAACTCAGTTTTTAGACCAAAAACTCATATTTTAGGCCCCCAACACTGTGTTAATCGGTTAACGTATATGGTTAACCGATTAACACCTGTAAAACTCAGAAAAACAGCTACGGGTTCGGGCTTAAAAGCCCCAAAAAGTCGCCCGATTAAATAGTTTTCACCCAATTAAATACCTATCTATCCTTACTAATCATATACAGATATTTTAGGGTCATAAAACTCAACTTTCATGACATTCGATTTCCACTCAAAATCTTAACCTCAATTTAACCGAAAATGGTGAAACTCACAATATCACCCGATTTTCGCCAAACTAGTTCCAATAATCTTAGTCTAACATACCCCGACTAAGCTATGAAAGTTATTCTCGATTCTAACCGTCCGAACATCGGCTTCTATCGATTTCTATCATTTCGACCTAAATGGAAACAAGGTTGGAAAAGAACCAAACTCATCCACACACATACAAAATCATACACAATGATTAAGATAGTAAGATTTCACACCCTTACCTTAGATTAATCGAAGCCAGAGGATGTTTTTGATGATTCTCCAAGTTTTCCTCTTTTCTCTTCTTCCTCTTTCTTTCTGTTTCTTTCTTTCTTTCCTTTTTCCTTCCACTTTCTCATATATATATCTTTCCCTTTATTTCTTTCCATTGAATTTCCTCTCTCAAAACATCTATCAATCCATTTAAATAATCATCTAATTATTCAAATAATTAGAATAATCCAAATAAATCAATTATTTAACACAAATAATTAATCATTGAAAATTGAGTTGTTACAACTCTCCCCCACTTTAGGAATTTTCGTCCTCGAAAATGTTACCTCTTGCTCATCAATCCAAACTAGCAATGTCTCAACAGTTAAATCCTTCCTCACTTGTACCATCCACCTGGATGAATGCACTTGCACTTCCTCGATTAGGCATATACCATATTATGTAAATTCACAAGCGACAGCGGTAAGACAATCAAACATGATACTTCTCCCACGCTTCTGCTGCGCCCTCTGGTACTAAGCAACAAACCACCGTGTGTGCTTCCGAGACTTCAAAGCTCGATCAACACCCGTCACCACTGTAACCCTCAGAACATGTCCTTTCTTAGATCTTCTTGATCTTTTCAGTCGTCTCTTACACAATCCTCAGGTCCGAGCACAACACTCTCGCCTGAATCATACCAATACAAAGGAGTCCTACACCTCATACCATACAATGCTTCAGATCCCTATCTGACACAATATTCGACGACACCTCATACAACTTCATCACCTCAGCGATATCCATCTCAACCAGCTCCAACATAGAATGATTAATCCTCATTGGTAGGAAAAAAAAACCAATCTAGCCATTCCATCCAAAATCACTCGATTAAAATCATACTCCTCAAATTCTCCGGAAAACCCAACGCAAAATCCATGGGAATACTATCCAATTTCAACTCTGGAATATACAACGGTTACATCAGACCCAACAGTCTCAGACGTTCATTCTTCGACTTCCGACAAGTCTAACCAGCACATACAACTAAACCACTTCTCTCTTCATCTATGGCCATCAAAATAATTTTCTCAAATTCGGTTACATCTTTATAGCACTAGGATGGATACTCCATCTACCACAATACTCTTATTCCACTTAATAATCTCTAGAACACAACTCTATCACGACATCTCATGATACCATTCCCATTAATACGAAAATCAGTCCTTCGACTTAATTCATTAAATTCAACCATCATCATCAGTATATACCAAATCTTAAATCGATGCATCAGCTATCGTGTTGCTATACCCGAATGGTAATTCAATCCAAAACTATAATCCCTCAAAAGTTCCAATCGTTTTCCTCTGCCTCATATTCAATTCTCCCAATTCAAACCAATACCTTAAGCTCTTGAGATCACCAACTGTTACAAATCTCACACTAACCAATTTGAGCCTCAAACTCAGGCACAAACACAATAACAACCCACTCTAAGTTACTTGTCAAATAATCCCTCTTATATGCTTTAAATTGCCTCTAAGCAACTAAACTTGCTGATGTTGCACTTAACATATCTCCCAATCATACCCCCATGGTATTCCACATCTTACTTTCCTTAATAATCACCGAAAGTCATTATCCACCTTTATACTCTACTCCACAATCAGTTGTCGTAGAATACACACCAGACACAAGTCTCAAAACTACTCAATCAATTTTAATTCTTTGATCATCTAAACAAACATACCATATGGAGCTCTCAATATCTGACTAGTTTCCGCAACTAAGTCGATCACAACTCCACTTCACGTCCTGGCTGTATAACACTTATCTTATCAGTATAACTCTCAAGCAACCACAATCAAATGGTAAACCGCCAACTTCCCACATTCATTAATACTCAAAATTTCCATCAAAATTAAACATCTCATCACTGTCCTGCGCCGACTCATCAAAACAATTCTTAAGCACTCGGCTTCACTCAAAACAATTCACTGCACCACGCCATCTAAACTTGCAAGACACATCTATCCCATCCAACACAATCCCAACTACTATCAACAAGAGATTAAGGGTGATCAGTTCCTCAATTTGTCAATAGACAGCCGAAATCATGATGGGGTATAAACTATCTTTACCAAACTATAAGAGCATCCAACCACACTGAGCTACAACTCTACACTTGCAGCAACCTGGAGAAGCACAAGTTTCTCCCCCACTTTAATCATTCTCACTCCTTGCAGACAGAGGTTAGACAACCAACACGTACCGACAGTGTTTCACACACATGTCGCATAAAGGGAACATCTAACATTAGACAACTTGGCCGGATGGACCGACCTGCTCTGATACCATTAATGTAACACCCTTCTAACCCCACATGAAAATACATAAATAATCAGAGTAAATTAACATGCTTTCACAAAAGGGCGTCACACATAATTTCAAAACATCAAAACCACCTGTCATGCTTTAAACACTCAAAATAAAATAATCATGCTTTGCAAAGTCACTTTGCATGTAGCAGCGGATTCAATTTATATTCATAATTCTTTTCACATAGCATTCATATTCATCTCATAATTCAACAATACTTGGGCACTAAGGCCAACATCACAATATTTCGATACATTTAAAACACAACTTAAAATACATAAAATGTCTCTAAAGCAAAAACCCAAACGATCCCAGTGTTACATAACCAGAGCATGACTCGACCCAACATAATTAAAATACTAAACGACTGCACCAGTAGAGACCTCGCAACTACTAGCAGTACAACTCCAAGATACCTGCACGATTTCATAATGGACATCATTCCAGCAGAAGGGTGAGAAATATTACCATAATAATCAAAGCACATAATCATATATAAATGCGGAAGTACAGAATACATACATTTCACATTTTCTCACCACAATGCATATTAACACAATAACCATGCACATAATATATATCCATAGCATCAAATACACATATTATGCTCCTCACCATAATACCTCACATACCCACTAACATACATCGCAAAGCATATATGTATAAAACCAAGCATTTCAACATGCATACATTCGCAATTACAATTAATCCTCACAAACATACGCGTTATGTTTCATTCATCAAGAATCATATAACATACGCCTTCATGTTTAATCATCAATTCATTATTCAATATCTTTCTCAATTACTCAATCGCAACCCACAATTCAACAATTCATACTCACATGCATATTTCATATAACACTCATAACCATGCCATGTGACTCACTTAAAACTCACCCAATATCACCAATCCCCTTTTTAGGATTATGGGTACGTCACTAATACCCTACCAGGAATAAAACCTTAGTTATTCTACCCCGGTAGTTACTCCACTAGGAACGACACATTGCCATTCTACCCCAGTGAGTACAAATCTTTCACATAAACATTATTATCTATATTACTCTCATATTTACCAATCATTACCTATATGCATGTACTATTATATTCTCAGCCATTATTCACAATTCATCACATACACTACACTGCATGTATATATATATATATATATATATATATATATATATATATATATATATATATATATATATATATATATATATATATATATATATATATATATATATATATATATATATATATATATATATATATATATATATATATATATATATATATATATATATATATATATATATACACACACACACAACTAAGCATACTCATCAATCATGCTTCTACAATTCACATCATTTTCACACAAACATTTATAATTATATTTATTCATACATCTCAATCATTCCATACATCGCAATGTATCCATATAAATATCTATATATAAATAGAACATCAAGCATATACAATATACATTCACCAATGTTGACATCAATCCATGTAAACCCACATATATATACATATCTTGAAGCATACTCACTCATGCCATTATCGCAATTCGCGTTAGTTCACATAAACATACACAATATGTTTATATTATCACCATTTCACATAAACATTCACATACATGTTTATTTCACCAATGCATCATATAAAGATGAATTATGCAACTCATAGAGACCGACTCATGACTCTATGCAGATGCAAATGCGGTACCGACTCAATTCAGCAGGTTCAATTGAAGAACCAAATGGAACCATCGCTCGTTACCGAAGTAACTCCCCGTCGGGCCTACGATGTTCACCCATTGCTCACACCCCACATGGGCACACAATGTTTATGGATTGCTCACACCCTACATGGGCACACAATCCAATTGCTCACACCCCACAAGGGCACACAATCGTTCTGCAGATTCTACGCGGAATCAAATATTGACCATCGCTCACACCCCACATGGGCACACGATGTCTCTGCAGATCCTACACGGGATCAAATATAACCATCGCTCACACCCCACATGGGCACACGAGGTTCTGCAGATCCTACACGGGATCAAATAACACAAATGCATATCATGATGCTTCACATGCAAACATGACTCAATCAACTATAAATCATCGCTCACACCCCACATGGGCACACGAGGTTTCTGCAGATCCTACGCGGGATCAATCAACGCAAAATGCATACATGTTTACAAACATACTCATGCATCTATCACATTTCACTGCATACATTTATTATGCATTCACAACATATATATATCATAATGCAAATATATATATTCATCATTTATTTCACACCATTTCATACATGGTTCTCATACAAAATGACTCAATCAGTTATAGACCATCGCTCACACTCCACATAGGCACACGATGTCTCTACAGATCCTACACGGGATCAATCAACACAAACTGCATACATATTCACAAATATATTATCATGCATTCTTCACACATCAACACGTACAATCATCATGCACTCACAATGTGTATTATATTCATCATTCATCATAATTACCATGCATTTTTATTCAATTCTAAACAATGTATAATTTGCCCAAAGGCCACGATTCAAAATCATATTCATACACTAGGATTCACGCCTTACGGATACCCACAACACAACAATTAATAACACACAAATTATCCTTACGAGACGAGACCGATCGCAATCGAACGCTCTAGCTACTATAAGCTCTTCTCACTCAAAATCATTAATCCCGACTAATCGGTAAAATCAGCTAAAAGTTGGCTAAAAATAATATTTCTTTTCACCAAGTTGTAGAACATATTATTAGCTTCTGTTTGATATAAAGAACGTCAAAATCCGATAAACGGTGAAAAAGTTATGAATTTTCGAAGTTTTGAAAAATAATATTTTCTCACACTTACAGTGTTAATCGGTTAACGTATATGGTTAACCGGTTAACACCTCCAAAAAATCTGTTTTTAGACCAAAAACTCAGATTTTAGGCCCCCCAACACTGTGTTAATCGGTTAACGTATATGGTTAACGGATTAACACCTGAAAAACTCAGAAAAACAGCTACAGGTTCGGGCTTAAAAGCCCCAAAAAGTCGCCTGATTAAATAGTTTTCACCCCATTAAATACCTATCTATCCTTACTAATCATATACAGATATTTTAGGGTCATAAAACTCAACTTTCACGACATTCGATTTCCACTCAAAATCTTAACCTCAATTTAACCGAAAATGGTGAAACTCACAATATCACCCGATTTTAGCCAAACTAGTTCCAATAATCTTAGTCTAACATACCTCGACTAAGCTACGAAAGTTATTCTCGATTCTAACCGTCCGAACATCGGCTTCTATCGATTTTTATCATTTCGACCTAAATGGAAACAAGGTTGGAAAACAACCAAACTCATCCACACACATACACAATCATACACAATGATTAAGATAGTAAGATTTCACACCCTTACCTTAGATTAATCAAAGCCAGAGGATGTTCTTGATGATTCTCCAAGTTTTCCTCTTTTCTCTTCTTCCTCTTTCTTTCTGTTTCTTTCTTTCTTTCCTTTTTCCTTCCACTTTCTCATATATATATCTTTCCCTTTATTTCTTTCCATTGAATTTCCTCTCTCAAAACATCTATCAATCCATTTAAATAATCATCTAATTATTCAAATAATTAGAATAATCCAAATAAATCAATTATTTAACACAAATAATTAATCATTGAAAATTGAGTTGTTACAACTCTCCCCCACTTTAGGAATTTTCGTCCTCGAAAATGTTACCTCTTGCTCATCAATCCGAACTAGCAATGTCTCAACAGTTAAATCCTTCCTCACTTGTACACCATCCACCCGGATGAATGCACTTGCACTTCCTCGATTAGGCATATACCATATTATGTAAATTCACAAGCGACAGCGGTAAGACAATCAAACATGATACTTCTCCCACGCTTCTGCTGCGCCCTCTGGTACTAAGCAACAAACCACGGTGTGTGCTTCCGAGACTTCAAAGCTCGATCAACACCCGTCACCACTGTAACCCTCAGAACATGTCCTTTCTTGGATCTTCTTGATCTTTTCAGTCGTCTCTTACACAATCCTCAAGTCCGAGCACAACACTCTCGCCTGAATCATACCAATACAAAGGAGTCCTACACCTCATACCATACAACGCTTCAGATCCCTATCTGACACAATATTCGACGACATCTCATACAACTTCATCACCTCAGCGATATCCATCTCAACCATGTTGTAGAACATATTATTAGCTTCTGTTTGATATAAAGAACGTCAAAATCCGATAAACGGTGAAAAAGTTATGAATTTTCGAAGTTTTGAAAAATAATATTTTCTCACACTTACAGTGTTAATCGGTTAACGTATATGGTTAACCGGTTAACTCCTCCAAAAACTCAGTTTTTAGACCAAAAACTCAGTTTTTAGGCCCCTAACACTGTGTTAATCGGTTAACGTATATGGTTAACCGATTAACACCTGAAAAACTCAGAAAAACAGCTACGGGTTCGGGCTTAAAAGCCCCAAAAAGTCGCCTGATTAAATAGTTATCATGGTCATTGTTGCACCCCAAAATTTGACCAACATTTATTTATCCATCAAGTGTTTGAAGGTTGATACCTTTGTCAGGAAGTTCAAGAGATCCTCAGAGGAATTGGTTGAAACCAAGGTTGTGTGTCTCATAACTTGAGAGTTGTGGGAGCTCCTCAGATGATTCTGAGACTATGAGGATAGACGTGAAGCTTTGAGAAAGCTTAGGAGATGTCTTGAGAGCCATCATGAAGCCCAGAGAGGTCATTATGCAAGAATTCAGAAGATTCAACCATGAATGGTGGAATTAGGGTTTGACTGGGTCAACCCTAGGTCAACTGATGATTTGGAGAGGGTTGAGACCTAATCCAAGAGCCATGTGATCATGGAATGATGTATTGAGATACTATAAGGATGATTCCTAGACCAACTCATCATGATTGAAGAGTTTGAGAAGTTTCAAGCTAGGGTTTCTAAGGATTGACAGTGTAAAATCCCCTAGTTTGATCCCTATCTTCCAGGCAGTTTTAGCTCAAGATGTGATTGTCATCTCATATTCCCCACAACATCAATGTTTTAGAGCTTGTTCTTAGCTTTAATTTGGGTGGTAGAAGTCCTTGATAGGATTTGCAGAGCTCAAGTTATGGTTTTGACAAATTACAGGTCATCTGAAGTATGTGAATCTGGGTCCTTGAAAGTCACCCAACTTGCAGACATCTTTTGCCATAGTAGGATGATTCCTATGATCTCTTGGTCAACATGAATGTTGAATAGCATCTTCTTATATTTCTAGAGAGTACTAGAAGTCCTTGATAGGATTTGTAGAACTCAACTTATGGCTTTGACAAGCCAAGGGCATTTTGGTCATTTGGAAGTTATAGGTCATTTCAAGCATAAGGCCATATCTCCTACTTCCAAGCTTCAAATGGAAAAATCTTCAACATCAAAGTTTCTTAGAATGGTGTTTTAAGGCTAGTAGGGTGGTCATGAGATGTTTAAAAGGCTCATAGCAAAAAGTGATAAAAATGGCCTAAAAATGAGGCATAAGTTAATTCAAGTGAAATGGAAAATCATAAATCCCAAGTTATAAACCCTAACCATGTCATATGATAGGTCATTTTGACTCCAAATGACATTTTAAGAACAATGGTTCAGCCACAATTTTTATTTGAGGCTTGCATCATGAGGTTGCTTTGTAATTTGGTTGCTTGCATAATGGGGTACCAAACCAAAACAAGGAAAAAGTCCATAAACAAGGTGTTTGTGCATTGTATCTTATCACATATCTCATGTAAGGAGATATTAAAGGCAGAATGGTAAGGTTGCAAGGGTTTTGTCATGATATATCATGTGGTGAGAATTGAAATGCAAAATACCATATCATAGAAAATTCAAGTTCTTTCTAGATGATTCTAAGAGGTTCTAGACTCTTCTGAACCTCTCATATTGAATCTTCACATTTCTCTTCATTACCTTTCCATTTTTCTTCACAAATCATCTCTACAAACATTGCTGGGTGTGCTCATCTTGATTTGCAACTCCATTGATGAGGAATTGAAGGAGTTCCAAGTGAAATTGCAAGGGAGCAAAAGGCATTGGATCTCGAGATACAAGCCATCAACATCCAATCTTGTGCAAGCAGAGGAGTATTCATCTCCTAAGGACTGTTCTTGAGGAGCTACAAGGCTTGGATTGAAGCTTTTCACCACCTACCATTGCAAGAAACAAGGTAAGTAAAACCACTTCTACACCCTAATTTAGGCATGGCTAGGATGATTTCTTATTGTAAAACCATTAGAGACAATTAGGTGGTTCATTTTAATGAGTTTGGGACTGATTGGAGAAGATTCATCAATGGTGGTTGATTCTTGAGGGAGTTAGAACATGTTGTTTAAGGGATGATAATGCACGATTTTTGGCTAGTTTTAATCAGTATAGCATGAGGATTATTTTTGTATAAAGAATGTTGAGAGTGGTGAAGGTTGAAAACTGATGAAATGTTGAGTTCATGATGTTACACCGTTCGGTTTGGATGCTATAGTTTGTTTCAATGAAATATAAGACTACAGTTGGATTCTACGTGAAAAATAGGCCAAGAATGGTTCTTAAATCGTGTAATTTGGTGGAGAGATGAGGGAGAACGAGAGGATGGAAGAATGATGCATGGAACTCGTATTCTCATGGATTCTGAAACCCTAGTTGTCCAAAGGTTGAAGATGAAATCATTGCCGTTGGATCTGTGCAAGACTCGTTGACTGGAAAAGCCATCTAACGGCCAGGATTTAAAACGCGATTGGAGGGAAATCAGCAGCATTAAACGCTACGTTCCACTTAAGTGGAACTTCTGGGCCTCACGTGAATGTTACTTTCCCCACCCCCCTTCCAAGCCCAATCATGACTTGTACTATAATTCAATGCTATATACACCGCCAGTTTTCCATTTTTTAAATGTTTTTTCATCTTTTTTCTGATTTCAGCATTGGGCCAGGCGCGTTTCTATACACCCCCCCCCCATTCTGGGCCCATCATCATAATAGCTGAATTTTATTTCTTTTTGCACCCATCTCATCATTTCCATATTATTTTTTTCTCCAAATTTCATTTTACTTTAAAAATTCATAATAAATTGGAAAATCCATATTTTTTAATGGGACTTTTTTTTCCACTTTCCATTTTCTATCTAGAAAAATATAAAACCATAAAATTGTCATTTTACTTCATTTTTATATTTTTTGCATATTTTCTCATTTAATTGCTTTTTTAATTCTTTTAGTTGATATGTGAACTTGTAGAATTTAGTTAGAGTAGTTCCCTTTAGATTTTTAATCCAATCTTTTTAGGGTAGTTAGATGAATGTCTTAGGTTCCCCCTGAATTAATTCCATATTTTTGTGGCAATTTTTAGGGTAGTTTTAATTAGGTAGTTCTAGGTAGTGTAGAATTAGGTTAAAACCTCACTATAGGTCCATAACGAGTTTAGATTTTGGGTTTGTAGGACAATTTAGGCTATGGGGAATATATGGGACTTAAGGGTAGGTATGTAGGACCCTTTAGAAATTATATTAGGATTTAATATGATAGTATGCTATTTTTGGTTGATTTTTGAATTGAATGATTGTTTGTGTTGCCTTTAGGGCATGTTTGTTTAGTTTGCCTTGCTTTGGAGTTTTCCTTTGGTTTGAGGAGCTTGGTATCTCTTTGTGGAGCGTGGTGGAGCATACTAGAAGATTGGAAGATGCATGGAGGAGCTTGAGGAGCTTGTTCTTCTTTTCTTTTTGTTGTTTTAGGGTTAGGATTAGGAAGAGCTTAGATGTAGATGATTTCTTTCTCAAACATGGATGGTATCATTCACCTCCATTCCTCCCTATGATTCAAAGTCCTTCCAGGGTATACACCTCTATCCTTTGGAGGGATAAGTGTTATACCTAGGAGGTAGAACTTTTGAGGGAACCAGTCCCTTGATATTGAACCCTTATAGGTCACCTTTGGTGATCAAATAAGCAGTTCAATATCCCCCAGCTTATCCAGTAAGTGATTTTCTCTGGTTTGATTGTCTTGAGAGAGGTTGAGCCTGAGCATGAGGATGAAGACTTCATTGAAGATTATTGAAGAGGATGAATCCTTGAAGACTGCCATTCTAGCTGAAGCTTGAAGAGCATGAAGATCAAGTTGATACTTGAAGATCCCTGAAGATGAAGTGAAGCTTGAAGGTGGAGCTGATCAAAGAAGCTGAAGCTTAAGGGAGAAGATGAGTTGAAACTCATATTTTAGGGTTGAAACCGGGAAAAGCAATTGATGTTTGAAGTCTGAAGACTGAGTTGCTGCTGGAGGAGCTGAGGCTTTCTGCTTTCTTTTTCTTTTCTGTATTGTGTGTTTTGTTTGACTTGTCTGTTGCATTAGATTAAGTTCATTTAGAATAGGTAGAATCTAGGATCATGATTGCATTAGAGGTTGAGTTTCTCCCTCTGCTTGTATTGTTATTGCGTGGCTTTGCTTGCGGGTATTCGGTAGAGCCCAGCTCCCTTGCCCATGTGGTTTGTTTGCCTGATGGCATTTCATTTCATTTTATCTGTATGACTGCAGTTTACTGTCTATTGCTTGATAGCATGTCGTTTATGTTTCAGTATGATTACTGTTATTTCATTCTGACTTGAGGTTGAGATGAGCTTGTGGAGGCTGAAGCCCCACACACATTTCCTCCCTCACTTGCATTGCATGCATTTTACTGTTAAGCTGATGCTTTGTCTATTTTGGTGTATCATTGACATGATCCCTTAGGATTCTCATTTCCTTTGATAAGGATTTGATGATAGAATTTTAGGTTGAAACCTATGCATGACAACTTCTAAGAGTTCCCTATTCAAACCTTAACCATAGGATGAATCCATGGCATGACAACAGTAGGACTTGATAGTCTCCCTCCTAGTTGGGCCTGTTCTCTTCTCATCTCAAAGCAGTTTAAGATACAGTAATCATGAATGATTTCTTTCGTACGTTACGAGCCTTAAGCTATCTGAGAAAGGATTGTCGGAGAGTTTCTTTTCCACAGTCTGGATGTTTAGTATGGTACCCTTTAGGTGACATGCGATGCATTCACTCTCAGGTCATAGTCTCTAGTGCGGTTGAAATTGCAAACATAATAAAAAACACTTCTTTCGTAAAAGACAGGAAATAAACCGTAGTTTCCCGAACTACGTGAGCTCTGATCTCTCATGCCTGTTGAGAGTACGTAGGCACAAGATGGCGAAGTCTTGGCGAGCTATCTTCCCCCATAATCCTTCATAGGCCGAACTATGTTGACTCTGATTTCTCATTCTCTGATGAGAATACGTAGGCATAAAGTGCGACGCTTTGCCGAGTCATTTTTCTTTTCTTTTTCAGCCAGCCTTGATAGGTAGATAGAATAAAACCAACCCGTCCAAGTAAACAAACAAGCGAGGATCCCGTCAAGTACGACGGACGTGAGGGGTGCTAATACCTTCCCCTTGCGTAACCGACTCCCGAACCCAGACAACGGTTGCGATGACCTTGTCTTACCCTTTTTCGTCAGGTTTTTCCGATCGTTTCCTTTCCCGCTCTGAGGGATAAATAACGAAAGGTGGCGACTCTTCTGTCATGCCGGCACCTTATTTTCGCGCAAGCGACAGCTGGCGACTCTGCTGGGGATCGAACCCAGAATCTCTGGTTCTCCGGTTCCCCTATGCGAGTCATTCCTAACGCCTGTATGTTTACTTGTTGGGTTGCGTTTATTTATCGCATTTTTACTTCTCGCACTTTATGTCCCGCATTTTATTTTCAGTATAATATGATTATTTGTGCTGTTGTGGGATGGGAGTTCTGATGAGTGAGAAGCCAGACCCAGGCTTGAGTGCACCATAGACTTAGAGTGGAAATTAGTGGGCGCGTGCTTGCTTTGCAGGCACTAGTGTCTCATGAAATCCACGCTCAGACTAGGTTCATCCGGTTGGCTTTACTTTCAACCCTTTGGGTTGATACGGTTGCTGGTTTGGTGGATTGTCGACTCTGGGGACCGATCATTTGTGATTCAGCTAAGTGAGGCCTCTTCATGAGCTGGTGATGCCACACCTTCTGGGTATCGTATCACCCCTCTTGAAAGTCTGTGACGCTGATGAACACATAGGATGCCGTACCTTGAGTCAGTTTAGGTCCATACCTGTGAGTGGGATTGGGTTTATTGTAGGAAACCTAGACCTTCAGACCACCTGGTTTTCTTGACAGTGAATCAGTTTTGTTGGTACCAGGGTTTCTCAGTTGCAGATTTGTCTGTCTTGATAGAGCAGGCTTTGATCCGAGGATCTTATCATCAGGTGTATGTTTGTTCTTGATAGAGCAGGTTTTGACCAGAGGATCTTATCATCAGGTGCATGTCTGTTCTTGATAGAGCAGGTTTGATCAGAGTATTGTCATTAGTGGTTTGTTCTTGATAGAGCAGATTTTGGGGTCTGAAGGTCTCATCAGCAGATGTTGTATGTTCTTGATAGAGCAGATTTTGAGTGGGGTCTGAAGATCTCATCAGCAGCTGTATGTTTGTTCTTGATAGGGCAGATTTTTAATTTGGGGTCTGAAGACTTCATCAGTAGATATTTCTTGATCATACGTTCGAGGTCCTTATTATCAGACATTTGTTCTCGACAGAGCAAAATTATGATCCTATGTATATGGTCCTATCAGATGGTTGTTCTTGGCAGATCAGATCTGTGGTCTTACACCGGGGTTTTCTTCTCATCAGTGATTGTTGATACAAAATCTCCACAACAGCAGTTACCTGGATATATTATTGCATGACTGCATTTTGCATTAGTTCGCATATTCATTTTTTTGCATTCCATTAGCATGTGTCTGTGCTGCAGGCGCATTTCGTACCCTAATTCTGGTGTCCCGAGCAATATGAGATATTTTCTTCCATGAATGGATCCAGTCTTATCACTGCATTGACACTATGGTGGCACGATGACACCAGAATTAGGGGTGATCTCCTAAACGTACAGACACCCATGGCATTAGCATGATTCATCTTGCATGACGGAAGTCGGGGCTTGTCTTCTAACCTTTGTGTTTGCAGGTTTGACTCAGAATCAAGCAACTCAGAATAATGGAGCAAGTACAAGCTGAGTTGGGGAAAATCCAAAGCCAGTTGGGGCAGGTCATGAATGACATACAGGCAGTGCGCCTGGACCAGCAAGTACTCAGAGAAGAGAATCAGCAGCTGCAGAATCAGTTGAGCTTTCTCATAGGAGTGGTGAGAAGTGTTCTAAAAAAGGAGAGTGATCGAGCACCCGAGGTGGAGACCAAAGTGCTTCCTCCATTGCCGTCAGTGCCACCTGTGCTGAAGCCAAGTGGACCTCATGGATCCTCTACATAGCATGAAGCCCAAGACCTGTCTCGTCAGCAGCCGCGCCAGGCATCTCAGAATAACCCTGAAGGTCATAATCAAAGGAAGAAGCTACTTGATAGAGCTGTGGACCCAATACCTATGAGTTATGCCCAGCTGTTGCCACTGTTGGTTCAGAACCATGTTCTCAAGCTTCGGACTTTGGATCCACCGAATGACGTGTCACCAGACTTTGATCTTAGCCCACATTGTGATTTCCACTCAGGAGCACCGGGGCACCATGTTGAAACATGTAAGGCTTTCAGGAATAAGATTCAAGACCTTATTGACTCAAGGACAATTAGGTTTGTGCTGGGCGGCATGAGAGCATCGGGAAAGTTTATCCCGTACCCTGCAGAAGAGGTGAATGATTCCACTCCTTTGCCTGAAGCTAAGAAAGACCTTGAATATGTCCCGTGACTTTTGGTGACTGAATCGCCTCGCTCGCAGTTTCTACCTGGATCAAGTTCAAGGACGCAAGCGCCTAAACAAGAGGTCGTTGCCATTCAGAAACGAAGACCTCTTGCTCCTTGGCGGAAAGAATACCAGTACCAGAATCGAAAGAGGTCTCGCAACCACTTGGAACGAAGGGATGCTCCTTTCCATCCAGTTCCTGTGCCGTATAGCCAGATTCTTCCACAGTTGATTCAGAATTCTTTGGTGGAACCGAAAGCTCTCAAGCCCGTGCCAAAGCCTTACCCTCCAGGGTACAATCCCCATGCTCAGTGTGGTTACCATGGTGGATCTCCGGGGCATTCAAGTGAAGATTGCAAGGCTTTTCAGGCGAAAGTGCAACAGTTGATCGACGAAGGGTGCATTTCCTTTCCAGAGGGAGTTTTGGTTGTGCGTGACAACCTCTCAGCTGTCTGAGCTCGCAGACTCAGAGGGTTATTTCTAGAAGCCAGTGGTCCAGACAGGCAGACGTCCTCATCATTGGCAGTCCTCAGACTTTTTATCATTTGTATTTGTAGTTTCTTTTCTGTTAGTTACTACTTGTTGTTAAACATTGTATGTTTCGAATGGTAATATTAATAAAGTGACTATGCATTTTTTCTGAACTAATCATGTCGTTGTCACTCATTTACTGCATTGCACTGACACTTGCATTTTATTCACTCCACTTTATCACTATGATTAGCAATGAGTGGAGGGAGGATGATGAAACTGAATGCTCATAACCGATGATCGTATGCTTTCGGATAAAACCTTGCTGATGACGTACAAGGCATTGTTTCAAACCCCCTAAACACCGGAGAGATAAGGAAGAGAATCCCTTGTTAACCACTTCGAGCCGAGAAGTAGGAGTTTCTTTCGGACTTTTGAACCCTTACATCTTAACCCGGGGCAGGGTAGTTGTCAGTTAGCTTGATCGAGCGTTCAAGTCTTATAGAGGAATGTTGTCTTTCGAGGACCAATCACATTATATTCCTCCCCCAGAGGTCGTACCTCATCAACCACGATGGTTAAAACCTCACCAATCAGGAGTGGGACAGTTACAAGCCTCTCGGATAAATCCAGACAGCCAGTGTCGCACGACTCGTTCCAAAAGAAAAGGAATAAGAAAGCCCGCTAAGTAAAAAGAAAAAAGCTGGAAAGCAAATACTTAGGCAAAAATCAGGGCATCCCGCTGGACTTCAAAAGAAAAATTGAAAAGAACTCTGAAGAGTCAGTCCAGGCAAAAATTAGGGAATCAAAAGAATGAAAAAGAAAGGATTATAAAAAAGAAAAATCCTCGAACAAGGACGAAGTCGTGTAGATACAGACACCGAAGCGAAGAAGGAGTAATTGTCACTCCGAAACACCTTGTGAGTTCTTTAACCAGCTGTTCCCAATATTCAACATGCCTCTCGAAGAGGCGAGTGCTCGAGCTATGTTAACTGGACTTTAGGATCGGAGATCATCACGTAGAAGGGGTGGGTACAAATCATAATTTGAGCCGAATATCCTTTGTTTCGCGAACCGTGAACCCGACCACGATACAACCCTTAAAAGACCTAATTGAGGCAGGGTTTATTCTGAAAGCGCATTGCGATAAGGTTGAGTAACCTGACTCCTACATGATTTTCTAATCATATCCTTATTGTATTTTTCACTGATCGAATCAGCACTACGTTTGAACCCTTTGGTTCATTCGTCACTCACTAGCATGACACGTAAATGAGTGACAGTACATTTTTTCGAAATTTGCATGAACACTGCATTAAAATTACTATTCGTGAATAAACAATTTTAATTGCAGGTTAGTAGTTGATACGAAGTAACCCCACTAGGGAGTAGTCAATCAGGACCGAATCGTAGAAGTCTGGATCAGAATGGTATGCTGCGAAGCCCTGTGAATTTGGGGCATTGACTTCGTGTGAGTTTGGAATCAGTTTGTCTGAGGACAAGTCCCGGAGCATCAGTTGATTATGGGACAGTGTATCCAAGAGGCAGTTAACCAGAAGTTGACCTTCTCGAGACCCAATCAGAGGCAGCTATCCAGAATCCTTGCGATTTGAGGGCAGATCCCTCCAGTGTTCACTCAGGGCGTGTTGAGTCGCTCATCGCTCGTTCAGGGGCAAACTACTTCAGAGATATTGAAGCCAACCATGCTAAGAGTTGATTAGTTGAGGATGAATCCTCCCGTTGTACAGATGTTGGGGCAAGCCATCTGAAGATTGTCTTGTTGCCAGCTGCTTTCTGTTCAGAATGATTATTCCCAAAAGTCGGATTGGGGCAAGTTGAATTGTAATGGGGCAGGTTGTTCAAATGAGTTTGTTCACCCTAGCAAGAGTTGAGTGTCGGGGAATCGTTTTGTTACCCTGTCAAAACCTGAGCCTTCTGAAGAAGCCTCGCTGTCATTGGATTGTTATCCTACAGCCTAACCTGTTACTCGGCTCCATGATTGGTAGTTTGTATTCCCTGTGTTGACGTTGTTGAACCAGAATTGTTTCTCAGCAGAGATGTACGGTTTGAGGTTGTTCCCCCTGTGCAGTTTGAGACTGCAGCAAATTGAGATGGCAGTTATCCCTTATCAGAGTAGGATCAAGATTATCCTTAGCAGGGTTTGATTGATATTCCCGGCAGAGTATGGCCATCCCAAGCATTGAACGTTGATCAGCCTGATATGCTACTCTTTCCTAAGTGGGGTGAGACTGAAGCTTTCCCTGACCGGCAGATTTGGGTTTATTTCCCCAGCAGTGGGACTGATGCAATGTTGTATCCCCACAGAGTCCGAGTGTGACTCCCTTTCCCTCTGAGTCTAGGTCATTGACTCATTCCTCAAGCAGAAGTCGACGGTGATTCCCTCATTGAGTAATCCCTAGACGGGTAGATTTTGATGTCAGCCCGAGAAGAGTTGTTTCTCAGCAGATTGCTTCGTACCCTATAAGGACTTAGGGTGTTCAAAAAAGACCGTTCAGGGTTGTCTTCCTCGGTGAAGTGAGTTTAATGATCGATTGTTATCTTCCGCAGATGTCAGAGGTGTTTCCTTGATAGGATCAGTACATCTCCAACATAGTTGTACCACGAGTAGCTAAGGATTGATATCCCCAGCAGTGTTGATACACGAGTACTCCTCAGACTTGATTGGTCCATCAGTGTTACCCAGAAGGGTCAGTCTCCGTGAGGCATGTGCAAGAGTTATCCTCAGCATGTCAAGATTGATATCGTCAACAGAGTGTAGCCCTTTTCCCCAGCAAGAGGATAGCACTTCCCCAGCAGCAGGCAGGTAGATTGATATCCCCCAGCGGGGCATAGCCATGGTTGGCGGATGAAGTGTTCCCCCAAGCAGATCCTGAAGGATTGTCCAACAAGCTGAAGTTTGTTTATCCCCGTAAGTTTGAGGACTTAATGACATGAGTGTCTTGTAGCCTGAAGGCTATGTTCCCCAGAAGGGTCGTTTCCCAGAAAGCCGTTCAGGGCATGTATCACTTTCCCCATGCAGAGTAGCCTGATGGGCTGTGTTTCCCGGAGGAACCCGTCGTCCCAAGGTTTAAGCCCAGTTGAGATTGGCACAGGTTGCAATTTCCCTGAAGGGTAGCTTTTTCCTCAGCAGAGTGGTTACTCCCCCCGAGAGGATGGTTCCTCTTCCTAGCATTTATTTTGCTGGGGCATATCCTGGCATGATTGCATAACAAAAATGTAGTATTTCCGTTTCGCACGAAGCATTATACTCATCCATGCATTTCCCAGCATGTGCATATTGAAGCACGAACCAGGTGGTTACCTTTTCCCCAGGCAGAGATGATTCTCTTCCCCAAGCAGACGCATCCTGAAGGAACGTCGCCTCCTCAGCTGAGTCACGCGCCGAAGCATGAATTTTTCCCCCGCACCGGGTCACAAGTGCAGGTTCCACAGAAATGTTCGGGCGCCGAGGCTCGTGTTTTCCCCCAGCACCGGGTCACAAGTGCAGGTTTCATAGAAATGTTCGGGTGCCGAAGCTCGTGTTTTCCCCAGTAAAGTCGCCAAGTGCGGGTTCCTCCCCCAGCACTGGGTCACCAGTGCAGATTTTGTAGGAAACTGTTCGTACGCTGAAGTATGCAGCAACTGATGGTGCTAGACGGAAGTCTCCAGCAGAATTGAGGTTCCCCACCAGAATTGTACTCTTCCCCGAAGTCGGATGATTCCCTCTTCCCCGAGTAGCGTGTTGGAACAGCTGGTGCTGTAGTCCCATGCAGAGTTGTACTCTCCCCCGAAGTCGGATGATTCCCTCTTCCCCAGCGGAATTGAAATTCCTCATCAAAGTCGTACTCTCCAGTGAAGTAGAATGATTTCTCTCTCCCCGGCTGAGTTCGCGAACCCCAAGAGATCCGAATCCTTGGAAGCAGTTGGAACCATGAGTGGTTTTCCCTAGCAGAGCGTTGAACAGCCGATGCTGTATTTTCCCCAGAGTTGTACTCCTTCCAGCGAAGCAGAATGATTTCTCCTTCCTCAGCCGAGTTTGCAGATGCCCAAGAGAGCCGAGTCCTTGGAAGTTAACCAGACCACGATTGGTTTTTTTTCCCTAGTGGAGTGTTGAGCGGCTGAAGTTGTTTCCCCACAGAGTCTTATCCCCAGAAGAGTAGTCGAGAAGGCCACGCAGTTTATTCTCGCGATGGATATCGTTACTTCTCAGCAGGTCCAGGTTCTCGTAGAGCTTCGTTCCTCTGCAGTAATCAGCTGAAGTTGTTTCCCCTGCAGCAGTCAAATGAAGATCATTTCCCCAGACGGAGTCCAATTGATATTGGCGTGGCCATGTTCTCCTCAACAAGATGATTCCTCTATCTGAGTAGTTCTTTCTCTTGGACAGGAGGGTCCTCTCTTCGGCATTTATTTTGCTGACGGGATCGCATCGTTGTGCATGATTGCATAGCATTTAGCATAGCATAGCACTTAGCATAGCATAGCATTTCCACCGTGTGGAGCATTGCCGAAGCAGATGCATAATAAACATGATCTAGGTTGTTACCATTCTTGTTTTGCAGGTGTTCCGCCGAAGGATCAGTTGCTCAGGATGATTCCTGAAATGCTCCCCAGCGAAGTCTTCAGCTCAAGATGATTCTCGAATCCCTCAGCAGGGCCATTTGCTTAAGATGATTCTTAAGACCCCAATGCAGTCTCTAGAGTTGGTTGCTCAAGTTGATACTTAGAGTCCCCATCTAAGATCGCCCAGGAGGATTCCTAAAGCCCCAAGAGAGCCGAATCCTTGGAAGCGGTTCAAGCCATGATTGGTTTGTCCCCGACAAAAGTTACCCAGGATGATCCCTGGAATCCCCAACAGAATGAAGTCTCTAGAATGGTTATCGGTTCAAGATGATTCTTGAAGGTCCCCGACGGAGTTATTTGTTCAAGACGAGTCTTGAAGTCCTCAGCAGAGTTGATTCCTCCAGAACGATTTCTGGACCCCCGGAGCGGAGTTGCTTGATAGTTCTCCAGATCCCTCAGCGGCGAAGCGTCCTCCCCAGCAGGTTTCCGACGGCGAAGTTGAAACCTCCCTTGAAGAATCCATGATTGAAGTCTGACCGTGTTAATGAAGCAGTTATCTCAGCTAATGTGGAATGCCCTGATGGCATGATTAACCTGAGGGTTGAAGTCCGGCTGGTGCCCGACAGTTTCTTTGAATGCCTAATGGCACGATCGACTACGTATTACTGGTTACCGTGTGACCAATTCCCTAATGAAGTTTCTTCATCCTGATGGCGAGGTCAGATTAGGTGGTTGTCCAGCGGCGATGTTGGATATTTGTTTGTTTGGCGGCGATGTCAGCTCCTTTGTAGTTCTTCAGCGGCGATGTTGGAGGTTTGTTTTGACGGCGAGGTCAGATTATGTTGGTTTCCGGCGGCGATGTTGGATGTTTGCTTTGACGGCGAGGTCAGATTATGTTTGTTTTCGGCGGCGAGGCTGGATGTTTGTTTTGACGGCGAGGTCAGATTATGTTTGTTTCCGGCGGCGATGTTGGATGTTTTCTTTGACGGCGAGGTCAGATTATGTCTGTTTTGGCGGCGATGTCAGAAGATTATGTTCGACGGCGATGTCAGACTCTTTAAATCCCCAGCAGAGATGATGTTTGTATGACGGCGATGTTGAGTGTCTCTCAGAGTGATGTTTGTTTCTGACGGCGATGTCAGATTCAGTTTTCCAGCGGCGATGTTGGGTATGCCAGATGATTCAGTTCTCCAGCGGCGATGTTGGGTATGTTGTTTTGTTTCTGACGGCGATGTTAGGTGATTCAGATCCTTTAGTTCTCCAGCGGCGATGTTGGGTGTTTGGCTTATGACGGTGATGTCAGATTTAGTTCTCCAGCGACGATGTCGGGTATTTTGGTTGATCGACGGCGATGTCAGATTCAGTTTTCCAGCGGCGATGTTGGGTGTGTCAGTTAATTCAGTTCTCCAGCGGTGATGTTGGATGTTTCGTTCTCCAGCGGCGATGTTGGGTATTTTGGTGATTCAAGTTCTCTAGTTCTCCAGCGGCGATGTTGGGTGTATTGTTTGTTTCCGAAGCCGATGTCAAATCAGTATTTCTCAAGATAGTTGCCGTGCAGCTATTATTCCAGTGTTCGAAGAGTTGAGCAGTTGGCAAATTTTCGGGTTTACCGATATTCAACTGTCTCGCACCTTGATTGGCTGAGAGCCGTTCGCTTCTCACCCAGTCAGGTTCAAGCCGTTTGAATAGGGGCAGCTGTTGCACCCTAAAATTTGACCAACATTTATTTATCCATCAAGTGTTTGAAGGTTGATACCTTTGTCAGGAAGTTCAAGAGATCCTCAGAGGAATTGGTTGAAACCAAGGTTGTGTGTCTCATAACTTGAGAGTTGTGGGAGCTCCTCAGATGATTCTGAGACTATGAGGATAGACGTGAAGCTTTGAGAAAGCTTAGGAGATGTCTTGAGAGCCATCATGAAGCCCAGAGAGGTCATTATGCAAGAATTCAGAAGATTCGACCATGAATGGTGGAATTAGGGTTTGACTGGGTCAACCCTAGGTCAACTGATGATTTGGAGAGGGTTGAGACCTAATCCAAGAGCCATGTGATCATGGAATGATGTATTGAGATACTATAAGGATGATTCCTAGACCAACTCATCATGATTGAAGAGTTTGAGAAGTTTCAAGCTAGGGTTTCTAAGGATTGACAGTGTAAAATCCCCTAGTTTGATCCCTATCTTCCAGGCAGTTTTAGCTCAAGATGTGATTGTCATCTCATCTTCCCCACAACATGAATGTTGTAGAGATTGTTCTTAGATTTAATTTGGGTGGTAGAAGTCCTTGATAGGATTTGCAGAGCTCATGTTATGGTTTTGACAAATTACAGGTCATCTGAAGTATGTGAATCTGGGTCCTTGAAAGTCACCCAACTTGCAGACAACTTTTGCCCTAGTAGGATGATTCCTATGATCTCTTGGTCAACATGAATGTTGAAGATAATCTTCTTATCTTTCTATAGAGTACTAGAAGTCCTTGATAGGATTTGTAGAACTCAACTTATGGCTTTGACAAGCCAAGGGCATTTTGGTCATTTGGAAGTTATAGGTCATTTCAAGCATAAGGCCATATCTCCTACTTCCAAGCTTCAAATGGAAAAATCTTCAACATCAAAGTTTCTTAGAATGATGTTTTAAGGCTAGTAGGGTGGTCATGAGATGTTGAAAAGGCTCATAGCAAAAAGTGATAAAAATGGCCTAAAAATGAGGCATAAGTTAATTCAAGTGAAATGGAAAATCATAAATCCCAAGTTATAAACCCTAACCATGTCATATGATAGGTCATTTTGACTCCAAATGACATTTTAAGAACAATGGTTTAGACACAATTTTTATTTGAGGCTTTCATCATGAGGTTGCTTTGTAATTTGGCTGCTTGCATAAACAAGGTGTTTGTGCATTGTATCTTATCACATATCTCATGTAAGGAGATATTCAAGGCAGAATGGTAAGGTTGCAAGGGTTTTGTCATGATATATCATGTGGTGAGAATTGAAATGCAAAATACCATATCATAGAAAATTCAAGTTCTTTCTAGATGATTCTAAGAGGTTCTAGACTCTTCTGAACCTCTCTATATATTGCATACAACTTCCATTGGTGAAAGGTTGGTGATTGTTGATATTAATGGTGGTAGAGAATAGAGATTGAATCCATTTTTCTCCATTTGCAAATCATATTGAATCTTCACATTTCTCTGCATTATCTTTCCATTTTTCTTCACAAATCATCTCTACAAACATTGTTGGGTGTGCTCATCTTGATTTGCAACTCCATTGATGAGGAATTGAAGGAGTTCCAAGTGAAATAGCAAGGGAGCAAAAGGCATTGGATCTCGAGATACAAGCCATCAACATCCAATCTTGTGCAAGCAGAGGAGTATTCATCTCCTAAGGACTTTTCTTGAGGAGCTACAAGGCTTGGATTGAAGCTTTTCACCACCTACCATTGCAAGAAACAAGGTAAGAAAAACCACTTCTACACCCTAATTTAGGCATGGCTAGGATGATTTCTTATTGTAAAACCATTAGAGACAATTAGGTGGTTCATTTTAATGAGTTTGGGACTGATTGGAGAAGATTCATCAATGGTGGTTGATTCTTGAGGGAGTTAGAACATGTTGTTTAAGGGATGATAATGCACGATTTTTGGCTAGTTTTAATCAGTATAGCATGAGGATTATTTTTGTATAAAGAATGTTGAGAGTGGTGAAGGTTGAAAACTGATGAAATATTGAGTTCATGATGTTACACCGTTCTTAAATCGTGTAATTTGGTGGAGAGATGAGGGAGAATGAGAGGATGGAAGAATGATGCATGGAACTCGTATTCTCATGGATTCTGAAACCCTAGTTGTCCAAAGGTTGAAGATGAAATCATTGTCGTTGGATCTGTGCAAGACTCGTTGACTGGAAAAGCCATCTAACGGCCAGGATTTAAAACGCGATTGGAGGGAAATCAGCAGCATTAAACGCTGCGTTCCACTTAAGTGGAACTTCTGGGCCTCACGTGAATGTTACTTTTCCCACCCCCCTTCCAAGCCCAATCATGATTTGTACTATATTTCAATGCTATATACACCGCCAGTTTTCCATTTTTTAAATGTTTTTTCATCTTTTTTCTGATTTCAGCATTGGGCCAGGCGCGTTTCTATACACCCCCCCCCATTCTGGGCCCATCATCATAATAGCTGAATTTTATTTCTTTTTGCACCCATCTCATCATTTCCATATTATTTTTTTCTCCAAATTTCATTTTACTTTAAAAATTCATAATAAATTGGAAAATCCATATTTTTTAATGGGACTTTTTTTTCCACTTTCCATTTTCTATCTAGAAAAATATAAAACCATAAAATTGCAGATTTATTTCATTTTTATATTTTTTTGCATATTTTCTCATTTAATTGATTTTTTAATTCTTTTAGTTGATATGTGAACTTGTAGAATTTAGTTAGAGTAGTTCCCTTTAGATTTTTAATCCAATCTTTTTAGGGTAGTTAGATGAATGTCTTAGGTTTCCCCTGAATTAATTCCATATTTTTGTGACAATGTTTAGGGTAGTTTTAATTAGGTAGTTCTAGGTAGTGTAGAATTAGGTTAAAACCTCACTATAGGTCCATAACGAGTTTAGATTTTGGGTTTGTAGGACAATTTAGGCTATGGGGCATATATGGGACTTAAGGGTAGGTATGTAGGACCCTTTAGAAATTATATTAGGATTTAATATGATAGTATGCTATTTTTGGTTGATTTTTGAATTGAATGATTGTTTGTGTTGCCTTTAGGGCATGTTTGTTTAGTTTGCCTTGCTTTGGAGTTTTCCTTTGGTTTGAGGAGCTTGGTATCTCTTTGTGGAGCATGGTGGAGCATACTAGAAGATTCGAAGATGCATGGAGGAGCTTGAGGAGCTTGTTCTTCTTTTCTTTTTGTTGTTTTAGGGTTAGGATTAGGAAGAGCTTAGATGTAGATGATTTCTTTCTCAAACATGGATGGTATCATTCACCTCCATTCCTCCCTATGATTCAAAGTCCTTCCAGGGTATACACCTCTCTCCTTTGGAGGGATAAGTGTTATACCTAGGAGGTAGAACTTTTGAGGGAACCAGTCCCTTGATATTGAACCCTTATAGGTCACCTTTGGTGATCAAATAAGCAGTTCAATATCCCCCAGCTTATCTAGTAAGTGATTTTCTCTGGTTTGGTTGTCTTGAGAGAGGTTGAGCCTGAGCATGAGGATGAAGACTTCATTGAAGATTATTGAAGAGGATGAATCCTTGAAGACTGCCATTCTAGCTGAAGCTTGAAGAGCATGAAGATCAAGTTGATACTTGAAGATCCCTGAAGATGAAGTGAAGCTTGAAGGTGGAGCTAATCAAAGAAGCTGAAGCTTAAGGGAGAAGATGAGTTGAAACTCATATTGTAGGGTTGAAACCTGGAAAAGCAATTGGTGTTTGAAGTCTGAAGACTGAGTTGCTGCTGGAGGAGCTGAGGCTTTCTGCTTTCTTTTTCTTTTCTGTATTGTGTGTTTTGTTTAACTTGTCTGTTGCATTAGATTAAGTTCATTTAGAATAGGTAGAATCTAGGAGCATGATTGCATTAGAGGTTGAGTTGCTCCCTCTGCTTGTATTGTTATTGCGTGGCTTTGCTTGCGGGTATTCGGTAGAGCCCAGCTCCCTTGCCCATGTGGTTTGTTTGCCTGATGGCATTTCATTTCATTTTATCTGTATGACTGCAGTTTACTGTCTATTGCTTGATAGCATGTCGTTTATGTTTCAGTATGATTACTGTTATTTCATTCTGACTTGAGGTTGAGATGAGCTTGTGGAGGCTGAAGCCCCACACACATTTCCTCCCTCACTTGCATTGCATGCATTTTATTGTTAAGCTGATGCTTTGTCTGTTTTGGTGTATCATTGACATGATCCCTTAGGATTCTCATTTCCTTTGATAAGGATTTGATGATAGAATTTTAGGTTAAAACCTATGCATGACAACTTCTAGGAGTTCCCTGTTCAAACCTCAACCATAGGATGAATCCATGGCATGACAACAGTAGGACTTGTTAGTCTCCCTCCTAGTTGGGCCTGTTCTCTTCTCATCTCAAAGCAGTTTAAGATACAGTAATCATGAATGATTTCTTTCGTACGTTACGAGCCTTAAGCTATCTGAGAAAGGATTGTGGGAGAGTTTCTTTTCCACAGTCTGGATGTTTAGTATGGTACCCTTTGGGTGACATGCGACGCATTCACTCTCAGGTCATAGTCTCTAGTGCGGTTGAAATCGCAAACATAATAAAAAACACTTCTTTCGTAAAAGACAGGAAATAAACCGTAGTTTCCCGAACTACGTGAGCTCTGATCTCTCATGCCTGTTGAGAGTACGTAGGCACAAGATGGCGATGTCTTGGCGAGCTACCTTCCCTCATAATCCTTCGTAGGCCGAACTACGTTGACTCTGATTTCTCATTCTCTGATGAGAATACGTAGGCATAAAGTGCGACGCTTTGCCGAGTCATTTTTCTTTTCTTTTTCAGCCAGCCTTGATAGGTAGATAGAATAAAACTAACCCGTCCAAGTAAACAAACAAGCGAGGATCCCGTCGAGTACGACGGACGTGAGGGGTGCTAATACCTTCCCCTTGCGTAACCGACTCCCGAACCCAGACAACGGTTGCGATGACCTTGTCTTACCCTTTTTCGTCAGGTTTTTCCGATCGTTTCCTTTCCCGCTCTAAGGGATAAATAACGAAAGGTGGCGACTCTTCTGTCATGCCGACACCTTATTTTCGCGCAAGCGACAGTCATATACGGATATTTTAGGGTCATAAAACTCAACTTTCACGACATTCGATTTCCACTCAAAATCTTAACCTCAATTTAACCGAAAATGGTGAAACTCATAATATCACCCGGTTTTCGCCAAACTAGTTCCAATAATCTTAGTCTAACATACCCCGACTAAGCTACGAAAGTTATTCTCGATTCTAACCGTCCAAACATCGGCTTCTATCGATTTCTATCATTTCGACCTAAATGGAAACAAGGTTGGAAAACAACCAAACTCATCCACACACATACACAATCATACACAATGATTAAGATAGTAAGATTTCACACCCTTACCTTAGATTAATCGAAGCTAGAGGATGTTCTTGATGATTCTCCAAGTTTTCCTCTTTTTCTCCTCTTTTCTCTTCTTCCTCTTTCTTTCTTTCTTTCCTTTTTCCTTCCACTTTCTCATATATATATCTTTCCCTTTATTTCTTTCCATTGAATTTCCTCTCTCAAAACATCTATCAATCCATTTAAATAATCATCTAATTATTCAAATAATTAGAATAATCCAAATAAATCAATTATTTAACACAAATAATTAATCATTGAAAATTGGGTTGTTACAATTGCAAGTTGTGACATTGGCTATCACCGAATCAAATTGGCCAGGGGTTATATCCTTTGTCACATGTGCTTGCATTAACACCTTTTGTAGAACCTCTCTATGAACTGGGGAATTCATCAGGAGAGACAAAATTGATATTTTGGAGGGGGTTTGATGAAGCTGATCAACAACCTTGTAATCACTTTTTCGGATAATCCTTAAGAATTCTTCAGCATCTCCTTCTATGATTGGTACTTCTTTGTCTTTGGTTATCACGGCAGGGGTAACTTCTTTTGGAGCAACTATAGTTATCTTGGGCTGATATATTCGACCACTACGGGTCATCTTGCTTGTTCCTATAATATTCGTCACATCCACCTGGTCATCTTTCACTTTCTCATTCCGAATAAGCTTCCCAGATCTCTGGTCTAACACCACCATATCATATTTCCAGGGAACTGCCTTTGTATTCTCAAAAGGAAACTATCTCGGCTTCTGAATAACAATTGGCCGAGGCTGATCAACAACAGATTTGCCAAAAACAGGCTTCACATTCCTACTGATCATATTAAACACAGGGACTTTCTCGCTTTTCTTTGTTAAATTGAAAACAGACTCAACCACCGAAATTTCCTCTTTCTTTACTTTGATACCTACTTGCAATAATCCATCATCAATCAGACCTTGCACATCTTTCTGCACCGCACCACACCCCTTAAGATTAACAGAACATTCTTCACAGTCATTATGGATACCTTCTATCAATCCTGCTTTCAACAGTTTCTCATGAAGTGACCTCATCGGAGTCTTGATCTCTGACACATCACGAACTAACCTTTCATCTGAAACTTCTTCTATAGCATTAACTCCTCCATGATTCGGCAATGGATTACTTTTAACATTAGGCGGTACATCATCAAAAGACAAAACCTTCTTCTCTATGAGCTCCCTGACAATATGTTTCAAACCAAGGAACCCCTCTAAGTCATTGCCGACAACACCTTCATGAAAGGCGCAATGAGCGTTTGGATTGTAATGAGGTGATGAAGTGTCTGAGGGTGTATTCAGTGGTCGCATAGTTACTAACCTTTGTTGCACCAAAGCTGGGTACAACTCCGTGTAAGTCATCAGTATCTGAGGAAATGGAGGCCTCGTTGTTGGTCTTCGATTTTGGTAATTCTTCCTCGGTGCCTGGGCCCTAGGATGCTGATGTTGTTGATGGGGTGGAGCGTTGGGCGCTCGTTGATACCGTTGTTGCTGAACTGGTTGATACATGGGTGTTGGTTGCACTGTCTGATAACTTGGAACAGGGTGATTGAAAGAGGGCGTTATAGCTGCCACATATGGTTGTTGAGCATACTATACTGGATACATCGGTTGTTGTATCAAATTTTGCTGAGGTTACTGAACATAGCCTTGTGGAGGTTGCTGAATATAACCTTGTGGAGGTCGTTGATATCGTTGGTAGGGTTGCTTCCAAGTCTGGTTCTTTTTCCCCATTGTTATGGCGTTTGTTTCTCCCTCTTTCTTTTTATGAAAATTACCACTGAACTTCTTGACATTGCTATTGCTGGAACCACTAGAACTACTAGTCGTCTTTCCATTCTTCAATCCCAATTCTACTCTCACTCCCACAGCTACTATGTCAGAGAAACTCGATGTTACACTGCTGATCATCTTCTCATAAAATTCAGGTCTTATTGTATCCACAAACCAATCTGTCAAGTCTTTCTCATTCAAAGAAGGTTCTACCTAAGAGGCAGTCTCCCTCCAACGTTGTGCATACTCTTTGAACGATTCGGAACTCTTTTGTGTCATACTCAACAACTGTCTTCTGTCTGGGGCTATGTCCATATTGTATTTGTAATTCTTTATGAAAGCATCGGCCAGGTCTTGGAAACTGTGAATGCGAGACTGATCTAAACTCAAATACCACTTAGCAGAGGCTCCTTTCAAGCTAACCTGGAAACAATGGATCATCAACTTATCATCTTCTACATGTGCGGCCATTCTTCGGTAATACATGATCAAATGTGTTCGAGGACAAGTAGCACCGGTGTACTGATCAAAGTTAGGGATTTTGAATTTTGGCGGAATTACCAACCCAGACACTAAACACATATCTCTGGCATCAGTACCGAAGATATCATTTCCTTCCATTGCTCTAACCTTCCTCCCTATAGTTTCTACACTCTCCTTCAACTTATCATGTCGTCCACTTTCTTCTTCGGACCCATCAGGAATTTCAAACACTTGTGGATGACTGTGAAAAACAGGGCGCACTTGAGTCTGTACAGAGGCTGGAGTATAAGTCGAAACAGCTCGGGGAATTTCTGCCCCTAGAGGAACTGATTATTGACTGACTGGTGGCGGAGGCACAAAACCTGATGTGAGCCCATATGGTGGAATACTTGCAACAGTGACTGCCTTTGGGATCGGCTCCACAACTACATTAGTGATCTCAGAAACTACAGTGGCTTAAGTGTCCATTTTCGCATTGATAACTTGTAAGACTTCCATGATTCATCCTACGCTTCCTCGTAAATCTTCAAGTTCGTTGTCAACCCTATCCAGAGCCATTTTATGTTCTTCCATTCTTTGGCGAGCTTGGGCTCGTGTGTTGTATTGATGGCGAGGATTCAGTATGATTCTGGAGATAAGACAGCGAGATGAGACACAGCACATGAAATTCTATGGGTGCAAAATGTAAAATTAATCATTCAAGGAATCCAAAGAAATATTTGCAAAAATTATAACAATGGGGAAATATAGCAAATTCAAAGTCTTCATAGATTAATAACTGAGAGTTTTACAAAAGTAACTGGAACACAAATCCTCAATACAGGTACATGACAAAACAAAACAGAAAACAAAAGGATCCTAGATCTTCTGGCTTGAGGGCCCTTCGTCTTCTGGTTGACTCTTCTTCCCACCTTGATGGATCAATTCTTGAAACTCTTCCTTCTCTTGCATAACCTTGAAATACTTATCTCTCCAATCTTTTCCTTCTCTTTCATCTTTTGCCAAAGCAGCTTTTAATTCTTCTACGAGAGTAAGTTTGGTTGAGTCGGGCTCAAAGCGAGTATAGAACATCTTTAATGTTGCTTCTCTCACCCATGATAAGTAAGATTCTGAAACAGCAGTGTCGTGGTAACATAGGGCAGTTACTCCTCTTGTGTGAATGTGACGCCAAGCATATACAGTCCGAGCCTTGTAAGCGGGATCCTTCCCCTCTTCAATGTAGAAGCTTCTCAAAAGGGTTGGGTCTGGTTCATTCTCCATCGGGTGCCCCAACTGGCGACGAGCTAAAATAGGATTATAACTAATGCAACCATTAATGCTGATAAGCGGTACATTCGGGAAATCCCCATAGCTTTGAATCATGGCAATCCCCCCATACATAGGGTCATACCACTTAATATCTGAATGTTTGAGTAACAACAGCTTCTCTATCCATGAGAGCCCATTCTGCCTATCCCAGAGTGCTAGAAGTCTTGGCAAGTGCGAAATAAACCACTTGTGCAAGAGAACGGTGCAACACTCAATCTGACCAACTCCATGACGGTTCCTACGGTGGATGGAAAAGTACACATCAGCCAACAAGGTAGGTATAGGATTCTTGATTAAGAAGAGGTTGATTGCATTTGCATCCACAAAATCATTAGCAGTCGGGAATAGGAACAGTCCGTAAATTAGTAAAACCAAAATGGCCTCAAATGCTTCAGAATTCTTCGACTCGGCATAACTTTGAGCTTTTTCATACAAGAACATAGATGGAAACCCATATAGCCCTCCCTTAGCAGTCATATGAGATCGTACTTCGTCCACCTCCAAATACGCGGCCTCTGCAACTACTCTTTCATTAGGAGTCCCTTCTCTTCCAGAAAATGGTCTAGGAGTGACACCTACTCCCATCAGGGCAGAATATTCTTCCAAGGTTGGTAGCAACTGATAATCTGGAAATGTGAAACAATGATAGGTTCAATCATAAAACTGCATGAGCGCGGACAACATCTCTTCATATACTTGAACTTCTAGTAAAGACAGCATATTCCCATACTTCTCTCTGAACGCCTCGGGGTATTCTACTAAACTTCCCGACTTCCTTAGGTTCTCCAATTTTGGGCTTCGGAACACAATCTCTGCTCTCTTCCCAGAATCCATCCTATAATATCTGCAAAACAATCTTTAGTTCCTTGAATGATTAATAAATGCGAATGCAAATGCACAAAGTACCATGGAACTCAGATTCAGTAAACATCAAAACATTGTTGATTTAAATTCATTGGATTACAAAATTTTAGTACATCTTACAAAAGCCTTAAACAGAAAGCTAAATAAAAGCTAAAAAAAATCCCTAAGAAGGTTCTCCTAACAGCCTCAAGTTAAGCTTCTCAATCTCCTTCTCCATATGTGCCTTCTCAAGAATGAGCTTGTCCACGATTAACTTCCATGGAGTCGACTGAGGGCTAGAAGAAAATAAATCTTCTTGCGCTTTTCTCTTCTTGCAGGAGAGTACCTCTTCATTCCTCAACTCTAGTTGCTTCTCGAGCTCTGTGTTCTCTTCAACAACCACTTGGTACTTGTGCTTCCAAGCGTCTTTGGTTTGTCGTGCCTTACTCAAAGCAATCCTTAACTTCTCCTCTTCAGACATGAAGATCAGGGTGGGCTCCTCTTTTAAAGCCATAGGTTCTTGTCGAGAATATGGCATCTTCAACTCAATGGCTCTCTTTCGAACCCATTGGAGATAAGGTTCCAAGGAGACACAATTAGGCTTTCCCATGTCTTTCTTTCCTTTCTTGTGCAAATGACCCCAGGCTTTTAGAATCCTCTCTTTTTGCTCTTGATTATTATGCTCTTCTTTAAAGAAAATGTTTTCCACATGAACATTGTTGGGCCTATCTCTTAAAGGGTATCCCAACTGTCGACGGGCAAGGACGGGGCTGTAACTGATTCCTCCATTGGCACCAAGAAGAGGTACATTACCAAAATTCCCACAGCTGTCAATGATCATTATCCCATCATATTCACGATTATACCAATCAATATCAGGGTGCGTAAAGCCATAATCTTCTGTGACCACCACCCCTTCTTCGGATCCCAAAAGGCGTGGGTTTTAGGCAAGTGTGAAGTGAACCACTTGTACAATAAAGGAGCACAACAAGTAATCATCCCTCCTTTGTGAAAATTCCTGAGATGGACAGAATGATACGCGTCTGCTAGCAGAGTAGGCACAGGGTTTTTCTTCAAGAAAATCTTAATGGTGTTGAGGTCTACAAAGTTCTCAAAGCTGGGAAACAGAAAGATACCATAAATGAGTAATGCAAGAATAGCTTCGAATGCATCCATACTCAAGTGATCGGCGTAGTACTGAGCTTTTTCAACCAAGAATTATGCACTCAACCCAAAAACTCCTCCTTTTATGATCATGTTCTTTTGAGTATCCATTAATCCCAAACGTGTGGCTTTGGCAATATCTTGTTCTTTAGGGTCCTTTTCCATGATCGGAAAAGGAGAATATTCAAGAATAGGCAAACCAACCAACTGAGAGTATTCTTCTAGTGTAGGCACTAACTGATAATCAAGGAAAGTGAAATAGTGATAGAGCGGATCATAAAACTGGAGAAGCGTAGAAAGAAGTCCACTATCCACTTTTATCTTCAATAACAACAACAGCTTCCCATATCTACTCTGGAAACCCTCTGGATCTGTTACCAATGTACCCAACCTTCTTAAGTCATCTAGTTAAAAACCTTTGTAAGTGTACTTTAATGTTTTCTTTCTTTCACCATCCATAGTGATCCCTGATGTTTACAAACAAAGAGAATCTGAGTTCCATGAAACTTCTATGATATGATGTTATGAATGCAAGAATGTACAAACACAAGTAAATGCAAAGGTCACACATATGCATAAGCACATGCCTAGGTTTAAAGGTCGAGCGTGGATCCAAGGTCTACCCATCCCCAAAAGGTATGTACTAGGGGTTTCAAACCTGTAGAACAGGGTTCTAAATGGCTCTCAGAGTCATCAACCCATCTTTCGGATATTATCGACTTCCCAATTTACTTGGTAATCAATAATATTCTCAAGAGAGTCTCGTCTAATTGTAGTATCGCGTATCAACTATTTCGGAAATACTTCTTTATAGCCATCGCACTACGTCCTAGTAAGGCCAAAGTGGGGTAGAATGTAATCTAAAAGTCCACAGTGTCATGGGCTCCTTCGTTGAAAGTAGCGTTGTTTTCACGAATACTCGATCAACAATACTAAACTCTCAAGAGGGCCTACACTGAGCGGTGGTTTCTCAAGTTAGCTTGGTCGGGAATCAACTCCCTATAAGCCTCCTTGAATATACCACCATCCTATCATAATTGTACTCAAGTCCGGGTATAGGACCTCCTCACCACTCAAAAGGTCCCAAGATCCAACAATCAAACAAATATACACAAATATACATGTAAAGCAAATAGTCACAAATATGGCACATAAACAAACAAAATAGGCTAAACCCTCAAGTTCTTTTTTTTTTATTCCCAGTCCCCAGTGAAGTCGCTATTTCTGTTGCGGTGAAAATCGAGCTATTGAGTTAACTTGAATCTTAATTCTTTTATACAACCGAACTTTAATTTATCCAAAGGAAAGGCCTAAAGAAAGAAAACCCCTTTTCGCGATGTAACAACAACGCTAAGAGATTCGGGGATCGGGGGTTGGTTATGCATAGGGTAGGTATTTCACATCCTAGACATCTGTAGTACTCTACAGGAACCTTTTGTTTGTTTGTGTGCTAAGTTTGCTAAATGTTTGCTTTGGATTGGGAAAAAAGTGTAGGTTAAAACCTAAAGATATATACACTAAGTTTGCTCGCAAAGACATCGCGTCCTCTGCCTATGTATCCTAACTAGGATAGAATCAAAGCAATCATAGTTCACCTCACTAAGTTTGAAAAACACTTGATTATGATCAAGGTTCAGAGGGGAACAAACATAACAATGCTTGTGTAGAGTTTAAGAAAACTCTCTAGATCTAAGTTGAACACTCAAGAAAGGGAAGTAAGTAATCATGACGATGATTCTTACATAGAGTTAACAAACTCTATCCTAAGTTCTAGTTGAAAGAGCACTCCTAACAAGGGTGGGCTTTGTAGACTTAAGAAAAGTCTAAAGGACAAGTTCCACTTAACTAGGTGTATGAATGACTTAAGGAAGTCGAGGGAGAGATGAGTTGTTTATGACACAAGGGTCAACGGAAAGACTTTTCCTTTGGAAGGAGAGAGAGAAGCAACTTGGATGAGAACTAAAAAGTTCCATCACTTGGGGAAGAAATACTTAACAAAGCAAATGAACAATTGAGCAAGATGAACAAGATGACAAACAAGTAAGCATGCATATTACAATAAGCAGATACTTCAAACAGACACCAATGGTTACAACCGGTAATCAAATATCTTAACAAAGATAGAAGCATATCTTAACAAATATTGAGACATGATGAAAGTGACAACCATATAAACAAATCACAACTTGAAAGTAAACATGTTATAGGTTCAAGGTAACAAATGTAACAACAATATGCATTGATGACAATCAAACACAGGTAAATCAGTTTAACCTCGTAATTTAGGAGGAAAAAAATGAGATTATGGTGACAACCAAGAATAAACCCTAGAATGTTAACTAACATGGGATGCAAAAATCTTACAAGGAAATCAAGCACATTCAAAAGGAAATCAACAACAAGTAAGATAACAATCTCAATAACGGAACAAATTTCTACATAGACAAAAGACAACCCAATTAATAACAACATGTCATTTATTTACTCCACATGAAAATAGACTTCAAAAAAAGCATGTTGCAAAAAAAATGGGCCAAAAAGGATGAAAAATGAGAAAGATATGAATTTTTAAAGTTTCAATGAATTAATGTACAAGACATATATAACAAGCAAGAAAATAAAATAAAAATGGCAAGGGGTGGGAGTTGAACCCACGCCCTCAAGCTTGCAGGCCACAAACTTGGCCACTAGAGCACCTACACGCGCGTTGGCAAGATGGAAAATAGGGTGAAGCATGAAAAAAAAAAAAGAGCAAAAGGATTCAACCTCCACACGGATCGAACCCAGGTCTGGCTAGTGAAAGGCATGCTTAAGAGTAAGTTGATTACCACTGGGGTGGCTATACATCCGTTGATATAGCCATCCCTATAAACATATAAGGCGTGTTTTCATGAATGTCTGGGCAAAACAAAACCAAGCTAAATGGCAAACGCGTGAAGGTCCATAACTCTTTCAAAACTCCATGGAATTTAGTGAAACTTTAGTCAATCTTGAGTATTTTTAAATGAGGAATGCAATGGTGATATTAGTTTTCTCTAAAAATGTCTGCATCTAGAAATTCAATGGCAAATGCAAGATGATCAAAATGCAAAATGCCACAAAGCGTGAACACTCAAACTATGTCAAAACAACATTAGATTTCACAAATCTTGGGTCTATCTCATGTATTTTTTTACAAGGAGAATGATGGCAATCTTAGTTTTCTTTAAAAATGTTTGTATCTAAAAAATTCGATGGCAGTTACAAGAATGAGGGTTTGAGATGCAATTCCAATGTTAAGACTCAAATCAAACATGTTTAGATCAAACTGAAGGTAAGCACATACTCCAAATACCACATACAAGTAGTCTCAACAGAAATGAGGCTCACACTTGAACTAAAACAAAAACTGATGCATGAGTTGCAAGCGTGCTTTTGAAAAATGCATTTTTGAAGCTATGTGTGAAAATTGATGGGAACAAACTCAAAAACAGTCATGCACACATTTCAAACATGTCACTTAAGGTTATGCTCACAAAGAGAATCTTTAATTCATACTGAATCAAAAATTGATCATCTAATTGCAACTTGAAGAAGGGGTTTAAAACAGGCTTGCATACAAACAACAGCTCAAAACATCAGTTCATATCATACATGCCATAACAGTCAATGAGTTACAATGCACACAAACAAAATGAAGTTATAAGAGAAGCAAACACAACAGATGAAACATTGAACCAAACATCAAGATCTGCACATAATTCGCTTTGCAGCATAAAACAACCAAACAAGCTCAACATAACAGTCATGGTATTTTAAGGAAAGGAAAGTATTGATCATGAACTCTACATCATTATGCAAGGATTGAGAATATCTAGAGTTGCAATGGTGGCAAGATAGGATGCAAGACATGAATTGGTGATGTAGGACTGTTTTTGAAAAGAAAGTTTGATGGTGCAAGTTGAAAAATAAGGGAGTTCATGTCATGCAACTGATGTACACATATCACAAGCATGCTAATTGTTACTATTATGCTCAAAATTCATGCTCATTCTTCTCAATGCAAAAAACTGGTGTGTTGTTGGTAATCATGCTGGAAGTTGTAAAAGCAAACTATTTGTGGAACAAACTGATAATGCAAGCAGGTACAAGTCATGATATGTCATATAAACAACACACACACATCCCATATATGCCAAATGATGATTTTAAGCTCAAGAATCAGACATACATCTTGCAAGGAAAAATCTGGTATGCTGTTGTAAAAGTGTTCTGAACAAAATGCATTTTTGAAGTTATGTAAAAATTTGATATGAGCAAACTCAACAAACAGTCATACACACATTTCAAACATGCCACTTGTGGTTGTGCTCAAAAAGAAAATTTTCAAAACCTATTGCATCAAGAAGTGACCAACCAATTGCAATTTCTAAAGAAATGGTTCAAAACAGCCTTGTATCTAACCAAAAGTTCAAAACAGCATTTCAACATCAGGTTTATCAATTCATAACAGTCAATGAGTCATGCTTATACACAAATTGCAGTAATGAAGCATGAAATTTTAAGAGAAGCAAACAATGGTAACATGATGAACATGTAGGTTTTTGGCAAAAAGACAGCAGGCACAACCTAAATCATGACATATATGAGTTTGAAAGGATTTGCCAAAAGGAGCTTTTCAAAAACAGTAGGGACACATCACTTTCAAAAGGTTCAACCCTAACAACAAAATCACCAATATTCCTTGGTTTGGAAAAATCAAACACAACAATGTATTTAAACAGTTTAGTCACAACAGTTTGGCTGCAGCCTTGAGCAAGGCTTTAAAGTTTTGCAAACATCAAGTAAAGCAAAGGAAGGCATGGTTTTGGCATACATGACAGCTACAAGTAAAACAGATTTGGTAGCAAGAAAACATGACAAACCAAATGACAGTTCATGGTGTAAACCACATAAGCCATACAAATCCCAAATCAAACTTCACCAGTAACATGTCAAACACTTCAAGATCAAGGCCTCTAACCTAAAGTTCACTTGTTGATAGTCATTGATGCAAGGGTGCTAATGTCAATATTCTACCAAAACATGATTCAAATGATACTAAGTTCTCACAACAAGCATAAATCAAACACAACAGTGGAAATGCATATGATAGTTAGCATTAAGAAAAACCAGTCCTAAACATGACAGTCCTAACATCATCAACCAAATTCCATAAAAACTATTTTTCTCCAAGAACACTTTTCAATCAAAAACAATCTAAACATGCTCATGACAATTCAGTACCAAAGTGGAGAGTGCTAACCTCTTGTATACTTCCACATGTGCTTGCACAATAAAGAAAACCTTGAGAACTACCAGCTGCTGTCCAACCACTGCCTTGATGAAAACAGCCTCTTTGCTCTTGAGTGAAATATGAGGAATTTGTGCCAAACCTCAAAATAAATGAGGATGAGGTTCCTTCAAACTAAGGACAGTTTTTACACCATTTATTTGAGGTGTGTGGATGGTTGGAAAGGTTAAAACATGTCTGAGGAAAGATTTGTGTGATTTTGTATGTGAAGTCAAACTTTCTTTGGTTGAAAATTGACTTTTTGGAAAATGATGATTTTGAGTGGTTCAAAGGCTTGAACACCTTCTACACAACATTTGTGGATTGTGTAGATGGTTTTGGAGGTTTAGAGTGTATGAAAATGAGTTTGGTGGCTGAACTGTCCAAGACAGTTTGTTGGTGTTTTTGAGATTTTGGAAAAATGAAGTGAGAAGGGAAAGAAGGAGAGCTTGTGATTTCTCTGGTTTTGAGACGGGCTATGGTGTGTGGAATGAGGTATAGGAGTGCTCTATTTATAGGGAAAGTAAGGGTGAGGACAGATTTGGGAGGTTTCCTTCCTAAGAGGGAAAAGTGGAAAATTGGATTCAAATCCTTCAAAAGGTGTTTCTTGGCTTTGAGGTAATCTGAAGTCAAGCGTAATGATGGACTTAGAGGTGGATGAAGTGAGGCTAGGATGGTAGGGGCATGGTTGCTACGGATTTTCACTTTTCACCTTTTTGTATTTTGAATATTTTATTGCAACTTGCATTTGCAACTTGCAATGCAACTTGCAATGCTTCTCCAATTTCATTTCCTCTGCATTTATTTCATACTTCTACACTTCAAAACATCTAAATATCAGAAACAACAAGATCCAAGGGCTGAGAATGGTCCATCTTGATGAAAATCTCACTTGAAGAAAAATCAGATTTTGTGCTTCAAGTGTGACAGTCCCAACTTCAACTAATCCATAACTCTCAGCTCACAAATGCCATTGAGATGTTCTAGTACTTTTTGGAAAGCCCTCAAGTAGCTCTAAAACATTCATGTTCACATGAACTTCTGATTCCAAGTGAAACTAGCTCAAAGATCTCCTCAAAGTTGACAAAAAAACATGACTTATTTGGCCAAAACACTTAGAAAAATTCTAAGTATTTTTCCCTCTTGCATTGATTTTGATCATAACTCCAAATCCATTCATTTTTTGCACATGGGCCCCTATGGGACTTTTGTAGGGAATTTCAAGACCTTTCCAACAAGCTTTGAACCACTTCAAAAGGACGTGTGGTTAAGGAGTTATGGTTTTGTCCCTTTCAAAACCCTAATTCCCGACTTTTTCAATTACTCCTTCATCCTTGATCCAATGGCCATGAAATTTTATGAGCAAGTTTAATATGATATAAGGAACATTTTTCATTCACATCTTGAAGTCAAATTCCTAAAAATTGAAGGGTTGGTTTTTTGGTTGACGAACCGATCGATCGGTGACTACCGAGTCGACTGTTGATACCCCGGGTCTTCTGAGACCTTGAAACTTCTTGAATGGGACTTACCAATCCATATGAACTTCATGGACCATGATCCCACCATTATAACACCTTTTAAATCAAAAGTCAAACCGCAGTTGACTTTTCCTGATCGAAAACCCTAATCGGGTATCCTGAAATGCAATGTCTTCGATCTTTGGGTGACAACCTCAAATTGGATTCACACTTGCCCCAGTGTAGTATTCTTGATCTTGTTTTATGGTTGAATCAATCCAAAACATTGATCGATCAAACCATCGAAGCTTCGATTTTGACTGTGCGGAACCCTAATTCATCTGCATCTTGATAAAGACAAACTTGAACTGGGTTAAGGTTAGATAATCACATGAGTATGATCCTAAAATGATAATGTGGATCTAAGGGGTCAAAATTTGTGGTATGACAACAGTGATAGGGATTATTACCTACGATTCATAGATATGCCTCTTTTCTTCTATAAGAGGTTCAAGGATAAACTGTTGGTTCTTCACCATTTTTGGCCCACTCAGCATGGTGAAAGGAGGAAGTACCGACGCAGCTTGTAGTCCCTTGTCCTGAGGATTTGTCTTCTGATCTTTGGTGGTAGCAGTAGAAGACGCCATTGATATGATTTTGGTAAAAAAAATGGGTTACTGAAGAGAGATTGGGAGTATTTTGGAATAAATTGTTAGTGATTGCTGGAGTGGAAAAGTTTAAAATGATTTCTGGTGAAATTATTTATAGGGTGTCTTGGAGTAATCAAAATCCAATATTCATCATTGAGGGCTAAGATTAGTGGGACACACGGCGTCCCGAGATTGCAAATGGGGGCGGTGGCAGTTATTGCCTAGACCCACGGTTTCATAGGTCCTAAAAAAGTGATGATGGTCAGGGATTTTGTGGGATTTCCAAGAAATTGTTCATCATTGCCTATGACGTCATGGACATGCATGAAAATAGATGAACAGTTTTCTTTCAAAAGTCATGGGTAGTCAGCTGCATTTTGACACCTATGTGAAGGTCGAAATATGGCGTCGAATCGGAGGCTGTCAAAAAATAGTCTTTTTCTCCAGCATGGTCGAAAAAGACATTTTTGGGGGGCAATTTGTTAGCTCACAAATTCGACGCCCATATTAAACTAAAATATTTGGATGAAATATTAAACTTTTGAAGAAGTATGAGAAGCCTTCGAGTGAAGAGACTTTCGAGTAGGCTGAGTGATTTAAGTATTCGGGACTTAGAAAATACTTCCAAATGTTAAAGATGCCACCTTCGACCGAGGCTGCTAGCCAAGTATTAGTGGAATTTTGAAATTCAAATAAAGGAGGGAGTAGTTATGCTTTCTCATGACTAAGCAAGACAAGTGGAGTACATCCATCAAGGGACTACATGCGATGGACAGTTGTCATGGGCTGGTCATTTTAGGAGGTTAATGGCAGTTAATTTTACTATTATAAATAAGGGTTCTAGCAATAGAATTCAGGGTGTTGTAATTTACTATTGTACAAGTCACTCCCAAAATTACTCAAAGTATCCGAGTGTAAAGAAACGAGTTCTAAGGAGAATGTACGTCTTGTAAACACACCATCTTTATGTTTTAATGAAACTTAGTTTATTTTGCTTAATTTTAAAGAGTTTATCTTTACTTCCTTGCAATTTCCCTTTTTTATTATGCTTTACTCTATTTAAATGTTGTAAAGGCTTTTTACTTTATTTTCTACAAATTCATGTCTTTTCCTTTCAATCGAATCTTACCCTTATATTAACATTTTCTTCAAAAACACTGTTGAAGTGTTTAGTTTTAAGTAGTTTTATTTCAAATAGAATTTAGCACATGTCTTAGGATTAATCTGATCGATCCCGTGTGTTGTACCCCAAAATTTGCCCAACCTTTTCTACTTGGCTTATGTTTTCATTGCATTGATATAGCATTTTCATTGCATATCATTATTCATTTGCAGGGGATCAAGAGGTGTGCATAGCAAGAGAAGGTTTGTCAAGGGTTCCAAACAAGTTTAAGTGCTCATCAAGTCATCAGAAGCTGGTCAGAGCTCTTTGAGAAAGTGAATGGATGTGTTGCTTATCTCCTATCTTGGAGGCCAATTGAGGATCATCTGAGGATCCCAAGTTCAAGTTTATGGATATGATATGTTGTGAAGCTCATTGAGTGCTTTGAGAGCCATTGTGGAGCTTATTCAAGTTGTTATATCATGTGCAAAAGGTTGCAGTCAAAGGATTGTACACCTAGGGTTTCATCTGCCTAGTGCAAGATCCACTGAGGATTTGAAGGAGATTAAGACTTAGTTCTAAGTCTTTGGAGTCATGGAAATTTATGTTGAGGCATCTAAGATGTTATTTCAAGATCAATTCAAGAAGAATCAAGAGTGTGAGAAGTTACTAAATTAGGGTTTCAGAGGTTTGTCAGTGTAAAATCGCCTGTTTAGTGCCTAACTTCAAGACCACATATCTCAAAATGCAAGTGTAATCTCACTTTGACATAAACATGGAACTTGTAGAGCATGTTCCTAGATTTCTTTTGAGTACTATAACTCATCCATTGGGTTTCTAGAACTCAAGTTATGATGCTGGCAAGTTAGAGGTCTCAGATGAATCATATTTTTAGTCAACCAACTTCCAAGGCACCTTTGACCTAGAATCATGTTTCTCCTCAACTTTTTATGAACAAGAAAGTTGTTCCTCATGATATTATATTTCCAAAAAGTCCTAGAAGTCCTTCATCTCATTTTTAGAACTCAAGTTATGAAGCTTACAAGGCAGGGGTATTTTGGGAAAGTGAGATTATAGGTCATTTTGATTATAGGTCCTATTCATCCACTTGTGCACTTCAAATGAAAATTTTCCCAACATGAAAGTTGCTTCAAATGGTATCAATTTCATCCTAAAACACAATTTTGTCATGGATTTGCCATGGATATGAAGATTGGTGAAGAAATTCAATGGAAATTTGAACTTAAAGTTATGAATTAAATTGAATTGGTTTTAATTCATTTTCATGTCATGTTTGTGCTTATTTTGAGTCACAATATCACAACAAGAAGGATGCATAAGTTTGTTTTGGTCCATGATGAAAAACACACGTGAAAATGCAAGTAACTTCAAGAAGAAGTTTCACATTCAATCTCCACCCTTGGATCAAATTAAGGATCAATTCTCATCCACATGATCATTACACACTCCCAGCAACTGATTTGAATCAAAATCAAGGAAAACTGGAGGGAATTCACGTGTGCATGAAGCTCCCATTTCCAATTTGGGCATTTTTGAATTACAGTCTAATCAGTTGTAGTTGGGCCTCTAAACCATTCTAGGTCCATCATATAAAAGCTTCAGATGAATTTTGAAGCTTCATTCGTGCAGTTTGGTGGAGAATTGAGGAGAATACAGTTGGAAAAGTGAAGAGCATTTTCAAAATCGTGAATCCAGATTGAAGCAATTTACAAGCAATTCAAAGCAAGCAACCTCTTCCTTGAACTTCATTGAGTGGATTTGGATAGTTTTGAGCAAGCTTAAGCACCATTAGAAGCTCAAACGGAGAGACTCCGTTAGGTAATCCTCAAATCAAGATTTCTCTCTTAATATGCATCCATTTCACTCCATTGTTGTTGCAAACTGAAGTCCTACGTGTGTAGGAAAATTCTGGATTATTATTTGTTGTGTTTGTGATGATTTCATTTATGTGCTCAAATCTTTGATCGCTCGACTCTCTCTGTTTATGCTTGATCAATGAAATTGGATCGTGGATTTGTGATCTACGCAACTTGGAGATCAGTTTGGTGTTAAATTTTGTTGAATTTGGTTGAGTTTTTGATCTGCTACTCCGGTGGTATGACCGAAGACTGTTGCTTCGGCGTCTGGTTTTGTTTTTCCGTTTGCCTGCGTGTCCTGCCATGTGTGCGCGTGGACTTGTTGACTTTGCTTTATCAACGGTTTGGATGTGTGCTAACCAGCCAGCGTGGTATTTGACTTGACACGCGTTTAAATGAAATGTTGTGTTTCATTGTTGGACTCAGCATGTGTTGGTTTGAGCCTGGAATGCTGTTTACACCCCCCTCTCACTGAAGCCCATTGGTTTTGCCTTGAGACCTTACTATTTACACCGCTAGTTTATTTTCTTTTATTTTCATTTTATTCTAATTTCTGTTTTCATTTTTGATATTTAAAAATAGCTCCAAACATGATAAAGTCCCCTAAAAAATATTTTTAGACACTTTAATGTGTCATTTAATTTTTGGAAATTTTTATTTTCAATTTTGTTTTATTTTTCAATTAAAATGGGAATTAATGTTTGAAGGTGTTTTTAAATGATTTT
The DNA here is from genome assembly GCA_963859935.3 of Lathyrus sativus. Lineage (NCBI taxonomy): Eukaryota > Viridiplantae > Streptophyta > Magnoliopsida > Fabales > Fabaceae > Lathyrus > Lathyrus sativus. The sequence goes on along the minus strand of OZ012736.1, from coordinate 215,494,589 downwards.
TTATTTGTTCTTTTGGTATCATGCCTTGTTTTTGATCCATTCTTTCTCTCCAATGATTGAAACTTTTTTCTCATCTCAATGATGAGTTGAAAAGTTTTATAGAATGATTTTTCCCCTGGTTTAGTTCATTTTGGTTTGACTTTGAGCTCCTTTTTGTTAACCCTCGACAGTCCTCCTTCAAAGTGGGGCATCCTTGTGAATCAAATTCTTTGATGAAGCTTTGAAGTGACTTTGATTGTGATATTTTGGCCTCTGGTTGCCAACTCTTTAGTGTTCATTTGAGATTTTATTTGATTTATTTTGAACTGTTTTCCTATTTTTGAGGTGACTTGCAAGTCAAGTTACTTCTAAGGGAGGTTCATACAAACACTTGGCTTAGTTTGCTTGGGAAATGACTTATATGGATCCCTTGAGCTCTTAATTCTTGTTTATTCATACTTCTAACATGTTGAGGTATTTGAATGCTCATTTTTAGGTCATAAACTTGTTAATTGCTTGTTGAGATTTGCATTTCTTGTTAGGCTTTCCATTTGAAGTTGAAGTGTTGAATGTGCTTAAGACTTAGGTCTTTCTCCATGCTTATGCTTGCATTCTCCTTTGTGATTTTCTTTCTTTGGTTTGTGTACCTTCTCCTCTCATCTTTGCCTCTGTCCCATGACCTTAGAGTCCCATTTGAGATGGTTTAGTCCCTCCTTAGGAGGTACTTGAAACATATCATGAATGGTGAATCTTTGAGGACTCTCTTGTGTGTTCTTGCATGATCATTGAGTTTGTCTATGGTTGAGTTGCCCATTTGAGTTCCTTTCTGTCCTCAAATTGCCTCCCATTCTCTCATTTGATCATGGCTTCTTCCCTTTCTTTTTGTTTGCCTTTGGGTATTGTGGTTGATGGAAAATGGTTGTAGGATTCATTCTCCCATTTCATCCCACTTTTGTGTGCTTGCTTGATTGCTTTTGTATGCATTCTTTCTTTCTTATTTTGGGCATCTCTCATATGCATGCTTGAGGTTGAGATGTGCTTGTGGAGGCTACTGCCCCACACTTTTTTCCTCCCTCACTTTCATTCTAATTGTGCATTACAGTTTTGCATACTGGCATCTTCCTTATTTCATGTTTCCTTCTTCTTTTTCTTTCTTCTTTGCCATGTTCCCTTAGGACCTCTAATATTCCTTGTTCAAGGTTGATTATGATAGCCTTAGGCTTGAACCCATGCATGATAACATTAGGTAGCATTCCCTTTCATCCCAATTATAGGTACACTTTGCATGAGAACGTTACGTTGAGTCTTAGTCTCCCTTTAGAGTGTCTCTCTCTTCTCATCTTCAAATTCTCTTAAACCACGTAATAAAGGTTAATGAATTTTGTACGATACGAGCCTTAAGTACTCGAGGAATGGTGATTGGGGGGCTTCCTCTCAATTTCTTAGAGTGTTTAGTGTACGTCCTTAGGACGATATGCGACACATTCGCTCCTAAGTCATAGTCTTTATTGCAACATGAATTACAAACAATAATCAATGCACTTCTTCTCTAAAAAACACAAAACAAACTTCAAATCTTTTTATCCTTCGGGATCTTAATTTGGAAAACCTTTTTCATAAAGAGAGTTTTGTTAACTCTTGGTTCTACCGCAAACAGGTAACGCCTAAGTCTCCAATGGTCGAGCTGCATACACCTAACTGCTAGAACTGAGTTTTAACCCTACTTGGGTAAAACATTTTGAACCAACCTGTGGTCTTGTTAGCGCGAACTACGTTTGCTCTAATTTCTCATACCAGATGAGAATACATAGGCACAAGACGGAGATGTCTTGGCGAGCAACCTTCCCCACTTTCACCCATAGTTAGCCGAACTACGTTGATTCTGACTTTCTCATTGCACGAGGGAGTACGTAGGCATAGAGCGGCGATGCTCTATCGAGTCTTTTTTTTCTTCTCTTTTATCCCTGAGTCGTAGCTTAGATAGTAAACGCCCTTTTAGATAGACAACAAAGCGTGGATCTCGTTGAGTACGACGGACGTGAGGGGTGCTAATACCTTCCCCTTGCGTAACCGACTCCCGAACCCGAGATATGGTTGCAATGACCTGTCTTCTCCCTTTTTGTTAGGTTTTCTCTGATCGTTTCCTTTCCCTCTTTTGGGATAAATAACGAATAGTGGCGACTCTTCTGTCATTGTCGGCCCCTCTTCACAGCGATGCGACAGTTGATGACTCTGCTGGGGACATCTACCCATCCCCTATGCGAGTCAATCCTAGCGCTTGGTTGTTTATCTTTTAGGTGTATGTATATATATGTTGTGCTTTACTTTCCCGCATTTACTTTCAGCATTGTATATATCAGTTTTGCTGTGTTGTTGGGGGGAATGTTCCATTGAGAGATAAGCCAGACCCGGGCTTGAGTACAAACATAGCATTAGTAGTGGAAAGTAGTGGTGAACCTGCATGCTTAGCATGCACAAGTTCCCATGAAATTCACGCTCAGACGAGATTCTCTGTGATGAGTTCCTTTCCGGTCCTTAGGACTTGAGGGGATCTTGGATCTGAGGATTGTCGACTCTGAGGACCAATCATTTGTGATTCAGCTAAGTGAGGCCTCTTCGGGAGAGTATGATGCCAAACCAGAAATGGTGAACGTACCATCGTTCCTTGAAAGTTTGTGATACTGATGAACGCATAGGATATTGAACCTTATCAGTGGATAGGTCCATACCTGAGAGAGGGATTGGGTTGTGCAGGAAACCTTGACTTTCAGACTACCCGGGTTTCTTTGCAGTGTGAATTTGTGTTCCTTATACAAGGGGTTCCTATCAGTGACAGTGTTATGTTATTGTCAAAGTGGAGCGCTGGTCCTTCTCAATCAACAGCACAGCAATCTTGATCCCCTGTTTGCATTTGCATGTTCATTTTCATCTACATTTTCATTAACATGTATCTATGTTGCAGGTGCATATTTCCTCCTCGATTCTAGTGATCTTGTTCCCTTAATTCTGATATGGAGCCCTTGAAGAAGACAATGGCATACAGGTTTCCAACTCCGGATATTGGTTCTTTACTGAGTTTGATTGCCATGGCTGATAAGAGAGTGATGGAAGACTTCAAGCAATCTTATGGGAAACTTTTGAGATGTGAATGCAAGCCTTCAGTACATGAGATAGGTGGTCTTTATACTCTCCTACAGTTCTATGATGCACAACTGAGGTGTTTTGTTTTTCCGGATTATGTTCTGGCGCCTACCTTAGAGGAGTATTCTGAGTTGTTGGGTGTTCCTAGCTTAGATCGGATACCATTATATCACACTAATGTTGAGCCCGATCTGGCTAAGCTTGTTGCTGCTTTGCATTTGGATGTTTAAGAGTTGGAAGGGAAGTTGATCATGAGGAGTGGGATGCCTGGTTTTCCTTTACCTTCTCTGATTGATAAGGCTCAGTAGTTTGCCAAAGATGGTTGTTGGGTCGTGTTTAGCGCCATCTTAGCTCTTTGTATCTATGGTATCATATTGTTTCCTAACCTTCTAGATTTTATAGACATAGATGCTTTCTACATTTTTTCTTCAGGGAATCCGGTACCTACGCTTTTGGGCGACGTCTATCATTTTGTTCACCACAAGAATGAGAACTGGAGGGGAAAGAACGTATCTTGTTGTATTCCTTTGTTGTACAGGTGGTTTGCTAGTCATCTTCCTAAGACAGGTCCATTTGTTGCTACTGCTGGTACTTCAGAATGGTCAGAAAGGTTAATGGGATTGTCTGCAGAGAACATTATCTGGTTTGATAGAGACTTCCTTGGTACAGAGATTGTTTATAGTTGTGGTGGATTTCCTAACGTCTCGTTGGTCGGAAGGAAAGGGTGCATCAACTATAACCCATCTTTGTTAGTTAGGCAGTTTGGACACGCGCTGAGAGGACCTCCTAAGGAAGAGGAGATACAGGAATCTCTGTATATCACTGGATTGCTGGAGGGTGATACTTTGGCTAGAGTGGAGAGAGCTTGGAGTAGTGTTCACAGGAAAGGGAAGGCTTTTCTGGGGAAGAGTTACAGTAAGGCCTACGACCCTTATCTGACTTGGATTTGTGAGAGAGCTACCAAGTCTCTGATGCCTTTTCCTTCTGTTGATCCTTTGTATCCTATGATGATTGAGGAACCTACCACTGTTTCCATCCAGAGGTACAACCAGTTGTGGTTTGAAAAAGAAGAGTTGTGCAAGGCTAATGAAAATTTGGAGAAAGGGATCATTCAGCTCCGGAGTGAGAAGATTAAAGATGTGTACTCTTCTAAGAGGCAGACTGAGCTTGTGAACAGGTTGGATACATATTTGACCAAGGAGACTCGTTTTCGTGAACGTTTGAGTTTAGATCTGAAAGTTGTTAGTGATGTTCTCGCTTCTAAGAAGAAGGACTTGGATAGAGCTTATTTGGAGATTTCTAAGTTCAACGAGCAGTGGAATGAAACCCTTACCAACAACAAAGCACGTGAGGATGGGTTGAAACAGTAGATTGCCAAGCTAAAGACTCAACTCAGGGCGATGGATGAGAGGATTGTAGATGAAGCCTCACTCAGGCGGGACAGTGATTGCAGACTGAACAAAGCTTTGGCAACCTTGGAGGATTACAAGCTGAGGGCTGATTCGAAGAGGTGCAAGCTAGAGGAAGTCTTTGGTGAGGGAGCCTGGGAAGACTATGCTGAGGGGTTACAGACCACTATCAGACAGCGAGAGTTTCTCATTAAGGGGTTACTCATTAGACCAGACCATCCTGTGACACAGGAGCTGTTGGAGGAGTTTTGTGCTTGTTGTCGTACCTGATGTCTTTCATTTCCTTTGTAGCTTGTTGCTTATGTTTGTATTGACCATCACCAGACCTGTTGGCTGAGGTCCTTCCGTTGATTCTTTATACTCAGTTGAATGATTGTACATTGCCTGTTGGTCCTTTTCTTGTATGTATGAGGTGTTTGGCTCTATGCTTGGCTATGGGTTTCTCTATGTCTCGGTGTTCGCGCAGGAACTAGAATCGAGGGGAAACGTCCCTAATGAATATATACATGTCTGCATTTTGCATAGAATTTTTGCATAGCAGGTGCAGCGGAACCATTTTTCTTACCCCTGCTGGTTTGTTAGATTGTTTCAGGATAGACGGCCAGACTACTCACCGGAACGCCACAAGAGGGAATCAGCGCAGAGTTATAGAACAAGTGCAAGCTGAGATGCAAGATATGAGGGACAGGATGGCTCAGTTTATGGAGTTGATGCAGGGTGTGGCAAATGGCCAGGAGCAACTGAGAACTCTGGTCCAGCCATTGATTGCTCGTGTTGACAATAATGGTGTACTTCATGGAGGAACTGCTGCTAATCCTCCTCGTGGTGATGGTGCGCCACATGCTCACACTATTCCTACAACAATTATCCCTCAAGGCGGAGGCAACATAGGTGGAATCCCTAAAGTGGTGTGTGTTATGCATGGCAACAATGTTCCTCAATGGGATGAGGACCAGCAGGAAGACGCATTTTCTATGCGAGATATCGGTGTTGGACTACCATCTGAGGTTGATAAAAGGTTTAGGCTGATTGAAGAAAAAATGAGACCTTTTGAAAATCAGAATTCCATGGGACTAGACATGGCCAATCTGGGGCTGATCCCGTATCTGAAAGTTCCGTTAAAGTTCAAAGTCCCTGACTTTGACAAGTATAAAGGAACTACTTGCCCGAGGGTCCACTTGCATTCTTATTACCGCAAGATGTCTTCTTACTCGGATGACGAGAAATTGCTCATGCACTTTTTCAAGATAGCTTGTCAGGACCTTCGCTTGAGTGGTATATGGGACTGGAGCCTGTTAATATCCGCAGTTGGAGAGACTTAGTTGAAGCCTTCGTGAAGCACTATCAGTATAACAGTGACCTTTCTCCTAACAGGGTCAACTCCAGAATTTGTCTCAAAAGACTGGTGAATGCTTTAAGGAATATGCCCAGAGGTGGCGCGAACTTGCAGCGAGATTGCAGCCTCCGATGGTGGAGCGTGAGTTGATTGATATGTTCGTGGCTAGTTTGCCTAGTGTCTATTATGAGAAGCTTATCAGTAGCATGTCCGGTAGCTTTTCCGATTTGATCTTCACTAGGGAGAGGGTAGAGAATGGTATAAAGTTGGGAAAGATCCAATCTGGTGAGGGGACCTCAGCTGGAGGACGAGGTAAAAAGGTGTTTGGTAATAAGAAGCATGAAGGCGAGACTAATTCAGTGTCTAGTTCCCGAAGGAATAGATATCAACACCAGCAAAACCGTCAGCAGCAACAGCAGGTTGCTAGTATCAAAATTCCAGTCGTTCCTCAACAGCAACAGCCGCAACAGCAGAATCAACAGGGTTATAGAAGATTTCAGGATCGAGGCCGGGTGAATAAACAATTTGACGCACCTCCGATGTCGTACTCTCATCTGCTCCAGCACCTATTACAGTTACAATTGGTACAAAAGAGAACCATGGCTCCTCTGACAGGACCACCACCACCTGGTTATGATGCAAATGCTCGTTGTGAGTTCCATTCCAGGGCACCTGGGCACAATATCGACAATTGCAAGGCCTTTAAACACAAAGTTCAGGATTTGGTGGATAGGAAGGCAATAAACTTTTCTCACGACGCTCCCAATGTCGTGCAGAACCCCATGCCTAACCATGGGGCACTCGGAGTCAATGCAATCATTGAAGACGAGAGTTTAGATCTGATAATTGATGTCAATGATTTGAAGACACCGTTGGGCTTTGTGAAGGAGAAGTTATTGAAGGGTGGGATATTCCCGGGCTGTAATGAATCGTGTGTTAAATGTTTGAGTCATCCCGAGGGATGTGCAAAGCTAAAGAGTTGTATTCAGGGTATGATGAATGATGGAATGCGGCAATTTGATCGGGTTGCCGAGAAGAAGTTTGAAGAGGTCATGGTTGAAGAAAGGAATGAGGCTGCAACGATCTCGGTTCCATACAAAACTATAACTATTTCTACGTCGAGGCCGCCAACCATTATCATCACCAAAGTTGGTTTGTGCCGTATGAGAGTACCAAAGCATTTCTGTGGAACTACGGAGCAGAGGTATATTATAATAGGTAGAAACAGGAATTGAAGAGCTTGCCGACTGATTCTGTGGATAATCTAGTTGGAGCTGGGGGAATCACTCGAAGCGGAAGAGTGCGCTCATCACCTGAAGTGGTTGCTGACAGAGTTGATAAGGGGAATAAAGCTGTGGTGGAAGAAACTTCTCAAGCTGGTGAAAAGAGTTCTTTGGAGAAGGAAGTGGAAGAGTTCATGAGATTGATAAGAAAAAGTGAATACAAGGTAGTTGATCACTTGCAACAGACTCCCTCCAAAATCTCTATTTTGTCGCTGTTGCTATGTTCGAAAACGCGCCAAAATGCATTGTTGAGGATATTGAATATTGCTTATGTGCCGTAAGAGATATCGGTTAACCAACTCGAAGGGGTTGTAGCGCATGTCAACAAAGGAAATGGCCTAGGTTTCACGAACTTGGATTTGAACCCGAGGGGCAGGAATCATAATTGTGTGTTGCACATTTTAATTGAATGTCATGGAGCCGTCCTGTCTCATTTGCTGGTAGATACAGGATCGTCTTTGAATGTACTTTCGAAGAAGGCACTGATGAAATTAGATACTTGGGGCATTACGTGTACGCCAAGTGACTTGGTAGTACGGGCCAAGTGACTTGGTAGTACGGGCTTTAAATGCGATATTCAATATTATGGACATTCAGCCTGCCTATAGCTGTTTGTTGGGCCGTCCATGGATTCACTCAGCGGGAGCCGTAACTTCCACGTTGCACCAGAAGTTCAAGTACATGGTGGGTGGCAGCATTGTCACTGTATGTGGAAAGGAATACATAATGATCAGTCATTTGTCTTCGTTTAAATATCTTGAGGTGGATGGTGAAATCCATGAGACTCTTTGTCAAGTCTTTGAGACATTCCAGATTAAAGATAAAGTGTCTACTATGAGCAACGCGGCCGAAGTTGCCATGTCATCCTTCAAGGAGGCCTAAGTAGCAGTGCAGGCTGGGGAAGCGCAAGGTTGGAGTCAAGTGCTAGATATACCCCATAAGTAGGATAAGTTTGGTCTGGGATACCGCCCATCTTCTTCATCATCCTCACAGAGCGTGCCGCGCTACAAAGGGTCGGTACAGTTTACCAAAGGCGGGGTTATCTTCGAGCGGATCAACGTTGTTTCAGGTGAAGACGGGGATAGCGACTACGATATGGACTCGTGGATTAGGTCGTGCATTCCAGGACAAAGCCTCAACAACTGGTCTATCGAGGAATTCATTCAAGTGACAACGGAAGAGTAATACTTTGTTTTCTGATTATTGTACAACCCTGTGTTCTACCCGGAGCATAGTGGTTTTTGTCTTCAGGGCCTTATTGTTTATGCTTGCACAATCTTTTTCAATTAATCAAAGGGAGTTTTTCTGCATTTAAATATTGTGATCCTTGTTTTTCATGTTTCATGTTTAAGAATAAAATGGCAATGTGGCTTTGTGCTTGTCTTGCATATCATTTTACGCATTTAACCATTATCATTGCAGGATTCACATTGCAGATGACACCGCGGAAAACACTTAGAAGGGGGGTTGAATAAGGGGTTTTCAAAAACAATTATGACAATAGAAAATAACAAGTTATTTTTATCCTGGTTCGTTTGAACTCAAACTACTCCAGTCCACCCGGCCAAGGTGATTTCGCCTCTCTCAAACAAGGACTTAATCCACTAAATCAAAACCTGATTACAGTGATATCACTAAGACAAACTGTCTTAGTCTTCTCAAGAATCCTAACCACAACTTGGTCTCTCAAGGAATTTTTAGAAAGATAAAATACAATGTGTTTAAGTGCTTCTAAAAAGCTATTATCACAACTATGATTTTTACACAAAATGAAGAACAAATAAAACTTATGTGTTTGATGTAGAAAGTTGTTTGATGTACTTATGTTTTTCTTTGTATGAGTTTCTACTTTAATTGTTTTTCAAATGTTCCTTGGATTGATTTTGGAATTCTTCACTTGAAATTCTTCAGCTTGAAGTGTTGATGGAGACTTCTTTATATACTCCACTTTCTCAAAATAGTGTGTAGATGAAAGTACTGTAGGATGTTGACATAAAGGACAAATACTTTTTGTCTTGATTTGACATTCCCTTTTTGCCTGAATTCCTGTGCCATACACAAATGAGAAATACTGCCATTGGTAGTGGTTAGCAACGTATCTTTCTTGAACAATATATTTTCAAATGAACAGATATGAAAAATAATCTTGCATCAGATCCTCTGATGTTGTTCCTTGTTCTTCTTTATCAGAGTCAAATAATCTTGCATCAGATCCTATGATGTTGTTCCTTGTTCTTCTTTATCAGAGTCACTCTATCCAGAGTTTTGCAGCAAAGTGCTTAGCGTGAATGAATGATCAGAGTTGACTTGATTCTCCGAGCCTTTGTAGGTTTCAGCGTTGAGTTCTCACAGAGTCTTCTGAATATTCTGAATCTTTATACTCTGCGCTCAGAGTCTTATGTAGGTAGCACTTCAGAGTCTTCTGCAGGTAGCGCTTCAGAGTCTTCTATGCTGCGCTTTCTACTTTTAGAGCTTTGCGTTATATAATGTTCAGAGGAATTCCTTTTGTCTTCAGATGAATATTTATTTGATATCTGAAATAAAAACACTTGAACAAAATTAGAGTATATATTTTCTCTATACAAAATTTCATTAATGTTATCATCAAAACATTGAGATATATTAAGAACCAATATGTATTCTAACAATCTCCCCCTTTTTGATGATGACAAAAACTATACAAAATTTTGTTCAAAACAAGAAAAATATATATCTCCCTCTGAGATTATGAATCTCCCCCTGAAATGAATACTGCTAGAAAAAATAAATACTTCCCTTTCAGCACTAGTATTCTTTCCAGAGTCAGAGTTAGCTTTGTAGACTTTCTCAGACCTTGTTCAGAGTTAATTCTAAGGATATTATCATAAGAGAAGTTTTAGCTCTGAAACACTTAATTCAACATTAGTTATATTTTACCATGTATGAATACCATTTTGTATTTGTTTATATGAATAATCAAAATTTCCATTTTCTCCCCCTTTTGTCATATCAAAAAGTGGTTTAAAAAATCATTTAAGACAAAAATATCAGAGCAAGAAAACAATTATAATAGATAAGTAGAAGAAAAACAATCAGATGCATTCATTTATAGAACTCAGAAGATAACAAAAACAAGCAAAAACATAGATGTGAACAAACAAAAGAAAACAACTAAGTTGAACGAGAGGCTATAATCTTCATAAGCTCAGTTATCTCAGAAGTTTGTGCTTCCTGCTTTGCCATCCAAGTCTTGATCTCAGAAGTAGATTCATCTTGCTTAGCCATCCAAGTCTTGATCTCTTTTGTTGTCTTCTCTTGCTTAACCATCCAAGTCTTAATTTCTTCTATTGCAGCCTCTTGCTGAGCAAGCTTTTCTTTCACATCTTCAAAGACTTTCACTTCTTCAGAGTCTTTCTTCAAAACTATTGATTCTGGAATGACCACTGAAATAGATGTTGTCTCTAAATCCATATCAGAAGGCTTATCAGATGCAGGAGTCTCTTTAGGATAACAGCCTCTGTGAAAATTTCTTCAGACTGAGGAATTACACTAATCTGAAGTGCAGCAGTTTCTTCAGATGTTGAACACACAACCTCTGCAGGTGTGTTTTCCAGAAACTAAGTAGGAGTTCTGCGTACACCCAGAAGAGAAAATTTGACATCTTCATAAAAATTCTCTTGAGCATCTGCAGAGCAAGTAGCTTGAAGGTTCTCAGTCACAGAGTTGAATCTTCTTCTGAAAGTGGTCCAAAATACTTCAGAATCATGAGGATTCACTCTATTCAGGCACCTTTCCCTAACAACAGACAACCACATCTGCATTTCTGTCTCGAAACCATATAACAGAGTCCCAACATCTGATCTAGGTTTGGGTTTAAGGAGAGCCTCTAAGACGGATTCCTTAGAGTCAACAAAAGGTGAGGGTTTATTAGAAGATGAGGGTTGTTCTAAGGAAAGAGAAGGAAGGGGAGTAAGAATGGTAATGGAAGTAGGAGAGGGAATTTGAGTAGGAGTGGGAATGGGAGTAGGAATATCATCAGGATGGTTTAGGGAGTTATGTGTTGGTGAGGTAACATCTGATAGGTCAGATTCAGATGAATCAGAAGAGTCAGATGATCCAGATGAGATAGGGTGTACGGTCATGAGAGGTTGGATATCAAGGATGTCATGATCAGGGTCAGAGGGGTTAGGATTTGAATGGTTTGGTTAAGAGGGGTTTGGTTCAGAGGGTTGAGGTTCAGATGGTTGTGATTTAGAGGGTTGTGGTTGGTGTTGAGATGTTTGTGGTTGTGGTTGAGGAGAGGGAACAAAGTCAGGAACATTTCCAGAAGAAATATGTTCAGAAGTGGTGTGAGGAGGAGAAGGAGTAGGAATAGGGTCATAGAGAGGAGGAGGTTCAGATGTAGGATTTTCTGTCATAGTTTCTAAAACAGGAACAACAGAAGTGTTACCTGAAAGTTTGAAACGTTTAGCCATCACAGAAGAGACTTCTTCAGAGGCTTTCCTCTTAGTACGTGTAGAAGATTTCTTAAAAGGACCTTCTTCTGAAACCTTGCTCTTCTTCCTTCTCTTCTTCTCGATCACATCTGGAGCAAGTTCAGATGCTCTTTTTTTCAAATTTGTTGGTATGGGAGTGCCATCTGCTAGACATGATTCAATATAGAAGAGCAGAGCTTCTTTAGGTTCCTCTGTAGTAAACAGTGGAAAGTCCTCCACTAGAACTCTTCTTCTGTGCACAACAGTAGAGTCAATCTTGACTGGTTCAGATTGAAGTTCCTCCACCAGCTTCATCCTTTGCAAACGTTTCCCATCTAGAGGCTTTCCCAGAATTATTTCCAATTCTGTTGTCTGATCTGCCTCTGTCAGATGTGTAACTAATCCATTCTCTGTAAGTACATCAGAGATCAATCTTCCCATTGGGATCCAATTTCTGATCTTCTGATGTTTTGTTCTGATCTCTTCTCTGGATATTTTCACGTGGTTCCACAGATGAGTAAATAGAAAATGTGGCAGATCCACCTTGATATTGTTTCCCAAACAGTACAGAAAGTACAACTGCTCTGCGTTGATGTAGTCTAGAGAGTTAGGATCTTCTTTATGGTGAATACAGCCCAGGAAGATCTTTGCCCAGATCTTGTAGTGCACCTTCAGATCCTTGATCTTGCTTGAAGGCAGCCCAGAAGTGAAAACTTCACTGTAGACTTCATCCATGTCTACACGTCCTACAGGAAGATGAGTAACACCATCTACTTCTTCATACCCTATCAATTTACGAATCATCTCCTTAGTGATTATGATGTCTTTCCCCAAAACAGACAACGAGATGAACTTAGGGTAAACCTTTGTGTGAATCCAGAATTCCTTAACCAAATGAGGAAAAACTGGACCAAACAATCTATCAAAGTACTTCACCCATCCTTGAGAAGATACAGTTGGAAGAAGATCAAATCCGTTCTTCGCAATGCATTCAAAATCCACCATAAATTCGCAAAGAACTTCTAATTTCTCAACCGGTGTTAGAAGGGTTCTCTCTAGTTCTTTGTATGAAACAATACCCATTTTTGATGATGATACCCCAGCCATTGTTGATGCTAACTTTTGAGACGAAGATGATGAAGTTGCCATAGCAGAACTTGTGAGATAAATTGATCTTCTTTTAGGTTTAGTGGAGAAGAGAAAACAATGGAGAAGGCGAAAATGCATACAGTGTTTGAGAGAGAGTGAAAGTGTGAGAAGTGTGAGATCGTGGAATATATAGAGAAGAAATTAGGGCACAAAAACGTAACCAGCACTTAGCAGTTAATCACATTAATTAAAAAAAATAAAAATAATGATTTCAAGCATTTAATGAGATCTTACAAAAGTGGGGGAAAACGAGACTTGCAATAATTCAAACAGTGCCTCAAACGGCACCTCACTTTGTACACTCCACCTTTTTAGATTTCATGTGACACGTGTTTGATATTGTTGTGCCTCTGAAGCTCTTTAGAATATGAAACGTTAAACAACTCTTAGATCCTTTGAATCTTGTTAGCTCATAGTTTCATAAAATAAATAAGGTAACAAAAGAAATTACAGATGCAACACTTCAGAGTATTGACATTAATCATTTTTCATCTGAATAAATTTGCTTCTGAGTAATAATTTTATTTTGGACAAAATTCCATACTAATATTCTTCAGAATAAATTTAAATCTATCTTCAGCAAGGGGTTTTGTAAAAATATCAGCCCATTGATGGTCTGTATCAACAATATTTAAACTTAAAATTCCCTTCTGAATATAGTCTCTGATGAAATGATGTTTAATTTCTATATGCTTTACCTTAGAATGTAAAATAGGATTTTTAGAGAGGCAAATAGCAGAAGTATTATCACAAAAGATAGAAATGTTACTCTCATATATCTGATCGTCTTCCAGCTGACTTGTCATCCAGAGCATCTGAGTACTACAACCAGCAGCACCAATATATTTTGCTTCTGTAGTTGAGAGTGCTATTGTGGGTTGCTTCTTGCTGTACCATGAGATCAGATTGCCTCCCAGAAACTGACAGCTTCCATAAGTACTTTTACATTCAACTCTGTCTCTAGCATAATCAGCATCACAGAAGTCAACTAATTTAAATTCATCAGATCTTCTATAACACAAACCCACGTTAGTAGTACCTTTCAGATACCTCAAAATTCTCTTAACAGTTGTTAAGTGAGATTCTCTAGAATCTGATTGGAATCTAGCACAAAGACAAACACTAAAAAGAATATCAGGTCTAGAAGTAGTCAAATATAGAAGAGAACCAATCATACCTCTGTAGAGCTTCTGATCTACCTTTTTACTTACCTCTTCTTTTCCCAGAGTGCTAGTTGAATGCATTGGAGTCTTAGCTGACTTACTATCTGTCATGTTGAACTTCTTCAGAAGCTCCTTCACATACTTTGTCTGATGTATGTAAGTGCCTTCTGGAGTTTGATTGACTTGAATTCCCAGAAAGAATCTGAGTTCTCCCATCATGCTCATTTCAAATTCTGTCTGCATAGACTCAACAAACTCCTTTCTAAGCGTAATATTTGTTGTTCCGAAAATAATATCATCTACGTAAATCCGAAAAATTAAAATATCTTTCCTAATTGATTTATGAAAAAGAGTGGTATCAACCTTTCCTCTTATAAAATTATTTTCCAGAAGGAAATTACTCAGCCTTTCATACCAAGCTCTGGGAGCTTGTTTTAAGCCATAGAGTGATTTCTTTAATTTAAAAACATGTTCTAGAAATTTTTCATTTTCAAAACCAGGAGGTTGATGAACATAAACTTCTTCTTCAATTAAGCCATTTAAGAAAGCACTTTTAACATCCATCTGATACAGAGTGATGTTATTCTGTGCAGCAAAAGAAATAAGCAAACGTATAGATTCTAACCTTGCCACAAGAGCATAAGTCTCTGTGTAATCAATACCTTCTTGCTGACTATAGCCTTGAGCAACCAGTCTAGCCTTGTTTCTGATGACTTCTCCTTGCTCATTCAGCTTGTTTTTGTAAACCCATTGCATTCCAATAATATTAAATCCTTTTGGTCTTGGAACCAGATCCCAGGCATCATTCCTTGTGAATTGATTTAGCTCCTCTTGCATAGCAAGTATACAATCATTGTCTTGTAGAGTTTCATCCACATAGGTAGGTTCAATAATTGACACCAACCTAAACAATGATGTTCCAGATGATTTGAGAAAGGATCTTGTTCTGATGGGGTCATCCTTCTTTCCAATAATCATTTCCTCTGGGTGAGAAGCTTTGATTCTGGAGGATCTTTTCAGAGGGGTTTCTTCAGAAATGGTTAAATTGTCTAGCTGAGCAGCTAATGGAGTAGCATTTGAAGTAGCTTCTGGTTCTTTTGCTTTAACTCTATCTACCTCTGATTCTTCAGAGTCTGTGAGAAGAACTTCTCTATCTGCAGAAATTTCAAACTGGTTTGGCTTTTGATTGCCAAGCTTATCATCAAATCTGACATGAATTGATTCTTCCACAATCTGTGTCTCAGTATTGTATACTCTGTAGCCTTTAGAGCGTTTAGAATATTCAATCATAAAACACTTATGTGCTTTAGAGTCAAACTTGTTCAGATTATCCTTAGTATTCAGAATAAAACAAACACATCCAATAGGATGGAAATAAGAAATGTTAGGCTTTCTATTCCTCCACAATTCATAAGGAGTCTTCTCCAGAAGAGGTCTTACAGACACTCTGTTCTGAATATAACATGTTGTATTAATTGCTTCTGCCCAAAAATGTTTTGCCATATTAGTCTCATTGATCATGGTTTTGGCCATTTCTTGCAATGTTCTATTCTTTCGTTCTACAACTCCATTCTGTTGAGGAGTTCTAGGACAAGAGAAATCATGTGCAATGCTATTTTCTTTAAAATATTTTTCAAAATATTTATTTTTAAATTCACCACCATGATCACTTCTGACTTTGATAATATTAAAATTCTTTTCAGTTTTTACTTGATTGCAGAAGTCAAAGAATACAGAGTGAGACTCGTCCTTGTGTTTCAGGAATTTTACCCATGTCCATCTGCTGTAGTCATCAACTATGACTAATCCATACTTCTTGCCTCTGATGGATGCAATTTTCACTAGTCCAAACAGATCAATATGAAGCAGCTCTAATGGTCTAGAGGTAGAAACAACATTTTTAGATTTGAAAGAAGATTTTGAAAATTTTCCTTTCTGACATGCTTCACAAAGAGCATCTGAGTTGAACTTCAACTTAGGAAGTCCTCTGACCAGATTGAGCTTGTTAATCTGAGATATAAGTCTCATGTTAACATGACCCAATCTTATATGCCAGACCCATTGCTCATCATTAACAGACATAAGGCATTTTACATTTTGATTTTTCAGTTCTGAAAGATGTATCTTATAAATGTTGTTCTTCCTTTTCCCATTAAAGAGGATTGAACCATCTTTCTGACTAATAGCTTTACAACATTTTTGATTAAAGATTATATCATAACCATTGTCACTTAATTGAATCATGGACAATAGATTATGTGTTAATCCATCAACAAGCAGAACATTAGAGATAGAAGGGAGGTTACCATTACCAATTGTTCCAGAGCCAATGATTTTGCCCTTTTGGTTTTCTCCAAACTTCACGTCTCCTCCAGATCTAAGTTCCAGGCTTTGGAACATAGACCTTCTTCCCGTCATATGTCGTGAGCAGCCAGGGTCCAGGTACGATGATAGGTGACTTAACTTTGCTGCTAAGGACATCTGCAACAAAGATTATTTTATCCTTAGGTGCCCATATCTTTTTGGGTCCTCTGGGGTTAGTTGGTCTAAATTTCTGCCTGAACTTCAGTTCCTTAAAAACTTTTGTGTTCTGACGAGGTTTTGGTTTAATAAATCTTTTTGTGATCTGATCTGTACATGTGTGCTCTATGTCATTTAGGTGACCATATTTAAAATGAGTGTATAGAGGAGTATAATTGATGATCAGCTTATCAACAGGTTTTGGATTTAAATCCTTCCCAGAGGGTGATTCATATCCAACTCCTTTTTTGTTATTCCAACTAACACCATAGATCATGGAAGCCATTTTGCTTCTATCTAGGCCTCTGGACAGGAATCTCTAAAAACTATAGTCGTACTCTTCTAAAATATTTTTGGATTAAGACATAGTATCTGAATCATACTATTGTTGAGCTTTTTCTAAATCAGTTCTTATTTGAAAATTATTTACTTTTAGCTCAGCAATTTCTGATTTCATCTGATCAGTCTCAGATGCAAGATAGCTCTTAAGTTTCTTGTATTTGAGTCTGATTTTACTATAGTTTTCAACCATCTTAGATAAGCTTTCAACTAGCTCAGCTCTGGTAAGTTCAGAAAATACCTCTTCTGAATCTGATTCTGATCCTGATTTAGATGTTTCTTCATGGTCTTTTGTGTCAGCCATCAGTGCAACATTTGCACATTCGTCCTCTAACTCTGATGAGGCTTCAGGAGCATCTGAGTCATCCCACGTGGCCATCAGGACTTTCTTCTTTTTCTCAAACTTCTTTCTGGGTTTCTCCTTATGAAGTTTGGGACATTCACTTTTGTAGTGTCCTGGCTCCTTGGACTAAAATCACACGACTTCTTTCTTACCAGATCTTTTGTGTCCAGAAGATTCTCCATGTTGTTCTGGTCTTTTGAAGTTTCTGAACTTCTTTTGTTTATGCTTCCATAGTTGATTTATCCTTCTGGAAAGTAAAGACAGTTCATCTTCATTTGAGGAAGATTCTCCAGAGCTTTCCTTAAGTACCTGAAAAGCTTTATTGTCAGATTTTTTATTTGATTTCAAAGCACTAGACTTACCTTTCTTCTATGGCTCATCTTCTTCCAGCTCTATCTCATGACTTCTTAAGGAACTGATGAGTTCCTCCAGAGTGATCTTGTTAAGATCCTTCGATAGCTTCAGCGTTGTGACCATGGGTCTCCACTTCTTTGGTAGACTTCTGATGATCTTCTTCACATGATCAGAAGTGGAGTATCCTTTGTGAAGGACCTTCAAACCAGCTGTCAGAATCTGGAATCTTGAAAACATGGTTTCCACAGATTCTTCTTCCTCCATCTTGAAGGCTTCATACTTCTGAATAAGCGCAAGAGCCTTTGTCTCCTTCACCTGAGAGTTTCCTTCATGTGTCATCTTTAATGACTAAAACATGTCAAACGTTGTTTCTTTATTTGTGATTTTCTCATACTCAGTATGAGATATAGCGTTTAACAGAATGGTTCTAGCTTTGTGATGATTTCTGAAATATCTCTTCTGTTGGTCAGTCATTGACTTTCTGTCAATCTTTTTTCCCTCACCATCAGTGGGGTGAATGTATCCATCAATGACCAAATACCATAGATCAGCATCATAGCCTAGAAAGAAACTTTATATTCTATCCTTCCAATAATCAAATTTCTCTCCATCAAACATGGGAGGCTTTGTGCTGATTCTATCTTTATCATCATATTTGTTGTTTGAAGTTGAAGTTTTAGCCATAATAAATCAAGGATAATAAATCAAGAGTTTTCCCAACTGGATCTTTCTCTACCACTATTAAGTGATAGCACTTCAAAGTCGGAGCTCTGATACCAACTGAAGGTAGGAAAATACTTAGAAGGGGGGTTGAATAAGGGGTTTTCAAAAATAATTATGACAATAGAAAAAAACAAGTTATTTTTATCCTGGTTCGTTTGAACTCAAACTACTCCAGTCCACCCGGCCAAGGTGATTTCGCCTCTCTCAAACGAGGACTTAATCCACTAAATCAAAACCTGATTACAATGATATCACTAAGACAAACTGTCTTAGTCTTCTCAAGAATCCTGACCACAACTTGGTCTCTCAAGGAACTTTTAGAAAGATAAAATACAATGTGTTTAAGTGCTTCTAAAAAGCTATTATCACAACTGTGATTTTTACACAAAATGAAGAACAAATAAAACTTATGTGTTTGATGTAAAAAGTTGTTTGATGTAATTGTGTTTTTCTTTGTAAGAGTTTCTACTTTGATTGTTTTTCAAATGTTCCTTGGATTAATTTTGGAATTCTTCACTTGAAATTCTTCAGCTTGAAGTGCTGATGGAGACTTCTTTATATACTCCACTTTCTCAAAATAGTGTGTAGATGAAAGTACTGTTGGATGTAGACAGAAAGGACAAATACTTTTCGTCTTGATTTGACATTCCTTTTTTGCCTGAATTCCTGTGCCATACACGAATGAGAAATAGTGTCGTTGGTAGCGGTTAGCAACGTATCTTTCTTGAACAATATCTTTTCAAATGAAAAGATATGAAAAATAATCTTGCATCAGATCCTCTGATGTTGTTCCTTATTATTCTTTATCAGAGTCAAATAATCTTGCATCAGATCCTCTGATGTTGTTCCTTGTTCTTCTCTGTCAGAGTCACTCTATCCAGAGTTTTGCAGCAAACTGCTTAGCGTGAATGAATGATCAGAGTTGACTTGATTCTCAGAGCCTTTGTAGGTTGCAGCGTTGAGTTCTCACAGAGTCTTCTGAATATTCTAAATCTTTATACTCTGCGCTCAGAGTCTTCTGTAGGTAGCACTTCAGAGTCTTCTGTAGGTAGCACTTCAGAGTCTTCTGCAGCTAGCGCTTCAGAGTCTTCTGTGATGTGCTTTCTACTCTCAGAGCTTTGCGTTATATAATGTTCATAGGAATTCTTTTTGTCTTCATATGAATATTTATTTGACATCTGAAACAAAAACAGTTGAACTAAATTAGAGTATATATTTTCTCTATACAAAATTTCATTAATGTTATCATCAAAACATTGAGATATATTAAGAACCAATCTGTGTTCTAACATTCATTCAAGGGACAATGGAAGAGTAATACTTTGTTTTCTGATTATTGTACAACCCTATGTTCTACCCGAAGCGTAGTGGTTTTTGTCTTCAGGGCCTTATTGTTTATGCTTGCTCAATCTTTTTCAATTAATCAAAGGGCATTTTTCTGCATTCAAATATTGTGATCCTTGTTTTTCATGTTTTATGTTTAAGTATAAAATGGCAATGTGGCTTTGTGATTGTCTTGCATATCATTTTAAGCATTTAACCATTATCATTGCAGGATTCACATTGCAAATGACACTACACTAGAGACATCTATGACTCGCTTCAACATCGACAATCCGATATTTCAAGCCGAAGAAGAGATTAATGAAGATGAAGACTTGCCAGAAGAGCTAGCTAGACTTTTGAGACAGGAATAAAAGGTTATTCTGCCTCATTAGGAGGAAATCGAGGTTATTAACTTGGGTTCTGAGGAAGTTGTGAGGAATGTTCGGATAGGGGCTGCACTGCAGGGTGACATCAAGCAAAGATTGGTTGAGATGCTCCGTGAGTATAGTGATATCTTTGCTTGGTCATACGAAGACATGCCCGAGCTTGACACAAACATTGTGGTTCATCGCTTGCCGTTGTGTGAGGAGTGTCTGCCAGTCAAGCAGAAGCTCAGGCGTACGAGACCAGATATGTCTGTGAAAATCAAGGAAGAAGTCCAAAAGCAGTTGGACACAGGATTTTTAGCCGTTACAACTTACCCTTTGTGGGTCGCTAACATCGTGCCTATGCCTAAGAAGGATGGCAAGGTGCAGATGTATGTTGATTACAGATATCTGAATAAGTCGAGCCCGAAAGACGATTTCCCGCTCCCCCACATTGACGTATTGGTTGATAATACTGCTCAATATTCCGTGTTTTCCTTCATGGACGGATTTTCCGGTTATAACCAGATCAAGATGGCACCAGAGGATATGTAGAAAAAAAACGTTTATCACGCCATGGGGGACTTTCTATTATAAGGTAATGCCTTTTGGGTTGAAAATGTAGGGGCAACCTATCAACGGGCTATGGTCACTTTGTTTCATGATAAGATTCATCATGAGATCGAGGTCTATGTTGATGAAATGATAGCAAAGTCGCAAATAGAGGAAGAACATCTGGTCAACCTGTTGAAGCTATTTGAGAGGCTTAGGAAATTCAGATTGAGGTTGAACCCTAACAAGTGTACTTTCGGGGTCAGGTCAGGAAAGCTGTTGGGGTTCATTGTCAGTGAAAAAGGAATCGAGGTCGATCCTGCAAAAATAAAAGCTATTCAAGATATGCTAGCATCGAAAACGGAAAAGGAGGTTTGTGGTTTCTTGGGGAGATTGAACTACATTGCTCGGTTCATATCTCATCTCACAGCCACGTGCAAACCAATGTTCAAATTGCTAAAGAAAGATCAGGCGGTTGTCTGGAATGAAACCTGCCAAAGGGCATTTGATAAGATAAAAGAATATTTGCAGGAACCTCCGATACTGATACCCCCAGTCGCTGGAAGACCTTTGATAATGTATCTAACGCTTCTTGAGAACAGTATGGGTTGTGTTCTCAGTCAACACGACGAGACTGAAAGAAAAGAGCATGCAATATACTATTTGAGTAAAAAGTTCACAGATTGTGAGTCTCGGTACTTGATGTTGGAAAAAACGTGTTGCGCACTCGCGTGGGCTGCCAAACGTTTAAGACAGTATATGCTTAATCATACAACCATGCTGATTTCGAAGATGGATCCGATTAAATACGTCTTTGAAAAGCAAGCGCTTTCCGGAAGAACTGTCAGGTGGCAGATGGTACTGACAGAGTACGATATTCAATATGTTTCCCAGAAAGCTATAAAGGGGAGAGTTCTGTCAGAGTATCTCACTGAACAGCCGATCGAAGATTATCAACCTATGAAATTTGAATTTCCTCACGAAGACGTCATGTATCTGAAGACGAAAGATTATGATGAACCGTTGCCTAACGAAGGTCCTGAGCGTGGCTCCCAGTGGAAGATGATATTTAATGGTGTTGTTAACTCATATGGTAGTGGAATTGGGGTCATCATCACGACTCCCCTGGGTTCTCATATGCCATTCACTGCCAGGTTGACATTTCCTTGCACCAACAACGAAGCAGAGTATGAAGCGTGCATCATGAGGTTGGAAGAAGCCATTGATTTGAGGATCAAGAACCTAGATGTGTATGGTGATTCAGCGCTAGTTGTAAATCAAACAAAGGAGAATGAGAGACCAGGAAACCCAATCTGATTCCTTACATGAACTATGGTAGGAGGTTGTTGCCATTATTTGATCGTGTAGAGTTCCATCACGTGCCAAGAGCGGAGAACCAGATGGCAGACGCTCTGGCGATGTTATCCTTAATATACAAGGTGAATTATTGGAATGATGCTCCAAGAATAGTCATCTCGTGCCTTGATAGGCCGGCGCTTGTATTTGCCATTGAAGAATCCTCTGATGGCAAGCCATGGTTTTATGACATCCAGAACTTTCTTAAGAAGCAAGAGTATCCGCCAGGGGCGTCGACCCGGGATAAGAAGACTCTGAGAAGGTTGTCTGGCAACTTTTATCTGAACCAAGATGGTGTACTCTACAGAAGGAATTATGATTTGGTGTTACTCAGATACGTGGAAGAAAAAGAAGCAAGCTTGCTTATGGAAGAAGTCCACGAAGGAGCCTTTGGTATGCATGCCGGTGGGCACGCCATGTCTCGAAAGCTGTTGCGAGCAAGGTATTATTGGCTGACGATGGAATCTTATTGTTTCAAATATGTGAAGAAATGTCATATATGCCATATTTATGCAGACAAGATTCATGTGTCGCCGTGTCCTGTGAACGTCATGGCATCTCCTTGGCCCTTTTCCATGCGGGGCGTTGACATGATTGGTAAGATTGAGCCCACCGCATCCAATGGAAATCATTTCATTTTGGTTTGACTACTTTACCAAGTGGGTGGAAGCAACCTCCTATGCCAATGTCACGAAGCAAGTCGTAGCCAGATTTATCAAGAAGGACATCATCTGTAGATACAGAGTGCCCGAAAGAATCATTACTGATAATGGTTCGAATTTGAATAACAAGATGATGAAGGAATTGTGCCAGAGTTTCAAAATCGAGCATCATAACTCATCGCCCTATCGTCCGAAGATGAACGACACTGTTGAAGCGGCCAACAAAAACGTCAAGAAGATAGTGCAAAAGATGGTTGTAACCTATAAAGATTGGCATGAAATGTTTCTCTTCGCTTTGCATGGATATCGTACTACGGTACGCACTTCAACTGGGGCAACTCTTTTCTCGTTGGTGTATGGTATGGAAGTTGTGCTACCATTAGAGGTCGAGATTCCTTCTTTGAGAGTTATGGTCGACGTCAAGCTCGGTGAGGCAGAATGGGTAAAGAACATATTGAACTAGCTTAGCCTGATGGACGAGAAAAGGCTAGTGTCTATTGCATATGGTCAGTTGTATCAGAGTCAGATGAAGAAAGCTTTCGACAAGAAGGTACGCCATGGAAGCTTTTAGACGAGTTATCTTGTGCTGAAAAAGATTCTCCCTCCATAAACAGATCACAGGGGCAAATGGACTCCCAACTATGAAGGTCCATACATCGTGCGAAAGGTCTTCTCTAGAGGAGCCTTGTTGTGATCCACCATGGATGGTGAGGATTTTATATCCCCTGTGAATGCAGACGCAGTTAAAAAATACTTTGCTTAAAGAGACCCGCTGGAAAGAAAAAAGAATATCCAGGCAAAAATGGGGCATCCCGGCGAACCATAAAAAGAATGGGTTCGGAAAAAAGTTAAGGATATAAAAAGAAAAAAGATGTAAACCCGCAAATTTGAAAACCTGTAAAGGCGACTTTGGCAATAATGGGTATCCCGGTGAATTGAAAACCCGAAAGGGCAATTCACGCAAAAGTTAGGGATTTTAAAAAGCAAGTGACTGCGGTCTGCATGTGATCTTCAGAGCTTAGTGGATTGAGGGAGGACCTGAGGTCCGTTTATCTGAATCAATCTCTTCTGAAGACGAAGCGTCGGTGAAGCATCTGAGTCATGCGAGTCATAGATGGATCAACTTATGGTATTCTTCTGTGCTAGATTGCCGACATTCTGTACATTTCTGTGCATTTCTGTATATTTTTGCGCAGCTTCCTCTTTTCAGGGGTTGCATTTGTTGTAAAATCTTGACTATTTACAGGCCCATCTATCAATAAGACATAAACTATTCAGTAATTTTTTGTTTTGCTTTAGCCTTACTGTTTTGTTTGCAAAAAACGCCCAATGTTTTTTATAAACTGTGCATACATAAACTTGCAGGCTTTGCCAATAATCGTTAAAACTTTGAGTTATTTGAACAACGTCACAGATGATGACTGAGATAGGTCCTTTGTACAGGATATCTTGTTTGTTGGTTCATTTTTGCAGGGTTGTTGCCCTTGGGGCAATGTGTCAGAGGTGTATCTCCAGTATGATCACCATTTCCCCAACTATTGAAGTTTGAATATCTCTATCCCCAGTGGAGTTGTATGCAGACGGAGCAAGCAGATTAAGTGTATACACTTTTTCCCAGCAGTTGATAGATGTACATTTAACTCTCCGCAGTTCGAGACTGAAGTCTCCGGCAGAGTAAGGTTATCCCCAGAGGGTCGAGTTTGATATCCCTCATGCAGATTAGGTTAAGTATGTATGCACTTATTCCTCAGCAGTTTAGACCGAGGTCTCCGGCAAATTGATATCCCCCTCACAGGTCAGGTATGTACCTTTGTTCCCTTGTAGGTGCGCCTATACTCCCCAGCAAATCGAGATGGGATTTCTTCCCACAGAGTTTGAACGTAAAACTGTGTACCCCCTCAGTGTTCAAGTTATTGACTCATCCCCAAGCAGAGGTTGATGTTGTTCCCTCGTTGGGCGATCCCCAGTGGAGTTGGCTTTTCCTTTGCAGGTTAGTAGAGGCGTCTCTCTATCCTCGGCAAAGTCAGCATGAAGTAGTTCTATTTCCCTACAGAGATAGACTATTTCCCAGCAAAGTCAGTAAGTTTGTGATTCCCCGGCAGAGTGGATCTATGGCAGAGATAGATTGTTCCTCAGGTGAGTAATTCCCGGCAAGTTGAATTTTGACTTTTTGCCCCGGTAAGTCGTCACTCTCAGGTAAGTATTGATGAGCCATTCAGGGCTATTCTTCTTCAAGAAGGGTGTGTTGTGAATATCGATAGTTGATTCCGGATTCCCCGCAGAGTTGTTGATTCCCCAGTAGGGTGAGGTTTGTTTTCAATGTTTGGTTGTCTATCCGGCAGAGCCGTCTTTTCCCCAGAAGAGTCGTATTCTAGAAGGTCGTTCAGGGCATTTTCCCCAGCAGGCTTTGATATGAATCCCCATGTGAATTTGAACTTCTTGTTCTAGTAAGAACTTTGTTCCCCATAAGAGAATTCGTCCAAGGCTCGTTTCCCAGTTTAAGTCCAGTTGTGATTGGCATGGGTTAACCTTTTCCTCAGCAGGGTGGACTTTGGTTTTCTTCAGCATTTATTTTGCTGGTTTGGTCCCGTTGCATTTTGCATTTTGTGCATAGCATCCTCCAAACGCGTAGCATTTCCATTTTGTAGGGAGCATTACGCCATTTTCAAACATACGCATGTGAAACATAAGCCAGGTGGTTACCTCTTTGTTTTCATGTATATCTCCGACAAATGACTGATATATTTGCCCGAATGGTATCCAGACCATACTGTTATCTTTGATAGACGCGTTCATCTTATTATGTATTTCCCAACATATTTACTTGGTTAAGTTTCTCTCTTCCCCAGCGGAGTATTCTCAAGATATGTTTATCAGCTTCGGTTGATCCGCCCTTTGGGTTCAATGCTCGCTTTTATTTAGCGAATGTCTGGCGGCGATGTCAGAAGTCCTTACCTTTGGGTTCGATGCCTGCTTTTATTTAGCGAATGTCTGGCAGCGATGTCAGATGTCCTTACCTTTGGGTTTTCCTATTGGTTTCAATTGATTCCTGACAGCGATGTCGGATGATTCTCAATTGCGTGGATGCCTAACAGCGATGTTAGATGTTTTATCCCCTACAGATTCCTGACGGTGATGTTAGGTGTGTATCAACTGTGTGGATACTTGGCGGCGAGGTCAAATGTTTTAGTTCCCGCAGATTCTTGGCGGCGATGTCAGGTGTGTATCAGCTTCGTGGATTCCTAGTGGCGATGTCAGATGTCTTCATCAACTCAATAGATGCCTGGCAGTGATGTCAGATGCTCTGTGTTGATCCGACCTTTGGATTTTTTACTCTCTTTTATTTAGCGAACTCCTGGCGGCGATGTCAGAAGTCCCTGTATCCGGATTCGATACCTGTTTTTTATTTAACGGATGTCTGGCAGCGATGTCAGATATTTCCTCTCAGTTGTGTGTTGAGCCGATTGGTTTGTTGCTTATTCGGTTCAATGGTTCTGACAGCGATGTCAACTTCTCTTACCGACTTGATGTCGAGGTTCTGATGGCGATGTCATATGTTTTTACCAACTTGATGTCGAGGTTCTAACGGTGATGTCAGATGCTTTTACCGACTTGATGTCGAGGCCTGACGGCGAGGTCAGGTGGGTTGTACCGAATTGATGTCAATGTTTGGCGGTGAGGTCAGAGGCCTGACGGCGAAGTCAGAGATATCTTCTTTCAAAATGGATGTTACTACTTGACGGCGAGGTCAGATGTTTTCCCGACTTAGTGTCGATGCCTGACGGCAATGTCAGATGATCTTTCCGACTTAGTGTCGTTGTCTGGCAGCGGTGTCAGATGATTCTTTCGACTGCGTGTCGATGTTGCAACCACCAGTTCAATTATTTCCGGAGATGTTCATCCCCAATCAGAGTTTGCAAATTATTTTCGCGGTTGGTAAATTTTCGGGTTCTTTGGTATTCAACCGTCTTTTACCTTGATTGTGTGAAAGTCGTTTGCTTTTCACTCAGTCAGGTCCATGTCGCTTGAATAGGGGCAGCTGTTGTACCCCAAAATTTGCCCAACCTTTTCTTTACTTGGCTTATATTTTCATTGCATTGATCTAGCATTTGCATTGTGTAACGCCCATTTTAATTATCTCGTTTTTCCGTGTTATTATATTTTCGGCGTGTTTTGTGGGGGTGTTTAAGTGTGATTGTGTGTAGCCCATAAGTTGGAATTAATTAATAATTTTGGACTTTAAGACTAATAATAAAATTATTAGTGATAATGATAAATTAATGACTAATAGTAATATTATTAATATTATTATTATTGTTATTATTATTATTAATATTATTATTAAGTAAATAAAAGAAATGGAATAAGAATAAGTTAGGGGTTGTTTGGGAAAAAGGAAAGGAATTGGAAAAGGAAAGTGGAAGCAGAAAGAAGAACACGTGAAAGAAGAGGAAAATTGGAAGAAGAAGAACAAGGGAAATTGGAAGAAGGTTGAAAGAGAAGGATATTAGAGGAAGAAGAAAGCTAGAGTTCCAAGTCATCTTCTTCAGTTGTTCGAGTTATCGAGGTAAAGGGGGGGGAATCGGGTCGAATGGTATGTTGCATGAATACTAGGTAGAAGGGGATTTCCATAACCCCATTAGGTTGTGATGATTTTGTTGGTATGTGTTGGAAACTCTGAGTTGTTGATGATATGTTGAATCTGTTGCGTGTGATGTAGAGAGATTGTCTGGTGATTTGGGGGATTTTGGGTAGTTTACACTTTTATGCTGAAATTGATTAATTGAGTAGAGTTGATGTTTAATCGGGTAAATTGAGAATAGATTCTGTAATTGAGTGGTGGCATATATGCCTGATGTGGTAGAAGCTGGGTTGAGTAGAATCGGTTGAGTTCGCAGAGTTTTTTCCGACTCTGAGCAGTATGATTTTTCTAAATTCGCAGGCGTTTGCCAGCACCTTCACTGAGCGAACTGGGGGCGAACCTTCGCCAGGGGTCCGCCAGGCGAACTGGGCAGCGAGTGCTTCCAATAGCCACTGTCTGCATTCGCAGGGAGTTCGCTGGGCGAGCTAGTAGCGAGTCTTCGCTGGGGGATTCGTCGAGCGAACAGGTAGCGAGCATTCGCTGCGGGGCCTCGCCAGAAGAATGAGCCAGCGAGCGTAACAGTATGTTTGTGTTTTTGAGTTGTGATGTTCGGTTCTCTCGTGATGTTGGACCGTTGTTGGTCATGACGGATTATGATATTGGTATTGAACTATGGGGAGTATATGTGTGGTGTGGAATATGATTTCCTTGATATTTGTTTAATTTGAATGATTGAATTCGGTGTATGTGATTGCGTATGAATGTAGTGATGTGTGATATATATATATATATATATATATATATATATATATATATATATATATATATATATATATATATATATATATATATATATATATATATATATATATATATATATATATATATATATATATATATATATATATATATATATATATATATATATATATATATATATATATATATATATATATATATATATATATATATATATATATATATATATATATATATATATATATATATATATATATATATATATATATATATATATATATATATATATATATATATATATATATATATATATATATATATATATATATATATATATATATATACAGACACACACACACATGAGGTATGATGAAATATGATCGGATGGATCATGAGC
Source organism: Lathyrus sativus (assembly GCA_963859935.3). Lineage (NCBI taxonomy): Eukaryota > Viridiplantae > Streptophyta > Magnoliopsida > Fabales > Fabaceae > Lathyrus > Lathyrus sativus. Next base: position 215,466,397 of record OZ012736.1, on the reverse strand, counting down.
ACCTTGTGTGTGCGTCAATTGATGTTGTGCATTAGTGTATACATATCATGATGCATGTTTGGGCTCAGATGGAGCGTGGTAGGGATAGATCGTTGCTCAGATTGAGTGTATGCGATCTATCCTGAGTTTATTTGCCTGTACTCCGAAGGAGAGGGGGCGGTAGGAATAGATCATTGCTCAGTGGAGTGTATGTGATCTATTCTGAGTTGATTGGGATAGATCATTGCCCGGGGGGTGTATGTGATCTATTCCGGGTTATTTGCCCATACTCCGTGGGGAGCTTTGTGGGATAGATCGTTGTCACTGGTGGGTGTATGCGATCTATCCGGGTTCGAGTGAGCGAACCAGTGAGTCGGTACCGCATATCATGGGTTGAGTTGCATGTGTTGCATTGTCTTATATGCTATGTTGGTGTGGGACAGTAGGTCCGGGTCGATGTATGTGAATGATAATTGTGTGATTTACTGCCTTTTATTCATGTACGTTATTATCGTTATATTTTGATCATGATTTCTCACCCCTTGTTGTTGTTGTGGTCTGTGCTTCTTCGGAAGTACAGATAATCCTGGTGCGTAGCTAGCTTGGATTGTGGCATGTCGAGTCGTAGGGATGCTCTGATACGTAACACCGGGGCTTTGGGGAGTTATTTTGTTATCTGATGATTTTGTGTGCCCCTGTGGCGTATCGTGTCTGATGAATACTTTGGTGGATATATTTGTGTATTTTGACTTGACCGATTATGGTGTATATGATGTATATATGTATCTATATGATGAATTCCGCTGTATATTTTTGAAAAAGCATTCAATGAAGTACTTTGTGGATTTTTCATCGGTGACATCCCATTTGGCGTGCTAACTCTTATATTTAATGGTTTGATTTAATTGCATTTATTTTGTTTTGGGAACGGGGTGTTACAAGCTGGTATCAGAGTAGGTCGGTCCGTCCGGCCAGTGTAGTAATTGAGTCTATCTATAGGATAGAGTTTGTTTTTCTGTTAACTTGGCGTTGTTGTTGTTGAGCAGTATGGCGGGAAGGAATGATGTTGCGTTGGCTGCAGCTATGCAAGCGATGGCGCAGGTGGTTGCTAATCAGAGTCGCGCTGCGAGTGCGTAATTCAGGGATTTGGCGCAGTTTCAAAGTAACAAGTCGCCGACGTTTCAAGGAGGAATTTTGGACCCTGAAGCGGCGCAGAAGTGGCTTAAGGCGATTGAGAAGATCTTCAACATGATGGGTTACAGCAATGAGCAGAAGGTGAGGTTCGGTACTCACATGTTAGAGGGAGAAGCTGAAGCTTGGTGGGACAACAGTCGCCAGAGGTTGGAGACTGCAGGAACTCCAATTACCTGGGATGTGGTCCGAACTGGTTTTCTAGAGAAGCATTTTCCGGAGGATATCAGGAGTGCTAAGGAAATCGAGTTTCTGGAGCTGAAGCAGGTTAATATGACGGTGGTCGAGTATGCGGCCAAGTTTGAAGAGTTAGTGTAATATTGTCCTCATTACAATACTGACGGAGCGATGACCTCCAAGTGTTTGAAGTTTGAGAATGGGCTGCGTCCAGAAGTGAAGATGGGAATAGCTTGTCAGAAGATCAGGGATTATCCTGAGCTGATAAGCAGAAGCAGGATTTATGATAATGATAACTGGGCAAGGATCGCGCATTACAAGGTTGCAAATGATCATAAGGGTAAGCAAAGGTTTCGTGGTACTCCTTATAGTGTTCCTACTGATAAGGGGAAGTTTAAGGCTACTGCTGATAAGAAGCCCAGAGAAAGAAGAGTATCTGCTGGTGTGAAGTGTTTCCGGTGCGGTGGCATAGGTCATCGTGCTGATGATTGTTTTCATGAGGCGAAGAAGTGTTTCAAGTGTGGTAAGCCGGCCCATGTGATGGCTGATTGCCGAGTCGCTATGCCTACTTGTTACAACTGTGGTGAGAAGGGCCACTTCAGTATGCATTACGAGAAGCCGAAGCCGTCTCAGGTGCCTCAGACCAGCGGTAAAGTGTTTGCGGTAGTGGGAACTCAAGTTGCTAGTGATGATCGTTCTATCCAAGGTACTTGTTTCATCAATAATGTTCCTTTGTCTGCTATGATTGATACGGGTGCGACCCACTCGTTCATCTCTGTTGATTGTGTGAAGAGGTTAGGTTTGGTGACGATTACTCTTGAGCGGCGGATGACTATTGAGACTCATTCTATTGGTTCAGTGACTACTTCTTTGGTGTGTTTGAAGTGTCCACTAACTATTTTTGGTAGAGATTTTAGGGTGGATTTGATTTGCTTGCCGCTTGGTAAGTTGGATGTTATTCTGGGTATGAACTAGTTGGAGTTCAACCGAGTCTACATTGATTGTTTTCGGAAGGTGTTGTTATTTCTTACGCCGGAGGAGGAAGCTTTGGTGGATTCCTTGTCTGGTAAGGAATTAAGGATCTTGCTGGAGGGTGAAGCTAAAATGTTTGTTGTATTTGCATCATTAGATGTTGACGGAAAAGTGTCACTGAAGGAGTTGGCGGTGGTGAAAGAATTTCCGGAAGTGTTCCCTGAGGATATTACAGAGTTACCTCCGAAGAGAGAAGTTGAGTTTAGCATTGATCTTGTACCTGGTACGAGGCCTATATATATGGCGCCGTACAGGATGTCAGCAGTGGAATTGGCCGAATTGAAGTCTCAGATTGGAGAGTTGTTGGATAGGAAGTTAATCAGGCCAAGTGTGTCGCCATGGGGAGCTCCAGTGTTGTTGGTCAAGAAGAAGGATGGTAGTATGCGGTTGTGCATCGATTACCTTCAGTTGAATAAAGTGACCATCAAGAACAAATATCCTCTTCCAAGGATTGATGATTTGATGGATCAGTTGGTGGGAGCTCGAGTGTTCAGTAAGATTGACTTGAGGTCGGGTTACCATCAGATCAGAGTGAAAGAAGGTGATATTCAGAAGACGGTGTTTAGAACTCGTTATGGACATTACGAGTATGCGGTAATGCCTTTTGGAGTGTCTAACGCGTCGGGAGTGTTCATGGAGTACATGAACCGGATCTTCCATTCTTATTTAGATCGGTTTATCGTTGTGTTCATTAACGATATACTAATTTATTCGAAGTCAGAAGAAGAGCATACACGACATTTGAAAATTGCTTTGCAAGTGTTGAAGGATAATAAGCTGTTTGCGAAACTGTCCAAGTGCGAGTTTTGGTTGAAGACGGTGAGTTTCTTGGGCCATGTAATATCCGGTGATGGTATATCGGTAGACCCATCAAAGGTGAGTGCAGTGTTGCAGTGGGAACCGCCGAAGACAGCGACGGAAGTTAGAAGCTTTTTGGGTTTAGCAGGGTACTATCGAAGGTTTATTGAAGGTTTTTCGACTTTGGCGTTGCCATTGACTCAGTTGACGAGAAAGAACCAAGTTTTTGTGTAGGATGCCGCTTGTGAAGAGAGCTTTGTGGAATTGAATAAGAGATTGACTACGGCACCGGTGTTAGTGTTACCGACAGTGAACCGTTTGTGGTGTATTGTGATGCGTCTAAGATGGGTTTAGGCGGAGTTCTTATGCAGAATGGTAAAGTGGTGGCGTATGCTTCGCGGCAACTGAGGGTGCATGATCGGAATTACCCTACTCATGATCTTGAGTTGGCTGCGGTCGTTTTTGTGTTGAAGATCTAGAGGCATTATTTGTATGGTTCATGGTTTGAAGTGTTCAGCGACCATAAAAGTCTGAAGTATCTGTTTGATCAGAAAGAGCTAAATATGAGGCAGGGAAGATGGTTAGAATTCTTGAAGGATTATGATTTTAGCCTAAGTTATCATCCAGGAAAGGCTAATGTGGTAGCCGATGCTTTGAGCAGAAAAGTGATTCATATGTCGGCTATGATGGTGAAAGAGATGGAACTTATTGAGCAGTTCAGAGATTTGAGCATGGTTTGTGAGACTTCGGCAGATTGTGTGATGTTGGGCAAATTGCAAGTGAACAATGATTTCTTGGATTTAATTAGAGAAGGCCAGAAGTTGGATGTGAAGCTAGTGGATTTGATGTCGGGAATAAGGAGTGATGCTGATAGTGATTTCAAGTTGGATAGTGCAGGTGTGTTGAGATTTCAGGGCAGGATTTGTATGCCAGATAATGATGAGCTGAAGAAGTCGATTCTGAGTGAAGGACATCGTAGTGGTTTGAGTATTCATCCGGGAGCTACGAAGATGTATCATGATTTGAGAAAGATGTTTTGGTGGTCAGGCATGAAAAAGGATATAGCTCAGTTTGTTTATGCCTGTTTGACGTGTCAGAAATCGAAGGTAGAGCATCAGAAGCCTAGTGGATTGATGCAACCATTAGAGATTCCAGTTTGGAAGTGGGATTGTATCACCATGGATTTTTTTACAGGATTGCCAAGCACGGCAAGAGGATTTGATGCCATTTGGGTAATTGTGGATCGGCTTACGAAGTTTGCATATTTTGTGCCGATTAGTATCAGTTTTCTGTGGGAGAAGTTGGCAAAGATTTATGTTCAGGTAATTGTGAAGTTGCATGGTGTGCCGTCGAGTATTATGTCGGATAGAGATCCTAGGTTTACTTCAGAATTCTGGAAGAGTTTGTAGGAAGCTTTGGGTATTAAGTTGAAGCTGAGTTCAGCCTATCATCCACAAACTGATGGTCAATCAGAGAGGACTATTCAGACGTTGGAGGATTTGCTGTGGGCTTGTGTGTTGGAAAAAGGTGGTGCGTGGGATACTCATTTGCCATTGATTGAGTTCACGTACAACAACAGTTACCATTCCAGTATCGGGATGGCACCGTTTCAGGCTCTTTATGGTAGAAGGTGTAGAACTCCTCTGTGTTGGTATGAGACAGGTGAGAATGTTGTGTTGGGACCAGAGATTACGCAGTAGACTACTGAGACAGTTTATATGATCCGTGAGAAGATGAAGGCATCTTAGGATAGGCAGAAGAGTTATCACGATAACCGGAGGAAAGAGTTGGAATTCAGTGAAGGTGATCACGTGTTCCTGAGAGTTAACCCAGTGAGTGGTGTAGGTCGTGCATTGAAGTCCAAGAAATTGGATCCGAAGTTTATTGGGCCGTATCAGATTTTGCAGAGAGTTGGTGTTGTGGCTTATAGGGTGGCGTTGCCGCCCGAGCTTTCGAATTTGCATGACGTGTTCCATGTGTCGCAACTTCGGAAGTATGTCGCGGATCCGTCTCATGTGATTCAGAGAGATGAAGTGCAAGTCCGGGAGAATCTCACTGTTGAGACAATGCCGTTGAGGATCGAAGATCGCAAGATGAAGTGACTCAGAGGGAAAGAGATACCTTTGGTGATAGTGGTTTGGGGAGGTGCTGCAAGAGGCAGTGTGACCTGGGAATTGGAAAGCAGGATGTGGGATGCGTATCCGGAATTGTTTCCATCAGGTATTTTCGAGGACAAAAATAATTAAAGTGGGGGAGAGTTGTAACGCCCATTTTAATTATCTCGTTTTTCCGTGTTATTTTATTTTCTGCGTGTTTTGTGGGGGTGTTTGAATGCGATTGTGTGTAGCCCTTAAGTTGGAATTAATTAATAATTTTGGACTTTAAGACTAATAATAAAATTATTAGTGATAATGATAAATTAATGACTAATAGTAATATTATTAATATTATTATTATTGTTATTATTATTATTATTATTATTAAGTAAATAAAAGAAATGGAATAAGAATAAGGTAGGGGTTGTTTGGGAAAAAGGAAAGGAATTGGAAAAGGAAAGTGGAAGGAGAAAGAAGAACACGTGAAAAAAGAGGAAAATTGGAAGAAGAAGAACAAGGGCAATTGGAAGAAGGTTGAAAGAGAAGGATCTTAGAAGAAGAAGAAAGCTAGAGTTCTGAGTCATCTTCTTTAGTTGTTCGAGTTATCGAGGTAAGGGGGGGGGGAATCGGGTCGAATGGTATGTTGCATGAATACTAGGTAGAAGGGGATTTCCCTAACCCCATTAGGTTGTGATGATTTTGTTGATATGTGTTGGAAATTCTGAGTTGTTGATGATATGTTGAATCTGTTGCATGTGATGTAGAGAGATCATTTAGTGATTTGGGGGATTTTGGGTTGTTTACACTTTTATGCCAAAATTGATTAATTGAGTATAGCTGATGTTTAATCGGGTAAATCGAGAATAGATTCTGTAATTGAGTGGTGGAATATTTGCCTGATATGGTAGAAGCTGGGTTGAGTAGAATCGGATGAGTTTCGGAGCGTTTTTCCGAATCTGGGCAGTATGATTTTTCTGAATTCGCAAGCGTTCGCCAGCACCTTCGTTGAGCGAACTGGGGGCGAACCTTCGCCAGGGATTCGCCAGGCGAACTGGGCAGCGAGTGCTTCCAGTCGTCACTGTTTGCATTCGCTAGGGAGTTTGCTGGGCGAGCTAGTAGCGATTCTTCGCTGGGGGATTCGCCGAGCGAACGGGTAGCGAGCATTCGCTGCAGGACCTCGCCATGCGAATGAGCCAGCGAGCGTGACAGTATGTTTGTGTTTTTGAGCTATGTTGTTCGGTTCTCTCGTGATGTTGGACCCTTGTTGGTCATGATGGATTATGATATTGGTATTGAACTATGGGGAGTATATGTATGGTGTGGAATATGATTTCCTTGATATTCGTTTAATTTGAATGATTGAATTTGGTGTATGTGATTGCGTATGAATGTGGTGATGTGTGATATATATATATATATATATATATATATATATATATATATATATATATATATATATATATATATATATATATATATATATATATATATATATATATATATATATATATATATATATATATATATATATATATATATATATATATATATATATATATATATATATATATATATATATATATATATATATATATATACACATGAGGTATGATGAAATGTGATCGGATGGATCGTGAGCACTTTGTATGTGCGTGAATTGTTGTTGTGCATTAGTGTATACATATCATGATGCATGTTTGGGCTCAGATGGAACGTGGTGGGGATAGATCGTTGCTCATATGGAGTGTATGTTATCTATCCTGAGTTTATTTGCCCGTACTCCGAAGGAGAGGGGGTGGTAGGAATAGATCATTGCTCAGTGGAGTGTATGTGATCTATTCTGAGTTGATTGGGATAGATCATTGCCCGGGGGGTGTATGTGATCTATTCCGGGTTATTTGCCTGTACTCTATGGGGAGCTTTGTGGGATAGATCGTTGTCACTGGTGGGTGTATGCGATCTATCCGGGTTCGAGTGAGCGAACCAGTGAGTCGGTACCGCATATCATGGGTTGAGTTGCATGTGTTGCATTGTCTTATATGCTATGTTGGTGTGGGACAGTAGGTTCGGGTTGATGTATGTGAATGATAATTGTGTGATTTACTGCCTTTTATTCATGTACGTTATTACCGTTATATTTTGATCGTGATTTCTCACCCCTTGTTGTTGTTGTGGTCTGTGCTTCTTCGGAAGTACAGATAATCCAGATGCGTAGCAGGCTTGGATTGTGGCGTGTCGAATCATAAGGATGCTCTGATACGTAACACCGGGGCTTTGGGGAGTTATTTTGTTATCTGATGATTTTGTGTGCCCCTGTGGCGTATCGTGTCTGATGAATCCTTTGGTGGATATGTTTGTGTATTTTGACTTGACCGATTATGGTGTATATGATGTAAATATGTATCTATATGATGAATTTCGCTCTATATTTTTGAAAAAGCATTTGTTGCACCCTAAAATTTGCTCAACCTTATTCAATTGGTTTATGTTTCAATATCATTAGCATTTGCATATAGAGTCATGTACATAGACTAACCATATGCATAGCACAAGCATAGCAAGTCATTCAACAGGGGACCAATCATTACTTCCATCTCTAGAGGCCTAGCAAGAGGTTATTATCCCAATTCAATCTCATTTAAGTCATCAGGAAAGAATTTGAAAGCAAAGAGTTCAGCAGATCAGGCCTTGAGTCCATCTCCTAGCTGAGGGTATCTGAGGACCAACAAGAGGATTGTGAGCTGTGAAATGAAGGTATGGAGAGCATCTAGACATCTTGAGAGACTTATAAAGTCATTTGGAGAAGAAAACAAGTCATTGATGAAGGCACAAGAGCTATAGTTGAAGACAGTCAACTAGGGTTTCATCTGGGTCAACCCTAGGTCAACCCTAGGTCAATTGACTGACTTAAGAGGGCATTCAAGTCTATTGGAGAGATGTGGGGATCAACATTTGATACATGAAGAAGGATATGGAGATATGACAAGGAGAATTCAAGAGAAATCAAGGAGAAGAGGAGTTACTAAATTAGGGTTTCTCTGTAAAATCCCCTAGTTTAGGTCAAATTTCCAAGCAAGATAAGTCAAAATGCTAACTTCAAATGGCTTCTTGGCCAACATGAAACTTGTAGAGGATCTCAAGACCTTTAATTTGAGTGGTGGAAGACCTCAAGGAGATTTATAGAACTCAAGTTATGGTCATTACAAGTTACAGGTCATTTGGGGTGTCTGAATTTTTGTCTGTGAAAGTGACTTGACTTCCAAGCTAGTTTTACCCCTCAAGGAGATTTCAAATGAATTCTTGGTCAACATAAGAATTGTTCCTCATTGTCTTAGCTTTCTAGAATGGTATGGCATGCCTTCATATGATGTGGAGAACTCAACTTATGGTCTTGACAAGCAAAGGGTATTTTGGGCATTTGTGAATTACAGGTCATTTTAACCTATACCCAAAACTCATACAAGGAGGCCTCAAATGGAAAAACTTACAACATCAAACTTGCTCCAAATGGGATTTTAAGTCTAGAAAGAAGGTCACAAGTTATTGGAGAAGCTCATAGCATGGAGTTGCATGATTGGTCAAAATATGAACTAAAAAGGCTTATAAAGTGAATAATTTCAAGTTGGAAAATGGTTTGGGAGATTTACAAGTCCAAATGGAGACTTCCAATATATGATTTTGAATGGAAAAACAATTCTAAGAACAATGGTTCACCCACTTTTTTGAGTTTAGAAGGAAAAAATGAAGTTATCCATGGTTGCTTATCATTTAAGAAACATAATCAAAAATGAGCCAAAGTTTGAAAACAAGGGAATGTGCAAGATGGATCTAGAATGTTCATTTGGGGTCTATATATTCATGAAAGGAGAATTTGGCAAGGGTTGGCCTCATTTGCACCAAGAATTCCACATAATTTCACACACTTTTTCATTGGAGTTTCATTCCAAATCTCTCAAATTCTTCATCAATCTTCATCATAATCAATTCAATTTCACTCCATCATCATCATAGATCATAATTGAAGCAAGTTTCTGGTAGTTATCATCCATTTTCGAGTGCTTTTCTCAAGATCATCAAAATCACAAGTTCAAGTGGATTGCATGATTCAAGCAAGGAACCTCCAAGTTTGTGCATACAGAATTAAGTTCCTCAAGGATTGATCAAGATTCAACACTTAAAAGCTTCAGATCCACATCCTCCATAGCTGTTTCTCAAGATTTCTTACTAGGTAAGTTTTCATTCAAACTGCTTGATCTAGTTAATTTGGCATGATGTTGTTAGTTTAGATGCAATCTAGGTGGTTAGGAGATTAGTTTAGGTGAGTTTGGAATGATTTGGTGAGGTTTGTTAACAGGTGCCATAATCTGTTTGTGTTCGAATCTCTTGGGTGAATGTGTTATAATTGCAACTTGATAGCATAGGTTAATCTCCATTAGATGTAGTTTAATTTAGGCTAGGTTTGAGGAAGATTGGTGATGATGCATAGCAGCGCATTTCAATGAAGGCCGAGTGTTGATCCAATCGTGTTTGTTGTTGTGGTGAATTTCAAAGTGAATTGATGCCCTAGGATTGTAGAGGGAGAGATTTGGAGCAGATTTCATGTTTACAGCATGTTGATTCATGGCCTGATGATGGAGAACAGCTTGATGGAAGATAGCTCGTGCATGGGAGCTTTCATGGCATCCAAACCCTAGTTGCAGGTCGTTTTGGAGAAGAAACAATCATGACCGTTCATGGTAGCTTGGACTTTTGACTTAGGGTAGGATCGGATGGCTGGTATTTGATCTGAATTTGGAGGGAAAGAATGAAGCTGGCCAAAACGCACCGTTTCATTAATTGAAACGGGCGGGCCTGAGTTGGTTGTTGCTAATTCCACCCCCTATTCTAAGCCCAATACGGATCTGAACGTGTTTTCGCTGCTATTCTTACCCCCAGCTGATTCCCTTTTGTTTTTAATTCTGATGGTTGATTGGGCCCAGTGTGAAACGCTACCAGCACCCCCCTTTAGGAGGCCCATCCTGGACTGAACTGAGCGCGCCTACTATTCTAACCCCCCTCCCTCATTTAATTCATTTTAATTTTTCTTATTTCATTTTAATATTTTACCATCTTTGAAAATTCATAAATAATTCATAAAAAATGCTTTTTAATTCATTCTTTTTACCATGTTTTCATTAAAATGTCTAGAATATTATAGGAAAATAAAATTTCATTTTTAGTTTTATTTCATATTTTTTACATATTTTCTAAATAAATGTCATATTAAATAATTCATTTCATGCATCATTTTTATGATTTTTGTTCTCTCACTTGCTTTGATATTTTTTGATCATTCTTTTCATATTGTTTAGATGAGATGTTAAGCTTGTAGGAATATTGTAGTTCCCATTTTTGAGAGTTAATTTTAGGTGATTAATAAATGCTTGAATATCATGAACAAAACTAGGGTTTTAGGTGACAACTTAGGAAGTTCAATTTTCTCCCTTAGGACTTAGGGTTTGAATAGATTAGTTATGGGACTATAGGGGGCTATGGGTAGTTATTAGATCCCTTAGAGAACAATTAGGATTCCCCTACTGATATTATTACTGTTTGTATATCTGTTGTTTGGTGTGGTGTGCCCTCTGGGGTTTATTGATTGTTTGTTTGGGTATTGGGTTTGTCTGGGGCCCTGGGGAAGCTGAAGATTTGTGGAGATGAAGCTATTGGAGATTCAAATGCTGAAGATCAACTGTCAGAGTTGAGGAGGAGTTTCCTGCTATCAGTTGTTGAGGAGACTAGGGTTTAGGAGCTAGGCAGAGCTCTAGATTAGAAAGATTGTTTCCCAAACATGGATTGCCTTGTCTGCATCCATTCTTCTCTGTGATTCAGAGTCTCTCTAAGACACTCACCCCCTTCCTTTGGAAGGCTTGGTAACAGTGTCTATGAGATAGAACTCTTGAGAGAAAATGTCTCTTGTGTTAGAAGCAGTTTGTTCACCACCTTTGGTAGTCAACTGATTGCTTAACACCCAATTCACTCTTGTGACTAATCCCTCATCCTGGAGGTTTGACTTTGAAGAAAAGCCATTGCAGATGGAAGACTGATGATCAGAGCCCTTGCCTGAAGGTCATGAAGATAGAGATTGATGCTTGTTGAAGCTTGTGAATGATTGGAGATTGCTTGAAGCCAGTTGTTGACTCAGAGCTGCTGAAGCTGTTTGTTTTATTGCTGTATTTCATTTGTTGATGTATTGATTGGTTTTCTGAACTGTATTGTTTGCTGTTTACCCTGTTGGGTTGAGAGTGAAGTCTGTTCACTTTCGCCTATTGTTTTCTAGGTTCGAGGTTGAGTGGGACTCCCTTGCCTCGCTTGTACTGTTGCATCCATGCATTTTACTGCTTTACTGTATATATCTGTTATTGTTTCTGTTTCTGCCTATCCCGTAGGATCTCTGTTTCTCTCTGTGCAAGAGAGGAGCATGATAGACACTAGGTCTTAACCCATGCATGATAACATTAGGTTAGTTTGTTTCCCTTCGCAACCGTAGGTTAGAGTTCTGTCTCTTTCTTTCTCAAAACAAACAGAAAAACACATAAAGATTTCAAACACAATAAAAGACACTTCTTCCGTAAAAGAATGTGAACTCACCAAAACGTCATTTTTGTCCGCTTGGACCGCTAATCAGAAAACCTTTTTCAGAAGGAATAAAATCAACCAGGACAGACTTGTGTCGTACGTGGCCCGAACTACGTTTGCTCTGATCTTTCATGCTGTATGAAAGTACGTAGGCATAGGATGCGATATCCTAGCGAGCAACCTTCCCCTCCTTTCCCGTAGGTAGGCGAACTACGTTGACTCTGATTTCTCGTTCCAGACGGGAATACGTAGGCATAAAGTGCGATACTTTGCCGAGTCATTTTTATTTCCATTTTATTTTCTTTTTAACCCTTGACCTATAGTTTAGATAGAATAACAATCCATACCCGAAAACAAGCGTGGATCCCGTCGAGTACGACGGACGTGAGGGGTGCTAATACCTTCCCCTTGCGTAACCGACTCCCGAATCCAGGTTTTGGTTGCGATGACCATACCTTTCCCGTATTGTGCGAGGTTTACTCTGAGCGTTTCCTTTCCCTCCCGTGGGATAAATAACGCACGGTGGCGACTCTTCTGTTCAGCCGGCGCCGATTTTCGCAGTAGCGACAGCTGGCGACTCTGCTGGGGATCCAACGTCCCCTGGCTGCTAAGGACTGCGATGGTTCTTATGCATTTGGGATCCAACGTCCCTTGAGAGAGTCAATCCTAACGCTTGTTTTCCCGTCGAGGATTTTGTATGGAGTTATTGTATATTTCTAACCTTGTATTTTCAGCTTTATATATATTGTTTATTATTGCTGTATCTGGGGTGTGACGGGTGTTCTGATATTGAGAGATAAGCCGGACCTGGGCTTGAGTGCACCTAGAATTAGAGTAGAAATTAGTGGGCGCCCGCTTGCTTTGCTTGCTTTGGTGTCCCATGAAATCTACACTCAGACGAGGTTCCTCTGGTTGGCCTCCTGCCCCTTCCTTTGGTTGGCGTGGGTTGCTGGTTAGTTGGATTGTCGACTCTGGGGACCGAGCATTTGGAAGTTGGCTGAGTGAGGCCTCTTCAGGATTTGATGATGCCACTCCTTCTGGGAATCGTATCATCAACCCTGAAAGTCTGTGACGCCGACGACCGCATAGGATGCCGTACCTTGTGCCAGTTATAGGGCCACCCACCTGTGAGGGGATTCAGGGTTATGCAGGTAACTAGACCTCCAGACTACCGGTTTGTTCTTGATCAGAGATCTTGGTTATTTATGGAGGGTCATGAGGTCTGTCAGAGACCATGTGGAGGTTTATTCTGAGGTCTGTCAGAGACCATGTGGAGATTTATTCTGAGGTCTGTCAGAGACCATGTGGAGATTTATTCTGAGGTCTGTCAGAGACCATTTGGAGATGTATTCTGAGGTCTGTCAGAGACCATTTGGGAGGTGTTTTGAGGTCTGTCAGAGACCAATTATGGATGTGATTTGAGGTCTATCAGAGACCAGTGAGTTATGGTTTGAGGTCTGTCAGAGACCAGTGTTGGAGTTCTATTTTAGGTCTATCTGAGACCATGGTTTGATGACTTCTGGATGGTCTATCTGAGACCTTTCTTGATTGGGTTTAGGCTATTCAGCTGCAGCTTTGGTCCCTGTTGAATGTTACTTGCATTGCATCCCTGCATATCCATTATCATTTGCATTTCACTAACGTGTGTCTGTGCTGCAGGTGCATTTGCATTTCCCTAGTTCTAGTGCCCAGACTTCTGAGTGTTTGATCATGACTAGCCTACGGAGAACGGTTGCTTACAAATTGCCTACGCCTGATATTGTTCCTTTACTGGGGTTGATCTCTCTTGCTGATGAGGGTGTTCGTAGGAGTTTCCGGATGAGTTATGGTAGATTACTGAGATTGGTGTGCAAACCTACAGAGGTAGAGTTAGATGGGCTGTATGCTTTGATGCAATTCTACGACCCTGCTTTGAGGTGTTTCACGTTCTCTGACTTTATTATGGGACCAACCTTGGAGGAATACGCTGAGTATGTTGAGCTGCCCGTGCAGAACCAGGTTCCATTCATTCATTATGATGCCAAACCCAAGCCGGAGGAATTGGCAAAAGCCTTGCATGTTGATGCTTCTGAACTTGTGACTACTGTTTCCCGTGGAGTTCCAGGCTTCTCATCTCAGTTCTTAGTGGGTAAAGCCCAAGAGTACGCCAAGAATGGGTGCTGGGTTGCTTTCAATGCTGTGTTGGCCTTGTGCATCTATGGCATAGTACTGTTCCCCAATATACCGGATTTTGTGGATTTCGATGCTTTCTACTTGTTTGCCGCTGGTAATCCTGTACCTACTTTACTCGGAGATCTCTACCACTCGCTGCATTACAAGAATGAGAAGGGAAGAGGGAAGAATGTTCATCTGTGTGTGCCCTTATTGAGTATGTGGTTTGAGAGTCACCTTCCTAAGAGAGGATCTGCTGCAGAGACTACAGTTCTAGTTGGTTGGCCGGAGCGTTTGATGAGGTTATCGTCGGAAGATATGGAGTGGTTTGATAGAGACCTGTTGGGATCTTAGCTCATCTTTAGCTGTGCTGGGTACCCTAATGTGCCATTGATAGGAAGAAAAGGGTGTATCAATTACAACCCTTCTTTATTCATTCGCCAGTTTGGATATGCGCTGAAGAATCCACCTCAAGAGGAAGAAGTACAGGAATCTCTGTACTTCACCGGTGACGTGAAGGGGGAGTTATTAGCCAAGTTGCGACATGCCTGGACGCGTATTAACCGCAAAGGGAAGCCGTTGTTAGGAAAGAATGACTGTCAGGCCTATGCACCTTATAGAGCTTGGATTCAGGAGAGGGCTAGTCAGTTGAAGATGCCATTTCCAGATGCACCAATTCTTGTTCCTATTCCGGTAGCGGAGCCGACCACTGTTTCTAGGGAAGTCTATGAACAAGTTGTGAGGGAGAAAGAAGCCTTAATGAAGATTAATGAAGGGTTAGAGCAAGAGCTAGCCCAGGCACGCAGTGAGAAGAACAAGGCCGTATATGCTTTCCAACAACAGATTGAGCTGGTAAACAGGTTAGGAGCTGAGTTGACCGAGGAAAAGAAGAAGCGCGAACGTCTGGGGCAAGAGTTCAGAAGTTCCCATGACATGCTGGAAGCCAAAAAGAAAGCGCTCGACGCAGCACACCGAGAGATATCTTCTTGCAATAAGACTTGGAATGCTACACTCACCAACAACAAGAAGAGGGAAGATAAGCTAAAGCAGCAAATTTCCGACCTCGAAGAGAAGTTGAAGTCTAGCATCAAGAAGTGTGAAGAGGAAGTGATGAACCGGTATAGTGTCCAGCATGCACTGAACAAGGCAATCAAATCCAGAGATGAAGCAGTGTCCCAGAAGCGAAAGTTAGAAGATTGCTTCGGAGAAGCGGCATGGGAAGAAACTGCTGAAGACGTACGCCGTGTCCTTAAGAAGAGAAACCAGCTTGTTGAAGGGCTGCTTGATCGACCAAGCCATCCGGAGACCAAGAAGTTGATAGAGGAGTACCAGACTTTTGGGAGGATTTGATCGTTCCATCATTTGTATGCTTTATTTGCATAGTGCTGACCATCACCAGGATTGTTGGTTGAGGTCATGCCATCTTTGTACTCTCAGTGATATTGTACCCTGGGCTTATTGATTCTCTCTGTTATATATGAGGCTTTCTATGATTCAGCTCCGGTATTCTTATTGTCAATACTGTCACCGCACCGGCACCTTCGCACTAGAACTGGGGGAATGAACTTCCCTAATGCACAGACACATTGCATTGCATTCATATTCATCTTGCATAACAGGTAATCTTTGAATGGTGTCTTATCTCCTGCTCTGTATCAGGTACTTAACAGGATTCCAGATCAACATCCGCACCGCTATTCTACACGATCCAACTGTCGGAAAGTCATGGACCAGATTCAGAATGAGATGCAGGATGTACGCGAGAAGCTCGCCCTCTTCATGCAGACCATGGAGGCTATAGCAAAAGGGCAAGAGAACTTGCAGGCCATGGTCCAGCCTCTATTGGCTCGCAGCGCTGGTCATGGTAACGAAGATCATCAGTCTGTCCGGGTTGATACTGCTCATGGAGATGGCACTCCAACGCCGGTGGCTCCGCCTGTCGTCAATGTGAATGCTGCTAACGTCAACAACGCTACCGCTGCTGTGAATGGTAACGTCGGAGTTGGAAATGAAACTGCTGTCCATAACGCTGGGCTGGGTGATGTCCATGTGGGAGATAATCTCGGAGGTAATGGCTTTGTCAATACTGGGTTCGGATTCAACGATCAGGGATTCGACAATACTGGCAAGTATGGCTTTAATGCTCAAGGCTTTGGGCAAGATGGTTATGGTATGGTCAATCAGGGCTACGGAGGTTTTGGAAACGGAAACGGTGCTGGTTTTATGGCTGGTGGTCCTGCTGGAGGTATTCAAGGGTATGGCAACAGAGGCCGAGTTCCGGGGATGAATCAGGTCAGAGCTGGACGTAATAATGCGTATGATGGATACGGGGCTGGAAACGGTATGTGGCAAGAGGATCAACAGGAAGACGCCTTCTCTGGAGGGGGTTTTGAAGGGCCGATGGATGATTCTCAAAAGATTAGAATGCTGGAAGAGCAAATGAAAGGGGTCCTAAACCAGAGTGCTGTGGGTCTGGACATGGCAACAATGGGCTTGGTACCTGGGCTGAGGGTGCCAATCAAGTTCAAAGCGCCTGCGTTCGATAAGTACAAAGGAGATACATGTCCGAAAGTGCATGTACGAGCTTATTACAGAAAGATGTCTGCATACTCCACTGACGAAAGAATGCTCATGCATTTCTTTCAGGATAGCCTATCGGGTCCTTCCTTAGAATGGTACATGGGGTTGGAGCCCACTGATATCAAGACTTGGAAGCAATTAGCAGAGGCGTTCGTAGCCCATTACAAATATAACAGTGACCTGGCACCCAATCGGGTCCAGTTGGCCGGGCTTTCGCAGAAGAAAGGGGAGAGTTTTAAAGAATACGCGCAAAGGTGGCGCGATATGGCTGCCAGGGTCCGTCCTCCTGTGGAAGATAAAGAAATGAACGACATGTTTGTTGGCACATTCACCGGGCTGTTTCATGATATGTTGTTTCATACTTCTCTGGCCAGTTTTTCAGACCTGATCTTGATGGGGGAAAAGATTGAGCGGAACATTAAGCAAGGAAAGTTCCAAGTTGACGAGTCAGCTGCATCTGGCAGTAATAGGAAAGCTTATGGTGGGCGCCGTCAGGGCGAAGCTAGTGCTGTATTTGGAGGCCGAGGCCGAGGCCGAGGCAGGGGAAGAAATCAATATCGTCAGCAGCAGCAAGTGTCGAGTGTCACCATCCCGTATCAACAACAACCAATCCAGCAACAACAACAGGTTCAGCAGCAACCAATGCCACAGCAGCAGCAGCCTCAGCAGGGGGCACAACAAGCTCAGAGAAGATTCCAGGGTGGTAAGCCGAGAAGGGTGTTCGAGAAGCCTCCCTCTAACTACGCTGATTTATTGCAGACCTTGTTGGGATTGAATCTGGTGGAGAAAAGAACCTTGGCACCGATAACGGGAACTCCCCCGTTCGGCTATGATGCAAATAGGCACTGTGAGTTTCATTCTGGGGCCCCGGGCCATGATATTGAAGGTTGTCATGCTTTTAAGCACGTTGTGCAAGATCTCTTGGACAACAAGTCTATCAACTTCGGAACGACCGGTGCGAATATAGTCCAGAAACCCATGCCTAACCATGGGGCGAATGCCGTGCTGACTGAGGAAGGGCTGAATCTGATTATGAATGTTGAGGATTTAAAGACGCCGCTGAGCGAAATAAAAAGCCGACTGTTGCAGGGGGGTGTTTACCCGGGTTGTAATGAGTACTGCTTAGATTGTTGGGCCCTGTCTGGGGGGTGTGAGGATCTGAAGAAAGGCATTCAGGCCTTAATTGATGAAGGTGTATTGCAGTTTGATAGAACAGCAACTGATGAGCCGGCAGGGGCAGCAGTGGATAATCGGAGTGATGTTGCCACAGTGACAATTCCTAGGAAGACGATCACTATTTCAGCACCAGCTCAGCGACCACCGATTACTATAACTAAAGCCGGGCCAATCCCGTATGAGAGCACGAAAGCGGTTCCATGGTCATATGGGCTAGAGGTGTATTGTGACGGGATTAAAATCGATGTTAACAAGCAGTCCGCGGAGATTGTGGATAATGTTGTGGGCTCAGGAGGCATGACTAGAAGCGGCAGGATCTTTATATCTCCTGAAGTAGAGGCCGAAAGGCTAGCGAAAGGAAAGGGGAAAGCGGTTGAGAATGTTCCGGTTCAAGCAAATGAAAAAGAAGCAGCATCTAAGGATGTCGAAGAATTCATGCGCTTAATTCGGAAGAGCGATTATAAAATCGTGGAGCATCTGCAGCAAACGCCATCCAAAATATCTATTCTGTCATTGCTGTTGTGTTCAGAGGCTCACCGAAATGCTTTGCTGAAAGTCCTGGACACTTCTTTTGTACCACAGGATGTCTCCGTGAACCAGCTAGAAGGAGTATTGGCACATGTAAATGCAGGCCACAGTCTGGGCTTTACTGATTTTGACTTGACTCCGAAAGGAAGGGATCATAATATGGCATTACATGTATCTGTTGAGTGCAGAGGGTCGACAATGTCGCACGTATTGGTTGACACCGGGTCGTCTTTGAATGTGCTGCCTAAGAAGGCTATGATGAAGCTGGATGTTCGAGGGATTTTGTGTACACCAAGTGATTTGGTAGTCAGAGCGTTTGACGGCACGCGGAGAACAGTCTTCGGATCAATTACATTGCCCCTGCAAGTGGGGCCGGAGGTGTTTGCAACGGAGTTTTATATCATGGATATACAGCCTGCGTACAGCTGCTTGCTGGGAAGACCTTGGATTCACGGGGCAGGGGCAGTCACGTCAACCCTGCATCAGAAGTTAAAGTATATGGTCGGAGACAGCGTAGTCACCGTGTGCGGAGAAGAAGACATCCTGGTCAGCCATCTTTCTTCGTTTAAATATGTGGAAGTCGACGGGGAGATCCACGAGACGCCATGCCAGGCATTCGAAGGTTTGCGCATAAAGGACAAGAGTCCCGGGCCAAGCAAAGTGCCAGAGATAGCTGTTTCTTCGTATAAAGAGGCTCAAGCGCTAGTGAAGGCAGGAGAAGCCAAAGGCTGGGGCAAAGTATTGGACATTCCGGTGAAAATGGACCGGTTCGGACTGGGGTACCGACCGTCGTCATCAACTCCTTCTGTGGGGGCCCCTCATTTCAGAAAGTCAATCACCATCTCTGCCAGTGGAGTATGCCACGAATCTGTCAACGCTGCTTCAGAGTCAGATGAAGGGGACAGCGACTGTGATATGGATGCCTGGATTCAGCCAAGCACGCCAGGACAAGGACTGTGCAACTGGTCTATTCAGGAGCTTGTTCCTGTGACTTTTAAACAGTAATGCTTTGCTTTATTAATTGTTGAATAATCTGATGTCTTGCCCGGGGCATCAGGATTTGCTTAGGGCTGCGTTGTTATAAACATTGCTTTGTTAATCATTAAATAAATGGCGTTTTTTCACGTGCAAATACTGTAATCTCTGTCTTTCTTGTTTTGTATTTTTCAATAAAATGGCAACGTGGTTATCCGCTTTATACGCATTTTGAAGCACTTAACCCTTTCTTTTGCAGGATAACATTTTCAGATGACATCTTTGAGCCACCTATGACTTGTCCCGACTTCGAGCACCCGGTATTCCAGACCGAAGAAGAGGTTGTCGAAGATAGCGACGTTCCTGAAGAACTGTCTTGGTTGGTGAAGCAAGAGGAAAGAGCCATTCTGCCTCACGACGAGGTTATCGAAATTATCAATTTGGGGTCGGAAGGGGTTGAGAAGAATATTCGTATCGGAGCCGCACTGCAGAGTGATATCAAGCGAAAACTGGTTGAAATGCTCCGAGAGTATAATGATGTATTCGCTTGGTCGTATCAAGATATGCCAGGGCTCGATACTGATATGGTTGTGCATCGTCTGCCACTGAAAGAAGACTGCCCGCCTGTCAAACAAAAACTTCGCAGAACTCGCCCAGATATGGCAATGAAGATCAAGGAGGAGGTTCAGAAGCAGTGGGACGCTGGGTTCCTGGCTGTGACGAAGTATCCCTCATGGGTTGCTAACATCGTACCAGTGCCAAAGAAAGATGGCAAGGTTCGAATGTGCGTGGATTATAGAGATTTGAATAAAGCAAGCCCAAAAGACGATTTTCCACTTCCTCATATTGACGTATTAGTCGATAATACCGCTCAATACTCTGTATTCTCCTTCATGGATGGCTTTTCAGGCTATAATCAGATTAAAATGGCGCCAGAGGATATGGAGAAGACTACTTTCATAACGCCTTGGGGAACATTTTGCTATAAAGTGATGCCCTTTGGTTTGAAAAATGCTGGGGCAACATATCAGCGTGCGATGACAACTCTCTTTCATGACATGATGCATAAAGAGATTGAAGTTTATGTTGACGATATGATTGCTAAATCCCAGACGGAGGAAGAGCATCTGGTGAATCTGCTGAAGTTATTTAAAAGGCTTAGGAAGTTCAGGCTGAGGCTGAACCCTAACAAATGCACCTTCGGGGTGAGATCGGGTAAGCTCCTGGGGTTCATAGTAAGCGAAAGAGGAATAGAGGTCGATCCTGCTAAAATAAAAGCGATTCAAGAAATGCCGACGCCTAAAACAGAGAAAGAGGTGCGCGGGTTTTTAGGGAGATTGAACTACATTGCCCGGTTCATATCTCACCTAACTGCCACGTGTGAACCATTATTCAAGTTGCTAAAGAAAGATCAAGCTGTAACGTGGAATGATAATTGTCAAAAGGCGTTCGACAAAATAAAGAAGTATCTGCAGGAGCCTCCTATTTTGATACCCCCAGTGGCAGGGAGACCCTTGATAATGTATTTAACGGTTCTTGAGGGAAGCATGGGTTGTGTTCTCGGTCAACACGACGAGACAGGGAGAAAAGAGCATGCAATTTACTATTTGAGTAAGAAATTTACGGACTGTGAATCTCGATACTCAATGCTGGAGAAAACTTGCTGCGCGCTAGCCTGGGCCGCCAAGCGTTTGAGGCAGTACATGCTGAATCATACAACCATGCTTATCTCGAAGATGGATCCGATCAAATATATATTCGAAAAGCAGGCGTTGTCAGGTAGGATTGCCAGGTGGCAGATGATCTTGACCGAATATGATATTCAATACGTCTCGCAAAAGGCAATAAAGGGGAGTGTGTTGTCTGAGTATCTGGCGGAGCAGCCTATTGAAGAGTATCAATCGATGAGATTTGACTTTCCTGACGAGGATATCATGTATCTCAAGATGAAGGATTGCGAAGAGCCGTTACCAGACGAAGGACCAGAGCCGGGGTCCAAATGGCAGATGATATTTGATGGAGCTGTGAATGCTTACGGTAGCGGAATAGGGGCAATTATCACTACGCCGCACGGGTCGCACATCCCGTTTACTGCCCGATTGACCTTTGCTGTTACCAACAATGAGGCCGAATACGAAGCTTGTATAATGGGGCTTGAAGAAGCTATCGATTTGCGAATCAAACATTTAGACGTATACGGAGACTCAGCTCTGGTGGTGAATCAGATCAAAGGGGAATGGGAGACACGGCAGCCCAATTTGATACATTATATGAATTATGCAAGGAGATTGTTGCCTTTCTTTGACAAAGTTGAATTGCATCACGTGCCACGGGCAGAAAATCAAATGGCTGACGCCCTTGCCACCTTGTCTTCCATGTACAAGGTCAACTTCTGGAACGAAGCTCCCCAGATCACTATCTCTCGGTTAGACAGGCCAGCTTATGTATTTGCTATTGAGGGAGCGTCTGATGGCAAACCGTGGTATTTTGATATCCTTAATTTCCTGAAGAATAAAGAGTATCCGGCTGGGGCATCCAGTCAAGATCAGAAGACTCTCAGGAGATTAGCGGGTAATTTCTACTTGAACCCGGATGGCGTCTTGTACAGAAGAAACCACGACTTGGTGTTGTTGCGTTGTGTAGACGAAAAAGAGGCAAAGCTTCTCATGGAGGAAATTCACGAAGGTGCCTTTGGTACGCATGCTGGCGGGCATGCTATGACGAGAAAACTGTTGAGGGCAGGTTACTTTTGGCTGACGATGGAAACTGATTGTTTCAAATTTGCAAGAAAGTGCCATAAGTGCCAAATTTATGCCGACAAAATACATGTGCCTCCGAGTCCTTTGAATGTGATGTCATCTCCATGGCCATTCTCGATGTGGGGAATCGATATGATTGGAAAGATTGAGCCGACGGCTTCTAACGGGCATCGGTTCATCCTCGTAGCAATCGATTATTTCACCAAGTGGGTGGAAGCAGCGTCTTACGCGAATGTAACGAAGCAAGTGGTGGCTAGATTCATCAAGAGAGATATCATTTGCCGATATGGGATTCCTGAGCGGATAATCACGGATAATGGTTCTAATCTGAACAACAAAATGATGAAGGAGCTCTGTCAGAATTTCAAGATCGAACATCACAACTCCTCCCCTTACCGACCCAAGATGAATGGCGCTGTCGAAGCGGCCAATAAGAATATCAAGAAGATTGTCCAGAAAATGGTGGTGACGTATAAGGATTGGCATGAAATGCTACCTTTCGCTTTGCACGGTTATCGTACGACGGTACGCACATCAACCGGGGCAACTCCATTCTCGTTGGTATACGGAATGGAAGCGGTATTACCATTGGAAGTTGAGATCCCTTCTCTGAGGATATTGCGAGACGTTCAGCTGGACGAGGCAGAATGGGTAACGAACAGATTGAACCAACTGAGTTTGATGGATGAGAAGAGGCTAGCTTCTCTGGCATACGGTCGTTTGTATCAGAGACGAATGAAGAAAGCGTACGACAAGAAGATACTTCCGCGAAGCTTTCAGACGGGCGACCTTGTGCTGAAAAGGATTCTCCCGCCGCAAGCAGATCACAGGGGCAAGTGGACCCCCAATTACGAAGGGCCATACGTTGTCAAGAAGGTTTTTTCAGGAGGAGCTTTATTGTTGTCCACCATGGACGGGGAAGACTTTGCATCACCTGTGAATTCGGACGCAGTTAAAAAATACTTTGCTTAAAATAGACCCGCTGGACAGAAAAAAGAGAGTCCAGGCAAAAATGGGGCATCCTGGCAAACCAAAAACAGAATGAAAGGTTCGGGCAAAAGTTAGGGATAAAATTGAAAAAATGTACACCCGCGAAGTTGAAAACCTACACTGGGCGGCTTCGGCAAAAAGGGGTATCCCGGTGAACTGAAAACCCGTAAAGGGCGGTTCACGCAAAAGTTAGGGATGAGACAAGCAAATGACTGCGGTCCGAATTTGGTATTCAATGAGCATCAGTGCGGGAGAATATGGTTGAGGAATTAGTTATCGGATACAACCTCTTCAGAAGTAGGGATACCGGGAAAGTATTAGAGTCGGACGAGTCATGGGAGGATCAGTTCGTGATGTTCATCTGCATCCAGTTGCCGACATGTGTACAAAATTTAATTTGTCAATATTTATGCTTCTTGTGAATACTTGCATACTTGTATATTTGCTTTGCGTAGCTTCCTCTTTTCAGGAGTTACATCCCGTGTACAAAAACTCCGCCCATTCAGGGGCCCAATCAATGAAAATGTGTTATTCAGTACTTGATGCCTGTTCTTTACTGTTTTGCGCATGATAAAACGCCTAAGTTTACTGAAGCTAGCATGAGTATAACATTACTGGCCCTTGCCAACAATTGTTAAAGCTTTGAATTAACTGAGTGTAACGTCACTAACCTGAATCGATTTGGATTGCATAGGCTTGTCGTGTTGTGTTTGTGCTGTTGCAGGTTTCATAACCGTACGAGGAAGGTGATCAAAAGATTGCGATAGTGAAAGGCTTGATCCTCACGCAGGTCATGCATGTTCTTCCTGAAGAAGGATAGAATTCCCCAGCTAGCCGTAGCTTATCCAAAGGACGTGCTCCAGAGAAGTTACTCGTCCTCAGCAGAGTTTGGTGATTCCGGGATCGTAAGGCTGTATTCAGACAGGTTCATCTCCCCCGCAGGGTCATGCATTCTCCCCCGGTGGAGTCAGTTAATTTTCCCCGAGAGAATCATCCCATCCCCAGCGGAGTTCCCTCTTTTCAGCAAGTGTTCTTTCCTTCCAGTGGAATTCGAAGGTCAAGACTCTCCAAAGCAGAGTTGATGGCGGTTCCTGTCATTTCTTTTATCAGAGACACCTGTGTGATATCAGTTCACTCTCCAGTAGGAAGTCCAATCATACTACGCACATCTGCTATTCCCCAGCAGGGGGTTACCTCCGCAAGGTATTTGGTTTGAGTTATACTCCCCAGCAGGGGGTACTTCAACAAGACGTGTGGTTTGAGTTCCCAACTTCCCAGCAGGGTCGACTTCATCCTTCCAGCCTTTATTTTGCTAGAATAATTTTGTAGCATCAAGCTATCCCCGGCGAGTCGGCATTATCCTCCCAGCATTTATTTTTGCTGAAGCAGTTTCTGTACTCTAGAAGTTCAGGTGGAGAGAGCTCTTGCTCAAATAAATCACCAAACAATCAAGATCTCGGCAGGAGATATTCAATAATAATGTCAGTTTCGGCGGTATTCCCCACAGAGTTATCGTGATAAAACTCTCTTTGTCTCCAGCAAAGTCGTTTACGCAAATGCATCTTATCTTCCCCAGCCAGAGTGGCCAGGATAAGTGTCTTCTTATCCCCAAGCAGAGTTCGTTTGTCATCAACGAGTCGCATGAATCAGAATTTCGAAGCAGGTGTCCGATAGTGGGTTTTCAGACATCCCCAGTAGAGTCCGCCTCAAAGTCGCTGTCACGTCAGTGCTAAGAAGTTTGTGGGTGAGGATCATTGAAGAACTAAGTCCTGACGTGGACCATTTACTCCTAGAATGACGGGATTCCTTCAGAAGTGGGCGTCCTAGCGTGGACAGGTTTGTTTTACCGGATTGGTAAGGTGCGTTAGTCCTGACGTGGATAGATTCGGTCCCTCGAAATTTGGAGAAAGGGAGGTCCTGACGTGGACAAAAGATTGGTTACTCTTCGTGTTGGTGTCCTAACGTGGATTATTGGTTTGCAGTAGATATCTTTATTCGTAATGGTGAAATGTGCGTCCTGACGTGGACAAGTTTGTAGTTCTTTGTGATGACAAGATACAAGAGTCCTGACGCGGACAAATTTATCCTTCTTCGTGTTGTTGGCAAAGGGTAAGTCCTGACGCGGATATTTCCCCAGCAAGTCGAAGACGTGTGAGTCCTTACGTGGACAAGTCTTATTTCCTCAGTGAGTCGAAGACGCCTGAGTCCTAACGTGGACAAATCAAGACAAGATCGGTGTCCTGACGTGGACAGATCAAAGAGATTATTATTCCTAACGCGGAAAAGATGGAGTCCATACGCGGACATATCAGAAGATAGTTTCCTTACGCGGAAATGACTGTATTCCTAACGTGGAAAGAAGAAAGTCCTTACGTGGACAGATTGAGATGATTCATTACGTGGAAAAATGAGTCCTGACGCGGACATATCAGAAGATAGTTTCCTTACGCGGAAATGACTGTATTCCTAACGTGGAAAGAAGAAAGTCCTTACGTGGACAGATTGAGATGATTCATTACGTGGAAAAATGAGTCCTGACGCGGACAAATCAGAAGAAGTTGGTATTCCTGACGTGGAAAGATCAAAGTCCTGACGCGGACATATCAAGATTGATTCCTGACGTGGAAAGAAATGGATTATTCCTGACGTGGAAAGAGAGTTCAGTCCTGACGCGGACAGATTGAAGAAGATATTCCTAACGTGGAAGAAGGAGATTAGTCCTTACGTGGACAGATTCAAGAAAAGTGGAATTCCTTACGTGGAAAGATCGGAGTCCTGACGCGGACACGTCAAATGGTATTGGAGTCTTTACGTGGACAGATTGATGCAGTTCTCCTTATGTGGAAAGAAGGTTGCTTCCTGACGTGGAAAGATAAAAGCGTTACTCCTAACGTGGACGATGTGATTCCTAGCATGGACAGGTGTTAATCCTAACGTGGAAGAGTGTTATTCCTAACGTGGGCGATTCAGTTTACGGAAATGCAGGTGAATTATCCCCAGCGGAGTTGCCGAGATTTTACTGGGTTGACAGTAAGTGGAGTCCTAACGTGGACAAGTTTTAGTGGAGATTTCTTCGTGTTGATGGCAGACAGAGTCCTAACGTGGACAAGCAAGTAATCTGGTATGACAAAATCCTCTTCAGAACGATGAAGACAATCCCCAGCACGGTCGTGCGAGATCAGTGGGTTATCGTAACAGTCAGATTCAGCTGACGAATGTCATTCCTCAAGCAGGAGCGCAGTTTATTTCTGCGGTTGGCAAATTTCTGGTTTCACTAGTATTCAACCGTCTCGTACCGCGAATGTCTGAAGGCTCCGGGCTCTTCATCCAATCGGGTCCAAGTCGCTTGAATAGGGGCAGCTGTTGCACCCTAAAATTTGCTCAACCTTATTCAATTGGTTTATGTTTCAATATCATTAGCATTTGCATATAGAGTCATGTACATAGACTAACCATATGCATAGCACAAGCATAGCAAGTCATTCAACAGGGGACCAATCATTACTTCCATCTCTAGAGGCCTAGCAAGAGGTTATTATCCCAATTCAATCTCATTTAAGTCATCAGGAAAGAATTTGAAAGCAAAGAGTTCAGCAGATCAGGCCTTGAGTCCATCTCCTAGCTGAGGGTATCTGAGGACCAACAAGAGGATTGTGAGCTGTGAAATGAAGGTATGGAGAGCATCTAGACATCTTGAGAGACTTATAAAGTCATTTGGAGAAGAAAACAAGTCATTGATGAAGGCACAAGAGCTATAGTTGAAGACAGTCAACTAGGGTTTCATCTGGGTCAACCCTAGGTCAACCCTAGGTCAATTGACTGACTTAAGAGGGCATTCAAGTCTATTGGAGAGATGTGGGGATCAACATTTGATACATGAAGAAGGATATGGAGATATGACAAGGAGAATTCAAGAGAAATCAAGGAGAAGAGGAGTTACTAAATTAGGGTTTCTCTGTAAAATCCCCTAGTTTAGGTCAAATTTCCAAGCAAGATAAGTCAAAATGCTAACTTCAAATGGCTTCTTGGCCAACATGAAACTTGTAGAGGATCTCAAGACCTTTAATTTGAGTGGTGGAAGACCTCAAGGAGATTTATAGAACTCAAGTTATGGTCATTACAAGTTACAGGTCATTTGGGGTGTCTGAATTTTTGTCTGTGAAAGTGACTTGACTTCCAAGCTAGTTTTACCCCTCAAGGAGATTTCAAATGAATTCTTGGTCAACATAAGAATTGTTCCTCATTGTCTTAGCTTTCTAGAATGGTATGGCATGCCTTCATATGATGTGGAGAACTCAACTTATGGTCTTGACAAGCAAAGGGTATTTTGGGCATTTGTGAATTACAGGTCATTTTAACCTATACCCAAAACTCATACAAGGAGGCCTCAAATGGAAAAACTTACAACATCAAACTTGCTCCAAATGGGATTTTAAGTCTAGAAAGAAGGTCACAAGTTATTGGAGAAGCTCATAGCATGGAGTTGCATGATTGGTCAAAATATGAACTAAAAAGGCTTATAAAGTGAATAATTTCAAGTTGGAAAATGGTTTGGGAGATTTACAAGTCCAAA
The DNA here is from genome assembly GCA_963859935.3 of Lathyrus sativus. Taxonomy (NCBI): domain Eukaryota; kingdom Viridiplantae; phylum Streptophyta; class Magnoliopsida; order Fabales; family Fabaceae; genus Lathyrus; species Lathyrus sativus. Next base: position 215,438,774 of record OZ012736.1, on the reverse strand, counting down.
TGGAGACTTCCAATATATGATTTTGAATGGAAAAACAATTCTAAGAACAATGGTTCACCCACTTTTTTGAGTTTAGAAGGAAAAAATGAAGTTATCCATGGTTGCTTATCATTTAAGAAACATAATCAAAAATGAGCCAAAGTTTGAAAACAAGGGAATGTGCAAGATGGATCTAGAATGTTCATTTGGGGTCTATATATTCATGAAAGGAGAATTTGGCAAGGGTTGGCCTCATTTGCACCAAGAATTCCACATAATTTCACACACTTTTTCATTGGAGTTTCATTCCAAATCTCTCAAATTCTTCATCAATCTTCATCATAATCAATTCAATTTCACTCCATCATCATCATAGATCATAATTGAAGCAAGTTTCTGGTAGTTATCATCCATTTTCGAGTGCTTTTCTCAAGATCATCAAAATCACAAGTTCAAGTGGATTGCATGATTCAAGCAAGGAACCTCCAAGTTTGTGCATACAGAATTAAGTTCCTCAAGGATTGATCAAGATTAAACACTTAAAAGCTTCAGATCCACATCCTCCATAGCTGTTTCTCAAGATTTCTTACTAGGTAAGTTTTCATTCAAACTGCTTGATCTAGTTAATTTGGCATGATGTTGTTAGTTTAGATGCAATCTAGGTGGTTAGGAGATTAGTTTAGGTGAGTTTGGAATGATTTGGTGAGGTTTGTTAACAGGTGCCATAATCTGTTTGTGTTCGAATCTCTTGGGTGAATGTGTTATAATTGCAACTTGATAGCATAGGTTAATCTCCATTAGATGTAGTTTAATTTAGGCTAGGTTTGAGGAAGATTGGTGATGATGCATAGCAGCGCATTTCAATGAAGGCCGAGTGTTGATCCAATCGTGTTTGTTGTTGTGGTGAATTTCAAAGTGAATTGATGCCCTAGGATTGTAGAGGGAGAGATTTGGAGCAGATTTCATGTTTACAGCATGTTGATTCATGGCCTGATGATGGAGAACAGCTTGATGGAAGATAGCTCGTGCATGGGAGCTTTCATGGCATCCAAACCCTAGTTGCAGGTCGTTTTGGAGAAGAAACAATCATGACCGTTCATGGTAGCTTGGACTTTTGACTTAGGGTAGGATCGGATGGCTGGTATTTGATCTGAATTTGGAGGGAAAGAATGAAGCTGGCCAAAACGCACCGTTTCATTAATTGAAACGGGCGGGCCTGAGTTGGTTGTTGCTAATTCCACCCCCTATTCTAAGCCCAATACGGATCTGAACGTGTTTTCGCTGCTATTCTTACCCCCAGCTGATTCCCTTTTGTTTTTAATTCTGATGGTTGATTGGGCCCAGTGTGAAACGCTACCAGCACCCCCCTTTAGGAGGCCCATCCTGGACTGAACTGAGCGCGCCTACTATTCTAACCCCCCTCCCTCATTTAATTCATTTTAATTTTTCTTATTTCATTTTAATATTTTACCATCTTTGAAAATTCATAAATAATTCATAAAAAATGCTTTTTAATTCATTCTTTTTACCATGTTTTCATTAAAATGTCTAGAATATTATAGGAAAATAAAATTTCATTTTTAGTTTTATTTCATATTTTTTACATATTTTCTAAATAAATGTCATATTAAATAATTCATTTCATGCATCATTTTTATGATTTTTGTTCTCTCACTTGCTTTGATATTTTTTGATCATTCTTTTCATATTGTTTAGATGAGATGTTAAGCTTGTAGGAATATTGTAGTTCCCATTTTTGAGAGTTAATTTTAGGTGATTAATAAATGCTTGAATATCATGAACAAAACTAGGGTTTTAGGTGACAACTTAGGAAGTTCAATTTTCTCCCTTAGGACTTAGGGTTTGAATAGATTAGTTATGGGACTATAGGGGGCTATGGGTAGTTATTAGATCCCTTAGAGAACAATTAGGATTCCCCTACTGATATTATTACTGTTTGTATATCTGTTGTTTGGTGTGGTGTGCCCTCTGGGGTTTATTGATTGTTTGTTTGGGTATTGGGTTTGTCTGGGGCCCTGGGGAAGCTGAAGATTTGTGGAGATGAAGCTATTGGAGATTCAAATGCTGAAGATCAACTGTCAGAGTTGAGGAGGAGTTTCCTGCTATCAGTTGTTGAGGAGACTAGGGTTTAGGAGCTAGGCAGAGCTCTAGATTAGAAAGATTGTTTCCCAAACATGGATTGCCTTGTCTGCATCCATTCTTCTCTGTGATTCAGAGTCTCTCTAAGACACTCACCCCCTTCCTTTGGAAGGCTTGGTAACAGTGTCTATGAGATAGAACTCTTGAGAGAAAATGTCTCTTGTGTTAGAAGCAGTTTGTTCACCACCTTTGGTAGTCAACTGATTGCTTAACACCCAATTCACTCTTGTGACTAATCCCTCATCCTGGAGGTTTGACTTTGAAGAAAAGCCATTGCAGATGGAAGACTGATGATCAGAGCCCTTGCCTGAAGGTCATGAAGATAGAGATTGATGCTTGTTGAAGCTTGTGAATGATTGGAGATTGCTTGAAGCCAGTTGTTGACTCAGAGCTGCTGAAGCTGTTTGTTTTATTGCTGTATTTCATTTGTTGATGTATTGATTGGTTTTCTGAACTGTATTGTTTGCTGTTTACCCTGTTGGGTTGAGAGTGAAGTCTGTTCACTTTCGCCTATTGTTTTCTAGGTTCGAGGTTGAGTGGGACTCCCTTGCCTCGCTTGTACTGTTGCATCCATGCATTTTACTGCTTTACTGTATATATCTGTTATTGTTTCTGTTTCTGCCTATCCCGTAGGATCTCTGTTTCTCTCTGTGCAAGAGAGGAGCATGATAGACACTAGGTCTTAACCCATGCATGATAACATTAGGTTAGTTTGTTTCCCTTCGCAACCGTAGGTTAGAGTTCTGTCTCTTTCTTTCTCAAAACAAACAGAAAAACACATAAAGATTTCAAACACAATAAAAGACACTTCTTCCGTAAAAGAATGTGAACTCACCAAAACGTCATTTTTGTCCGCTTGGACCGCTAATCAGAAAACCTTTTTCAGAAGGAATAAAATCAACCAGGACAGACTTGTGTCGTACGTGGCCCGAACTACGTTTGCTCTGATCTTTCATGCTGTATGAAAGTACGTAGGCATAGGATGCGATATCCTAGCGAGCAACCTTCCCCTCCTTTCCCGTAGGTAGGCGAACTACGTTGACTCTGATTTCTCGTTCCAGACGGGAATACGTAGGCATAAAGTGCGATACTTTGCCGAGTCATTTTTATTTCCATTTTATTTTCTTTTTAACCCTTGACCTATAGTTTAGATAGAATAACAATCCATACCCGAAAACAAGCGTGGATCCCGTCGAGTACGACGGACGTGAGGGGTGCTAATACCTTCCCCTTGCGTAACCGACTCCCGAATCCAGGTTTTGGTTGCGATGACCATACCTTTCCCGTATTGTGCGAGGTTTACTCTGAGCGTTTCCTTTCCCTCCCGTGGGATAAATAACGCACGGTGGCGACTCTTCTGTTCAGCCGGCGCCGATTTTCGCAGTAGCGACAGCATTCAATGAAGTATTTTGTGGAGTTTTCATCTGTGACATCCCATTTCGCTCTATATATTTGAAAAAGCATTCAATGAAATATTTAATGGTTTGAATTAATTGCATTTATTTTGTTTTGGGAATGGGGTGTTACACATTGCATATCATTGTTCATTTGTAGGGGATCAAGAGGTGTGCATAGCAAGAGAAGGTTTGTCAAGGGTTCCAAACAAGTTTAAGTGCTCATCAAGTCATCAGAAGCTGGTCAGAGCTCTTTGAGAAAGTGAATGGATGTATTGCTTATCTCCTATCTTGGAGGCCAATTGAGGATCATCTGAGGATCCCAAGTTCTAGTTTATGGATATGAGATGTTGTGAAGCTCATTGAGTGCTTTGAGAGCCATTGTGGAGCTTATTCAATTTGTTATATCATGTGCAAAAGGTTGCATTCAAAGGATTGTATACCTAGGGTTTCATCTACCTGGTGCAAGATCCACTAAGAATTTGAAGCAGATTAAGACTTAGTTCTAAGTCTTTTGAGTCATGGAAAGTTGTGTTGAGGCGTCTAAGATTTTATTTCAAGATCAATTCAAGAAGAATCAAGAGTGTGAGAAGTTACTAAATTAGGGTTTCAGAGATTTGTCAGTGTAAAATCCCCTGTTTAGTGTCTAACTTTAAGACGACATATCTCAAGATGCAAGTGTAATCTCACTTTGACATAAACATGGAACTTGTAGATCACGTTCCTAGATTTCTTTTGAGTACTAGAACTCATCGATTGGGTTTCTAGAACTCAAGTTATGATGCTAGAAAGTTAGAGGTCTCAGATGAATCATATTTTCAGTCAACCAACTTCCAAGGCAATTTTGACCTAGAATCATGTTTCTTCTCAATGTTTTATGAACATGAAATTTGTTCCTTATGATCTTAGCTTTCCAAAAAGTCCTAGAATTCCTTCATCTTATTTATAGAACTCAAGTTATGAAGCTTGCAAGGCAGGGGTATTTTGGGAAAGTGAGATTATAGGTCATTTTGATTATAGGTCTTGTTCATCCGCTTGCACTTCAAATGAAACTTTTCACAACATGAATGTTGCTTCAAATGGTATCAATTACATCCTAAAACAAAATTTTGTCATGGATTTGGAATGGATATAAAGATTGGTGAAGAAATTCAATGTAAACTTGAACTTAAAATGAATTAAATTGAATTGGTTTTAATTCATTTTCATGTCATGTTTGTGCTTATTTTGAGTCACAATATCACAACAAGAAGGATGCATAATTTTGTTTTGGTCCATGATGAAAAACACACGTCAAAATGCAAGTAACTTCAAGAAAAGTTTCACATTCAATCTCCACCCTTGGATCAAATTAAGGATCAATTCTCATTCACATGATCATTATACACTCCCAGCAACTGATTTGAATCAAAATCAAGGAAAATTGGAGGGAATTCACGTGTGCATGAGGCTCCCATTTCCAATTTAGGCATTTTTGAATTACACTCTAATCAGCCACAATTAGGCCTCCAAACCATTCCAGGTCCATCATATAAAAGCTTCAGATGAATTTTGAAGCTTCATTCGTGCATTTTGGTGGAGAGTTGAGTAGAATACAGTTGGAAAAGTGAAGAGCATTTTCAAAATCGTGAATCCAGATTGAAGCAATTTCCAAGCAATTTAAAGTAAGCAACCTCTTCCTTGAACTTCATTGAGTGGATCTGGATAGTTTTGAGCAAGCTTAAGCACCATTAGAAGCTCCAACAGAGAGACTCTGTTAGGTAATCCTCAAATCAAGATTTCTCTCTTAATATGCATTCATTTCACTCCATTGTTGTTGCAAACTGAAGTCCTACGTGTGTAGGCAAATTCTGGATCCTTATTTGTTGTGTTTGTGATGATTTCATTTATGTGCTCAAATCTTTGATCGCTCGATTCTCTCTGTTTATGCTTGATCAATGAAATTGGATCGTGGATTTGTAATCTACACAACTTGGAGATCAGTTTGGTGTTAAATTTTGTTGAATTTGGTTGAGTTTTTGATCTACTACCCCGGTGGTATGACCGGAGACTGTTGCTCCGGCGTCTGGTTTTGTTTTTCCATTTGCCTGCGTGTCCTGCCATGTGTGCGCGTGGACTTGTTGACTTTACTTGATCAACGGTTTAGATGCGTGCTGACTAGCCATCGTGGTATTTGACTTGCCACGCATTTAGATGAAACGCTGCATTTCATTGCTGGACTCAGCGTGTGTTGGGTTGGGCCTGGAATGCTATTTACACCCTCCTCTCACTGAAGCCCATTGGTTTTGCCTTGAGACCTTACTATTTACACCGATGGTTTATTTTCTTTTATTTTCATTTTATTCTAATTTCTGTTTTCATTTTTGATATTTAAAAATAGCTCCAAACATGATAAATTCCCCTAAAAAATATTTTTAGACACTTTAATGTGTCATTTAATTTTTGGAAATTTTTATTTTCATTTTTGTTTTATTTTTCAATTAAAATGGGAATTAATGTTTGAAGGTGTTTTTAAATGATCTTTTATTTGTTCTTTTGGTATCATATCTTGTTCTTGGATGAGTTGAAAAGTTTTATAGGATGATTTTTCCCCTGGTTTAGTTCATTTTGGTGTGACTTTGAGCTCTTTTTTGTTGACCCTCGACAATCCTCCTTCAAAGTGGGGCATCCTTGTGAATCAAATTCTTTGATGATGCTTTGAAGTGACTTTGATTGTGATCTTTTGCCCTCTGGTTTTCAACTCTTTGGTGTTCATTTGAGATTTTATTTGATTTTTTTAAACTTTTTCCTATTTTTGAGGTGACTTGCAAGTCAAGTTACTTCTAAGGGAGGTTCATACAAACACTTGACCTAGTTTGCTAGGGAAATGACTTTTATTGATCCCTTTAGCTCTTAATTCTTGTTGATTCATACTTATTACATGTTGAGGTATTTGAATACTCATTTTTACGTCATAAACTTGTTCATTGCTTGTTGAGATTTTCATTTCTTGTTAGGCCTTTCATTTAAAGTTCAAGTGTTGAATGTGCTTAGGACTTAGGTCTTTCTCCATGCATATGCTTGCATTCTCCTTTGTGCTTTTCTTTCTTTGGTTTGTGTACCTTCTCCTCTCATCTTTGCCTCTGTCCCGTGACCTTAGAATCCCATTTGAGATTGTTTACTCCCTCCTTAGGAGGTACTTGAAACATATCATGAATGGTGAATCTTTGAGGACTCTCTTGTGTGTTCTTGCATGATCATTGAGTTTGTCTATGGTTGAGTTACCCATTTGAGTTCCTTGTTGTCCTCACATTGCCTCCCATTCTCTCATTTGATTATGGCTTCTTCCCTTTCTTTTGGTTTGCCTTTGGGCATTGTGGTTGATGGCAAATGGTTGTATTCATCCCACTTTTGTGTGCTTGTTTGATTGCTTTTGTATGCATTATTTCTTTCTTCTTATGGGCATCTCTCATATGCATGCTTGAGGTTGAGATGTGCTTGTGGAGGCTACTACCCCACACTTTTTCCTCCCTCACTTTCATTCTAATTGTGCATTACATGTTTGCATACTGGCATCTTCCTTATTTCATGTTTCCTTCTTCTTTTTGTTTCTTCTTTGCCATGTTCCCTTAGGACCTCTAATCTTCCTTGTTCAAGGTTGATTATGATAGACCTTAGGCTTGGACCCATGCATGATAACATTAGGTAGCATTCCCTTTCATCCCAATTATAGGTACAATTTGCATGAGAACATTAGGTTGAGTCTTAGTCTCTCTTTAGAGTGTCTCTCTCTTCTCATCTTCAAATTCTCTTAAAACACTTAATAAAGGTTAATGAATGGTGTACGTTACGAGCCTTAAGTACTTGGGGAATTGTGATTGGGGGGCTTCCTCTCAATTTCTTAGAGTGTTTAGTGTACGTCCTTAGGACGATATGCGACGCATTCGCTCCTAAGTCATAGTCTTTAGTGCAACATGAATTATAAACAATAATCAATGCACTTCTTCTCTAAAAAACACAAAACAAACATCAAATCTTTTTATCCTTCGGGATCTTAATTTGGAAAAACTTTTTCATAAGGAGAGTTTTGTTAACTCTTGGTTCTACCGCAAACAGGTAATGCTTAAGTCTCCAATGGTCGAGCTGCATACACCTAACTGCTAGAACTGAGTTTTAACCCTACTCGGGTAAAACATTTTGAACCAACCTGTGGTCTTGTTAGCCCGAACTATGTTTGCTCTGATTTCTCATACTAGATGAGAATATGTAGGCACAAGACGGCGATGTCTTGGCGAGCAACCTTCCCCACTTTCACCCGTAGTTAGCCGAACTATGTTGACTCTGACTTTCCCATTGCACGAGGGAGTACGTAGGCATAGAGCAGCGATGCTCTATCAAGTCTTTTTTCTTTTCTTTTGTGCTTGAGTCGTAGCTTAGATAGTAAACACCCTTTTAGATAGACAACAAAGCATGGATCCCGTCGAATACGACGAACGTGAGGAGTGCTAATACCTTCCCCTTGCGTAACTGACTCCCGAACCTGAGATATGGTTGTGATGACCTGTCTTCTCCCTTTTTATTAGGTTTTCTTTGATCGTTTCCTTTCCCTCTTTTAGGATAAATAACGAATGGTGGCGAATCTTCTGTCATTGTCAACCCCTCTTCGCAGCGATGCGACACCGTGAGTCACCAAAGTTAGATTTGGAAGATCAATTGTTGTTTTCCAATTTTAAAGGGAAACACTCTCACAGGTGCACCTCCTCCTGATTATGACGCTAATGCAAGATGCGAATTCCATTCGGGAGCCCTAGGCTACAATATTGATAATTGTAAAGCCTTCAAGCACAAGGTTCAGGACTTGCTTGACTCAAAGGCTATCAACTTTACTAACGAGGGGCCTAATATGAACCAAACCGAATGCCAAATCATGGTGTGGCAAGGGCGAATGCTGTTATTGATGGGGAAAGATTGAATCTGATAACGAATGTTGAGGATTTGAAAACTCCTTTGAGGTTCGTGAAAGACAATTTGTTGAAGGAGGGAGTATTCCTAGGGTGTTCTACTGACTGTTCAGAGGTGTGAAGTGCAACACAAGGGTTGTTATCTTTTGAAGAACGGTATTCAGAGGATGATTGATGATGGTTATCTAAAGTTTAATAGAGCTGTTGGGAAAGATGTTATTGATGGAGCTAGTAATGACGGAAGAGACCACGAATTCAATTCCTTACGGGACAATATTATTATTTTAGCGCCTGCTAGGCCAGTACTAGAAATCATTTCTATTCTGGGACCCATGTTGTATGAGAGCCCAAAGCCATCCCATGGAACTATGGGACAGAAGTGTTCTGTAACGGGAAGAAGCAAGAGTTGACTAGTTCATCATATGGTGGTTCTACTATTGAGAACATACTTAGTACAGGTGGTATCACTCGAAGTGGAAGAGTCTTTTCCCAACCAGAGGCTAATATTGACAAGGCTGATAAAGGGAAAGGAAAAGTAGTGGTTGAGGAGAGTGTGCAGCAACAGGCTGGTGGTGATAGTTCATTCTCTAAAGATGTCGAGGAGTTAATGAGGCTCATTCGTAAAAGTGACTACAAGATTGTGGATCACTTAAATCAAACTCCTTCAAAGATTTCTATTTTGTCATTGTTGTTGTGTTCTGAGGCACACCAAAATGCTTTGTTAAAAATCTTGAATTCAGCTTATGTACTGTAGGAAATTTCAGTTAACCAATTGGAAGGGGTTGTGGCGCATGTCAATGCTGGCAATGGTTTAGGTTTCATTGACCTAGATTTGACTTCTTCTAGGAGAAATCACAACCATGCTTTGCATATTTCCATGGAATACAGAGGATCATTATTGTCTCATGTCCTGGTTGACACAAGATCGTCACTCAACATGCTACCCAAGAAGGCGTTAATGAAATTGGACACCCAGGGGTTGATTTGTACACCAAGTGATTTGGTAGTGATAGCATTTGGTGGCCCAAAAAGGTTTGTGTTTGGAGAGATTACCATGCCAATTCAGGTTGGACCTGAAGTTTTTGATGCAACTTTCTACATAATGGATATCCAACCGGCGTATAGTTGCTTGCTTGGTCGACCATGGATACATGTTGCGGGAGTAGTTACGTAAACCTTGCATCAAAGAAATACATGATTGAGGGAAAGTTTGTTATGGTATATGGTGAAGAAGATATCATGGTTATCTATATGTCATCCTTCAAGTACGTATAGGTGGATGGGGAAATCCGTGAAACACTCTGTCAAGCCTTTGAAGTTGTGCAAATTTAGGAGAAGCCTCCTATTGAAGTCAAAGGCCCAGAGGTTTCAATGTCGTCTTTCAAAGAAACTCGTGCTATTGTTTAGTCTGGACCTTCTCAGAGGTAGGGCCAAGTGCTTGATGTTTCCATCAAACAAGTCAAATTCGGCCTAGGGTTCAAGCGTTCCAATTCTTCTTAAAACCCTCCAAGATACAGGGACCTGTTCAATTCACCAGTGGCGGAGACATCTTTGACAAGATTGATGCCATAGGGGACGATGAAGGTGATAGCAACTGTGATATGGATGCTTGGATTTGTTCATGTGCTTTCGGCCAGAAGCTGTGCAACTTGACTATCAAGGAAGTCATTCATGTTACTACTGCAGAGTATTTTTCACTGTTTTAATTATGTTCAGTCCTATGTTCTGCCCAAGACGTAGTGAGCCAATCTGTGGGGCCTTTTGTTATTTTCACATTCTCATGAATAAAGGACATTTTCCACATTCAAATATTATGATCCCTGTTTTTCCTTTTTCTTGTTTTTGCATTTTTATAAACAGAAAAATAGCAATGTGTTTTGTTTGTTGCATGTCATAATAAAACATAAACATCAATCATGGAGGTATTTTCTCTTAGATACCATCGATTCTGATTCAGTTATGACTCAGTATAACTTTGATAATCCCATTTATCAAGCTGAAGAAGAGACTGGTGAAGACTGTGAACTACCCGAAGAGTTAGCCAGACTTCTAAAGCAAGAGGAAACGATCATTGTGCCTCATCAGGAGGATATTGAAGTCATCGATCTGGGAACCGAAGACGACAAGAAAGAAGTCAGAATTAGGGCTGTTTTGGAAGACAGTGTCAAGAGAAGATTAGTTGAAATGCTCTGTGAGTATAAGGATATCTTTTCTTGGTCTTACCAAGACATGCCCGGGCTAGATACAGATATTGTGGTACATCGGTTGCCTCTCCAGGAAGAATGTCCGCCAGTCAAACAGAAGTTGAGAAGGATAAGGCATGACATGGCAGTCAAGATTAAAGAAGAAGTTCAGAAGTAGTTGAACATTGGTTTTCTTGCTGTCACAAATTACCCTTCGTGGGTCGATAACATTGTTCTTGTGCCTAAGAAAGATGGAAAGATCAAGATGTGTATTGATTACATAGACTTGAATAGAGCGAGCTTGAAAGACGATTTCCTGCTCCCCCACATTGACGTGTTGGTTGATAACACCGCTCAATATTCTATATTTTCCTTCATGGATGGCTTCTCCGGGTATAACCAAATCAAGATGGCCCCAGAGGACATGGAGAAGACCACTTCCATTACACCGTGGGCGAATTTTTGTTATAAGGTGATACCCTTTGGATTAAAAAATGTTGGGGAAACCTATCAGCGGGTGATGGTGACTCTCTTTCATGATATGATTCATCAAGAGATCGAGGTCTATGTTGATGACATGATTGCGAACTAACAGACAGAGGAAGGATATCTGGTCAATCTTCTGAAGCTATTTGAAAGATTGAGGAAATTTAAGCTGAGGCTGAATCCTAACAAGTGCACCTTTGGGGTGAGATTTGGAAAGCTATTGAGGTACATTGTCAGTGAAAGGGGTATTGAGGTAGATCCTACCAAAATAATAGCTATTCAAGAAATTCCTGAGCCGAGAACAGAAAAAAAGGTTTGTGGTTTCCTAGGTAGGTTGAACTACATTGCAAGGTTTATATCTCATCTTACAGCCACGTGTGAACCAATATTCAAATTGTTAAGAAAAGATCAAGTGGTCAGGTGGAACAAAAATTGCCTGAAGGCATTTGAGAAAGTAAAAGAATATCTGCAGGGACCTCCAATACTCATGCTTCCAGTTGCAGGGAGACCTCTGATCATGTATCTCACGATTCTTGAGAATTCAATGGGATGTATGCTCGGTAAACAGGACGAGACAGGTAGAAAAGAGCACACCATCTACTACCTGAGTAAGAAATTCACTGATTGTGAGTCGAGGTACTCGATGCTGGAAAAAACAAGTTGTGCACTCGCTTGGGATGCTAAGAGTTTGAGATAGTACATGTTAACAGAGTATGGTATTCAGTATGTTTCCCAAAAAGCAAGCACTCTCTGGAAGAATTTCCCGATGGAAAATGGTTTTAACAGAGTATGGTATTCAATATGTTTCCCAAAAAGCCATTAAGGGAAGTGTTCTGTCAAAATATCTAGCTGAATAGCCAATTGAAGATTAGCAGTCAATGAAGTTTGAATTTCGAGATGAAGACGTCATGTTTCTGAAGATGAAGGACTGCGATGAGCCTTTACCTGACGAGGGTCCTGAGATTGGATCTCAGTAGATGTTGGTTTTCGAAGGGGCTGTTAATTCACATAGCAACGGAATCGTGGAAATTATTACAACTCCTCATAGTTCCTACATACCATTCACTGCCTGATTGACGTTCATTTGCACTAATAATGAAGCATAATATGAAGCGTGCATTATAGGTTTGAAAGAGGCCATTGATCTGAGGATCAAGAATTTTGATGTATATGGCAATTCAGCACTGGTCATTAATCAGATCAAAGGAGAATAGGAAACTCGTCAGACCAACTTGGTGCCATACAAGAACTATGCTAGAAGACTGCTACCTTTCTTCGACGGAGTTGAGTTTCATCATGTGCCTAGTGTAGGACCCCAAAATTTGCCTCATCGTGTCTTGGTTTACTGGCTTTTGTTTCTTTGCATTTTGCATTTCCATATTTTATAGCATTGGTTCTCTAGACATGGGATCAAGATATTTCTATGGCTCAGGGCTCTCTTTTATTGCAAGAGTTCAAACAGCGAGCATCAGAGGCTCCGACATTTATTTTGCCCAGTGACCAGTTGGCCGATTTTCTTTTATTCAGCAGGTAATTTTTAGCTTAGGAGATAGTGTACAGACTATCTCAGGCATTCTCACAGTCATAATATCCAAGGGCAATTTTAGAGGCTCAGCAGAGCTCAAAACAGGTGGCAACGAATGATTACACAAGTTTCCCTCCATTTGGCGCCAATTCTGGAATTTTTTGAATGTGGTAATCGGTTACCTCAGGCGAAATTTGCAAAGATATTCAAATTTTCAGCACTGCAGATTTCCATCCATTTTCAACCATTGATTTCACATGTGCATCATTGGAAGGATCTAGAATTGATTCATTTTCACCATTTTCCTCCTAATTTCAAACATTCTATTCCTAATCCCACTCCTAATTTCCATTCCAAACACTAACCCACATTTCAAACAACATTTTGATTCCAAACCTAGGGCTTATTTAAGTGAATTTACTCCAAACGTCACACAATTACCTTCATTTTCATATTTCACATTCATTCTTGAGAATTTGCTCTCAACTTTCTCTCCACTTTTTCACTCTCAAAACCTCCATTAAAGCTCTTTCCACTTGAGTTCATTGATTCTTCATTGGAATCTTTGGATTCTAGAGTTAAACCTCCATCGTTCATCTCTATTATCTTGAATTCACCACTCAATTTTCATTTAGATTTGGATATGGATTTGGAAGTAAGATTGGAAGTGCTTTTTGGATCATTTTTGGCTTGATCTTGCTTGTTCATCACTTCTACCATAAGGAAGCTCTTGGATCTTGAAGATTCTCCAAGTTTCTAGCTTAGGTCCATTGGTTTCAAGTGAATCAACACTTACCAAGGAAAACCTCAACCTTGAAGGTTGGTAATTCTAGATCCAGTTTAGTTTTGAACTTATTTGAATGATCATAATGTAGATCCATGGTTTTTAATGCATTTTGATCCATTTGCTTTGATTTGATCTTTGATCTTGTGCATTGATTGTTGTAATTGGTTTTTGATTGCTGAGATATGACCTAATTTTCGTACACAATTGATTGCTTGTTCATGTGGATGATTGATTAAGTTATTTGATGCTGAAAACTGATTTCAGAAGCTGGTTTTTGGCCTCTGTCTCAGTGGTAACCGGTTACCACTAGCAGGTAACCGATCACCCTGCCTATTTTTCAAGTTTCTGAGCATTTTTCAAACAGGTAACCGGTTACCTGATTCTAGTAACCGATTACCACTGAGACAAAGTGTGTGTTTTGATAGACCTAAAATATACTGTTTATTTGACTCGATTCACACATGTTATTTAGGATTTTATCTCTTTTTTCTTGTATTATGCCTCCGTTTTGTCTCTTTTTCAAGATTTTATATTTTCAGAGCTACTCAAGAAGAAATGAAGAAAAACAAGCAAAATGACCAGCTTTTCAGGAAATTGTACACATGGCACTCACCATGGCGGGCGCCATAGAAGAAGCCATGACTTGGATAAGAGCCCAACTTCTGAAAACTGCCACGTCTCCCACTTCTTTCCACTCTAGTACACATGGCGGGTGCCACCCTTGTATTCTATTTTCCCTGCCAAAAGAAGTTGGGGGCATTCTAGTCTTTCCCTGTACTTTCCTAGAGTTATAAATAGAAGAGTTCTGCCTCATTTCTAAGCATCCAAGCTTAGTTACATAACTCAAGCCATAAATTTCCATCTGTAGTAAAGTGATAAACTTCTCACATCGAGTGGTTATCACATTGTCTAATCGATTCTGTAATCGGGTTTGGAGCACTCTAGTAGAAGTTAATCCTGCCTCCATTTTATTTCAGTCTTTTACTTCAAGTTGTACAAAGATTTAAAACCTCCCGTTTGGAGCAGGTTTCTATTTATTTTCCGCTTTTATTTATCCGCTTTTATTTCCGGCACTTTATTTACTCGCACTTTATTTCCTGCACTTTATTTATCGCACTTTATTTACTCGCAATTTATTTCCCGCCCTTATTTATCGCACTTTATTTACCATGCCTATTTATGTTTCCATGTCCGGCTAAATCTTAGAGGTTAGGAGGTGAGGATCATAGTTAAAAGTGGTATTCCATACGGCTGTCGATAGAATCACTTAGGGGTTATTCTGACTTTTAATACATATTTTCTGAACTTAAAATCTATTGGGTAAGATTGAAAGTCGTCTAACCTTTAGATAAATTTGGTTAGTCTTAATTGTTCAAAGGAAGCGAAAGCGCTTAGTCTAGTTAAGTAGGAATCTTTAATGCTTTAGAAAAACGATTTTAAAACTATTTTCAGACACGTTTATGGATTTAAAGTCCAGTTCACAAGAACCTCTTTTTGTAAAAAATTCCAAGTCAAAATACTTTTCAACTAAGTTAAGAAACTATATTTCTTAAAAATAGGTTTAATCACTCTAACGTAATGTGTTCCTTTTTATAAGTGACAATAAGAGGGATCGATTAGGGGATAAACTCGGTTCTGATTACGCAAAAGCGACAGTTCCCGTTAAATTAGTTCTTTTCATGAGTAGAAAACATTACCCATCAATAAGTCTATTTGTACGCATTTGGAATATTGCCTAGCTATGTAAATTACATCCAAGCCTACTGTTTTATTATTGAATTCATTTTCGCACTTTACTTTTATTTTGCACAACCCAATTCCTAATTGACTTACCTTAGATAAACGCCGTAACAACAGTAATCGATAGATTGGCGTTTGGTCTATGTGGGATCGATAATCTTTTATATTACTCTGACACTATTCGTGCAATTGCGAATCACAGATCGTGTTTCTTACATTTTCTTGCTTATTTGAGTTCCTTTTCACATATAAACTTCATGGATTGATGTGATGCATTTACGTGGATTATTTTTGACATATTTCATCATTCTTGAATGTTTGAGTTGGATTCTTCGACATGTAACGTTCGGTTTCGTTTGAATGTTAAACATGCTCATGTTGTTTAATTGATGCAATGATCACATCCTTTGCTTTCTCATATCATGTTAATTGATTACTATTGTTGATCACTTTGTTGGATGTTTGATGTGTGTTTATGTGTGCGTCCTATTCCATTTGTTGTATGTTCATTTGATCTTTCGATCGTTTAATTTGATTTGAAAAACATGTTGATCTTATTGATTCTTGTTGATGCAGTATTGTTGATCAATTATGTTTGATTGTTGAAGCATGTTCATACTTGCATGATATCTATCCATGATATGTGCTTGCTCTTGTTTAAGTGCATTCAACATACTTGCTACCCTACTTTCCACAGTTGTGGTTATTTTGAATTTTGCATGCTATGTTTGCCTTGCTTGCTTGTTGCCTGCCTTTTTACACCTACTTTTATGCTGAAACATGTGCTGTTATAGGTTGTCTTGCTTCTGTGTTAGATTTTAATGTTGTCTTGTGTAGAAGGCGCTGTTGTAGCTGCTATTTTTGCCTTGTTTTCTTGCTTTTTGCCTTGCCTTTGCATGTTCCCTTAGGTTTCCTATTCCAATTTAATTTCTGATTAACTTTATATTAGGATAGACATTGGGATTGCAATCCAAGCATGATAACAAGTAGGCTAGACCCTTTTAACCTCAACCTTAGGTCCATCTTTTGCATGCTAATATTAGGATAGAATCTCCTTTCGCATCCCGACTTTAGGACCATTTTGCATGACATTCTAACTCATCTAATAAACACGATAAACATTATACACTAAGAGCCTTAAGCACATGGGTAATAATGAGTGAGGGTTCTCCTCTCGCTCGTCTAGAGTGTTTAGTGTACATCCTGTCTGGGGGCGATATGCGATGCATTCGCTCCTGTGTCATAGGCGGATGAAGTTTCCTGTGTGTAGACAGATGATGTTCCTGGATGGATAGGCGGATGAAGTTTCCTGTGTGTAGACAGATGACGTTCCCGGATGGATAGGCGGATGAAGTTTCCTGTGTTTAGGCAGATGATTTTCCCGTATGGATAGGCGGATGAAGTGTCCTGTGTGTCGCCAGATGATTTTCCCGTATGAATAGGCGGATGAAGTTTCCTGTGTTTAGACAGATGATGTTCCCGTATGAATAGGCGGATGAAGTTTCCTGTGTTTAGGCAGATGATGTTCCTGTATGAATAGGCGGATGAAGTTTCCTGTGTTTAGACAGATGGTTTGCCCGTATGGATAGACGGATGGAGTTTCCTGTGATTAGACAGAAATGTTTCCCCAGCGAAAGCGCCAGGATTTTTCCGTGATGTGAGTCCTGACGTAGACAGATTTGTGTTTATTCGTGATTTGGCGAAATTTGGGTCCAGATGTGGACAAGGTTACTCCTGTGACAACAGAATCTCTATTCGTGTTGACGAATTTGTCTCTCTTCTTGTGTTGATAAGGTTAGTCCAGTTGTGGACAGAGGTGTTTTGCGAAAAGTGTTCAGTACCTGTGGCGTTACATAGGGGGTTGAAGTTGAAATCAGAATTATCAGACGTCGGATCAGTTGTTGCCGTGACAACCAGATTCAGTTGGTGGATGTCGTTCCCTAAACAGTTGGGCGGTTTATTTCTGCGGTTGGCAAATTTCCGGGTTCTTAGTATTCAACCGTCTTGTACCTCGAATGTCTGAAGGCTCCGGGCGTTTCACCCAGTCGGGTCCAAGTCGCTTGAATAGGGGCAGCTGTTGCACCCTAAAATTTGCTCAACCTACTTCACTTGGTTTATGTTACAATTGCATTGTCATTTGCATATTAGGCCATGTACATAGTCTAATCATTTGCATAGCATAGCATAGCTAGTCATCCAACAAGGGACCAAATGCAACTCTTATCTCTATGGGCATATCAAGAGGTTCTTATTCAAATTCAAGCACATCCAATTCATCAGGAAAAAATTGAAACCTAGAGAAGTCAGTGGATTAAGCAGGGGATCTCTCTCCTATCTCGAGTGTATTTGAAGATCATCAAAGAAGTTGTGAGCTGTGAATTGAGAATGGAGGATATATAGACATCATGGAGGACCTATAGGGCCATTTTGAAAGTGAGGCAAGTCATTGATGTGATTACAAGAGCTGCAGTTGAAGACAGTCAACTAGGGTTTCATCTGGGTCAACCCTAGGTCAACCCTAGGTCAATTGCTTGCTTGAAAGGCATCAAGGCCTATTGAAAAGATGTGGGGTTCATCATTTGACATGTAGATATGAATGTGGTGTTGTGCCAAGGATAAATCAAGAGAAATCATGAAAAATAGGAGTTTCCAAATTAGGGTTTCTGTGTAAAATCCCCTGATTTAGGTCAAACTTCCAAGCAAGATAATTCAAAATGCAAGCTTCAAATGGATCCTTGGCCAACATGAAACTTGTATAGGATTTTAAGACCTTTAATTTGAGTGGTGGAAGACATCAAGGAGATTTATAGAACTCAAGTTATGGTTCTTGCAAGTTATAGGTCATCTGAGGCATCTGAAATTTTGTCTGTGAAAGTTACTTGTCTTCCAAGCAACTTTTACCCCTCAAGGAGTTTTCAAATGAATTTCTGGCCAACATGATAGTTGTTCCTCATTGTCTTAGCTTTCTAGAAAGGTATGGTATGCCTTCATCTGATTTGTGGAACTCTACTTATGACCTTGGCAAGCAAAGGGTATTTTGGTCATTTGAGAATTACAGGTCATTTAAAGCATATGCCCATAACTCATACAAGGACGCTTCAAATGAAAAACTTCACAACATAAAAGTTGTTCCAAATGACATTTTGAGTCTAGAAAAGTGGTCATGAAAGTTGGAAAATGCTCATAGCTCAAGATTGCAAATTTGGTCATTTAAAAGGTGAATTTAATGAATAAAAGTGACCTAAAAATGAGATTTTTCATAACATGTCCAAATGGGATGAAATTATAGGTCATTTTTATTGGAAAGAATGTTTTGAGACTATTGGCAATATTAGATTTTTGAGTTTAGTTCAAAGTTTGGAAGTTATACTAGTTGGCTTACAAAAGAAGTAACATATCCAAATTCACAAGGGATTTGAGTGCAAGAAAGTTCCAGCAACTTCTAGATGGTTCCATGAGCATCTATATATTGAGTAGAGTGGATCCAATCATTGGTTGGTGATTCATTTGGTTGAAAACTCATAGTTACATCTCATTCCTCAATTTTGCAAATTACACAAAAACTCTATCAAATCTTCATCATTCTTCAAAGTTCTTGATCCTATCATCATCTACATTCATCATAGAGCAAGTTTCCATCAAGATCTGGTTGAATTGAAGCAGAATTCGTGTGCTACCAACCTCATCATCCAAAGTGCAAGACGAATTCAATTGCAAGATCAAGAGCATTTGAGCAGGTGTTGCTGCATACAGAACCAAGATCCAAGTCCATTGATCAAGTCTAGAGCACTGCTAGCTGTGAATCCAAGAGCATCACTATCTGTTTTCAAGATTACACCAGGTTGGTTTTTCTATCGAATTGGCTAGAATTAGTTAGCATGATGTAGTTTCATTAGGTTAGATGCAACTTAGGTGGTTAGAGGAACAATTCTGGAGATTTTGATAGGATTTGGTGAAGATTTTTACATGAGCACCAAAACTGTTTTGACCTAGAACTAAGAGGATAGAGAGTGTTAATTCATGTGGATTAGTTTAGAATGATCAGGGATGTGTGGTGGTTACACTAGTACCAAGAAACTGGAGTTTCATGAGAGTGGAAATTGGAGTGTTCATGGAGAGGAAGCTATCGGGTTTGATTTTCTAGGTTGTTACAGTAAGAACTAGTAATGTAGCTTTGGTCAGCTTGAGATGAGGATCATTTTTGCTTTTTACATGAGTGGATTTTATTAAGAATTGAGAGAGAACCAGGTGCTGGAAGGTCTGTGCATGAGAGCATCGTATCCATGGAGTCTTGCTGAAACCCTAATCTCATTGGATAAGAAACACTTCAAGCGTTGGATGAAGTCTTCTTGGTTGACTGAAATTCAGATCGCGCGGCCAGGATTTGAAGTTGAAACGAGAGGGAATCTGAGGCCGTGAAACGCACCGTTTCACTTAAGCCCTCAGACTGGGCTTAGGGACCATTGCTATCCACACCACCATTCGCCAGGCCCATTCATTTTTAACTAATATATTTACTTTCTGCACCGTTTTTTGTTTTTATTTTCTTTTGTGTTTTCTGACTTAACTGGGCCCAGACGCGCCTTGCTACGCGCACCCCCAGTCTGGGCCCATCATTCATTTTCCAATGCAAATCCTTACTAACTGCACCCCTAACTCATTTTAATTCATTTTAATTCCCTTTATTTTTCTTAATTGTTTGAAAATTCCTAACAAATTGAAAATTCCATATTTTTGAGTGGTTGTTTTTGCATCTTTTTCTTATTTCTGTTAAGAAAATTGTCCTGTAATAAAATTAGCATTTCATTTTATTTTTTCATTTTTAGTATATTTTTCTTTTAAATGGGTTTTAAGTGATGTTTAGTTTAATACTTGATCTTGTTGATTTTAGTTTAGCTAGATCCTTTTATATTTTGGACCCATTCTTTTTAGAGTACTTCATTTAGGACTTTAATTTTCATATGAGATTTAATTCATGATTTTAGGATTAAATGTTAGATGGTTTGTTTAGGTGTGATTAGGGGAATCAAAATTAGGGTTTAGATATAACATAGGTGTGAGAAATCATTTCTTTTAGGAGTTGTAGTTTGAATTTTGGGGTATGGGACTATAGGGGTATTATGGGTAAGTAATAGATCCCTTAGAAAATGCTAGGA
The DNA here is from genome assembly GCA_963859935.3 of Lathyrus sativus. Taxonomy (NCBI): domain Eukaryota; kingdom Viridiplantae; phylum Streptophyta; class Magnoliopsida; order Fabales; family Fabaceae; genus Lathyrus; species Lathyrus sativus. The sequence continues at coordinate 215,418,424 of OZ012736.1, read as the reverse complement.
ATTCCCCTATTGTATTAATACTATTAGTATATTCCTGTATTTGCTTGATTGTGTGGTGTGCCCTCTCTAGGGTTATTATTTGACTGTGTGGGGTATTGGGCTTGTTTGGGGCTTGGGTTTGAGTTGAAGACATTGTTGATGAAGCCATTGAAGACAAAAGGAATGAAGACTCAGTTCAGGAGTTGATGAAGAGTATCTCTTGCTGGCAGCTGTTGAAGGTTATAGGATCTAGGAGTTAGGTAGAGCTCTAGAATAGCAACTTGATTCACAAGCATGGAAGGTCTTGTTTGCCTCCTTCCCTCTCTATGATGCAGAGTCTCTCTAGGACACTCACCCCCCTTCCTTTGGAAGGCTTGGTGACAGTGTCTAAGAGATAGAACTCTTGAGAGAAACCTTTTGCCTATTGTTAACAGTCTGTTTGCCGCCTTTGGTGGTCAACTAACTGCTTAACACCACAGTTCATCCTTTTGATTGGTTCCTCAGCTTGGAGAGTGATACTTGAAGAAAAGCCCTGAAAGATTGAAGACAAAGACCTTGCTTGAAGACTTGAAGATGAAGACTGATGCTTGCTTGAAGCTTGTAGATGGTTAAAGATGACTTGAAGACAGATGTTGATGAAGACTGCTGTTTGCTGTTTATTTTTGCTGTTTATAATTTTTGATGTATTCTTTGAATTTCTCTGACTGTATTGCTTGCCCTTTAATCTGTTAGGTTGAAAGCGAATTTTGTTCGCTTTTGCCTATTGTTTTCTAGGTTCTAGGTTGAGTGGGACTCCCTTGCCTCGCTTGTATTGCTGCATCCATGCATTTTACTGCTTTATTGTATATATGCTATTGTTTCTGTTTCCGTCTATCCCCTTAGGATCTCTGTTTCTCTTTGTGCAAGAGAGGAACATGATAGACATTAGGTCTTAACCCATGCATGATAACATTAGGTTAGTTTGATTCCCCTTTTCAACCATAGGTTAGAGTTCTGTCTCTTCTTTCTCAAAACAAACAGAAAAATACAATAAAATTTCAAACACAATAAAAGACACTTCTTCCGTAAAAGAATGTGAACTCATCAAAACGTCATTTTTGTCCGCTTGGACCAGTAATCAGAAAAACCCTTTTTCAGAAGGAGATAAAAGCAATCAAAACAGACTTGTGTCGTACGTGGCCCGAACTACGTTTGCTCTGATCTTTCATGCTGTGTGAAAGTACGTAGGCATAGGATGCGACATCCTAGCGAGCAACCTTCCCCTCCTTTCCCGTAGGTAGGCGAACTACGTTGACTCTGATTTCTCGTTCCAGACGGGAATACGTAGGCATAAAGTGCGATACTTTGCCGAGTCATTTTCTTTTCTGCTAACCCCAGACCTGTAGAGTATATAGAATAACAATCCGTACCAGAAAACAAGCGTGGATCCCGTCGAGTACGACGGACGTGAGGGGTGCTAATACCTTCCCCTTGCGTAACCGACTCCCGAATCCAGGATTTGGTTGCGATAACCATTCCTTTCCCCGTTTTGCGGTAGGTTTACCTCGAGCGTTTCCTTTCCCTCTGTTGGGATAAATAACGCACGGTGGCGACTCTTCTGTTCAGCCGGCGCTGATTTTCGCAGTAGCGACAGCTGGCGACTCTGCTGGGGATCTGCGATAGTTCCCTATGCATTTGGGATCCAACGTCCCTTAAGCGAGTCAATCCTAACGCTTGTTTTCCAGTCGAGGATTTTGTATGGATTTATTTTTTTCTGTCATTTACTTTCAGCATTATATTATTGTTATTATTGCTGTATTGGGGTGTGACGGGTGTTCTATGATTGAGAGATAAGCCGGACCTGGGCTTGAGTGCACCTAGAATTAGAGTGGAAAGTAGTGGGCGTGCACGTGCTTTGCATGTCCTAGTGTCCCACGAAATCCACACTCAGACGAGGTTCTTCTGGTTGGCCTCCTATCCTACCCTTTGGGTGGCTCGGTTTGCTGGTTAGTTGGATTGTCGACTCTGGGAACCGATCATTTGGAAGTTGGCTAAGTGAGGCCTCTTCAGGATTTGATGATGCCACTCCTTCTGGGAATCGTATCATCAACCCTGAAAGTCTGTGACGCCGACGACCGCATAGGATGCCATACCTTGTGTCAGTTATTAGGACACCTACCTGTGAGAGGGGTTGGGCATGCAGGTAACTTGACCTCCAGATTACCGGTTTTCTTGATTGAGATTCAATGATATTTGAAGACAGCATTATGAGGTCTGTTGGAGGCCAGGTTCGAGTACCGTTTTGATTTGCTGACACCAGGTTCGAGCAGTGTTATGGGTCTGACTAAGACCAGTGCGGTGGATTCTTCTCAGCCAGGGGCACTTGGTCCCTTGTGTGTGCATTTTGCATTTTTGCATGACTGTTTGCATTTGCATTTCATTTTGCATATTCATCCTCATCCGGAACAGGGAGCTTACCCCTTTTTGTCCGCTTCATCAGTTGATTTCCCGACATTCGCATTGGACTTGAGTTAGCATTGGGATAGATCATGGCTTCAGGAGAGCAGAACTTGGTTGTTACTCGGGAGGATTTCGAATTGTTGAAGCACCAGGTGAGTCAGATCAGGGAAGCCATCACAACTATGAATAGAGGAGATAGCAATGGTCAAAGAGCTCAGATGAACAATGTTGCTCAGCCTGCGCAAACCCTTGTCAGAGGTTCATATTCTCTCAATGACTCCGAGTATCACAATTCCACTTTCTCTACGCCAGATTCCCCAAAGATTTTGGCCACCTCCAAGAGTTGTTCCACAGGTTGATATTCAGAACCCATTGACTGTTGAGGAGATGAGAAGAATTCAGACGTTGGAAGATCAGATCGCTGCCATGATGAGTAAGGATACCCTCAACTTGAATGTTGTGAGCATGTGCTTGGTGTCGGGTCTTGTGTTTCCTCCGAAGTTCAAAGCGCCCAATTTCGAGAAGTACAAAGGGGATAGCTGTCCGAAGCTACATTTGGTTATGTTCTGCCGGAGAATGACTTCATTCGTGCATAACGACAAGCTGATGATTCACTGCTTTCAAGATAGTATGACTGGTGCATCTCTGAGTTGGTATATGCAGTTAGAGAGTGATCAGATCCGATCATGGGCGGATTTAGCCGATGCTTTCCTGAAGCAGTATGACTACAATCTTGACGAGGCTCCTAGTTGCATGCAGTTGCAAGAATTGTCTCGAAGGAACGATGAACCTTTCAGGAAGTATGTTCAGAGATGGAGAGAATTTGCCGCCAGAGTGAAGCCGCCGCTCCTAGACCGAAAGTTAATGAGCATGTTTGTACACTCCCTGGAGAGCCCGTACCTCGAAAGAATGCTTGGAGTTACGTCAAACAGTCAGGCTAGTGAAGCTGAATCTCTTTATGACTATCAGAATGAAGAAGGAGCTGTGATCAATGCAATCATGTCAGATGTTGGATATCCTCGAGATGGAGTGGTGAAATCTGTTGGATCAGTATCTCCTGTGGCTCGTTATTCTGGACAGACAATTGTGCCCAGGGCATCCCATCGGGAACTTTATGTCGCTCCTCATGCTAATCAGCGAACTCGTGGCCGAGGTTATCAGAATCAGCGTCAGAATCAGAATCGACCTCGTAACAATTTGGAACGAAGGAAAGCTCCTTCTCACCCAGTGCCTATACCGTATAGCCAGCTGCTACCATCTTTGATCCAGAGTTCTTTGGTGGAACCTAAAGCTCTTAAGCCAGTTCCAGAACCTTACCCTCCTGGGTACAATCCCCACGTTCAGTGTGGTTACCACAGTGGCTCCCCCGGACATTCGACGGAAGATTGCAAAGCTTTTCAGGCAAAAGTACAATAGTTGATCGACCAAGAGTACATTTCCTTTCCAGAAGGAGTTTTGTTTGTTCATGCCAACCTCTCAGCTGTCTAAGCTCGTAGATTCAGAGGGTCCTTTTCAAGAAGCCAGTGGTCCAGACAGGCGGGCACCCTCAGCATTGGCAGTCCTCGGACCTTTTATCATTTGCATTTATAGTTTCTTTTCGGTTAGTTACTACTTGCTGTTAAACATTGTATGTTTTGAATGGTAATATTGATAAAGTGACTATGCATTTTTCTGAATTAATCATGTCGCTGTCGTTCATTTATTGCATTGCATTGACACTTGCATTTTATTTACTCCACTTTATCACTATGATTAGCAAAGATTGGAGGGAGGATGACGAAACTGAATACTCATAACCGATAATCGTATGCTTTCAGATAAAACCTTGCCGATGACGTACAAGGCATTGTTTCAAATCCCCAAACACCAGAGATATAAGGAGTTAGTACCTTGTTAACCACTTCGAGCCAGGAAGTAGAAGTTTTTCGGACTTTTTAACCCTCACGTCTTAACCCGGGGCAGGGTAGTTGTCAGTTAGCTTGACCAAGTGTTCAAGTCTTACAGAGGAGTGTTGCCTTTCGAGGACCAATCAGTCTATACCTCTCAAGAGGTCGCATCTCGCCAACCACCATGGTTAAACCTCACCAACCAGGAGTGAGACAGTTACCATCTTTTCGAAGCAACTAAGACAATCAGTGTCACACGACTGTGTTCCAAGAAAAAAAAATAAGAGAGCCCGCTAAGTAAAAAGAAAAAGAAAAAGCTGGAAGGCTAATACTTAGGAAAAAATTAGGGCATCCCGCTGGACTTCAAAAGAAAAATCGAAAAGAACTCAAAAGGAGTCAGTCCAGGAAAAAATTAGGGAATCAAAAGAACGAAAAAGAAAGGATATCAAAAGAAAAATCCCCGAACAAGGACAAGGTCGTGCGGATACAGACACCGAAAATGAAAAGGAGTAACTGTTACTCCAAAACCTTGTGAGTTCCTTAGCCATGGTCCTTACCATTCAACATACCTCTCAAAGAGGCGAGCGCTCGAGCCACGTTAACTGAACTTTAGGATCGGAGATCATCACGTAGAAGGGGTGGGTACAAAACATAATTTGAGCCAAATATCCTTTGTTTCACGAACCGTGAACCCGACCACGATACAACCCTTAAAAGATCTAATTGAGGCAAGGTTTATTCTGAAAGCGCATTACGATAAGGTTGAGTAACCTGACTCCTTCATGATTTGCTAATCATATCCTTGGTGTATTTTTTTTCACTAATAAAATCAGCATTGCGTTTGAACTATTGGTTCATTCGTCACTCACAATCATGACACGTAAATGAGTGACAACACAAATTTTTTCAAAATCTGCATGAACACTGCATTAAAATTACCATTCGGGACTGAACAATTTTACTTGCAGATTAGTAGTTGACAGGAAAGAAATTCCAACAAGGAATAATCGAACAGGACTGAATAATTCAGCAGTCTGGATCAGAATGGTGAATGTTGTGAAACCCTGTAAATCTGGGGCATTGACTTCCAGTGAGTTCGGAATCAATTAGTCTGAGGAAAAGTCCCGAAGCATCGGTTGATTATGGGGCAGCTTACTTGAGAAGCAGTTGATCAGAAGCGAATCTTCTCGAGAGCCAATCAGGGGCAGCTATCCAGAATGATATGTTTGATCAGGGCAGGTTGAGTCGCTCAACGCTTGTTCAGGGGCAAGTCACTATGTTGATAGTTGTTGAATTGAGGGAATCCTTTTGTCGTGCAAACACCGGGGTAAGCCATCGCAAGGTTGTATTGTAGCAAGGTGCTTTCGGTTCAGAATGGGTTTTTCCAAGAACCAGATTAAGGCAAAGTCATTGCAGACAGGGGCATGTCTTTATTCGAGAGACGTTCGATTCGAAGTATCTCGCGGAAGTTCAGAATGCTATCAAACCATCAGGGTACAGATTTTCAGACTATCCCACAGAGGTTCCTGCAGGCCGGGGCATAACAGAGGCGAAAGAATTGTTCTTCTCAGTGTCATCAGCGTTACTCAGAGCTACTTGAGCAGATTCAGCCAATCTTCAAGTTTGAGACAAATATCGGGAAATTGTGACCCTTCTACTAGAAGCCGTGAATTTAGACCGGATATTGTCCAGCATCAGGCGTGTATGACCCACCACGGATGTACAGAAGTCCAACCATACTTGGCACGTTCGTTTATCCCCAGTAAAGTCGTACATTCGAGAATCAGTTCATCTGGGGCAATTAGGTCAAGATTTGGCAAATCTCTCGCCGCTATGGGCACCACTCCACGAATCAGTCGATCAGGGGCAGATCACCCTAAAAACAAAAGATGTTGTTGGGACATTCTTTTGGGGTTTGACGTGCAGAAACAGTTCAGATCTAACCGTCAGGGTACAGAGATCGAAGAGTCCTAACCAGAAGCTCGTAACGAAAAGACTTGATCGTTATGTGAAGTGAATCTCCACGTAGGTCGCGCTTCCAAGATAACATTGTTCCTTACTGAAGAAGGATAGAATTCCCCAGCTAGTCGCAACTTAGCCGAAGGACATTCTCCAGCAAAGTCGTTTACTCTCAGCAGAATTGACGATTCCCAGATCGAAGGCTGTATTCAGACAGTGTGGTGTCCCCCAAAAGGATCCCCCATCCCGAGCAGAGTGGTTTAGCCTCAGAAGATTAACATTTCCAACTCGTGAGCTGTACTTAGACAGGTTACCCTTCCCAGTAGGGTCATTTACTCTCCCCCAGCGGAGTCAGTTGATTTTCCCCAAGAGAATCGTTTCGTCCCCAGCGGAGTTCTCTTCTCAGCAAGTGTTTTCTTTCCTCCCAGTGGAACTCGAAGATTAAGACTCTCCCCGGCAGAGTTGGCTGTGTGTCCTGGCATTTATTTTGCCAGAATACCGTGTGATACCCGTTCACTCCCCAGCAGAGGTCCAATCATGATTGGCGCATTCGGTTATTCCTCAGCGAAGTTGGCTTCACGTTTCCAGCATTTATTTTGCTGGAATAATTCTGTGGCACCTGGTTATCCTCAGCGAAGTTGGCATTATCTTCAGCATTTATTTTGCTGAAGCGTTTTCCGTATCCCAGCAGTTCGAGTCTGCATTTGCATCGGCATATAGTGTCATATTTGCATCCACCAAATAAAAACGTGTAGCATTTCCATGTCGAATGGAGCATTACGCCATTGTCAAACATATGCATTATGAAACATAAACCAGGTTGGTTAACCGTTTGTTTTCAAGTATTGTTTCCCATGCAGGTGGAGAGAGCTCTTGCTCAAATTAATTACCAAACATTCAGGATCTCGGCGTGAGACGTATAATGATAATGTCTATTGTGGCATTGTTCCCCACAGAGTTGCTTGTTTAAGTTTATCTTACCCCTCCAGCGGAGTATTTCTTCAAGGTTGTTATTGTGACAGCATCAAAAGAATTCGTGAATCGATCTTTGGAAGTCGCCGCCTATGTTAAAATAGGTGTCTGGCAGTGTGGATTCAGAAAATCCCCAGTAGAGGCCTTCTCAGATTTGCTGCCATGTCAGCACTGAAAATCAGAAGACTAGACTCATATTGTGTTACCCATGTGGTTGATGGAGCTAGCTGTTGCAAAGATAGGCAGAAAACCTGTATTTGACAGAGTATTACCCGTAGCAGAGGCGGAGATATTTTCCTGTATTTGACAGAGTATTACCCGTAGCAGAGGCGGAGATATTTTCCTGTATTTGACAGAGTATTACCCGTAGCAGAGGCGGAGATATTTTCCTGTATTTGACAGAGTTTTACCCGTGTTGACGGAGTCGTTACCTGTGTTGACAGAGATTTTACCCGTGTTGACGGAGTCGTTACCTGTGTTGACAGAGATGTTACCCGTGTTGACGGAGATGTTACCCGTGTTGACGGAGATGTTACCTGTGATGGACAGAGATTGTTACCTGTGCTGACAGAGATTTTACCCGTGTTGACGGAGTCGTTACCTGTGTTGACAGAGATGTTACCCGTGTTGACGGAGATGTTACCCGTGTTGACGGAGATGTTACCTGTGATGGACAGAGATGGTTACCTGTGTTTAGACAGATGATTTTCCCGTATGATAGGCGGATGGAGTTTCCTGTGTTTAGGCAGATGATTTTCCCGTATGGATAGGCGGATGGAGTTTCCTGTGTTTAGACAGATGATTTTCCCGTATGATAGGCGGATGAAGTTTCCTGTTATTAGGCAGATGATTTTCCCGTATGGATAGACGGATGGAGTTTCCTGTGTTTAGACAGATGATTTTCCCGTATGGATAGGCGGATGAAGTTTTCCTGTGTTTAAGCAGATGATTTTCCCGTATGGATAGGCAGATGAAGTTTCCTGTGTGTAGACAGATGATGTTCCCGGATGGATAGGCGGATGAAGTTTCCTGTGTGTAGACAGATGATGTTCCCGGATGGATAGGCGGATGAAGTTTCCTGTGTTTAGGCAGATGATTTTCCCGTATGGATAGGCGGATGAAGTGTCATGTGTGTCGCCATATGATTTTCCCGTATGAGTAGGCGGATGAAGTTTCCTGTGTTTAGACAGATGATGTTCCCGTATGAATAGGCGGATGAAGTTTCCTGTGTTTAGGCAGATGATGTTCCTGTATGAATAGGCGGATGAAGTTTCCTGTGTTTAGACAGATGGTTTGCCCGTATGGATAGACGGATGGAGTTTCCTGTGATTAGACAGAAATGTTTCCCCAGCGAAAGCGCCGGGATTTTTCCGTGATGTGAGTCCTGACGTAGACAGATTTGTGTTTATTCGTGATTTGGCGAAATTTGGGTCCAGATGTGGACAAGGTTACTCCTGTGACAACAGAATCTCTATTCGTGTTGACGAATTTGTATCTCTTCTTGTGTTGATAAGGTTAGTCCAGTTGTGGACAGAGGTGTTTTGCGAAAAGTGTTCAGTACCTGTGGCGTTACATAGGGGGTTGAAGTTGAAATCAGAATTATCAGACGTCGGATCAGTTGTTGCCGTGACAACCAGATTCAGTTGGTGGATGTCGTTCCCTAAATAGTTGGGCGGTTTATTTCTGCGGTTGGCAAATTTCCGGGTTCTTAGTATTCAACCGTCTTGTACCTCGAATGTCTGAAGGCTTCGGGCGTTTCACCCAGTCGGGTCCAAGTCGCTTGAATAGGGGCAGCTGTTGCACCCTAAAATTTGCTCAACCTACTTCACTTGGTTTATGTTTCAATTGCATTGTCATTTGCATATTAGGCCATGTACATAGTCTAATCATTTGCATAGCATAGCATAGCTAGTCATCCAACAAGGGACCAAATGCAAATCTTATCTCTATGGGCATATCAAGAGGTTCTTATTCAAATTCAAGCACATCCAAGTCATCAGAAAGAAATTGAAACCTAGAGAAGTCAGTGGATCAAGCAGGGGATCTCTCTCCTATCTCGAGTGTATTTGAAGATCATCAAAGAAGTTGTGAGCTGTGAATTGAGAATGGAGGATATATAGACATCATGGAGGACCTATAGGGCCATTTTGAAAGTGAGGCAAGTCATTGATGTGATTACAAGAGCTGCAGTTGAAGACAGTCAACTAGGGTTTCATCTGGGTCAACCCTAGGTCAATTGCTTGCTTGAAAGGCATCAAGGCCTATTGAAAAGATGTGGGGTTCATCATTTGACATGTAGATATGAATGTGGTGTTTTTCCAAGGATAAATCAAGAGAAATCAAGAAAAAGAGGAGTTTCCAAATTAGGGTTTCTGTGTAAAATCCCCTGATTTAGGTCAAACTTCCAAGCAAGATAATTCAAAATGCAAGCTTCAAATGGATCCTTGGCCAACATGAAACTTGTAGAGGATTTCAATACCTTTAATTTGAGTGGTGGAAGACATCAAGGAGATTTATAGAACTCAAGTTATGGTTCTTGCAAGTTATAGGTCATCTGAGGCATCTGAAATTTTGTCTGTGAAAGTTACTTGTCTTCCAAGCAACTTTTACCCCTCAAGGAGTTTTCAAATGAATTTCTGGCCAACATGATAGTTGTTCATAATTGTCTTAGCTTTCTAGAAAGGTATGGTATGCCTTCATCTGATTTGTGGAACTCTAGTTATGACCTTGGCAAGCAAAGGGTATTTTGGTCATTTGAGAATTACAAGTCATTTAAAGCATATGCCCAAAACGCATACAAGGAAGCTTCAAATGAAAAACTTCACAACATAAAAGTTGTTCCAAATAACATTTTGAGTCTAGAAAAGTGGTCATGAAAGTTGGAAAATGCTCATAGCTCAAGATTGCAAATTTGGTCATTTGAAAGGTGAATTTAATGAATAAAAGTGACCTAAAAATGAGATTTTTCATAACATGTCCAAATGGGATGAAATTATAGGTCATTTTGATTGGAAATAATGTTTTGAGACCATTGGCAATATTAGATTTTTGAGTTTAGTTCAAAGTTTGGAAGTTATACTAGTTGGCTTACAAAAGAAGTAACATATCCAAATTCACAAGGGATTTGAGTGCAAGAAAGTTCCAGCAACTTCTAGATGGTTCCATGAGCATCTATATATTGAGTAGAGTGGATCCAATCATTGGTTGGTGATTCATTTGGTTGAAAACTCATAGTTACATCTCGTTCCTCAATTTTGCAAATTACACAAAAACTCTATCAAATCTTCATCATTCTTCAAAGTTCTTGATCCTATCATCATCTACATTCATCATAGAGCAAGTTTCCATCAAGATCTGGTTGAATTGAAGCAGAATTCGTGTGCTACCAACCTCATCATCCAAAGTGCAAGACGAATTCAATTGCAAGATCAAGAGCATTTGAGCAGGTGTTGCTGCATACAGAACCAAGATCCAAGTCCATTGATCAAGTCTAGAGCACTGCTAGCAGTGAATCCAAGAGCATCACTATCTGTTTTCAAGATTACACCAGGTTGGTTTTTCTATCGAATTGACTAGAATTAGTTAGCATGATGTAGTTTCATTAGGTTAGATGCAACTTAGGTGGTTAGAGGAACAATTCTGGAGATTTTGATAGGATTTGGTGAAGATTTTTACATGAGCACCAAAACTGTTTTGACCTAGAACTAAGAGGATAGAGAGTGTTAATTCATGTGGATTAGTTTAGAATGATCAGGGATGTGTGGTGGTTACACTAGTACCAAGAAACTGGAGTTTCATGAGAGTGGAAATTGGAGTGTTCATGGAGAGGAAGCTATCGGGTTTGATTTTCTAGGTTGTTACAGTAAGAACTAGTAATGTAGCTTTGGTCAGCTTGAGATGAGGATCATTTTTGCTTTTTACATGAGTGGATTTTATCAAGAATTGAGAGAGAACCAGGTGCTGGAAGGTCTGTGCATGAGAGCATCGTATCCATGGAGTCTTGCTGAAACCCTAATCTAATTGGAGAAGAAACACTTCAAGCGTTGGATGAAGTCTTCTTGGTTGACTGAAATTCAGATCGCGCGGCCAGGATTTAAAGTTGAAACGAGAGGGAATCTGAGGCCGTGAAACACACCGTTTCACTTAAGCCCTCAGACTGGGCTTAGGGACCATTGCTATCCACACCACCATTCGCCAGGCCCATTCATTTTTAACTAATATATTTACTTTCTGCACCGTTTTTTGTTTTTATTTTCTTTTGTGTTTTCTGACTTAACTGGGCCCAGACGCGCCTTGCTACGCGTACCCCCAGTCTGGGCCCATCATTCATTTTCCAATGCAAATCCTTACTAACTGCACCCCTAACTCATTTTAATTCATTTTAATTCCCTTTATTTTTCTTAATTGTTTGAAAATTCCTAACAAATTGAAAATTCCATATTTTTGAGTGGTTGTTTTTGCATCTTTTTCTTATTTTTGTTAAGAAAATTGTCATGTAATAAAATTAGCATTTCATTTTATTTTTGCATTTTTAGTATATTTTTCTTTTAAATGGGTTTTAAGTGATGTTTAGTTTAATACTTGATCTTGTTGATTTTAGTTTAGCTAGATCCTTTTATATTTTGGACCCATTCTTTTTAGAGTACTTCATTTAGGACTTTAATTTTCATATGAGATTTAATTCATGATTTTAGAATTAAATGTTAGATGGTTTGTTTAGGTGTGATTAGGGGAATCAAAATTAGGGTTTAGATATAACATAGGTGTGAGAAATCATTTCTTTTAGGAGTTGTAGTTTGAATTTTGGGGTATGGGACTATAGGGGTATTATGGGTAAGTAATACATCCCTTAGAAAATGCTAGGAATTCCCCTATTATATTAATACTATTAGTATATTCTTGTATTTGCTTGATTGTGTGGTGTGCCCTCTCTAGGGTTATTATTTGACTGTGTGGGGTATTGGGCTTGTTTGGGGCTTGGGTTTGAGTTGAAGAATTTGTTGATGAAGCCATTGAAGACAAAAGGAATGAAGACTCAGTTCAGGAGTTGATGAAGAGTATCTCTTGCTGGCAGCTGTTGAAGGTTATAGGATCTAGGAGTTAGGTAGAGCTCTAGAATAGCAACTTGATTCACAAGCATGGAAGGTCTTGTTTGCCTCCTTCCCTCTCTATGATGCAGAGTCTCTCTAGGACACTCACCCCCTTCCTTTGGAAGGCTTGGTGACAGTGTCTAAGAGATAGAACTCTTGAGAGAAACCTTCTGCCTATTGTTAACAGTCTGTTTGCCGCCTTTGGTGGTCAACTAACTGCTTAACACCACAGTTCATCCTTTTGATTGGTTCCTCAGCTTGGAGAGTGATACTTGAAGAAAAGCCCTGAAAGATTGAAGAAAAAGACCTTGCTTGAAGACTTGAAGATGAAGACTGATGCTTGCTTGAAGCTTGTAGATGGTTGAAGATGACTTGAAGACAGATGTTGATGAAGACTGTTGTTTGCTGTTTATTTTTGTTGTTTATAATTTTTGATGTATTGTTTGAATTTCTCTGACTGTATTGCTTGCCCTTTAATCTGTTAGGTTGAAAGCGAATTTTGTTCGCTTTTGCCTGTTGTTTTCTAGGTTCGAGGTTGAGTGGACTCCCTTGCCTCGCTTGTATTGCTGCATCCATGCATTTTACTGCTTTATTGTATATATGCTATTGTTTCTGTTTCCGTCTATTCCCTTAGGATCTCTGTTTCTCTCTGTGCAAGAGAGGAACATGATAGACATTAGGTCTTAACCCATGCATGATAACATTAGGTTAGTTTGATTCCCCTTTTCAACCATAGGTTAGAGTTCTGTCTATTCTTTCTCAAAACAAACAGAAAAATACAATAAAATTTCAAACACAATAAAGGACACTTCTTCCGTAAAAGAATGTGAACTCATCAAAACGTCATTTTTGTCCGCTTGGACCAGTAATCAGAAAAACCCTTTTTCAGAAGGAGATAAAAGCAATCAAAACAGACTTGTGTCGTATGTGGCCTGAACTACGTTTGCTCTGATCTTTCATGCTGTGTGAAAGTACGTAGGCATAGGATGCGACATCCTAGCGAGCAACCTTCCCCTCCTTTCCCGTAGGTAGGCGAACTACGTTGACTCTGATTTCTCGTTCCAGACAGGAATACGTAGGCATAAATTGCGATACTTTGCCGAGTCATTTTCTTTTCTGTTAACCCCAGACCTGTAGAGTATATAGAATAACAATCCGTACCAGAAAACAAGCGTGGATCCCGTCGAGTACGACGGACGTGAGGGGTGCTAATACCTTCCCCTTGCGTAACCGACTCCCGAATCCAGGATTTGGTTGCGATGACCATTCCTTTCCCAGTTTTGCGGTAGGTTTACCTCGAGCGTTTCCTTTCCCTCCATTGGGATAAATAACGCACGGTGGCGACTCTTCTGTTCAGCCGGCGCCGATTTTCGCAGTAGTGACAACCGCAAACCAGCATCGACCCTAACTGCTAGAATGGGAACTTAACGTTACTCATAAAAAACACTTAACCAACCTATGGTTTCGTAGTTTCCCAAACTACATTTGCTCTGATTTCTCATACCAGATAAGGATACGTAGGCACAAGATGGTGATGTCTTTGCGAGCAACCTTCCTCCATCACCCGTAGTTTGTTGAACTACGTTGACTCTAATTTTCCCATTGCATGAGGGAATACGTAGGCATAGGGCGGCGATGTCCTATCGAGTCTCTTTCTTTTTTATTTTGTTCTCGTTTCCGTTTAGTAGTAGCTTTTAGATATCACACCCTTTGATTAGACAACAAGCATGGATCTCGTTGAGTACAACGAACGTGAGGGGTTCTTATACCTTCCCCTTGCATAACCAACTCCCGAACACAAGATTTGGTTGTGATGACCTTGTCTTTTCCTATTCTTCAGGTTTTCTTTGATCATTTCCTTTCCCTCTCTTTGGGATAAATAACATTTAATGGCGACTCTTCTGTTTTTTTGTCGGGTGTTTTTCGCAGTTGTGACAGCTGGCGACTCTGCTGGGGACTCTGGTTCCCTATGCGAGTCAATCCTAGCGCTTGTCTGCTTTGTTCTTTGGGTGTTTACTTTCATGTAGTTATTTTCTTTTATATACATTATCTGTTGTATATTATTGCATGTGCATTTTATTATACTGCTGAGTTGTTGTGCTGTTGGGTGGGTTGTTCCATTGAGAGATAAGTCCAAACCCATGCTTGAGTATACACACAGAATTAGTTGGAGAGTAGAGGGAGCTTGTGTGGCGTCTGGCCATGCAATAGCTCGTGCGAAATTCACGTCCAGACGAGGTTTTTCTTGGGAGGTACTCTATCCTGCGCGTCTGGTGCAGTTGAGGGAGTATTGACTTAGAAAAACTAACGACTCTAGAGACCGTTCATTGGGATGTTAATTAAGACCTCCTTGATTAACCATGATGCCAAACCAGAAACGGTGAACGTATCATCGTTTCTCAACCTGAGAGTTTGTGGTACTGATGACCTACATAGGATGCCGTGCCTTTCAAAACTAGAACCCACATGTGAGAAGGAATGAGTTTTGCAGGAAACCTTGACTTTCAATCAACCCAGTTTTCTGTTTTTCTCATCAGTGCATACTTTTGATATTGGTTGTTCTGGTATTCTAGTTTTCCAGTTTTCTCGACGAAGCAAAAATACGGCCTACTTAGTCAGTAACATAGCCGTTGTTCAGAATTTGTGGAAGCTTTGATCTCGTGTCTCTGCATCCATATCATCATAACATGTTTTCATTTTGGCATACATGTTCTTTTATTTCTAAGGATCTTAGCTTTGGGTCTCGTAGTCGAGCTATCTATCTTTTCGTTCTGGTTTTCCTGCGAAAAACTTGAATCAAAGCAGAAATATTCCTCAGAAATGATTGAACATGACATTTGCATACCCGCATTCATAACAGGTGTTCAAGGATGGGGATTCTTATTTTGACTTGGTCTTCTCTTCAAAATTGCAGACTTTATTTGTCACCACTATGCAACTTGTAGCAACCAGAGGTGGATCATGGATCAGGTGCAATCAGAATTATTGGAGGTCAGAACCCGTATGAATCAGTTCATGGAACTGATGAAAAATGTGGCCCAAGGGCAGGAACAACTGAGAAATTTGGTTCAACCTCTTATTGACACTCCCAAAGTCGATGACAATGGAGTGGCCCATCCTGGTGGTGCTGGTGTTGTTAGTCCTCATGGCGGAGGTGGTGCTGGCGTTAGCATTCCTCTGGGCGGAGGTGACGCAGGTGTTGTTATTACTCTTGGCAAAGGTGTAGCTGGTGGAATTCCTGGGGATATTGGCGGGGGAAGTGTTTGTGTTGTCCATGGAACTGATGGAGCTCACAAATGTCATTGGGAAGAAGACAAACAGGAGGATGCATTCTCTATGCGTGTTCTAGATGCTAGTCTCCCATCTGAAGTTGATAAGAAATTTAAGATGATTGAGGAAAGAATGCAGGCTTATGAGAACCAAAATTCTTTTGGTCTCGACATGACTGATCTTGGTTTGGTCCTAGGCGTGAGGATCCCGCCCAAATTCAAAGTCCTAGAATTTTACAAATATAGGGGAACAACCTTTCCCAAGATTCACATCCGAGCCAATTATTAGAAGATGTCTGCCTACTCCAAGGATGAGAAGTTGCTCATGCACTACTTCCAAGATAGCTTAGTTGGGGCATCTTTGAAGTGGTATATGGGGTTAGAGAGAACCTACATCAGAACTTGGAAAGATCTTGCTGAAGCTTTTGTCAAGCACTATCAATATGATAGTGGCTTGGCGCCCAACAGAATCTAGTTAAAGAATATGGTTCAGAAGGGGTATGAAAGTTTCAAGGAATATGCCCAGAGATGGCACGAGTTAGCGACCAGAGTTCAACCTTCGATGATGGAGATAGAGCTCGTCGATATGTTCATGGGTACACTTTAAGGGCCTTTTTTCGAGAAATTGGTTGGGTGTGCAACAGCGGGGTTTTCAGATCTTGTGATGGCGGGAGAAAGAGTCAAAAGCGGTATCAAAATGGGAAAGATCCAAGTTTCTCTTGATTCTTCTGAAGATGCAAAGAAGCCTTATGTTGAGTTCCCCACGAGGAAGGAAGGAGAAATTAATGTTGTATATGTTTCAACTACTGCTCAACAGTCGGTTTGGTACCAACAACCTTATGCTCCCTAGCAACAAAACTATCGGCGCCAGAATCAGAATAGGCCTCGCAACAATTTGGAAAGAAGGAATGATCCTCTTCATCCGGTTCCTATGTCGTACAATCAGCTTCTGCCACATTTGATTCAAAACTCATTGGTAGAGCCCAAGACTCTCAAGCCGTTGCCAGAGGCATACCCTCCTGGGTATGATCCCAATGTTCAATATGGATATCATGGAGGATCCATGGGGCACTCAACTGAAGATTGCAAAGCCTTTCAAGCCAAAGTGCAACAGTTGCTGGACAAAGAGTACATATCCTTTCCAGAAGGAAATTTGGTTGTGAACGTCAACCTCTCATATGTTTGAGTTTGAAGACTTCAAGGGTCACCTTCTCCAGCCAGTGGTTCAAATAGGAAGACATCCTCCGGGCTGGAAATCTTGGGATGACTTTTATCATGTCATTTCTTTGCATTTGTAGTTTCTTTTCTGTTAAAGTGCAAACTCATTTGTAAAACTTGTTTGTTTTCAATTGGTAGCAACCCTGCTGATGATGTACAGGCATTATTTCAAATCCCTAAACACCAGAGATATAAGAAAGATAATCCCTTGTCAACCCCTTTGAGCCTAGAAGTTGGAGTTTCTTTTTGAAAACTAAAAATCCTCAATCTTAACCTGGGGTAGGGTAGATGTCATTTAATTTGACCAAGCGTTCAAATTTCAAAAAGAAAAAGGAGTGTCCCATTGAAGGATCAATCACCTTTGCATTCCTCACGCGTCAGGAGGACAAGAGAGCGTGAAACCATGGTGGTTATCCCTCTTTACAAGGAATGAGACAGTCACAAACCCTTTCGAAGAAAACAAGACAAGCCAGTGTCACATGATTTGTAAAAAAGAATTGAAAGAAAAAAGAGAACAAGCCCGCTAAGTTGAAAACTCGAAAACGAGTGACTTAGGCAAAAAGTTACGGTATCCCGCTGGACTTCAAAATCGAAAAAGGATCGGTCTAGGAAATATTTAGGGAAAAACAAATAAAAGAATGAAAAGTGAAAAGCGAAAAGGATTAAAAAAGAAAAATCCCCGAACAAGAACAAGTCGTGTGATTACAAACGCCAAAGACAAAAGAGGTGATTGTCACTCCAGAAACGTTGTGGGTTCCATAACCATAACTCCTTCCATTCAATAGTCTTTGAAAGGTGAGCGCTTGTGTCGAATTAGATGAACATAAGACTAGAGAATATCAAGGAGAATGGGTGGGTTAAAATAAAACTTTGAGCCTTATATCTTTTCTTTCTCAAACCGTGAACCCGACCATGTTACAACCCTCAAAAGTCCTAATTGAAGCACAGTTGTTTCGAAAGCATACATCGGTAAAAATTGCGTCAAAACTGACTACTAAAAGGATTTTCTTACCATTCATGTTGGTATTTATGTGACATTCTGATTAGTGATTTATTCACTATATATCACAGCTTTTTTTCTAGTGAACAGACTTGGATTTCAAAACTATCATATGCATTGCATTAACTTTATCATTTTCAAAACGATTTGTTTTACTTGTGGGTAAGCACTTGACATCAGGAGAGTTTTTGTAATGGAAGGATTGATCAAGATAAGATGTAAAACACCTAAGCACTTCATTGAGCACGAGTAAGTCATGTCAAATAATCACACTGTGGGGGGTCAACCATTCCAAGATTCAGTTAATCTGGGGCAATCAGGTCGAGATTCGATAAATCTCTTGAAGGTCAGTTAGTCAGAGGCACTTCTTCATAGATCAACCAATCAGGGGTAAAATCACTTTAAGGTTGGGGCAGGCCACCCCAAGAACAAGAAGTTATCCTTTCCAAAAGAAGGTTAATCTGAAATACCTCTCTGAGGTTCAAGATGCTTGGGTTAGTTCATCTTAAACCATCAGGGTACAAAGATTCCAGGTCTTCTTTCGAGGTAGATTTTTACATAGATCCCACAGGCTGGGGCAAGAGTGGAGATAAAGGAACATTTCCTCTCCATATTTTCATAACTACTCAGAGTTATTCAAGCAAGTTCTGTCAATGTTGAGTTTAAGACGAGTGTCGGTGATTCATGTTATTACCCTATCAAGTACCCTTTTGCCTTCAAACGAGAAGCCTTTCCAGAGACCTGCCTTTCGTTCTTGGCAACCTACATAATCATTGCATAAATCATCTTCAAGCATAAAGCATTACATTCTATCTCGAGGCTTCATCCCACAACTTGGATATGACATCAGAGGACCTTGTAACCGAACATCAATCAGTCGTTCAAGGTCCAGTTCCTGTCTAGAAAACTATTTCAAGGTCCAGTTCCCGTCTAGAAAACCATTTCAAAGTCCAGTTCTCATCTGGTCAACCATTCATCCAAGGCCCAGTCCCTGTCTGACAAACCTTCATGAAATACCAGTTCTCGTCTGGAAGATGACATTCAAGTCTAGTTCTCGCCAGGTAAACATTAACTTTCAAAAAACCAGTACCCGTTTGGTCACCTTTTCTTTAGCCTATAGTTTAAACTCCAGTTCTCGTCTGGTGGTCGGTTTTCTTTTCACAACTAGTTCCCATCTGGAAAATCATATCAAGATACCAGTTCTCGTCTGGTAGACAGTTTTTACACCAATTCTCGTCTAATCACCCTTTCTTTCAAAGTCAGTGCTCGTTTGATAACCCAAGAAACAGGTCAGTTCTCGTCTGACAACGTAATCTTTGTCCATCAGTTCTCGTCTGGTAGTCTACCTTTAAAAACCAGTTCCTGGGTGGAAAATCGCTTTTAAACCAGTTCTTGGGTGGAAAATCACTTTTAAACCAGTTCTTGTCTAGTCACATATATTTGGCATGTCTTTAACACCGGTTCCTGTCTGGTAAAAAACCGTTTCGAAGTCCAGTTCTCATCTGGAAAACCACAAAATAAGTTCATGTTCGATACAAAAACAAGAAGTCAATTCTCGAATGACAACTTAACTTTTTTCCACCAGTTCTCGCCTGTTGATTTACATCTAAAGCCTAACCGTTTTCGGTACAATCGTAATCCTTGGATCGCGTATCCTCTTATCCCCAACAGGGAGGATTTGTTACTTTTATGTCCCCAACAGGGTGGATTATTATTCTTGTATTCCAAGCAGAGTGGAACCTTCAGCAGAAGATTATTATCCCCAGCAGATTGGATTTCTCCATGCTATTCTTGATTCCCCACGGAATGGAGTTTTGGTGTTTCACCAGCAGGTTGGAATTTTTTAGTAGAGCTTTTCAGGAGAGACATACAGGGTGTACTCCTCAGCGGGGTTGGTTTGCTGGTCTTCTCAATACTCCTTCGGGTTGTGTTCCTTTGCATTTGCATTTCCATTTTTTGTATAGCATCCTCCCAAATGCGTAGCATTTCCATTTTTTATGGAGCATTATGCCAATTTCAAACATATGGATCTGAAGCATAAGCCAGGTTTGATACCTTTTGTGTTATCTCCATCAGGGTGGATCTTTTGGTTGTTCATCTTATTTGGGTTCTCCCTGGCTGAGTCGTTTGTTTAAACGTATTTTCCTCAACAGAGTTATTTGTTTAACTTCTCTTTCCTCAGTTGATTCATTTTTTTAAATGTTTTTTTCCTCGACTGAGTTGTTTGTTTAAACCTCCCTTTCCCCGTCGGAGTATTCTTTTTAGGTTATGAGTCGGTTGATTCTATTTCCTGCCTATTTTAGGTGTGTCATTTCAACTCTTAGTTGGTAATCCCCAGTTTAGTCCGAAGTTTTGTTGCTGTTATTCCAACTTTTGGTTGGTAATCTTCATTTCGTGAGTGTTATCCCAACTTTTGGTTGGTAACTGTTGCTTCATTCCAACTTTTGGTTGGTAGTCCATTGGTGGTTGAATGTTATCCCAACTTTTGGTTGGTAGTCCTCTTTTATTCCCCGACGGAGTTGTTATCCCAACTTTTGGTTGGTAATTTGTTGCTTGTTGGATGTTATTCTAACTTTTGGTTGGTAGTCTTCCTTTGTTGGTTCAACTGTTAGGGTTGGTGTCTTTCCCCGTAGAGTTCGCCTTCGAACAGTGTTCTTGTGATCCTAACTTTTGGTTAGTGGCCTTGTTCTTCAATTTTTGGCTGGATGTTATCCCTTGTGGAGTGTTGAAGTGATTCTGACTCTTGGTTGGTAGCTTGTGCTCGGGTTTTGTTTGGTGTTAAGGTGATTCCAACTTTTGGTTGGTAGCTTGTGTCGGTACCTTTCGTTGTATTCCAATTTTTGGTTAGTATACTCCCTGGTGAGGTTGTTGTTTTCAGGATGTTATTTCCCATCATTTCTCCTTCAGTCGGTGTTACGGTGATTCTAACTTTTGGTGGGTAGCCTTTTTTATTCCAACTCTTGGTTGGTAATGTTTGGTTTTTATCCCCAAGGAGTAAACTTTATCCCATTGTTTGGTTGGTATCATTTGGTTATTATATTCTGATAGATATCCTTCCCCATAGAGTTGTCTATTTAGGCTTCTCCTCGTCCCCAATGGAGTTGTCTTTTCCCTCAGGTTGTAAGTCCATTGATTGTACTTCCTGCAGGTTCTTGATTTGATTTTTGTCCCCAGAAGGTTACCTTTGGTTGGCATTCTCATTATCCCAACACTTGGTTGGTATCTTTTGGTCGTTATCCTAACTCTTGGTTGGTATCCTTTGGTTGTTTATCCCAACTTTTGGTTGGTATCCTTTGGTTGTTTATCCTAACTCTTGGTTGGTATCTCTTGGTCGTTATCCCAACTCTTGGTTGGTATCCTTTCGTTGTTTACCCTAACTCTAAGTTGGTATCCTTTGCTTGTTTATCCCAACTCTTGGTTGGTATCTTTTGGTCGTTATCCCAACTCTTGGTTGGTATCCTTTGGTTGTTTATCCCAACTCTTAGGTATCATTTGGTTGTTTATCCCAACTCTTGGTTGGTATCTTTTGGCCGTTATCCCAACTCTTGGTTGGTATCCTTTGGTAGTTTATCCCAACTCTTGGATGGTATCCTTTGGTTATTTATCCCAACTCTTGGTTGGTATCTTTTGGTCGTTATCCCAACTCTTGGTTGGTATCCTTTAGTTGTCTATCCAAACTCTTGGTTGGTATCCTTCGCTTCATTCCAACTTTTGGTTTGTATTCGGCGGTTTCGTTCAAACTTTTGGTTGATGTTTAGTTCATCTTGGATTGTTATCCTCAGCGTGTCGCATCCCAACTTTTGGTTGGTATTAGCTATTTAACATCCCAGCATGTTGCAAATTTCCGGGTTCTTTTGGTAATCAATCTCCATGCACCTTGAATGTTTGAAATCCGTTGCAATCATCCTTTCAAGTTCAAGTCGATTGAATAGGGGCATTTGTAGCTCCCCAAAATTTGCCTCATCGTTTCTTGGTTTACTGGCTTTTGTTTCTCTACATTTTGCATTTCCGCATATCATAGCATTGGTTCTCGAGATATGGGATCAAGATGTTTCTATGCCTCAGGGCTCTCTTTTATTGCAAGAGTTCAAACAAAGAGCATCAGAGGCTACGACATTTATTTTTCCCAGCAACCGGTTGGCCGATTTTATTTTATTCAGCAGGTTGTTTTTTGCTCAGGAGACTGCATACAGGTTATCTCAGACATTCTCACAGTCATAATATCCAAGGGAAAGTTTCAGAGGCTTAATAGAGCTCAAAACAGGTGGCAACATATGACTACACAAGTTTCCCTCCATTTGGCACCAATTTTGGAATTTTTTGAATGTGGTAATCGGTTACCTAGAGCAAAATTTGCAAAGATATTCAAATTTTCAGCACTACAGATTTTCAACCATTGATTTCACGTGTGCATCATTGGAAGGATCTAGAATTGATTCATTTTCACCATTTCCCTCCAAATTTCAAACACTACATTCTAATTCCACTCCTAATTTCTATTCCAAACACTAACCCACATTCCAAACCATATTTTGATTCCAAAACTAGAGCTTATTTAAATGAATTTGCTCTAAACCTCGCACAATTACCTTCATTTTCAGATTTCACATTCATTCTTAAGAATTTTCTCTCAACTTTCTCTCCATTTTTTCACTCCCAAAACCTCCATTAAAGCTCTTTCCACTTGAGTTTGTTGATTCTTCATTGAAATCTTTGAATTCTAGAGCTAAACCCCCATCATTCATCTCTATTATCTTCAATTCACCACTCAATTTCCGTTTGGATTTGGATCTGGATTTGGAAGTATGATTGGAATTGCTTTTTGGATCATTTTTGGCTTGATCTTGCTTTTTCATCACTTCTACCATAATGAAGCTCTTGGATCTTGAATATTCTCCAGGTTTCTAGCTTGGGTCCATTGATTTCAAGTGAGTCAACACTTACCAAGGCAAACCTCAACCTTGAAGGTTGGTAATTCTAGATCCAATTAAGTTTTGAACTTATTTGAATGATCATAATGTAGATTCATGGTTTTTAATGCATTTTGATCCATTTGCTTTGATTTGATCTTTGATCTTGTAGTTTGATTGTTGTAATTAGTTTTTGATTGTTGAGATATGACCTAATTTTTGTGCACAATTGATTGCTTGTTCATGTGGATGATTGATTAAGTTGTTTGATGCT
Organism: Lathyrus sativus; assembly: GCA_963859935.3. Classification (NCBI taxonomy): domain Eukaryota; kingdom Viridiplantae; phylum Streptophyta; class Magnoliopsida; order Fabales; family Fabaceae; genus Lathyrus; species Lathyrus sativus. The sequence continues at coordinate 215,395,428 of OZ012736.1, read as the reverse complement.
GAAAACTGATTTTTGGCCTCTGTCTCAGTGGTAACTGGTTACCACTAGCAGGTAATTTATTACCCTGCCTATTTTTCACGTTTGTGAGCATTTTTCAAACAGGTAACGGGTTACCTGATTCTTGTAACCGATTACCACTGAGACAGAGTGTGTGTTTCTTGGATTTTCTTGTTTGTTTGAGTTCCTTTGGAATGATAAATGCAAGATGCAGACAAGAATGGAAGCAAGAAGGGTAAAGTCAACAACAATGGGTAACAACTCACTGGGGATGACAAAACACTGAGGAAACATAAACAAACTTAGGAAATCTAAAGCGATTGATCAACAAGTTCAGACATAACCGAGTGACACTCTAGAAGAAAGGATCCTCACTGGAGATAGAACCAGAAAGATGGTCTCTGCTGGGAAATCAAACCAAACTTAGGGAAATCTAAAGTGATTGATCAACAGGTTCAGACATGACCGGGTGACACTCTAGAAGAAAAGATCCCCATTGGAGATAGAACCAGAAAGATGGTCTCCACTGGGGAATCAAACCAAACTTGGGGAAATCTAAAGTGATTGATCAACAGGTTCAGACATAACCGGGTGACACCCTAGAATAAAAGATCCTCATTGGAGATAAAACCAGAAAGATGGTTTCCACTGGGGAATCAAACCAAACATGGAAATGATCTTCTGACAAGAGATCGGGAAAACAAAGAATGACCTTCTAACGCGAAATCAAACAAAGAATGGCCTTCTAACAAGAGATTAGACAAAAAAGCAAAGAATGATTATCTAACAAGAGATCAAACTCAAATAATAAATGATCTTCTAACAAGAGATCAAACAAACAAAACATGATCTTCTGACTAGAGATCAGGCAAATAAAGAATGACCTTCTAACGATAGATCAAACAAACAAAACATGATCTTCTGACTAGAGATCGGGAAAACAAAGAATGACCTTCTGACGAGAGATCAAACAAACAAAACACGATCTTTTGACTAGAGATCAGGAAAACAAAGAATGATCTTCTGACTAGAGATCAAACAAACAAAACATGATCTTTTGACTAGAGATCAGGCAAATAAAGAATGACCTTCTGACGAGAGATCAAACAAATAATACATGATCTTTTGGCTAGAGATCAGGCAAACAAAGAGTGACCTTCTGACTAGAGATCAAACAAAAAACATGATCTTCTGACTAGAGATCGAGTCAAACATTGGAGATTTTTACTAGAATATGTCCAAGCTGCTGGAAATTCCTTAAAACGAAGAGATCAAATGGGGTCTTTAGGAAACATCATGGAAAGAACAGGGTATTCAAACTCTCCTGTATATGCCAAAATAAATGGACTTAGACCGCAAGAAAAGGTGACAACCAGCTTCTAACGGGTCAGTGCCAGTAACTACTGGACTTCAAAGGGGATGTTGATGATAAACAACTTATAATACCAAACATAGTTGGGTGAGAATGTCAATGACAATTGGACTTATAAACAGTGTCTGTGACAATTGAACTTCACGAGGAGACTAGTAACAAACAGATAAATAAAAACAATTGAATTTGAAAATGCCAACGACAATTGGACTTGCAAACAGTGTTAGTAACAACTGAACTTCACGGGGAGACTGGTAAGTAACAACCAGATAAATAATATTAATAATAATTGGACTTTGCAATGAGGACAAATAACAACTGGACTTCCATAAGGGATGCTAGTGACAACTAGACTTTGGAGAAGGGACTGGTGACAACGAAACTACTATTACCAATAACAATTGGGTTGAACAAAAAATGCCCTAACAAACTGGATTTCAAGGATAAACATATGACAACCAAATACCGATACCAATAACGATTGGATTTTCAAGAAAGATGCTAGTGACAACTAGGCTTCAAGGGGATACAGGTAACAACCAAGGTTTTAACAAAATTCTAGTGGCAAATGACCAAAGATCTTAACAAAGATGCCAATAACAACTGAACTTGGGGTCAAAGGGCTACAACCAACAACAAAGACCTGGGTTAATGCTAAATGCACATGATATGACATGATACGGATGCTCATGACATGCAAAGCTGACTTTGAGGAGAGAGACAAGGAATTTGGAGACTCAAGGGGAATAGATAAACATATCCACTTTGCTGGGGAAGAAAGGAATCGTAGGAAATCACCGGGGAATGGAGAAGTCCAGAGATTCACTGGGAAACATACATCCAGAGATTCACTAAGGAACTATGCATCCATTTCACTTGGGGAAGTATGAATCCAAAGCAGCTTATTGGGGAAATAGGTTAACTTCAATTGGGAACAAAAGATAACTCCACTAAGAAGAAAATCCTCAACATCAATAAACATGTATCACATGATGGATACTGGGGAGATTATTTGCAATCTTGAAAATCACATATGATCAAAGGATCAGTCCAAGAATGTTGTCAAATAATGCTTCAATGGGGACTTTGTTGAAATGGTCTAAAAATGCTTCTGCAACCTTAAGACTTCTTGGGGGAAACAGAGATTTTCTTAACCAGACGCTAGGGACAATTAGGCTTTCAGCAAAGGGCTGGTGAAAAATGATTACCAACACAACTAACAATTAGATTTTACACAAGAGTGTTAGTGACAAATGGACTTCAACAGGTGCCTGGAATTTCACTAGAGATTCATGACTTCAATGGGGATTCACAACCTTATTGTAGATTAAGAAGTTTCATCGATGATCTCAAAAGAGATGCAAGCTGGTTGATTTGTAAACACGTCTTCTCAGATAAAAAGAAAGATCAACAGAATCTTCATCAAATTTCTCGGAGAGATGCCATTTGATTGAAGCAACTTGGGTAATGGACTTGCTAAGAGAATCATTACCAACTGTAGTAAAATCCTTATAAAGAGATATCTCAAATAAAGAGAAACCACTTGTAAGATCTTCACCAATACTCCTTTGACGGGCTTCTAGTGGGAACATATATTTATAATTGTAAAAAGTTAAAGTGCCACCAAGAACAGATAAGCTTCTCAAAAGAGACTGCCACTTATCATTGCAAAGATTGAGGAACAACCAAGAATGGATAAGCTTCTCGAATGAGACTACCACTTATCATTGTAAAGATTGAGGAACCACCAAGAACGGATAAGCTTCTTGAAAGAGACTGCCACTTATCACTGTAAAGATTAAGGAACCACCAAGAACGAATAAGCTTCTCGAAAAAGATTGTCACTTATCATTGTAAAGATTGAGGAACCACCAAGAATGGATAAGTTTCTCGAAAGAGACTGCCACTTATCGTTATAAAGATTGAGGAACCACCAAGAACGGATAAGCTTCTCAAAAGAGAATGCCATTTATCATCTGGTAGAGCTTCAATGGGGATCTATAAATAGATTATTCTTGGGAGGAAAAGTGAAAAATAAGTGCACGCTCAATCTAGGTTCTACAACCTAGAGAGATTCAAAAGCATAATTGCTAGAGACCAGAGTTCAGTCTAAGAACAAGCTAGAGAGAAGCAATCAAACGAGCCTCTACCCATTGAGGAATGAACTCAACTAGGGATTCATCTTATCTAAACATGGAACAGATAACTAAAGCAACCAATCTTCCACGAGGATCAATCTCAGTGGGGAACTAGAAAGGATGTGCACTTTCTGCTTAAGGTTGACAATTCTACTAGAGAGAGAAGAAAAATCAAGTTACTTGGTGATAAACACATCCAAAGTAAAGGAACAAAAGACATCAAGGTGGCAAACATGCTCATATGCCATGTATATATGTATGAATGTGCGTATGCCACGCTTATGCTTATGCTGGCAAAACAAACAATGAGAAGTAACTTGGAAATGAAACAAACATCTCAACAAGGATACTCGGTCAACCTTCGCAAGATGGAGACATTTAACAAGAGATGAACAGGAAGCAACATGCGGAACCGCATTCCTACTTCAAGGTTTCAACATTCTCTAGGGAAAAGATTATTCCACTCAGGGATATAACACTATGACTTCACCTTAGGGATTACCATCATCAATCTGATTTCCTTATTAGAAGAGAAATGTCCATTGGGAAAGGATCACCCATCTTTAGAGAATTCATAGGGGATAAAATAAATATCCACGTCATTAGGGAAGCTCGGACCAAAGTCGTGGTTGTAGTTGTCTAAGTTGAAACTCCATGGGGAAAGTTGTCTAAGTCTTTGTTGGAGAAGAGTAAAGTTTGTAAGACGTTCATTGATGGATGAAATAAGCATCCCCTTCTCTAAAGAAGTATGAAGCCAATAAAATTCATCGGGAATTCCTAGGTGTCATACCCCAAATTTATCCTACATGTATATTACCCTCATTTGTACATCCGCTCACCAACCATCATTCAAAAAACCAAAAAATATGTTGCCCCTACTCAAGGTGTTGCTAGGTTAAATCAAGTCAGGTGTATGTGTAGTATGAACTGAAGTATAAGGGTTTTGATTTAATCTGTCGGTCAGACAAGGGTTTGTTTCAAGATCAAGGTCGGGGTTGGTAATGATTCAAGTGGTGTATGTTAAAAGTTCCAATTAGGGTTTTGTGCCAAGTCAGGCTTGTTATGGATAAATCAAGTCCTCAAACTATAGTGAAGCAAATGTTTTATGGTTAAAAATCGCCAAGGAGCATTTCATTTCTAATTAGGGTTTTGGACAGTGCATTTCATATGTCAAACCTTAATAATCTGGTTTCAAGTTATTTTCTTGCTCAAGAGATTCCATAGTGAGGATTGTGGTTAATCGTGGTTCAAATGGCTATATCTTCAAGATTGATTCTTTTGTGGATCCATTCTTCAATGTATGATCTTTTGGGTCATGACATGGTCAAAGAATTTTCAAGCGCGCAATTTGGTTCATGTTGAGTTTTCATTTGATGTCCAAAGCTCTTGTGTAAGTGAGATCATGATCGTAGATTCAAGATTAGTGATTCAAGAATAGCATTATTCAAAGGCAAAATCAAGATTATTCTTTTTAGTCATATCTCAAGAATTGATTTAAGGATTTAGATTTTCGGTTTTCTTTTTGGTATCAACATCATGGCATTACATTTTAAATTTAAAGGTGCAAAAAGTAATACAAGTTAAAAGGACCAAGTTACTTCAAAATTACAAGCCAAGAAAGGAGTCAAGATTCTACATACACAAAGGCTCATGTTTCAAAACATTTGAAGTTCATTATGTTTCAAGGCCCAAGTCCATATCAATTAGAACAATATGCCAAGAATGTTGCTGCGTTTCCTTATATCTTACATTCAAATGTTACATAAGTTGTTTAAAGCCATGATACACACATAATGTTCAAATTACACAACAAAGCAACAAAGCCTTCTACGTTAATCCACTAACAGCAAAGCCCATATACAATGCATCAAAGCATTATGTTTCACACCATTTAAACCACAACAGTCACGCAAAATGCAATCACCAAGCAAACCAATCCACAATTCTTGAACCGGTCCAACACAAAAAATGCAACACACCGCGTTCTTTTGAGAAAAGAAACCTGTACCTTCACAAATTTTTTCTTCAAACGGACCCCACACAACGTGCCAAACCACATCACAAATTGCCTCGACATTCAACGCCATGATAAGCCTTCCCCACATCCCGCAAACATGATTCACAACAGTATTATACAAGCCAATCTCGTGCAATGCGTTGCAGCCACAAAACTCTTCACATAATCCTACATCATAAATTCACTAAACCGTAAACCTTAAGCCATTATAATTGGCACCATTGTTATTTTTCAGCATATCACACAATGAGCAAAATAGGACCTGCAATCACAAAACCAGGACGTACAATAATACGTTGGTCCCACCAATTTCCACACACCATGATAACAACAAACCAGCCCCACAACCAAAGCTGCAAAACAAAAAGCAATGTGACTCCAACACCAGACGTTCCATTCTTGCAACAAAACAATCTAAACGCGAACAAAATTATCAGAATCACCTCAATTCCAAATTCACCAAAACGACAACACTGCAATCATGAAATTCTACTCCCTCCTATAAATTAAATATCTTCAGTCCGTAAAATGGAGCTAAAAAAAAGCCATCGTCTTGCTGCCTGAATTCCTTCAAAACCTTTTCTGAATCCTCTCCACCCTTCCTTCGTATAACCTCATTTTTCACCTCTTCAATCAACAACAACCCCAAAATCATAACAAAACCTCAGAACCAAAGTGAATCAGAGAGGAGGAGAAGGAGATAAAATCGAAACAAAACTAAAAAATCATAGATTCAAACCTTCATTTGTCAAGTATCCGCCGCCGCCGTTAAACCATTGTTGAATCAATTCAAGTCGAGAGAGACTGAAGCGGATTGAGAAGGCCGTGTTGTGTTTCTCATTCATTTGGCACTTAGTTTTCATTTTGGCGGTTCAGTATGCTCTGTATTTTGATTTTTTACTATTGAAAGAGAGAACCATGTTCAGCGTGTCGTTTTGTTGATTAGTGGGTTGGGCTCAGCCCATGTGGTTCTTATCCACACACCCACAATATCTACCACCAATATTTTGTCATCCGTGTTGTTTCATTTGATGATGATATGGGCTTCAAGTCCTTCTGATTTGCTCTACACGCACATTAACTCCCTTCAGCGCACCCCCTCCATCATCTCTTTTTCTCCTTTTCTTTTAAAATGCATTTTGTTTTTAAAATTTGTTTCCATTTCTTAGAACATATTGTATTTTTTGTTGCCCTCTTGATGTTTTGCTTGTGTTGCTACCGCAAAAATAAGGTGCCAGCATAATAGAAGAGTCACCACCTTTCGTTATTTATCCCACGGAACGAGAAAGGAAACGATCGGAAAAACCTGACGAAAAGGTATAAGACAAGGTCATCGCAACCATGTCTGGGTTCGGGAGTCGGTTACGCAAGGGGAAGGTATTAGCACCCTTCACGTCCATCGTACTCGATGGGATCCACGTTTGTTGTGTTTATCTGACAGGTTGGTTTAACTATCTACCTATCAAGGCTGGTCTGAAAAGAAAAGAAAATGACTCAGTAAAGCGTCGCACTTCGTGCCTACGTATTCTCGTCAGAGAATGAGAAATCAGAGTGAACGTAGTTCGTCTAACTACGGGTAACGGATGAGGGAAGGAGGCTCGCCAATACATCATTATTGTGCCTACGTACTCTCAACAGATATGAGAGATCAGAGTTTACGTAGTTCGGGATGATACGGCTTACGGGGGTTCAGATTCCTCTATTTTTCCGAGTAGGGTTAACAGACAGTTCCAGCAGTTTGGTGTATGCAGCTTGCTCGTCAGAGACTCGTGCGTTAACGTTTGCGGTAGAACTGAGAGTTAACGACACTCTTTTCTTCAGAAAAGTTTTCCTTGACTTATGGGCCCACGGGACAGAAAGGAAGGTTTGAAGTTTGTTTTCTGTCTTTTACGAAAGAAGTGTTTTTGATGGATGTCTGTAGTTTGTACAGCACTAGAGACTATGACTTAGGAGCGAATGCGTCGCATATCGTCCAAAGGACATATACTAAGCACTCTAGATGATTGAGAGGAGACCGCTCAATTATCATTTCCCAAGTAACTTAAGGCTCGTAACGCGCTTGTACTAACTTGCCTTTATTGCGTTTTTTACTGTTGTTTTGAGATGAGAAGAGAACGAACTCTACGGGGAAACTGTCAAGCCCTAATGTTGTCATGCCAAAGATTCATCCTATGGTTGAGGTTTGAAACAAGGAACTCTTAGATGTTATCATGCATATGTTTCAACCTAAAGTTCTATCATCACTTCCTTATCAAAGGAAGTGAGAGTCCTAGGGGATCATGCCAATGGGATACAAAAACAAACAAAGCATCAGCTAAACATCAGTAAAGATGCACATGCAATGCAGCAATAAAAGCAGAGGGAGACTCACTCAACCTCTTAGCAATCAAGCAAAGAAAAACAGTTAAAACAGACAAGTAAAGGGAGGATCACCTCAACCTTTATATGCAAATACATCAATTAGAAAGGAAGAACAACACACAAGCAAGGGGAGGATCACCTCAACCCTTAAGGAAAACAAGCAGAGGGAGACTCACTCAACCTCTTAATGTAGTCATGCATCTACACTTAGACTATCCTAAACATGAACTATCCTAATGCAACACACCACTCAATCATGAATGAAGGCAAGGATTTATGACAAATAAGGAATTCATTCCACAAGTAGACAAACAAGGCTTCTACCCTAAGGAAAGGAATTTAAAGTTGGGAAGCAAGGGTAAGGTCCACAGGAACTTATCCAAGGCACTCAACCAACTCAAAGGGATTTGGAGAATCTTAGAGGTTTGACTCCTTCAAGAGATGTGAAAAATTCCCCCCACAGGAGGGACTGTGCCACCCCAAGAAGGTTCCTAAAATGATTGGAGAAGATTAGGAGAATGAAGATGGGAAGCAAGGTAAGGTCCACAGGAACTTACCACAGGCACTCAACCAACTCTATTTCCTTAGAAAGCTTGCATAGATTCAACTCCTTTATGATAATGCAATGAATTCCTCCACATGAGGAAACATGCTCACAAGGAGGATCCTAATTAAGCAAGGGAGATTTGAGGGAAACTAACCCTATAGGAACAATCATCCACCTAATTATTATTCTATCAAGAAAGGATATGAAACTTAGAATCATCTAATGGTCACTTAAAAGACTAATCTATGAACTTAACCTAGTTAGGGTCACCTAAACTATAACCAACTTGTAAAATGGGGAACTAATAGAAAACCAATTCTAAAAATCCTAAGGAAAATCCTATATCATCCTACATGAGTTAAGAATCTATGGTACAAAAACCAGGGGCAAAACCTACTCCTAAAGGTTCTAATAAAATCTAAATCCAAAGGGTGTGCTAAAGGGGATCCATCAAGGAATGCTCCTAAAAATCTATCTCAAACTTCTACTTAGAATCATCTAAAAATTACAACAAAAATCACCCAAACCTATCAAGGAGTCTATAACAAGCATGCAAAATTTCAGCCTCAAATTCCAAATCATGAACTAGTAATAAAATCAGCAAGCAAACTAATCATATTATGCATTTTTAATCATGTATTAAAAATAGAAAAATGGACATTAAATTGAAAACAGCCCCAAAATAAAATCCAAAGGCATGGAAAAATCAGAAATTAAACAAGGATCACCCAAATATTTTTCCCATAATTTTCTGATCAATAGAACTATTTAAAATGAATTAAAATCAATCAAGACAATAAAAGAAAATATAAAATCAATTAAAGAAATAAAAGAAAAGCAGAAAATGTCACAACCCTAGGATTAGATTACCAGTCCACTCATCCTACAGCTACGCGCGTGCCACCTCAATTAATAAAACGGTTCATTTTGACAAGGGGTATTGTGTGGTTTAGTTGACTAGTGTACATAGTGGGTTCTAATCATATCCATTGAATGGAAAAGTATGATCATCCAATGCTTCAGAGTGCGCCAACTCACCAAGCCCTAGGTCAAACTACATCTTGCATGTTGGATGCTAAGACCTAGTCAACTAATTCAAACAGATCCAATGGCTCACCATCATCTTCTCCAATTTAAACTGAACAAAGAGGGAAAATAAATCGCGGTGGCCGGAGAAGAGCTCCACCGTCTTCTCCGGAGAGAGCAATCATGCTCTGTGATCAAAATCAACTAAACTCAATGGAAATTACACGAATCCGCTCGCCTCTTCACACTGAACATCAAGATCCCTTCCATTTTCAATGATTCTTCATGAATGATCAAACACAATAATGAACAGAAAAATCACCATTTCCACAAGTGTCATCAAACTCCAAATTCTTTACACAGAACTCTTCCTCACCTCTCAAGGATCACAAATCACTATCCAATTCATCCTAACCCTCAAGAATCAGCCATATACAAGTCTAAACAGAATTTGCATCATAACCTAAATCATCACTAATCTTCATAATTCTGATCCTAAAACGATCTATGTCATATCTACAACCTAACCACATGCCAAATTCATTCTAAACATGCTTAAATTAAGAGGAATTGTGAAAAGTAAAAACCTGTTCTGTAGCTTCGATTGAGGTGTTCTTGAGTATGAATCTTGATACTCAGAAGCTCTTGATTCTTCCTCAAACTCCAAAACCAATTCTTGCTCGAAAGCTCCAAAACTCCAACTGCAATAACCATTTTCTCTCCAAATGCTACCCAAAAAACGATCTGAACCTGATCCTGAACTTAAATAGAAGCTATTTGGATCATAACCTGGCCCAATTATGGCCCAATTTGATTAATCCCAAAATTCAATTTTTCTTCAATGAATAACTATGGCAGACACGGGTTATGCCTCTGTTTCAGCTCAATCTTCACTCAAATGCATTGCTTATGACCTGGTGAAGGTGAATGGATCAGATTGAAAGTTTGATTTGATCCTATGGTCAATCTTTGATGTGTAACTTCATCATGAAGTAATCCAAACAAAGTCCATGAAGCAAACCTCAAATTAAAATTCTACCAATGCCATTGTCTTCAAAATGCCATTTGCAATCAAAATATGTACCAATTTGTAATTTTTTGAACCATTGTGATTTATTTTGCATTTTTTCCTTTCTTAATGCCTTTAATGATCTTTTTTCCAAATTTCTTCATACACTTCTATATTCAATCCATATCAATGAATCTTTGGTTCATGGTTAGACAAATAACACCATTTTGAACAACTTTCAAGTTGATCAAAAGTCCATTTGAGATGTCTAAGTTGATGAAATTGACCCATAACCAAAAATGACCTATAATTCCAAATTCCCAAAATACCCTTATCTTGCAAAGCTCATAACTTGAGTTCTACAAATCCAATCATGGACTTCTAGTACTTTATAGAAAGCTAAGAAGATAAGGAACAACATTCATGTTGGCCAAAATTTCATGAGAATCATCCTTCTAGGGCAAACGTTTCATACAAGTTGGGTGACTTTCAAGCTCCAAATTCACATGCCTCAAATGACCTGTAACTTGTCTGGCTCATAACTTGAGTTCTATAAACCCTATTGTAACGCCAGTTTTATTTTGATTAAATTCAATTATGACTTTGCTATGTCTCGTTGCATCGTAGTCGTAGTTGAGTATGTGTTTGGATCGAAGGAAGGAATTGAATCGGTCGAATTGTTGGGAAAAAGTGTAAAATTCCGTAGCGGTTTTAGGAAACTTCGAAAAATCATATCTCTTGATCCGTAAGTCGGATTTGACCCCCGTTCGAAGTGTTGGAAAGCTAAAGAGATGTTCTATCTAGAAAAAGAATTAAATTTTTCTGATATGACGATCGTCATGGACTTTCCACGATCGTCACGACCGTGACGCTCGTCATGGACTTGCCACGACCGTCATAGTAACGAAATTCAATTAAATGCAGAATTTGGACGTGGCTGAGAGTGGGTAGCAAAAATACATTCCCGTAGACTCTTTTACCCTTAATTACACCATTTGGGGAAAGGAAAGACTGAAAAGAGAAGTAACGCATTGAGAAAAGTGGAGAGCAAAGAATCAACCACCGGCGAATTTGGAGGATTTCTGCAGAAAAGTCACCGTAGAGCAGAAGCGGAACCGGAGAGCGTGGAATTGACCTCAATTCTAAGGTAAGGGTGGGGTTCAATTCTATAACTGTGGGTATGATCGAATTCATATGGGGAATCGAGTCATAGGTATAGCTTTCGTTAATCGATAAATGTGAAGGAAAAGGTTTCCCTAATGGGACCAGATTTCTATGTAGGAATGAATGTGTTATGTAGTTATTAGTGCGATGCTATAAGGTTTTCCTTATGGGCAAATACGTAGAACGAATATGCTATACGGTTATTCGTACAACACTCTAATGGTTTTCCCTAATGGGCCAAAAAGGACAGTTACCTAATTGTGATTGATTTGTAATTAATTATGTAAGAAAATGCCGTAATGTTGTTATTACGATAAGATGCTGAATCCTTAATTGTTGAACTGATGTTGGTGTTATACCTGTATAGGAATAGCCGTTTTATATGAACACTTTGAGTTCCTATTTGTAGGTACGATGTTGTAATGTTCCTTTACATGAACAGTCGTAAATGTTGAAATTATGTTGTTATTGTTCCCGTATGTGAACGGGTAGAAAGTGATGGTTGTATGAGTGGTATGATGTTATGATGCTCTGTTATGGACATTCTGGTTGTAGGCGTAATGCCTTGTTATATGGTTGCTATGGTTGTGTTGTAGTCCATAATAGATGCATTTCATGGCATAGCATTTGGCCTAGATTGGCGACGGTTGTGCCTGTATTGGCGTTATTTGGAGTGTTGGCTCCTAGATGGGTTCGGGGTGTTGGCCCTGTCCTGAGTTTTGGAGTGTTGGCTCCTAGATGGGTTCAGGGTGTTGGCCCTGTCCCAAGTTTTAGAGTGTTGGCTCCTAAATGGTACCACATGCATGTGCACAGTTGAGTCGCATTGTTGAGTCGCATGAAGTCGCATAATTACGCTAGTTGTATGTTAATGTTGTTTACGTGAGATATGGATTACTCGCAGTTGTTGTCGATGATGTTTATGATTTCAAAACCTATAATGTTGTGATGAGTTTCCGGCATGTTTTCCATCATGCTTTATGTTATATTATTGATATCTCACCCTTTTCCGTTGTATGTTACCTCCTCTGGTGGTAATTTGCAGGTAGTCAGGAATAGAGCGTAGTTCCCGTTAAGGTGTCGTTGGTCGCTCTGATACGTAGCACTCTTGGGGGGATGGACGATTGCTGTTATTATTTTAGTCGATGTTATTGTTGATTGAACTTGTCACGATGTTTTTATTAAATTGTTTTAAGAGAACATGTTGTATACTTTATCGAACTTCCACCAGAAGTAATGACGAGTTGTTTTATGATTAAATGGTTAAGTAATACATTGGTGATTGCTCATCCAATTTCGTGCTGCGTATGATATTTGCAAGTTGTTGCATAATGATTGTTGTCTGTCAGGGTGAAGTGTAACATCTCTGATATGAGGAATTTTGTCCGTGTGACGACCGTCATGCAGTCAATGTTTGCGCTACTGCGCTTTGTTTGCTATATGAATTGTTGTTTTCCTGTTATCCGCAAGTTTAGATTTGGGGTGTTACATTAGTGGTATCAGAGCAGGTCGGTCCGTCCGGCCAAGTTGTCTAGTGTCGTCGAGTCAGTCGTCGTGCCTAACACTAGAGTCTCGTTAATTATGAAATCTGATTGTTGGTTGTTGCAGCTTAAGTGAAATGGCTGGGAGGAATGATGTTGCAATTGCTGCTGCTCTGCAAGCTTTAGCTAATGCTATGGAACATCAGCCGAATCCTGCTGGAGATGCTGGGTCTCGCAGTTTGGCAACGTTTCAACGGGAGAATCCGCCTACCTTCAAGGGTAAGCATGATCCTGATGGTGCATTGGAGTGGTTAAAGGAAATGGAGCGAATCTTTCGTGTGATGGATTGTACTCCAGCACAGAAGGTCCGTTATGGGACTCATATGCTAGCAGTCGAAGCTGATGACTGGTGGCTAGAGACCCGTCCAGTGTTGGAAGCTGCAGGTGAAGAAGTTACTTGGACTGTATTCCGTAGGAAATTTCTGAAGAAGTATTACCTGGAAGATGTCCGTGGTAAGAAAGAGATTGAATTTCTTGAACTGAAGCAAGGAGACAGATCTGTTACTGAGTATGCGGCGAAGTTCAAGGAATTGGCTAAGTTTTACCCGCACTATAGCGCAGAGACTGCTGAGTTCTCTAAATGTATCAAGTTTGAGAACGGATTGAAGTCTGAAATCAAGAAAGCAATCAGGTATCAGAAGATCCGTGTCTTTGATTCATTGGTTGAAAGTTGTAGGATTTATGAAGAGGATAGCAATGCTCATTACAAGTTGGTGAGTGAGAGGAGAGGCAAATCACAGCAGAGTCGTGGTAAGCCTTATGATCCTCCAGCTGGAAAAGGGAAACAGAAAGTAGCTGACGGCCGGAAAGCTAGTAGGGGAGATGCTCTTGCTGGTATTGTTTGCTATAAGTGCGGAAAGCCAGGTCACATGAGTAATGTATGTAATTCTGGATCATTAAAATGTTACCGTTGCGGAGAGTTGGGACACGCTATTGCTGAGTGCAAACGCAAAGGAATAGTTTGTTTCAACTGCGGTGAAGAGGGACACCTGCGAGACAAGTGTCAGAAGCCTAAGAAGGAACAGAATGGCGGAAGAGTGTTCGCGCTATCTGGGACTTAGACATCCAGTGATGACAAATTGATTGAAGGTACTTGTTTCATTAATGGTAGTCCTTTACTTGCTATTATTGACACTGGTGCGTCTCATTGCTTTATTGCTGCGGATTGTGTTGAACGTTTGGGTCTTATGTTGTCACACATGAGTGGAGAGATGGTAGTTGAGACCCCAGCTAAGGGATCGGTAACTACGTCTCTTGTGTGTTTGAAATGTCCTCTGTCGATGTTTGATAGAGATTTCCTGGTTGACTTAGTCTGTTTGCCACTAAGTGGGATAAACATAATTTTGGGTATGAATTGGTTAGAGTATAATTGTGTTCATATTAATTGCTTTGATAAGTCAGTGAGATTCTCTACTCCTGAGGAGGAGGGAGCGCGTTGGGTAACTACCAAACAGATGAAGCAGATATTGCTAGAAGATGCTCAGGTGTTTGCGTTGGTGGTGGCATTATCCATTGAGAATAAAGCGATAATCGATGAATTGGAAGTTGTTTTTGATTTCCCTGAGGTGTTTCCAGATGAAATTCCTGAAGTTCCTCCGGAACGGGAAATTGAATTTTCTATTGATCTTGTACCCGGTACCAGACCTGTGTCTATGGCACCGTACAGGATGTCTGCATCTGAATTGGCAGAGTTGAAGAAACAATTGGAAGACTTACTTGAGAAGAAGTTTGTTAGACCAAGTGTATCACCGTGGGGAGCTCCGATATTGTTAGTGAAGAAGAAGGATGGCAGTATGAGGTTATGTATTGACTACCGGCAACTGAACAAAGTTACGATTAAGAACAAATACCCACTTCCGAGAATTGATGACTTGATGGATCAATTGGTTGGAGCACGAGTGTTTAGTAAAATTGATTTGAGATCGGGGTATCACCAGATTAAGGTAAAAGATGACGATGTTCAGAAAAC
This sequence comes from Lathyrus sativus, assembly GCA_963859935.3. NCBI lineage: Eukaryota > Viridiplantae > Streptophyta > Magnoliopsida > Fabales > Fabaceae > Lathyrus > Lathyrus sativus. The sequence continues at coordinate 215,380,290 of OZ012736.1, read as the reverse complement.
TGCGTTCAGAACCAGGTATGGACACTATGAGTTTACGGTAATGCCTTTTGGCGTTACTAATGCGCCGAGAGTTTTCATGGAATACATGAACCGTATCTTCCATGAGTATTTGGATCGGTTCGTGGTAGTATTCATTGATGATATCCTAATTTATTCGAAGTCGAAGGAGGAGCATGTTGAGCACTTGAGATTAGTGTTGCAAGTGTTGAAAGAAAGGATGTTGTTTGCGAAACTGTCGAAATGTAACTTTTGGTTGGAGGAAGTTAGCTTTTTGGGTCATGTTATATCAGGTGACGGAATTTCCGTAGATCCATCTAAGGTTGACGCCGTGTTGAAATGGGAAACTCCGAAGTCGGCAACGAAGATTAGAAGCTTTTTGGGACTTGCTGGTTATTATAGAAGGTTTATTGAAGGTTTTTCTAAGTTGGCCCTTCGGTTAACTAAGTTGACTTGTAAAGGGAAGACTTTTGTATGGGATGCTCAATGCGAAGCAGGTTTTACGGAGTTAAAGAAAAGGTTGACGTCTGCTTCGGTGTTGATCTTGCCTAACGCAGAAGAACCGTTTGTTGTATACTATGATGCTTCTAAGTTTGGTTTAGGAGGAGTACTCATGCATAATAATAAAGTAGTTGCGTATGCCTCAAGACAACTGAGAATCCATGAGAAGAATTATCCCACGCACGATTTAGAACTTGCTTTCGTTGTTTTTGTGCGGAAGATTTGGAGACATTATCTGTATGGCTCGAGATTCGAAGTGTTCAGCGACCATAAGAGTTTGAAATACTTGTTTGACCAAAAAGAGTTGAACATGAGGCAACGAAGGTGGCTAGAGTTGTTAAAGGATTATGATTTTGGGTTACATTACCATCCGGGAAAAGCTAATGTTGTAGCTGATGCCTTAAGTCGCAAGACTTTGCATATGTCAGCAATGATGGCTAAAGAATTAGAGTTGATTGAGAAATTCAGAGATCTGAGTTTAGTTTGTGAAGTAACACCGAAGAGTGTAAAGTTGGGCATGTTAAAGATTAATAATGATTTTCTGGACAGCATTAGAGAAGCTCAGAAATTAGATGTGAAATTGGTGGATTTAATGCCTGGAGTAGATCATGCGGAAGATAATGATTATCAATTGGATGCGCAAGGAATGTTGAGATTTCGTGGTCGTATTTGCATTCCTAATAATGCAGATATGAAGAAAGCAATTCTGGAAGAGAGTTACAGAAGTAAGTTGAGTATTCATCCAGGAGCGACGAAAATGTATAATGATTTGAAGAATCTGTTTTGGTGGCCTGGTATGAAGCGTGATGTAGCACGTTTTGTGTATGCATGTTTGACTTGTCAGAAGTCGAAAGTTGAGCATCAGAAACCTGCTGGGTTGATGCAACTGTTAGAAATTCCAGAATGGAAACGGGACAGCATTTCAATGGACTTTGTAACGGGTTTGTTGAACACTTTGAGAGGATGTGATTCTATTTGGGTGATTATTGATAGGCTTACAAAGTCAACTCACTTTATTCCTATTAACATCACTTTTCCAGTATCGAAGTTGGCAGAGATTTATGTTAGAGTGGTTGTTAAGTTGCATGGTGTTCCGTTGTGTATTGTGTCGGATAGAGATCCGCGGTTTACTTCTGAGTTTTGGAAGAGTCTGCAAGAGGCTTTGGGTTCTAAGTTGAGGTTGAGTTCAGCATACCATCCTCAAACAGATGGTCAGACTGAACGGACTATTCAGTCTTTAGAAGATTTGTTGAGAGCATGTATACTTGAGGAAGGTGGTTCGTGGGATACATACCTTCCGTTGATAGAGTTTACTTATAATAACAGTTATCACTCTAGTATCGGAATGACACCATTCGAAGCTTTGTATGGTCGGCGGTGTAGGACTCCGTTGTGTTGGTATGAATCGGGAGAGAGTGTGGTACTCGGACCGGAGATTGTTCGAGAGACTACCGAGAAGGTGAAGTTAATTCGAGAAAAGATGAAAGCTTCACAGAGTAGGCAGAAAAGTTATCATGATAAGCGCAGGAAGGATTTAGAATTTGAAGCTGGAGATCATGTATTTTTGAGAGTCACGCCTGTGACCGGTGTTGGTAGAGCTTTGAAATCTAAGAAGCTTACTCCTCGTTTCATTGGTCCGTATCAGATATTGGACAGAGTTGGAAAGGTGGCATATCAAGTGGCGTTGCCGCCAAATTTGTCGAATCTACACGATGTATTTCATGTGTCACAGCTTCACAAGTATATTTCAGATCCGTCGCATATCATTCCCATGGACGATGTGCAAGTACGTGAGAATCTTACTGTGGAGACGAAGCCTGCGAGAATTGATGATCGGGAGGTGAAGATGTTACGAGGTAAAGAGATTGCTTTGGTGAAAGTGGTCTGGTTGGGAGCTGCTGGCGAAAGCTTAACGTGGGAACTAGAGAGCAAGATGCGGGAGTCTTATCCCGAGCTGTTTGATTAAGGTAATTTCGAGGACGAAATTCTTGTAAGTAGGGGAGAGTTGTAACACCCGTTTTATTTTGATTAAATTCAATTATGACTTTGATATGTCTCGTTGCGTCGTAGTCGTAGTTGAGTATGTGTTTGGATCGAAGGAAGGAATTGAATCGGTCGAATTGTCGGGAAAAAGTGTAAAATTCCGTAGCAGTTTTAAGAAACTTTGAAAAATCATATCTCTTGATCCGTAAGTCGGATTTGACCCCTGTTCGAAGCGTTGGAAAGCTAAAGAGATGTTATATCTAGAAAAAAATTTAATTTTTCTGATATGACGATCGTCATGGACTTCCCACAATCGTCACGACCGTGATGCTCGTCATGGACTTGCCACGACCGTCATAGTAACGAAATTCAATTAAATGCAGAATTTGGACGTGGCTGAGAGTGGGTAGCAAAAATACATTCCCGTAGACTCTTTTACCCTTAATTACACCATTTGGGGAAAGTGGAGAGCAAAGAATCAACCACCGGCGAATTTGGAGGATTTCTGCAGAAAAGTCACCGTAGAGCGGAAGCGGAACCGGAGAGCGTGGAATTGACCTCAATTCTAAGGTAAGGGTGGGGTTCAATTCTATAACTGTGGGTATGATTGAATTCATGTGGGGAATCTAGTCATAGGTATAGCTTTCGTTAATCGATAAATGTTAAGGAAAAAGTTTCCCTAATGGGACTAGATTTCTATGTAGGAATGAATGTGTTATGTAGTTATTAGTGCGATGCTCTAAGGTTTTCCTTATGGGCAAATACGTAGAACGAATATGCTATACGGTTATTCGTACAACGCTCTAATGGTTTTCCCTAATGGGCCAAAAAGGACAGTTACCTGGTTGTGATTGATTTGTAATTAATTATGTAAGAAAATGCTGTAATGTAGTTATTACGATAAGATGTTGAATCCTTAATTGTTGAACTGATGTTGATGTTATACCTGTATAGGAATAGCCGTTTTATATGAACACTTTGAGTTCCTATTTGTTGGTACGATGTTGTAATGTTCCTTTACATGAACAGTCGTAAATGTTAAAATTATGTTGTTATTGTTCCCCTATGTGAACGGGTAGAAAGTGATGGTTGTATGAGTGGTATGATGTTATGATGCTCTGTTATGGACATTCTGGTTGTAGGCGTAATGCCTTGTTATATGGTTGCTATGGTTGTGTTGTAGTCCATAATAGATGCATTTCATGGCATAGCATTTGGCCTGGACTGGCGACGGTTGTGCCTGTATTGGTGTTATTTGGAATGTTGGCTCCTAGATGGGTTCGGGGTGTTGGCCCTGTCCCTAGTTTTGGAGTGTTGGCTCCTAAATGGTACCACATGCATGTGCACAGTTGAGTCACATTGTTGAGTCGCATGAAGTCGCATAATTATGCTAGTTGTATGTTAATGTTGTTTACGTGAGATATGGATTACTCGCAGTTGTTGTCGATGATGTTTATGATTTCGAAACCTATAATGTTGTGATGAGTTTCCGGTATGTTTTCCATCATGCTTTATGTTATATTATTGATATCTCACCCTTTTCCGTTGTATGTTACCTCCTCTGGTGGTAATTTGCAGGTAGTCAGGAATAGAGTGTAGTTCCCGTTAATGTGTCGTTGGTCGCTCTGATACGTAGCACTCTTGGGGGGATGGACGATTGCTGTTATTATTTAATCGATGTTATTGTTGATTGAACTTGTCACGATTATTTTATTAAATTGTTTTAAGAGAACATGTTGTATACTTTATCGAACTTCCACCGGAAGTAATGACGAGTTGTTTTATGATTAAATGGTTAAGTAATACATTGGTGATTGTTCATCCAATTTCGTGCTACGTATGATATTTGCAAGTTGTTGCATAATGATTGTTGTCTGTTAGGGTGAAGTGTAACATCTCTGATATGAGGAATTTTGTCTGTGTGACGACCGTCACAGGCTCATGACGACCGTCATGCAGTCAATGTTTGCGCTACTGCGCTTTGTTTGCTATATGAATTGTTGTTTTCCTGTTATCCGCAAGTTTAGATTTGGGGTGTTACACCTATCAAGGACTTCTAGTACTTAAATTAAATCTATGATCATGCTATACAACAATCATGTTGGGGTCAAGGTGAGATGAAAATCACATCTTGAGTTATGTGGTCTTGAAGTTAGGCACTAAACTAGGGGATTTTACATTGTCAAGCATAACAACCCTAGCCTATGAACTCTTCACACTCTTGATCCATGATGAGTTGACCTTGGAATCATCCCTTGGACATCTTAAGACATTAATCCATGATCACATGGCTTTGGAATAGGTCTCAACCTTCTTTAAATCATCAGTTAACCTAGGGTTGACCAGATGAAACCCTAACTGCACCAGTCTTGGTTGTAGCTCCTTATCCTTTGCATATTGACCTGTCTAGGCTTCAAATGAACTTCAATACCTCCCATGAGCTATCTCAAGGTCCCAAGTCCAACTCCATGGCTTCAGAATCATCTAATAACCTCTCACAACTCTCAAGTTAGGAGATGTACACACTTGGTTTCATCCATTCTCTCTGAGGATCTTAGACCTCTCTGGTGAGGATATCAACCCTTGAACACTTGGATAAACCTCCTGGCTAGCTTCATAGCCTTGTGTAGCCCTTGGTTGGTAGTCATACCTCTTGATCTCCTGCACACACGTCAATGAAATGCATATGATAATGCTAATATGAATGCAATGAAACACAAGCTAGGTAAAGAAAGGTTAGGCAAATTTTGGGGTGCAACAGTTTGGATTTTATTATTTTCATCCTTTTCTCATTTTATTGGATTTTCATTTCAATTTTGCTTTCATTTTAATTTTCTTTCTATTGGTCGATGGACATCTATATAGTCGTGGATTATCGAATCATCAATGAAAATTCATGATTAAGATTATACCATCTTCTATTTCATTTCATATTAACCTCTTTCATTTTATTTCGATTCTATTTTCGATCGATGAAGTCTTTTTATTAACGAATGTTGGTTGATTGAGGTTGTTAAGCTTCATTATTTTAAATATGTAGTGAGTGATCATCAAGATCACTTTCTATACTTTGGGATTGTGATAGGTTACCCTTGATTAACTGACCCAAGTTTGTGATTAAGACGAGACTGTCACCTTTTCTTTTCGTGTGGCACATTTTCTTTTGAGAATGATTCACAATATCACTTCTCCATCGTGTTTTAGCACAAATATCAACTTGCGCAACGTTCTATAGTATGATATTTGTCATAGATCGTGCTACGATAGTTTAGCGCTAAAGTAAACATAATTCATTCAATAACGACAAACCACCAACTTTAATTTCAGTCAATATATTATTGATTTACGTTTCCGTCAATATATCTTGATCTTATTATCATTGCTCATATACTATTGTTAATATTATCTTGGTTATACTATTGTTGATATTATCTTCTTGATTATATTATTCATATTATATTCATCTTGTTCATACCTTGTTCATACTTTTTGAAAACATAATAATAATTATTGAAACCCTAAAAGCCTAAATTGGTGGATTGTTGGTTACTTTTCCGAGCAACGGAACTTGGACTATGTACAAAAACCCTAACTTTAGAGCTTTTGTCCGACTCTCGCTCATGGTTTAGTTTAAGACACCTCGCGCACACACGGCTTCCTCTTGGGTTGCCTTACAATGAACCCTTTTTATTTCTTGCAATCCCGTGTAACTTACATGTACCCCGCTCCCATTTTGATGTACGCATTTTGTATTGCTTTGATTATGGTTTGTTTAATAGGAGCGCCCCTAGGGACTAGCATAGACTAAACCATTTTCAAACTAATTCTCGATTCGTCGTCGAGCCATTTTCAAACACCCTCTGTAAGTCTATTGCTCTTTAGTATTCACCATCAACCTAATGCACATACTCTCACATTTCATCATGGTTTCGTTACTAGGAGCACCTCTAGGGACTAGGATCGATTCTCACCTATTTTCAACCAAACTCTTGATTCGTCGTTGAGCCATTTTCAAATCAACCTCTTTACACACAAATACGATCAAACCCTTGATCCAACATCTAGCGAATTTTCACAATCAAACTTCAAAATGATTAATAACTATCGAAACTCTTTTCAAGGTGAAAAAGAAAGGGACTGGGTGTTTGGATGAGAGTTTCTTACTCGTGTGTGAGAAGTTGACGCCTCTAAGATACTCCCAACTCGACAACATTCAATTGTCTTCCAACCACTCATCATTCAGAACACTTTTCAAAAACAACCTCTTTTCAAGATGAAAAAAAGAAAATGTCACGCCTTTGACTCACTCTCCCGATTACTTGGGCCTGAGGAGCCTTTCTTAATCATTGAGTAATCATCATCTAGACCAACTTCAACATATTAACCTCTTCTTTTCGTGGTCGTCTCCACGAACTATGAACACTCTAATTCCTCATTGTTGCACCCTAAAATTTGACCAACTCATTTCACTTGATTTGTGTTTTCAATTGCATTGTCATTTGCATAATAGATCATGTACATAGTTCATCCATTTGCATACCATAGCATAAGCAAGTCATCCAGCAAGGGATCAAGTGCTATTATTCTATAAAGAGGCACATCAAAAGGGGTTTATTCAAGCCTAAGTCTATTCAAGTCACCAGGAAAGGAATTGAAGCTTTGAGAGGTTAGAAGATCAAGCAGTGGATTCCTCTCCTATTTGGGGGTGTGTTTGAGGATCTTCAATGAGACATGGGCTATGAACTGAGGCCATGGAATGTGTGCTAGCATCATGGAGGGCTTAGAGGGTCATTTTGAAGATGAGCCAAGTCATTGGTGTGATTGCAAGAGCTACAGTTGAATGCAGTCAACTAGGGTTTCATCTGGGTCAACCCTAGGTCAACCTAGGTCAACTGAGTGACTGAAGAGCATCAAGGCTTAGTTGAAGGATATGGGATTCATGAATGGATATGTGTATACAAGTTTGGTGTTGTGCCAAGGAGAAATCAAAAGGAATCAAGAAGAAGAGGAGTTACTAAATTAGGGTTTCAGTGTAAAAAACCCTAACTTAGGCTTAACTTCCAAGCCAGATAAGTCAAAATGAAAGCTTCAAATGAATTCTTGGTCAACATGAAACTTGTAGAGATTCTCAATAGCTTTAATTTTAGTACTAAAAGTCTTCAAGGAGATTTATAGAACTCAAGTTATGGTTCTTGCAAGTTATTGGTCCTCAGAGGACATTGAAATTTATTTGTGAAAGTCACTTGACTTCCAAGCAACTTTTGCCCATCAAGGAGTTTACAAATGGATTCTTGGCCAACATAAGAGTTGTAGATCTTGATCTTAGATTTAATTTTAGTACTATAAGTCCTCAAGAGGAGTTGTAGAACTCAAGTTATGGTCTTGGCAACGCAGGGGTATTTTGGGAAAGTTGAATTATAAGTCACTTTTCAACATGGACCCAAATCTCCATCTTCCACTCTTCAAATGAAATTTTGCCCAACATGAGATGTGTTCCAAATGTCATTTTTAGGCTAGACAAGAGGTCATGGTGAGCTAGAATGGCTTGTAGTCCAAAATTCCCAAAAATGGCTTGAATATGGAAGAATTTCAAATGGATTCATGGAGGGAAAATGCAATTTTCAAGTTATGAGTCCAAAATGCATCATCCAAATACCCAAATTGATTGGAAAACATATTTTAGAGACAATGACATTAACACATTTTTGATTAGAGGTCAGAATCATGGACTTGCTTTGTAAATCTCTTACTTGAAATTCAAGTTACATAACCAAAACACTACACAAGCTAATTCAGGCTTAGTTAATCATCCAAACACCTTTACCTTGGTTCATATGATTGAAAGAGGGAGTTTTAAGCTAGCTGTAAGCAAAATTTACACGACTGTACCATTGGATTTGTCACCTCCATAACAGAATTTGGATCCACTGTTTTGGGCTTCTACATTGGATCAAAAGCCCATGGATATGTTCTATAAAAGGTTTAGAGTGAGTGCAGATAGAAGAGGTTGGTGATTTCGTGCTATGGAGAGAGAGCTATAACTGAATTTTGCAAGAGAAGTTCAAAATCGGTTTTGGAGTTGGAGAAGAATTCAAGCTAAATTGAAGATTGGAGAGTGTTCCCAGTGCTTCATTGAAGGTGTTTGCATCAATTTGAAGCTTGTTTCGTGCCTCAAAGACCTTCTGTGGATCTCATCCTTGCAGGTATGTAACTTTGCAATTATGCACCATTCTAGGCTGAATTAGATAGAATTCTTCATGTGGTTAAGATCTAGGATAGTTAGAGAACGATTCTGGAGAGTTTGGTAGCCATTGATGATGTTAGATCATGGATTGCAATGTCTGTTGAGAGTTGGTTATGGTGATCTTGGATGGATTAATCTTGTTTGGATAGCGGAAAGTAATCAGTGTAACATGAGGATTCGATCCATAGCTTTAGATTCAGGATTGGTGTTGATCAAGATTTGTATGTATTATGAAATTCTCTTCGTGTTTTGAAATAGACTGAGATTCAAGGAATTCTGAGGTTAGAATCATAATCTACGTGAAAAAACGAGTAGGATTGGTATAAGTTTGGACTTGGTTGATGACCTGAGAACGGAGGCTCACCGGAGAAGACGGTGGTTTCCACCGTGAACCACCGTCTGGTAATAGTTCATGTTCGCCTGAGCTAATGAAGAAGATAACTCATGGACCATTGGATTAGACTTTGACTATTGACTCAGATAACAAATGGATGGTCATGATTAAATTTGGAAGTCTGAAAAGAAAACACACATAAAACTCACTGTTTCATTAATCATTTTGTTTGGGCTCATTGGATCTGATTGCTATACACACCCTCCCCTTAGGCCCATTAGGATATTGCACCAGTTTCAGTTGCTATTTACCACATGATTTTTCCATTTTATCTTGTTTTTTTTCATTTAATTTTCTGACGGTATTGGGCTTGATGCACGCGCGCTATCCACACCCCCTCCTGGGCCCAACCAGTGTTCTGAGTTGTTTTTAATTACTATTTGCCACGCACGTTTTTTTTTTCTTTTCATATTTTCATTATTTTCATCATATTATTTTTGGTTCTTTGAAAATTCATATAAAATAGAAAAATAATCATGTTGATATGGGGATTTTTGCTACATTTTAATAATTGTCTGAAGAAAATTGTGAGAAAATAAAAATATCATTTTAAGCATTTTCCTATTTTTGGTGATTTTTACATTTTAATTGCTTTTATTTTCATATTGTTTGTACATGCATTTTGGTGAATTTCGTTTAGTCATTTAAATTCGTATTTTGACTCCCTTCTTTTTGTGGTAGGTAGATTAGAACATTAAGTTCCCCCTGGATTTATTCCATATTTTTGTGGATTAATTTTGATTAGTTTTGATTAAAGAGCATTAGGTTAGTACAACTAGGGTTTAAACTCAGCATAGGTGCCTTCTAACATTTTATTTTGGGGTGTGGGCTTGGTTTGGACTTGTGGAAGCATGAAGAATCAATTGAGAAGATTGAATACAAAGATCAAGGTTGATGCATGAGGATTGCTTGGATTGAAGATGATTGAAGACTTAGGAGAAATAGGAGAAAATAGGAAGAGCTCTAGAATAGACTGTTCTCTTCTATCAAACATAGAGAGCTTCTTGTGCCTCTATTCCATCCCATGACACAAGGTCCCCATAAAGGGTTCCATCTCTCCTTAGGAGGGATGTAGAGCCTGCTTTGATTGGGTAGAATCTTGAGGATAACTTTCACTAGATGTGTTAAGATCTTGATGATTTCCCTGGGTTATCATTAAGCATCTTAACATCCCAACTTCTTCTATTACTTGACTCTCTCTTGGGGATGTCTGCATTGGAGTTAAAAGCCTATTGAGGATGGAGTTCATTGATGATTTTAGAAGAGGAAGCTAGTACCTGTCAAAGCTAGATATCTGTTGAAGGCTAAGGTTTTGCTGATTGGAACTCAGTGCTTGTTGAAGTTGAAGATTATTGGAAGATAAGAGCTTAGTTGGAGCTTGGATATCATTGTAAGGAGAAGATAGGATCTTGCAAGTTGTTATTGCTAATCTTTTGCTGTGTATCAACTGTAGTTGTCAGAGCTGGTGCTGTTTGGACTGCTGCTGTAGGAGCTGGTGGGGCTTGCTGAGCTGGTGTTTTTGTTTTGTTGTATTGTTTGTTAATCTTCCCCTTAGGTTTAAAGTGAAGCTGTTCACTTTGCCTACTGTTTCTTGCTGCATTTCATGCATTTTATTGCTTTACTGTATGTATATGTTTCTTTTGTTGTTTATCCCCTAGGATCTCCGTTTCTCTCTGTGCAAGAGAGAAATATGAAAGACATTAGGCTTTCATCCATGCATGACAACATTAGGGTAGTTGTGATTCCCTTTTCAACCATAGGCTTTTTAGAGCTTCTTTCTCTTCTTATCTCATAACAATTCAAAAACACATTAATAAGGTTAATCGATGTCGTACGTTACGAGCCTTAAGCTATTTGAGAAAAGGTTGCTGGAGGGTCACTCTTCAGTAATCTGATTGCTTAGTGTGTTACCCTTAGGGTGACATACGACGTAGTCACTCTCAAATCATAGTCTCTAGTGCGTCAGAGATTGCGAACACACTAAAAAACACTTCTTCCGTAAAAGATTCAAAACAAATATCAAAGTGTCATTTTTGTCCGCTTGGACCCCTAATCAGGAGAAAACCTTTTTTCAGAAGGATAAAAACAATCAAGACAGACTTGTGTCTTCCGTAGCCCGAACTACGTTTGCTCTGATCTTTCATGCTGTATGAAAGTACGTAGGCATAGGATGCGATATCCTAGCAAGCAACCTTCCCCTCCTTTCCCGTAGGTAGGCGAACTACATTGACTCTGCTTTCTTGTTCTAGACGGGAATACGTAGGCATAAAGTGCGATACTTTGCCGAGTCATTTTATTTTCTTTTAACCCCAGACCTGTAGAATAGATAGAATAACAATCCATACCAGAAAACAAGCGTGGATCCCGTCGAGTACGACGGACGTGAGGGGTGCTAATACCTTCCCCTTGCGTAACCGACTCCCGAATCCAGGATTTGGTTGCGATGACCATTCCTTTCCCGTCTTTGCGGTAGGTTTACTTCGAGCGTTTCCTTTCCCGCCTTTGGGATAAATAACACACGGTGGCGACTCTTCTGTTCAGCCGGCGCCGATTTTCGCAGTAGCGACAGCTGGCGAATCTGATGGGGAAAGGGATATCCCCTATGCGAGTCAATCCTAGCGCTTGTTTTCCCGTCGTGGGTGTTGTATAGATTTACTGTTCTGTCTTTACTTTCCGCTTTTTTATTATCAGCTTTATATTGTTATTGCTGTCGTGGGAAGGGGGTAATCTGTTGAGAGATAAGCCGGACCCGGGCTTGAGGTTACACATAGATTTAGAGAGAGAGTAGTGGTTAGCCTGCTTGCTTAGCTCGCACCAGCTAGCCGCGAAATCTCACTCGGATGAGATTCTCTTTGATGCTTCTTGCCTGGCCCTTAGGGCTCGACAAGTTGTCTGACCCGAGGATTGTCGACTCTGGGAACCTATCAATTGGGATTCAACTAAGTGAGCCCGCTTCAAGGGATGATGATGCCACACCTTCTGGGTATCGTATCGTCGCTCTTGAAAGTCTGTGACGTTGAACCCGCATAGGATGTCGTACCTCGTCTGCGAGTTAAGTACACACCTGTGAGGGGTAGGAGGGTCTGTTTGCAGGAAACCTTTGACCTCAGAATACTTGGTTTATCTCTATCAGTGAAATGTGGTTACAGGATTCTTTTGAGTGGTTGGTTTGGTTTGAGATGAAGGTTGGATGGTTCTCAGGCTTCAGTACAGAGCAGCCCAGTCTATCAGCATTACACTTGGTCCATTGTTTGCATATGCATGTGCATTTTCATGATTGCATTTCATTAACATGTATTTATGTTGCAGGTGATCATTCCCCTCTGATTCTAGGATATCTTCTAGCTAGGCATGGAGTCCCTGAAGAAGACAGTTGCTTACAGGTTGCATTCACCAGACATGAGTTCATTACTGGGTTTAGTTGCTTTGGCAGATGAGAGTGTGAGGGTTGGGTTCAGAGAATCCTATGGGAGACTGCTTAGCTTGTTGTACACACCTTCAGCTTTTGAGATTACTGGGGTGTATACTTTGATGCAGTTTTATGAGCCGCAGCTGAGATGTTTCTTATTTCCAGACTACATTCTGGCACCCACTTTGGAGGAGTATCATGTTATGTTGGGTATTCCCGTGCTAGACCAGATGCCCTTTGTACACGTTGATACTGAGCCTGAGTTAGCTACACTCACAGATATTGTCAGTTTGGACGCTTCTGAATTTCCAGGAGGCTTGATCAAGCTGAATGGAGCTTATGGTTTTCACTTGTCTGTCCTAGTTGAGAAGGCTACACAGTGCGTGAAGAATGGGTGTTGGGTTGCCTTTAGTGCTATTCTGGCTGTATGCATCTACGGGATTGTCTTGTTTCCTAATGTGCCAGATTTTGTCGACTCGGATGCCTTCTTGATTCTCGCCTCGAAGAATCCCGTTCCTACTCTCTTGGGCGATGTTTATCATTCTATTCACTACAAGAATGAGAAACGTCGTGGCAAGAATGTTTCCTGCTGTCTTCCTCTCTTGTACAGGTGGTTCCAGAGGCACCTTCCGAAGACTGGGCCGTTTGTTGATACCGTTGATACTTTGGATTGGCCTTCCCGGTTGATGGGGCTATCTGCTGAGAATATCATTTGGTTTGATCGGGGTATGCTTAGTACTGACATTATATATAGTTGCAGTGGCTTTTCGAACGTTCCCCTGATTGGACGGAAAGGCTGTATCAACTATAATCCTTCACTATTGGTACGACAGTTTGGTTATGCCTTGAGAGATGCTCCTTTTGAGGTTGAGATACAGGAATCTCTGTATCTCACGGGCTCATTAGACGAGGTTGTTTCGACCAGATTAAGGCATGCATGGGCTAGCATCCATAGGAGGGGGAAAGCTTTGCTCGGTAAAAGCAACAACAGAGCTTATGATCCTTATGTGGCATGGGTCCGTGAGAGAGCTAGTACTTCTTTGATGCCTTATCCTGCTGTGGAACCCCTGTATCTTCCATTAATCGAGGTACCTCCTGCAGAAGAGAGTGAGAAATATAACAAGTTGTTGGCTGCAAATGAGGAATTGAAGAAAGCTAACGAAGAGTTAGAGAAGGAGATCTTCCAGTTACGACGAGAGAAGAAGGAAGCCACCTTCACTGTGAAGGAACAGACCGAATTGATTAACAGGTTGGGATCAGAGCTGACAGAAGCAACCAACAAGAAAGAAAAAGTGGGGATAGCCTTGAACGGTGTTAGCAAGGTGCTTACTTCCAAGAAGGAACTTCTAAGCAAAGCTTATGCTCGTATTAGCAAGTGGGAAGATTTGTGGGATGCCACGCTTACCAAGCGGAAAGAGCGCGAAGACGAACTGAAAATGCAGATTGCCACGCTGGAGGCACAAGTTAAAGGCCAGGAAGCAAAGATTGCTGAAGTGACATCCTTTAGGAGTACTGCTGATCTCAGAGTAAGTGACAGTGACGAGAAGTCGAGAGGTTATGAGGAGAAGGTCGGTTCCAAGAGGTACAGATCTGACGAGAGTTTGAGCAAAGGAGATTACCAGGGAGACGCCGCGAAGCTGAGATCCACTACCGAGCGGCATGCTTTATTGATTCAGGAGTTGATCTCCCGACTAGGGCACTCGAAGACGATGAGGATATTGGAGGACGTCCGAGCACGCCATTTGGCCTGATGTATCCTTGCCTTACCTTTATTATTTGTACTTGTATTTGGGCCATCGCCAGACTTGTTGGCCGAGGTCTCTACGGTTGTATTCAGTTGAACTGTTGTACTCAGCCTCGGGGCATTTGTTATATATGAGGATTTTCTGGTTCATTGCTTGCTGGATAGGGACTCCATTGCCGTAATGGTTTTCTCTTCGAAACTAGAATCAGGGGAATATAACCTGTAGCATATTTACATAATTGCATTTGCATTCATATTGCATAAACCGGTATTCGTGAAACTGTATCTTATTTCCTGCATCTGCAGGTTTTTCCAGGATTGAAAGTCAATGCCCGCACCGATACTCTACTCGTACCAACTGCAAAAGAGTTATGGACCAGATGCAGAGCGAGATGCAGGAAATGCGTGAGAAGCTGGCGCTCTTCACGCAGACGATGGAGACAATTGTGAAAGGGCAGGAAAACTTGCAAACTTTGGTGCAGCCATTGCTGGTGAGAAATGTCGGGAACGGAAATGAAGACCACAATTCTGTACGTGTTGACACCATTCATGGGGATGGTACTCCTACACCTGTAGCTCCACCTGTGGTGAATATACCTGCTGTGAACGTGAACAATAGCGCTGGCGCCGGGAACGGTAATACAGGAATTGGTAATGAGACTGTCATTAACAACGCTGGATTCGGAGACGCCAATCTGGGCAGTGATAACAATGGAGGTAATGGCTTTGGTAACAACAGATTTGGCTATAACGACCAGGGGTTTGATTATGCTAACCAGGATGGGAAGTTTGGCTTCAACGCTCAGGGTTTCGGACATGATGGATTTGGTAATGCTAACCAGGCCTATGGTGGATTCGGTAACGGAAATGGTACTGGAATGATGCCTTTTGGACCTGCCGGGGTCGCTCAAGGGTATGGTAACAGGGGACGGGGCCCTGTGATGAATCAGACTAGATTTGGTCGTAACAATGGGTATGATGGGTACGGAAATGAGAATGTTAATTGGATGGAAGACCAACAAGAAGATGCTTTCTCTGGTAGAGGTTTTGAAGGTCCTGTAGACAACACTCAGCGAATCAAGATGCTCGAGGAGCAGATGAAAGGTGTTGTGAATCAGAGTGCTTCCGGTTTGGATATGACCACGATGGGACTGGTGCCTGGTCTGAGGGTACCGTTGAAATTTAAGGCTCCCACCTTTGATAAATATAAGGGGGATACCTGTCCCAAGGTACATGTGCGGTCATACTATAGAAGGATGTCGGCTTATTCGAATGATGAAAGAATGATGATGCATTTCTTTCAAGACAGCTTGTCTGGTCCTTCCCTTGAATGGTACATGGGGTTGGAGCCTGCTCAGATAAAGACTTGGAAGCAACTGGCCGATGCGTTTGTGGCGCACTATAAGTACAACAGTGACTTGGCACCAAACTGGGTCCAGTTACAGGGGTTGTCACAGAAGAAAGATGAGAGTTTCAAAGAATATGCGCAGTGATGGCGCGATATGGCTGCGAGGGTTCATCCTCCTTTGGTTGAGAAGGAGATGAATGATATGTTCATAGAAACGTTCACCGGTATATTTTATGATAAGCTGTTTTCTGCTTCCTTGGGCAGTTTCTCGGATCTAATCTTGATGGGCGAGAAGATTGAAAGTAATATTAAAATGGGAAGATTCCAAGCTGAGGAATCCACTTCAGTTGGAAGTAACAGAAAAGCTTTTGGTGGTCGCCGTCAGGGTGACACAAGTGCAGTATTCGGGGGCCGAGGCCGAGGCCGGGGCAGAGGACGGAATCAGTACAATCATCCGCAACAGGTGGCAAGCGTCACAATTTCATTTCCTCAACAACCAATACCACTACAGCAGGTACCACCACAGCAGCAGCAACAACAGCAGCAGCAGAGGCCAAATCAGGGACAGAGGAGGTTTCCTAACACGAGGCCGAAAAGAGTATTTGATGTACCTCCTTATACGTATGCGGAGTTACTCCAAACATTACTGGGTTTGAACTTGGTGGAAAAGAGGACTATGGCGCCAATGACGGGCACTCCTCCGTTTGGCTTTGATACGAATAAGCACTGTGAGTTCCACTCCGGGGCTCCTGGCCATGACATAGAGACTTGCCACGCGTTCAAGCATGTGGTGCAAGATCTGTTGGATAGCAAAGCCATAAATTTTGGACCAGCAGGTCCGAATATAGTACAACAGCCAATGCCCAACCATGGGGTAAATGCTATTTTGACTGAGGAGGGTTTGAATCTGATCATGAATGTTGATGAACTGAAAACGACGTTGTGTGAAGTAAAGAGCAGGTTATTGAAAGGAGGTGTGTATCCGGGCTGCGATGAGTTTTGTCTAGAATGTTGGACCCAGGCTGGGGGTTGTGCTGAATTGAAGAAGGGTATTCAGACCTTGATAGATGAAGGCACGTTGCAATTCGACAGAACGGCAGTTGAGAAACCTGCAGAAGTATTAGCTGATGAGCAAAGTGATGTAGCTATGGTGACAATTCCCCGAAAAACGATAACTATAACGGCGCCAGCCAGGCGACCGACGATCACTATCACAAAGGAAGGGCCAATCCCTTATGAGAGCACTAAGGAAGTACCATGGACTTATGGGCTGGAAGCATATTGTGATGGGGAGAAACTTGATATCAGTAAACAGCCAGCTGAGGTTGTGGACAATGTCGTCGGAACTGGAGGGATGACGAGGAGCGGGAGAATTTTTATATCACCTGAGGTAGAGGCTGAACGATTGGCAAAAGGTAAAGGAAAAGTGAATGAGATCGCTCCTGTGCAGAGGAATGAAAAAGAAACGTCACTGAACGATGTAGAAGAGTTTATGCGTCTTATCTGTAAGAGTGACTATAAAATTGTTGAGCACCTTCAACAGACGCCGTTGAAGATATCCATATTGTCGCTGTTATTGTGTTCCGAAGCCCATAGGAATGCATTATTGAAAATTCTGGACACGTCGATTGTACCCCAAGATGTTTCTATGAATCAGTTGGAAGGGGTGATGGCGCATGTGAATGCAGGCCATAGTTTGGGATTTACGGATTTTGATTTGACCCCGAGGGGAAGAGAGCATAATATGGCGTTGCACGTCTCAGTTGAATGCAGGGGCACAGTCATGTCCCACGTGCTGGTAGATACCGGGTCTTCCTTGAATGTGCTGCCAAAGAAAGCAATGATGAAGTTAGACATCAGGGGGATCCTTTGTACGCCTAGTGACTTGGTGGTCAGGGCATTTGATGGTACACGGAGGTCAGTCTTTGGGTCTATAACTCTGCCTCTGCAGGTGGGGCCGGAGGTTTTTGAAACGGAATTTTACATTATGGACATCCAGCCCGCATATAGCTGTCTTCTTGGACGACCATGGATCCATGGTGCTGGGGCAGTCACATCTACCTTACACCAAAAGTTGAAGTACATGGTGGGGAACAGTGTGGTTACAGTTTGTGGAGATTAGGATATATTGGTCAGCCATTTGTCGTCATTCAAGTACGTGGAAGTCGACGGCGAGATTCATGAAACACCCTGTCAAGCCTTTGAAGGGTTGCTCATCAAGGACAAAGTTCCAGGGCCGAGTAAAGCATCCGAGGTGGCAGTATCGTCATACAAAGAGGCTCAGGCTCTAGTAATGACCGGTGAGACCAAGGGCTGGGGAAAGGTTCTGGATATTCCCGTGAAAATGGACAGATTTGGGCTGGGATATCAACCTTCATCATCAACGCCTACTGCAGGGGCACCCCGTTTCAAAGGACCAATAACGATTACGGCTATTGGGGTATATCACGAGACCATCAACACTGTTTCAGATTCTGAAGAAGGAGACAGCGACTGCGACATGGACGCCTGGATTCAGCCGAGCGTGCCAGGACAAGGGCTTTGCAATTGGTCTATTCAGGAGACTGTTCCTGTAACAACTAAATAGTAATACTTTGTTTTCTTAATTGTTGAGCAATCCGGGGTCCTACCAGGGGAATCATGATTTTGCTTAGGGCCATGATGTTATGTGCATTGCACTGGTTAATCGTTAAATAAAAGGCGTTTTTTCATGTACAAATATTGTGATCTCTGTTTTTCCTGTTTTTATTTTTTACAATAAAATGGCAACGTGGTTATTCGCTTTGTATGTGTTTTGAAGCATTTAACCATTTCCTTTGCAGGATTACTATTTCAGATGACATCTATGAACCGCCTATGACTCACTTCGACTTTGAGCACCCGGTATTTCAGACCGAAGAAGAGATTGTTGAAGATGGCGACGTTCCAGAAGAGTTGTCTTGGTTGGTTAAACAAGAAGAACAAATCATTCTACCTCATGAGGAAGTCATTGAAATTGTCAATCTGGGGTCGGAAGGAGTTGAAAGGAACATCCGTATAGGGGCCGCGCTGCAGAGCAAAGTCAAGCGAAGATTGGTTGAAATGCTCAAAGAGTACAGTGATATTTTTGCTTGGTCGTATGAAGACATGCCTGGGCTGGATACGGATATGGTTGTTCACCGTCTGCCGCTAAAAGAAGAATGCCCGCCGGTTAAGAAGAAGCTCTGAAGAACTAGACCGGACATGGCTGTGAAGATTAAGGAGGAAGTTCAAAAGCAGTGGGATGCTGGTTTCCTAGCTGTTACAAAATATCCCTCATGGGTTGCTAATATTGTGCCAGTTCCAAAGAAAGACGGTAAAGTGAGAATGTGCGTAGATTACCGTGATTTGAACAAGGCGAGCCCAAAAGACGATTTTCAACTTCCTCACATCGATGTGCTGGTCGATAATACCACTCAATTCTCCATATTCTCCTTCATGGATGGATTCTCGGGCTATAATCAGATAAAAATGGCGCCAGAAGACATGGAGAAGACTACCTTCATTACTCCCTGGGGAACATTTTGTTACAAAGTGATGCCCTTCGGATTGAAGAATGCGGGGGCAACGTATCAGCGTGCAATGACGACTCTCTTTCATGACATGATGCATAAAGAGATCGAGGTTTATGTTGATGATATGATTGCCAAATCCCAGACGGAGGAAGAACATTTGGTGAATCTGCTGAAATTATTCAAGAGGCTTACGAAGTTCAGGCTGAGACTGAACCCTAACAAGTGCACCTTCGGGGTGAGATCGGGTAAACTGCTGGGGTTTATCGTGAGCGAAAAAGGAATAGAGGTTGATCCTGCGAAAATAAAAGCAATACAAGAAATGCCGACACCTAAAACAGAAAAAGAAGTGCGCGGGTTTTTAGGGAGGTTGAACTACATCGCCCGGTTCATATCTCACCTAACAGCTACGTGTGAGCCGTTATTCAAGCTGTTGAAAAAAGACCAGGCTGTAACCTAGAATGAAAATTGTCAAAAGGCGTTCGATAAAATAAAACAGTATTTGCAGGAGCCTCCTATTTTTATACCTCCAGTGGCAGGGAGACCCTTGATTATGTATTTGACGATTCTTGAGGGGAGTATGGGTTGTGTTCTCGGTCAACATGACGAGACAGGGCGTAAAGAGCATGCGATATACTACCTGAGTAAGAAGTTTACTGACTGTGAATCTCGATACTCAATGCTCGAAAAAACTTGTTGTGCGCTAGCCTGGGCCGCCAAACGTTTAAGGAAGTACATGCTAAATCATACAACCATGCTCATCTCGAAGATGGATCCTATCAAATACGTATTTGAAAAGCAGGCACTATCTGGGAGAATTGCCCGTTGGCAGATGGTTTTGACCGAATATGACATCCAGTATGTTTCACAGAAGGCTATAAAAGGGAGCGTGTTATCAGAGTATCTGGCTGAGCAGCCTGTTGAGGACTACCAATCGATGAGGTTTGATTTTCCTGACGAGGATATCATGTACCTGAAAATGAAAGATTGTGAAGAACCGTTGCCGGACGAAGGACCAGAATTGGGTTCCAAATGGCAGTTGATCTTTGACGGAGCTGTAAATTCCTATGGTAGCGGAATAGGGGCAATCATCACTACTCCACATGGGTCGCACATCCCATTTACTGCTCGGTTGACCTTTCCAATAATGAAGCCGAATACGAAGCTTGCATCATGGGGCTTGCATCATGGGGCTTGAGGAAGCTATTAATTTGCGAATCAAAAATCTGGATGTATACGGAGACTCAGCTCTGGTGGTGAATCAAATAAAAGGAGAATGGGAGACACGTCAACCCAATTTGATACCGTACATGAATTATGCAAGGAGATTGTTGCCTTTCTTTGACAAGGTTGAATTGCATCATGTGCCGCGAGCGGAAAATCAAATGGCTGATGCCCTGGCCACATTGTCTTCCATGTATAAAGTCAATTTCTGGAACGAGGCTCCCAGAATTGTTATCTCTCGGCTTGACATACCCGCCTTCGTATTTGCCATTGACGAAGCATCTGATGATAAACCCTGGTACTATGACATCCAGAATTTCCTGAAGAACAAGGAGTATCCGACTGGGGCATCCAGTCGCGATCAGAAGACTCTCAGGAGATTGGCTGGTAATTTCTATCTAAATCCGGACGGTGTCCTGTACAAAAGAAATCATGACTTAGTGTTGCTACGCTGTGTAGACGAGAAAGAGGCGAAGTTGCTCATGGAGGAAATACACGAGGGTACATTCGGTACACATGCTGGTGGGTATGCTATGATGAGAAAGCTGTTGCGGGCAGGTTATTACTGGCTAACTATGGAAACTGACTGTTTCAAGTTTGCGAAGAGGTGCCATAAGTGCCAGATCTACACGGATAAGATCCATGTGCCTCCGAGTCCTCTGAACGTGATGTCGTCACCATGTCCATTCTCGATGTGGGGAATTGATATGATTGGAAAGATTGAGCCGACAGCATCTAACGGACACCGGTTCATTTTGGTAGCAATTGATTATTTTACCAAATGGGTGGAAGCGACATCATACGCAAATGTGACCAAGCAGGTGGTAGCCAGGTTTATCAAACGAGATATCATTTACAGATATGGAATCCCTGAGAGGATTATTACCGACAACAGTTCAAACTTAAATAACAAGATGATGAAGGAGCTGTGTCAGAATTTTAAGATTGAACATCACAACTCTTCTCCGTATCGACCCAAGATGAATGGCGCTGTTGAAGCGGCCAATAAGAACATAAAGAAGATTGTTCAGAAGATGGTGGTGACCTATAAGGACTGGCACGAGATGCTACCTTTCGCTTTGCGCGGTTATCGTACGACGGTACGCACATCAACCGGGGCAACTCCGTTCTCGTTGGTATACGGAATGGAAGCGGTGTTACCACTGGAAGTTGAGATTCCGTCCCTGAGGGTATTACGAGATGTCCAACTTGACGAGGTAGAATGGGTGAAAGACAGGTTGAACCAGCTGAGTTTAATGGATGAGAAGAGGCTAGCTTCTCTAGCATACGGTCGGTTGTACCAGAGCCGGATGAAGAAAGTGTATGATAAGAAGATACATCCTCGGAGCTTTCAGACTGGCGACCTTGTGCTGAAGAGGATCCTCCCGCCGCAGGCAGATCACAGGGGCAAGTGGACCCCCAATTATGAAGGGCCATACGTTGTCAGAAAAGTCTTTTCAGGAGGAGCATTGTTGTTGTCCACCATGGACGGTGAAGACTTTACGTCGCCTGTGAATTCGGACGCAGTTAAAAAATACTTTGCTTGAAATTGACCCGCTGGACAGAAAAAAGAGAGTCCAGGCAAAAATGGGGCATCCTGGCGAACCAAAAACATAATAAAAGGTTCGGGCAAAAATTAGGGATAAAATTGAAAAGATGTACGCCCGCGAAGTTGAAAACCTACACTGGGCGGCTTCGGCAAAAAAGGGTATCCCGATGAATTGAAAACCCGCAAAGGGCGGTTCACGCAAAAGTTAGGGATTTGAAAAGCAAATGACTGCGGTCCGAATTTGATACCGCGTTGCACATTGGTGCGGGAGAATACGCTTGAGAGTTCGTTTATCAGATACAACCTCGTTGGAAGATTGAATACCGGGAAAGCGCCAGAGTCAGGCGAGTCATAGGAGGATCAACTCATGATGTTTGTCTGCATCACGTTGCCGACATATGTGCAAATTTGATTTGTCACTGTATTTATGCTTCCTGTGCATACTTGTATATTTGTTGTGCGTAACTTCCTCTTTTCAGGAGTTACATCCAGTGTACAAAACTCTGCCCATTCAAGGGCCCAATTAATAAAACATGTTATTCAGTATTTGATGCTTGTTCTTTACTGTTTTGTATGTGAAAAGCGCCAATGTTTTGATAAAACTAGCAGTTGCATAACGTTGCTGGCCCTTGCCAACAATCACTAAAACTTCGAATTGACTGAAAATGATGTCACTAACGCTAACTTGAATAGATTTGGTCGTATAGACTTGTCTTGTCTCGTTTGTGGTGTTGCGGGGTTCTTGCCCATATGAAGTGGACAATCAGAAGATTGCAGTCCTAACCGGAGGCTCGTGACGAAAAGACTTGATCATTATGCGAAGTGAATCCGCATGCAGGTCACGCTTCATTCCCTGAAGCTGAGATGACAATGTTCCTTACTGAAGAAGGATCAAATTCCCCAGCTAGTCGCAGCTTATCCAAAGGACATTCTCCAGCAGGGTCGTTTACCCTCAGCAGAGTTTGGTGATTCTAAGATTGCAGGCTGTATTCAGACAGTGTGGTGTCCCTCAAAAGGATTCCCTATCCCGAGCAGAGTTGTTTAGCCTCAGAAGACTAATATTTCCAAACTTGTGAGATGTACCCAGACAGTCTACTCTCCCCAGTAGAGATTCCCTTCCCAGTAGGGTCATTTATTCTCACCAACGGAGTCAGTTGATTTTTCCCAAGAGAGTCGTTTCGTCCCCAGCGGAGTTCTCTCTTTTCAGCAAGTGTTTTCTTTCCTCCTAGTGGAAATTGAAGGTTAAAACTCTCCCCGACAGAGTTAGTTGTGTGTCCTGGCATTTATTTTGTCGGAATACTTCGTGATACCCGTTCACTCCCCAGCAGGGTGATATTTGTCCTCGACGGCCAAGATTGATGAAGCAAGCTTGTTAGAGCTATCCCAGCAGTTCGGACCTGCATTTGCATCGGCATATAATGTCATATTTGCATCCACCAAACAAAAAAAAAACACGTAGCATTTCCATATTGTATGGAGCATTACGCCATTATCAAACATACGCATTTTGAAACATAGATCAGGTTGGTTGATTTTTTGCTTTCAGGTGTGGTTCTCAATAGGAGTATGAAGCTCTAAAAGCTTAGATGTTACCAGACAATCGAGGTCTCGACGAGAGACGTGTGATGACATAGTTCAATTTATTATTTTCCCCACAGAATTTCCAATTGAGGCGGTATTGTATCCGGCCAGCGGAATGTTTTCTTCAAGATTTGTTGCTGTGGCAGCGTTTCAGGTTTTCATAAAATCAAAGTTCAGAAGTAGCCACTTGTTATCAAGACGAGTGTTTGACAGTTGTTTTCGGAATATCCCCAGCGGAGTTAGTTACTGCAGCGAATAGGCAAAGAAGCTATGTCCGAGAAAATTTCCTGTGTTATAGGCAGAAGTGTATTCCCGTATTGGATAGGCGGATGAAGATTTTCCTGTGATGTAGGCAGAAGGATATTCCCGTATTGGATAGGCGGATGAAGATTTTCCTGTGATGTAGACAGAAGGATATTCTCGTATTGGATAGGCGGATGAAGATTTTCCTGTGTTGTAGGCAGAAGTATGTTCACGTATTGATAGGCGGATGAAGATTTTCTTGTGATGTAGGCAGAAGTGTATTCCCGTATTGATAGGCGGATGAAGATTTTCCTGTGATGTAGACAGAAGTATGTTCCCGTATTGGATAGGCGGATGAAGGTTTCATGAAATTTAGACAGATGTATTTTCCCATATTAGATAGACAGAAATGTATTCCCGATGATTTGGCAGAAGTATGTTCCCGTATTGGATAGGCGGATGAAGAAGATTTCCTGTGATGTAGGCAGAAGTGTATTCCCGTATTGGATAGGCGGATGAAGATTTTTCTATAATGTAGACAGAAGTACGTTCCCGTATTGGATAGGCGGATGAAGAGTTTGTGTGATATGAACAAAAGGATATTCCCGTATTGGATAGGCGGATGAAGTGTTACTAGACCAGCGCATATATCCCGTGAGAGATAGGCGGATGAACTTTCCTGTAGCTAGACGGATGATTTCCCCGTAGGGAACATAGTATGTGTCCCACGACAAGACAGAATTGCGTTCTTATATTCGACAAAAGTATTCTCCCAAGTGAAGTCATTAAGTTCATTCCAATATTGACAAAATAGTGTTGAAATCAGATCTGTGGATATTGCTCCCCAAGTAGTGGTGTAGTTATTTTGCGGTTTATTTTTTGCAGTTGGCAAATTTCCGGGTTTCATTGGTATTCAACCGTCTCGTACGTCGATTGTTTGAAGGCCGTTCGCTCTTCACCCAGTCAGGTCCAAACCGCTTGAATAGGGGCAGCTGTTGCACCCTAAAATTTGACCAACTCATTTCACTTGATTTGTGTTTTAAATTGCATTGTCATTTGCATAATAGATCATGTACATAGTTCATCCATTTGCATAGCATAGCATAAGCAAGTCATCCAGCAAGGGATCAAGTGCTATTATTCTATAAAGAGGCACATCAAAAGGGGTTTATTCAAGCCTAAGTCTATTCAAGTCACCAGGAAAGGAATTGAAGCTTTGAGAGGTTAGAAGATCAAGCAGTGGATTCCTCTCCTATTTGGGGGTGTGTTTGAGGATCTTCAATGAGACATGGGCTATGAACTGAGGCCATGGAATGTGTGCTAGCATCATGGAGTGCTTAGAGGGTCATTTTGAAGATGAGCCAAGTCATTGGTGTGATTGCAAGAGCTACAGTTGAATGCAGCCAACTAGGGTTTCATCTGGGTCAACCCTAGGTCAACCCTAGGTCAACTGAGTGACTGAAGAGCATCAAGGCTTAGTTGAAGGATATGGGATTTATGAATGGATATGTGTATACAAGTTTGGTGTTGTGCCAAGGAGAAATCAAAAGGAATCAAGAAGAAGAGGAGTTACTAAATTAGGGTTTCAGTGTAAAAAACCCTAATTTAGGCTTAACTTCCAAGCCAAATAAGTCAAAATGAAAGCTTCAAATGAATTCTTGGTCAACATGAAACTTGTAGAGATTCTCAATAGATTTAATTTGAGTACTATAAGTCTTCCAGGAGATTTATAGAACTCAAGTTATGGTTCTTGCAAGTTATGGGTCCTCAGAGGACATTGAAATTTATCTGTGAAAGTCACTTGATTTCCAAGCAACTTTTTCCCATCAAGGAGTTTTCAAATGGATTCTTGGCCAACATAAGAGTTGTAGATCTTGATCTTAGCTTTAATTTGAGTACTATAAGTCCTCAAGAGAAGTTGTAGAACTCAAGTTATGGTCTTGGCAACTCAGGGGTATTTTGGGAAAGTTGAATTATAAGTCACTTTTCAACATGGACCCAAATCTCCATCTTCCACTCTTCAAATGAAATTTTGCCCAACATGAGATGTGTTCCAAATGGCATTTTTAGGCTAGACAATAGGTCATGGTGAGCTATAATGGCTTGTAGTCCAAAATTACAAAAAATGGTTTGAATATGGAAGAATTTCAAATGGATTCATGGAGGGAAAATGCAATTTTCAAGTTATGAGTCCAAAATGCATCATCCAAATACCCAAATTGATTGGAAAACATCTTTTAGAGACAATGACATTAACACATTTTTGATTAGAGGTCAGAATCATGGACTTGCTTTGTAAATCTCTTACTTGAAATTCAAGTTACATAACCAAAACACTACACAAGCTGATTCAGGCTTAGTTAATCATCCAAACACCTTTACCTTGGTTCATATGATTGAAAGAGGGAGTTTTAAGCTAGCTGTAAGCAAAATTTACACGACTGTACCATTGGATTTGTCACCTCCATAACAGAATTTGGATCCACTGTTTTGGGCTTCTACATTGGATCAAAAGCCCATGGATATGTTCTATAAAAGGTTTAGAGTGAGTGCAGATAGAAGAGGTTGGTGATTTCGTGCTGTGGAGAGAGAGCTATAACTGAATTTTGCAAGAGAAGTTCAAAATCGGTTTTGGAGTTGGAGAAGAATTCAAGCCAAATTGAAGATTGGAGAGTGTTCCTAGTGCTTCATTGAAGGTGTTTGCATCAATTTGAAGCTTGTTTCGTGCCTCAAAGACCTTTTGTGGATCTCATCCTTGCAGGTATGTAACTTTGCAATTATGCACCATTCTAGGCTGAATTAGATAGAATTCTTCATGTGGTTAAGATCTAGGATAGTTAGAGAACGATTCTGGAGAGTTTGGTAGCCATTGATGATGTTAGATCATGGTTTGCATTTTCTGTTGAGAGTTGGTTATGGTGATCTTGGATGGATTAATCTTGTTTGGATAGTGGAAAGTAATCAATGTAACATGAGGATTCGATCCATAGCTTTAGATTCAGGATTGGTGTTGATCAAGATTTGTATGTATTCTGAAATTCTCTTCGTGTTTTAAAATAGACTGAGATTCAAGGAATTCTGAGGTTAGAATCATAATCTACGTGAAAAAACGAGTAGGATTGGTATAAGTTTGGACTTGGTTGATGACCTGAGAATGGAGGCTCACCGGAGAAGACGGTGGTTTCCACCGTGAACCACCGTCTGGTAATAGTTCATGTTCGCCTGAGCTAATGAAGAAGATAACTCATGGACCATTGGATTAGACTTTGACTATTGACTCAGATAACAAATGGATGGCCACGATTAAATTTGGAAGTCTGAAAAGAAAACACTCATAAAACTCACCGTTTCATTAATCATTTTGTTTGGGCTCATTGGATCTGATTGCTATACACACCCTCCCCTTAGGCCCATTAGGATATTGCACCAGTTTCAGTTGCTATTTACCACATGATTTTTCCATTTTATCTTGTTTTTTTCATTTAATTTTCTGATGGTATTGGGCTTGATGCACGCGCGCTATCCACACCCCCTCCTGGGCCCAACCAGTGTTCTGAGTTGTTTTTAATTACTATTTTTTTCTCTTCATATTTTCATTATTTTCATCATATTATTTTTGGTTCTTTGAAAATTCATATAAAATAGAAAAATAATCATGTTGATATGGGGATTTTTGCTACATTTTAATAATTGTCTGAAGAAAATTGTGAGAAAATAAAAATATCATTTTAAGCATTTTCCTATTTTTGGTGATTTTTACATTTTAATTGCTTTTATTTTCATATTGTTTGTACATGCATTTTGGTGAATTTCGTTTAGTCATTTAAATTCGTATTTTGACTCCCTTCTTTTTATGGTAGGTAGATTAGAACATTAAGTTCCCCCTGGATTTATTCCATATTTTTGTGGATTAATTTTGATTAGTTTTGATTAAAGAGCATTAGGTTAGTACAACTAGGGTTTAAACTCAGCATAGGTGCCTTCTAACATTTTATTTTGGGGTGTGGGCTTGGTTTGGACTTGTTGAAGCATGAAGAATCAATGGAGAAGATTGAATACAAAGATCAAGGTTGATGCATGAGGATTGCTTGGATTGAAGATGATTGAAGACTTATGAGAAATAGGAGAAAATAGGAAGAGCTCTAGAATAGACTGTTCTCTTCTGTCAAACATAGAGAGCTTCTTGTGCCTCTATTCCATCCCATGACACAAGGTCCCCATAAAGGGTTCCATCTCTCCTTAGGAGGGATGTAGAGCCTGCTTTGATTGGGTAGAATCTTGAGGATAACTTTCACTAGATGTGTTAAGATCTTGATGATTTCCCTGGGTTATCATTAAGCATCTTAACATCCCAACTTCTTCTATTACTTGACTCTCTCTTGGGGATGTTGATGGGCTAAAGACGTGTCTACTTATGCGTCTAGCGGTATCTTACTGCAAGTGCACAGCCTATCGAAGTAATATTTAAGATTATCGATCCACAGGGATTCTATTGTTACTTAGTGCTAGATGAACTTCTAGTTTAGCTAAGGCGAATAGTTGTCACGATTGTTGTTGGTTTTTAAGAATATTAAAGGCGGAATTAAATTTAAGTTTTTAATAAAGTAATACTAAGACGGTCGGTATGTAATTATACTAACTTAGGTGGGTCAATCTAACCTAGGCTCATAAAGGTGTTCACTTAATCTTTTCGGTAGGGATTACTAGTTTAAATACCCTCAACTCACACTCTCGTGGTCTTATATCAGATCTTATCCCTAAAGCCCTATGCCTGCTCTCGCTAGCCCATAAGTGTTTAGAGGTAATTTTTGGAAACTAAATAATTCTAATTTATCTTAAAGCGCTATCGCTGTGTTTAATTTAAATGCCTAACTTTAGCTATCTGGTTAAAATCTCACACTCTCGTGGTCTTGACCCAACCTAATACCCTTTTCTTACTCTCGTAACGAAAAGGTCTATTTCAATTAAAAAGTATCAGCCAGAATGTTAAGTGATTAGTTATTTTAAGCCTATGGTTATATTTTACCGGTTAAGTTTGTTATAACTACATACCGCCCTAAGGTATTTAGCTACTCATCGAGGTTGAATCAGACAGAGAATTAAATAATAACTTACTCATGGCAGAAAAATAAATAGACATTATAATTAAATTAAATTGCAATAAATTGAAAAACCTGATTAACAAATATCTGAGTAGACTCCTTCTTCCACAGACCGGAAGGCTTGGAGTAGGCGGAAATTAAAAATAACGAATGCTGAAGGTTGGAAACAAATAAAATGTATAACAATTCCCTAATGTTGGAAATTGTTGTACGGTTGGTTTGGAGACAAATAAAACGAGACAGAAAATAAAATAATGCTGAAATGAAAATGCTGGTTCGTAAGGTAGTTCGGCAGAGCTTCCGCAGGAATTTTGGATACTGAAGTCTCTCCCTGAGTTCACAGAGCTTGTACTATTTATAGAGTCTTTAATGGGCTGGATTCTTGGTCCTTTGTTGCATGGGCCTTGCTGAAGCTGTTGAGGAAATGCTGGAACGTGGAGGCAAAATGGGAGAAGTCGTCTTGACGTGCTGCTTTGAGGAGAAATAAGAGGAGAAGTGGTCATAAGTGGTGCCTTGACGTAGTCTAAGTCAAAACCAAGTTTTATCCTTGTCACGGGCGTGACAAGGTCTTCACGTTCGTAAATTGAGGATTTTAAGTGTCACGGTCGTGACTACTTCCTTACGGTCGTGATGGCCCAATTTGGGGTGTCACGGTCGTGACACCCTTGTAACGACCGTGGCTGCAACAAATTATGCAGTCTTTTTGCAGGCTTCTGCCTTTCTTCATTTTCTTGTGGTCTCTTTTGTTCCTTTTCTCTTAATTCATGATTCGGCTTCACATAACGATGTACCTGCAAAATAGTAAGAAAAACTCGAGAAATCGAGTGTTAAAACGGTGAATGCGCGATAAAACGTCAATGAAATCTAGCGATATAATCGATGCGTTTTCTCGTTATCAAACTTCCCCAAACTTAAACCTTTGCTTGTCCTCAAGCAAATAGTCGGTTGAAAATCGGCGGACAAGATTTTTATTCGCGCATACTCATAACAAACCATACGGTGGATCGTTTTGTCGGATAGTCTGGTACTTTGATAGAACACTACCGATACACTAATGACATAAGCAACAAGCTATGTCGTCGACTTCCCGCCAAACGAAACAATCGGCAATCACATTACGATTTCACCTAGAGTTTTTCGATCTTATTTCGCCCGGTTTCGTTCTAGCGCAGTCACATTAAGCCCTTTGCCTTAGCACGCACGTAGTGGAGTAGCCGGTTAGCGATTTTGATCCTTTTTGAGCACGGGGTCTGGTACACGAGTGTGGTAACCCTTCATGTTTTATCCGATCCGGAGGTTGTGGGGGATCGAGCCGTAGCACGCCCTACCGAGTTCAGAACCAGTACCTCTGAACCAACTCGAAACGGATTCCTTCTCATATTTCTCGTTTCTTATCTGCGACCGTGTACTTTGGTGCAATTTCTTTTCATTTTGCATCGAGATACGAAGGATCATTATTGATTAGGCATCAAACGCTTATATTCATCAGCTCCCCACGTGGTTTGTGTTCAGAAGGTGCTGACTGCTAGTATAAACTACTGGGGGTTACTTTTGAACTGAAACTAAAGGTGCACTCGCAATGGTGATCGGGATGGAATTTCTTAAGCAGGGAGTCAAAGATGTCAAGATTGTATTGGTCTTGTTTAATCGTTCCCGGCTTCGTAGTTACGAACCATTCGGTGGTAAGTCGGGTAATGCGAGTAATTAAAGATTTTTCTGGTATAGCTTAATAATCGGGGAAAGCTCGAAATTAAAGAAAATAGCGCACAGATTTGCTCATTTCATTAATTTGCTAAAAGGAATACAACGGAATTGAAAGTACAATGAAATGAAAAGTACCTCTCCCACACTATATCAGACATTGCCCTCAATGTTGTGATATAAATGCGGTACAAATACAGTACAAGACGAAAACGAAAAACAAACAGAAAAGTAAACTACGGCTGCTGAGGACCTCGGGCTCGGCCTCTGGTGCGAGAGCGGCGTCTGGAGGGAGTCGCGTCAGGATCAGATCCGGTGCCGGAGTTAGCAGTAATGCTGATGCGGAGCGCTTCTAGCTCGCTGAAAATTTCTCCAAACCGCTCATTAGTGGCCTCCTGGTTTGCAGCAATAGTGCCGAGTAAAGCGTCATACTGCGCCTTCTGCCTACGCTCCAGTGCGGCGTTCATCTGGTTCTGCTGATGAATTGCAAGTAGGACCTCCTCAAGTGTGACTGCGGGAGCAGGGGGCTGTCGGGTAGATGTCTCTGGGATATCCTGGACAGGCTCAGCTGCATCCATAACGTCCTGCATCTCGTCCACTGGGCCGTCTGCCTGATCATCATGAACCGGGACGTGATCGGCAGCAGCAGGTAAAACAAAGAGCCAGTTGGCTCGGTTGGATGGGTCGATGCGGGTGCGGGACGGCAGAGTGATGTGGTGGAAAATGGTGCCATTGACAACAGGGCTATACCTGCCATCCTCTCGCTGCGCGATCAGGTGGGCGGACCTGCAGTAGCTCTTGGTCAGGAATTCGGCGGCTAGGTGGGGCTGATTAACGAGCGCGTCACCAAGCCCCAACTGAATGGCGAGGGCGGTGACAATGCCGCCTATGAAGAACGGGGAGGAGCCTCGCTGTGCAATGGCCTGGATGTGATGAAGCATGAAAAAAGCAGCGTTGATCGGCTCGTCATGAAGAGCGCAGTATAAGAACAGAAGCTCCTTGGAGTTGAGCTTGTGGTTGCTTTCTCTGGCGAAGATTGTGTTGCAGATGACCCGGTGAAAATAGCGGATCGCCGGGTTGTGGATGTGTGTGGCGTTGAGGCTCTGGAAGGTGGATGCACGGGTGTTTGTTAGGTCGTGCCATAGAGTGAATGCTTGTTCACTAAAATTATCGGGCACGCGACGGTGGGCTTCAGTGCCGTGATCGAAACCTAACAGCTCGGCTATCCTGGTTTGCGGGAGGTTGAACTCCTGGCCACGCAATCTGAATGTTACGATGCCGGTAAGCTGACTCTGGGAACCGGGAGGGGTAATGTAACTGTAAGAGCTTAGGAACTCCAGCGTCAGAAGTTCGAAAGTAGGCTGAGGTTGACGACAGAGGTCCCACAGACCGACCTTTTGCAGTAGGCTTTGAACGCTGGCCAACATTCCGAGTTCTCGCAGACAGTCAGTGGCAATGTAGCGGGTAGGTTGGAGACCGCGGTTTTGGAAGCGGATGAAACGGTCTCTCTGGTTTATTCCAGCTTCGCCTTCTCTAAAAATGATGGAATCCATAACATGCAAGAGTGAAGAGTGAGGGAGGAAGGATTTTGTGAGGTTTTGTGAGAAAAATGGTAGAATGAGGGAGATAGAGGTTCGGGTTAAATACGGGAGAGTTTTAATGAAATGGTTGATGATAATGGGGGGTTAATGGGGGTAATGGAGAGGTTACGACGGTTGTGGAATGAATGGGTAGTGTTTGGGTAGGTTATGGATGGAGAAGAAGAGGGGACACGATGAGAAACAGTTCTGTTTCTCACGATACCTGTAATAGAGGTCGTCACGGTCGTGACAGGGGCGTGACGGCCGTGACACGGTAAATGAGCACGTCACGATCGTAAGATAGGTGTGACGACCGTGAGGGCATGTTTTGCTGAATAATTCCCATAAAAGAACATTTTCTCACTTTATTCATAAATTAATAATAATTTATTTTATTTAGTAACACTTATATTAAATACACATCATATTGTATATCATTTGCAACACAGTAGTATACGAACTTGCATGAAAGATTGTATACATGAAATAATGCAGTCATACAGTATATAGAAAAAATATATAAGTTGCTAAAAATGGAGAAATAATTGAAATAAAAGGTGCATGGCATAAAGTAAAAAATGAAATTACAGAAACGGAAATTATGTTATGAAATTGTTGCGAAAGATAAATTTAACTAGAAACGAAAATAATGAGAAAAAATAATGAGAAAAAATAAACTAAATCACTTATAGCCGTTCAAAGGCGTTTCTTCAGGTCTTCGATGGCGGAGTCCAAATGATAGAATTGTTCGCAGGCCATGTCAGTCAATCCTATAATGTCCAATCGCATGCTCTTAATGTCTTCTTTGAATAGATTAATGTCAGTTTGGTAGACATTGAGAGTGTGCATGATGTTTTGTAAGTTGTTAGCATAATCTCCTTGATTCGCTCCAGGGGTTTCATGAACTTTGTCAGTTGGGTCAATGTCATGGTATCCAGGAGGTGTCTCAGGGTCAGTTTCAACAGCGGTCATTATATCATCTGTTATCCTGTGAGACTGAGGTGTTTCAGGAGTGGCTGGATAATCAGGTGGGTTTAACTCATAAAGCCAGTTATCCTTATTATGAACACTTACTCTAGCATGATTGGGCAATGTGAACAGGGTTACTACTTCGTTCCGGATTAGGTACTCAAAAGGCGGGCGTCCTAAATTCCTTATGATATGTCTATTGAAGCAGAATTTAAGATTCATTGGGCGGATGGTTCCCAGACGGGTGCACCTGTCCAGTTGGTACCTAAGTCCTATGGCATCAGCAATCATGGTTACAAGACGTCCTACTAATATAGGTAATTCAGGTTCTTCTTGGATGCGGGTGAAGGTTTGCATCATGAAAGGTACACCATTAACAGACTGTCCATTAGTGAAACATGACATAATAAATACTTCATCTTTAGAAACTCCTGTAATGTTTTCTTCTTTTCCAAAGAAGGTATGGGCGAGGAATTTGTGGAAGTAACGGAGAGCAGGATTATGGATCTCATCATTATTCATGTCATTTGGTTCAGGGTGGTAGTTTCCGGTTAGAGTTCCCCAAAAGAAATCTAGCTCCACATCCATCAATTCTACCTGTGTGGTAGTAAAAGCAAAAGGTCCACTAGGGAATCCTAACAAGTCAGCTAGTTCTTTATGGTTAAAGTCGTATTCTATCCCAAATAGGCGGAAACTAATAAATCCTTTCCTAAATCCAAAACCGCGCTCAGGTAGGTAAAGTAAGGAGCTAAGGAACTCAAGGGTGAGCTCACGGTAAGTCGCAAACTTACGTTGGATCAATGCATTCTCCCATCCGAGTCGGTTGAACAAGTACATGACACTATCATGTATACCTAAGGTTTCCATAGTCCTATCATCTGGGTACAGGGTCAAATCCATTTGCCTCTGTGATAACTCTTCGAACTTCATTCTTTGGTTCCTACCTCTAAATTTGGTTTCCATATAATTAATTGGTTGGTTAGCCATGGTCAGTGCAAATATGGGGAAACAAATCAGTGGAAAAGACTTTAGAAAATCTGTAAAAAGTGATTTAAGATAAAAATAAGAAAATGAAATGCTAAATGTAATGGCGATAATAGTAATGTAAAATAAAATTGACAAAACAATTTAAACAAATAGTAAAAACGATAAATAACAATGTGCTAACAGAAAAGAATAGTTAAAATAAGTAAATAAGTAAATGGGTTGCCTCCCACTAAGCGCTGTTTTTATTGTCAAAAGCCTGACGTAATGCTTTGGTTTAGATTAATCAGGGGAATTAGTGGACAATCCTAAAAGCTTTAGATTATTCGCATAACCTCTATTTTCAACTTTATGATAGTGTTTTAGACGTTGTCCGTTTACTATGAATGGTTCACTATCCTTACCCTTGATTTCTATTGCTCCACTTGGGAATACTTTAGTTATATCAAATGGTCCTGACCATCTAGACTTTAATTTTCCAGGAAAGAGCCTAAGTCTTGAATTAAAGAGGAGTACAACGTCTCCCACACTAAATTCTTTCCTAGACAGGCGTTTATCATGCCATCGCTTAGTTCTTTCTTTATATATCTTAGCATTTTCATATGCATCTAACCTTAATTCTTCTAATTCGTTAATGTCTAGGATTCACTTTTCTCCAGCAGCATTATAGTTTATATTGAGAGTTCTGATCGCCCAATAAGCTTTGTGTTCTAGTTCTACTGGGAGGTGACAAGATTTTCCATAAACTAGTTTGAAAGGTGTAGTACCTATGGGTGTCTTGTAAGCGGTCCTATAGGCCCATAGAGCTTCATTAAGTTTAGATGACCAATCTTTCCGAGATATGGCGACAGTCTTTTCTAAGATTTGTTTAATCTCTCTGTTTGAGACTTCGACCTGTCCACTTGTTTGTGGGTGATATGGTGTAGCCACACGGTGTCTTACTCCATACTTAGATAGTAATTTATCAAAAAATTTTGAAACGAAGTGCGAGCCACCGTCACTTATGACGAGTCGAGGCACACCAAATCTGGGAAAGATTATAGTTTTGAAAAGCTTTATTACTACTCGTGTATCGTTTGTAGGAGAAGCTATGGCTTCAATCCATTTCGAGACATAATCAACAGCTACGAGTATGTAATTATTACCGAAAGATGATGGGAATGGTCCCATGAAATCTATTCCCCAGACGTCGAAGATTTCTACTTCTAAAATTCCCTTTTGGGGCATTTCATCTCTTCTTGAAATATTTCCAGTGCGTTGACACCGGTCGCAATTTATAACAGCGATGTGGACATCCTTCCATAGATTAGGCCAGAATAAGCCGACTTGCAAGATTTTTGCACAAGTCTTGGAAGTGCTTGCATGTCCACCATAAGGAGATGAATGGCATTGAGCAATGACATCTTCTATTTCTTCTTCGGGAATACATCGGCGAAAGATTCCATCTGGTCCTCTTTTGAACAATAATGGTTCATCCCAATAGTAATGTTTCAGATTATGAAAGAATTTCTTTTTCTGCTGGTAGGTTAGATCGCGTGGAAGAGCTCCTGCGGCTAGGTAGTTGACAATGTCAACGTACCATGGCAGTCCTACAGTTGTCTGTATTGTTTCCACGGGTTCTGGTTCATTTATGTCTAACTGCGCTAGGTCGCTTCCTATTTGTGCTATCAGCTGTTCATACGGAAAATCATCGTTAATCGGCACTTGTTCGGGTTTAATACCTTCTATTCTAGATAAATGGTCCGCTACGACGTTCTCAGTACCTTTCTTATCTTTTATTTCTAGATCAAACTCTTGTAAGAGTAGAATCCATCTTAAGAGTCTTGGTTTAGCATCTTTCTTAGTTAACAGATATCGGATAGCAGCATGGTCTGTGTAAATGATTATTTTTGCTCCAACTAGGTAAGAGCGGAATTTGTCAAGCGCGAAGACGACTGCTAGCAATTCCTTTTCTGTAGTGGCGTAGTTCATCTGGGCAGAATCCAGGGTTCTACTGGCATAGTAAATCGCATGGAGTTTCTTTTCCTTTCTCTGGCCCAGGACTGCGCCTACAACATAGTCACTCGCATCGCACATGATTTCAAAAGGTAACCTCCAGTCAGGGGGTTGCATGATTGGTGCGGTGATGAGGGCTGTTTTTAGAGTTTCGAATGCTTTAAGACAATCTTCATTGAATATGAACTCAGCGTCTTTCATTAATAAACCAGTAAGAGGTTTAGTGATTTTTGAGAAATCTTTGATGAATCGTCGGTAAAAACCGGCGTGTCCTAAAAAGCTTCGTATTTCTCGAACGGTTTTAGGGGGTTAAAGATCTTTTATTACTTCAATCTTAGCTTTATCAACTTCAATTCCCTTGTCGGATATTACATGACCTAATACTATTCCTTCGTTGACCATAAAATGACATTTTTCCCAGTTAAGCACGAGATTTACTTTTACACATCTTTCTAACACCATTTCTAAGTTCGATAAACATCCTTCAAAACTTTGCCCGCATACAGAGAAGTCGTCCATGAACACTTCCATGATGTTGTCTATAAAATCTGCGAAGATTGACATCATACATCTTTGAAAGGTTGCAGGAGCGTTGCACAATCCAAAGGGCATTCTCCTGTAAGCGAATGTTCCATAAGGACATGTGAATGTAGTCTTCTCTTGATCATCAGGATGGATAGGGATTTGGAAAAATCCTGAGTAACCGTCAAGATAACAGAAGTAAGAATGCTTGGCTAATCGTTCTAACATTTGATCTATGAAAGGTAGTGGGAAATGATCTTTTCGAGTGGCTTTGTTTAGTTTACGATAATCTATGCACACTCTATATCCCGTCACTACTCTTTGTGATATCGATTCGCCTTGAGCGTTTTTCACAACAGTGATACCTCCTTTCTTTGGCACTACATGTATTGGACTAACCCATTCACTATCAGAGATTGGATATATTATCCCGGCATCTAATAATTTCTTGACTTCTTCTTTTACTACAGTGCTAAGGGTTGGGTTTATTCTTCTTTGTGATTCTCTGGAGGTTCTGCAATCTTCTTCTAGCAGAATACGATGCATGCAAACTGAAGGACATATTCCTTTGAGATCAGATATGTTATATCCTAATGCAGTTGGATATTTCTTCAAGACATCTAAAAGTTTCTTTGTTTCTATAGTTCCTAAACTGGAGTTTACTATAACTGGTCTTTTACATTCAACGTCTAAGAATTCGTACCTTAGGTTCTGAGGTAAAGTTTTTAGTCCTAATGTAGGTTTTTCTTTACTTGGCATGGGGTCCGGTGTAAGTGCTAAGCTTTCGCTTAGACTATCATCCTGATACGGTTTTCGCCAATTATCATCTTCGAAAATCGGCGGGATTTGAATTTTCATTATTTCAGAATAAGTGGTCTCCTTCAGCTCCATTTCTCTTACACATTCGTCAATTACGTCCATTAGATAGCATGTATCCTCTATAGCTGGTGATTGTAAGAATTGTGTTAAAACAAATTCGACTTTCTCTTCACCTACTTCAAAGGTTAGCTTTCCTCTTTTTACGTCTATTATAGCTCCGGCGGTAGCTAAGAATGGTCTTCCTAGTATGATAGGTGTAGTGGAGTCTTCAGAGATGTCCATGATTATAAAATCAGTAGGAATGTAGAATTGTCCTATACGTACTGGGACGTTTTCTAGTATGCCTACAGGATATTTAACAGAGCGATCAGCTAGTTGAACAGACATTTTAGTTGGTCTTAGGTCTCCCATGTCTAGCCTTTTGCAAATCGTCAAGGGCATAACACTGATACTGGCTCCTAAATCGCATAGAGCTTTGTCAATGACGAATTTTCCTATTACACAGGGTATAGAGAAACTTCCTGGATCTTTTAGCTTAGGAGGCATGTTATTTTGAATTATGGCGCTACACTCGGCAGTAAGTGTAACTGTTCCGTTATCCTCTATCTTTTTCTTATTGGATAAGATTTCTTTTAAAAACTTAGCATACGAGGGTATTTGGGTAATTGCTTCTGTAAACGGAATAGTAATATTCAACTATTTCAGAAGTTCGACAAATTTCTTAAATTGACCCGTCGTCTTGGAACTTATTAATCTTTGAGGGTACGGAATTGGTGGTTTATAGGGTGGTGGAGGCACATAAGGTTGTTCTTTCTCCACTACCTCTCGACTTTCATCTTCCTTTTCTTCTGGATCATTCACCACTTCAGTCGGTTTATCCGGTTTTTGGTACATGGCTGGATTGTCAAGTCTTGGATCGGTAGGTCCGTCAAGTTCCTTGCCGCTTCTTAATGTTACAGCATTAGCATGTCCTTTCGGATTAGGTTGAGGTTGTCCAGGGAACACTCCAGCTGGTGCAGCAGTAGGTGCTTGTTGTTGAGCTACTTGTGAAATCTGAGTTTCAAGCATTTTGTTATGTGTAGCTAGTGCATCTACCTTGCTCACTAATTATTTAATCTGCTCGCTAGTGTGAATATTTTGGTTTAAGAAGTCCTTGTTTGTCTGAGATTGGCTAGCTATAAAGCTCTCCATCATCAATTCAAGGTTCGATTTTCTAGGGATGTTAGGAGAAGTCTTTTGATATCCTGGTGATGTAGCTGGTGCTTGACCTGGTGCGTAATAAGCATTGTTATTCTTATAGGAGAAGTTCGGATGATTCTTCCAACCTGGGTTGTATGTGTTTGAGTAAGGGTTTCCTTGAGCATAATTCACTTGATCAGTGGGAGTTCCTGTCAATAGTTGACAATCAGAAACTTCGTGTCCTGGGACTCCACATAACTCACAGTTAGGTGTTACTGCAGCCACGATGGCTGCAGGTGTTATGGCCAAGTTATCGATCTTTTGGCTTAGTTGGTCAAACTTCGCATTGACTTGGTCCATACTACTTACTTCGTACATACCTCCCTTTGTTGGTTTCTCAGTTGCGACTCTCTCGCTTCCCCAAAGATAATGATTTTGAGCCATACTTTCGATAAGTGCATAGGCATCTCTATATTCTTTGTCCATCAATGCACCACCCGCGGCAGCGTCAATTGTCATTCTTGTATTGTACAAGAGTCCATTATAGAAGGTATGGATGACCATCCAGTCTATTAATCCATGATGTGGACAAAGTCTAAGTAGATCCTTATAGCGTTCCCAAGCTTCGAATAATGATTCACTTTCTCTTTGCTTAAATCCGTTGATCTGAGCTCTCAGCATGGCTGTCTTGCTAGGTGGAAAATACCTGTTCAAGAAGACTTTCTTAAGTTCTGCCCACGTAGTTACTGAGTTCGAAGGCAGAGATTGAAGCCAAGCTCTTGCTCTGTCTCGAAGCGAAAAAGGAAATAAACGTAGTCTAATAGCTTCCTGGGTAACTCCATTGGCTTTTACGGTATCTGCATATTGCACAAAGATCGAAAGATGAAGATTCGGATCCTCGGTAGGATTTCCGGCGAATTGATTTTGTTGCACGGCTGATATCAACGAAGGTTTTAGTTCGAAATCATTTCGGTTGATAGCCGGCGCTGCAATGCTTGAATGCGGTTCACCTTGCAAAGGATTAGCGTAATACTTGAGTGGATGAGTTTGTTCTTCAGCCATCCCTGCGTCTTCTGATTTTATGACTGGTTCAGGCGGATCTAATTGAAGATCTGGAATATTGGAATTATTTTCGAAATCGAATATGCGTCTTCTTACGTGTAAGAAGCGTTCCGATTCAGGGATTAGAGGTTGCAAGTCTTCGCTTTTAGAGCGAGTACTTGGCATACACTCGGAGATTAGATTAAATTAAATAGTTGATACCTTAGTCTAGACAATGCTACCTAAATGCACTAGTAACTAAATTAAGGAATCCCCGGCAACGGCGCCAAAAACTTGATGGGCTAAAGACGTGTCTACTTATGCGTCTAGCGGTATCTTACTGCAAGTGCACAGCCTATCGAAGTAATATTTAAGATTATCGATCCACAGGAATTCTATTGTTACTTAGTGCTAGATGAACTTCTAGTTTAGCTAAGGCGAATAGTTGTCACGATTGTTGTTGGTTTTTAAGAATATTAAAGGCGGAATTAAATTTAAGTTTTTAATAAAGTAATACTAAGACGGTCGGTATGTAATTATACTAACTTAGGTGGGTCAATCTAACCTAGGCTCATAAAGGTGTTCACTTAATCTTTTCGGTAGGGATTACTAGTTTAAATACCCTCAACTCACACTCTCGTGGTCTTATATCAGATCTTATCCCTAAAGCCCTATGCCTGCTCTCGCTAGCCCATAAGTGTTTAGAGGTAATTTTTGGAAACTAAATAATTCTAATTTATCTTAAAGCGCTCTCGCTGTGTTTAATTTAAATGCCTAACTTTAGCTATCTGGTTAAAATCTCACACTCTCGTGGTCTTGACCCAACCTAATACCCTTTTCTTACTCTCGTAACGAAAAGGTCTATTTCAATTAAAAAGTATCAGCCAGAATGTTAAGTGATTAGTTATTTTAAGCCTATGGTTATATTTTACCGGTTAAGTTTGTTATAACTACATACCGCCCTAAGGTATTTAGCTACTCATCGAGGTTGAATCAGACAGAGAATTAAATAATAACTTACTCATGGCAGAAAAATAAATAGACATTATAATTAAATTAAATTGCAATAAAT
Source organism: Lathyrus sativus (assembly GCA_963859935.3). Lineage (NCBI taxonomy): Eukaryota > Viridiplantae > Streptophyta > Magnoliopsida > Fabales > Fabaceae > Lathyrus > Lathyrus sativus. The sequence goes on along the minus strand of OZ012736.1, from coordinate 215,339,579 downwards.
TGAAAAACCTGATTAACAAATATCTGAGTAGACTCCTTCTTCCACAGACCGGAAGGCTTGGAGTAGGCGGAAATTAAAAATAACGAATGCTGAAGGTTGGAAACAAATAAAATGTATAACAATTCCCTAATGTTGGAAATTGTTGTACGGTTGGTTTGGAGACAAATAAAACGAGACAGAAAATAAAATAATGCTGAAATGAAAATGCTGGTTCGTAAGGTAGTTCGGCAGAGCTTCCGCAGGAATTTTGGATACTGAAGTCTCTCCCTGAGTTCACAGAGCTTGTACTATTTATAGAGTCTTTAATGGGCTGGATTCTTGGTCCTTTGTTGCATGGGCCTTGCTGAAGCTGTTGAGGAAATGCTGGAACGTGGAGGCAAAATGGGAGAAGTCGTCTTCACGTGCTGCTTTGAGGAGAAATAAGAGGAGAAGTGGTCATAAGTGGTGCCTTGACGTAGTCTGAGTCAAAACCAAGTTTTATCCTTGTCACGGGCGTGACAAGGTCTTCACGTTCGTAAATTGAGGATTTTAAGTGTCACGGTCGTGACTACTTCCTTACGGTCGTGATGGCCCAATTTGGGGTGTCACGGTCGTGACACCCTTGTAACGACCGTGGCTGCAACAAATTATGCAGTCTTTTTGCAGGCTTCTGCCTTTCTTCATTTTCTTGTGGTCTCTTTTGTTCCTTTTCTCTTAATTCATGATTCGGCTTCACATAACGATGTACCTGCAAAATAGTAAGAAAAACTCGAGAAATCGAGTGTTAAAACGGTGAATGCGCGATAAAATGTCAATGAAATCTAGCGATATAATCGATGCGTTTTCTCGTTATCAGATGTCTGCATTGGAGTTAAAAGCCTATTGAGGATGGAGTTCATTGATGATTTTAGAAGAGGAAGCTAGTACCTGTCAAAGCTAGATATCTGTTAAAGGCTAAGGTTTTGCTGATTGGAACTCAGTGCTTGTTGAAGCTGAAGATTATTGGACGATAAGAGCTTAGTTGGAGCTTGGATATCATTGGAAGGAGAAGATAGGATCTTGCCTCAAGTTGTTATTGCTAACCTTTTGCTGTGTATCAACTGTAGCTGTCAGAGCTGGTGCTGTTTGGACTGCTGCTGTAGGAGTTGGTGGGGCTTGCTGAGCTGGTGTTTTTGCTTTGCTGTATTGTTTGTTAATCTTCCCCTTAGGTTTAAAGTGAAGCTGTTCACTTTGCCTACTGTTTCTTGCTGCATTTCATGCATTTTATTGCTTTACTGTATGTATCTGTTTCTTTTGCCGTTTATCCCCTAGGATCTCTGTTTCTCTCTGTGCAAGAGAGAAATATGACAGACATTAGGCTTTCATCCATGCATGACAACATTAGGGTAGTTGTGATTCCCTTTTCAACCATAGGCTTTTTAGAGCTTCTTTCTCTTCTTATCTCAGAACAATTCAAAAACACATTAATAAGGTTAATCGATGTCGTACGTTACGAGCCTTAAGCTATTTGAGAAAAGGTTGCTGGAGGGTCACTCTTCAGTAATCTGATTGCTTAGTGTGTTACCCTTAGGGTGACATACGACGTAGTCACTCTCAAATCATAGTCTCTAGTGCGTCAGAGATTGCAAACACACTAAAAAACCCTTCTTCCGTAAAAGATTCAAAACAAATATCAAAGTGTCATTTTTGTCCGCTTGGACCCCTAATCAGGAGAAAACCTTTTTTCAGAAGGATAAAAACAATCAAGACAGACTTGTGTCTTCCGTAGCCCGAACTACGTTTGCTCTGATCTTTCATGCTGTATGAAAGTACGTAGGCATAGGATGCGATATCCTAGCGAGCAACCTTCCCCTCCTTTCCCGTAGGTAGGCGAACTACGTTGACTCTGATTTCTCGTTCCAGACGGGAATATGTAGGCATAAAGTGCGATACTTTGCTGAGTCATTTTATTTTCTTTTAACCCCAGACCTGTAGAATAGATAGAATAACAATCCGTACCAGAAAACAAGCGTGGATCCCGTCGAGTACGACGGACGTGAGGGGTGCTAATACCTTCCCCTTGCATAACCGACTCCCGAATCCAGGATTTGGTTGCGATGACCATTCCTTTCCCGTCTTTGCGGTAGGTTTACTTCGAGCGTTTCCTTTCCCTCCTTTGGGATAAATAACGCACGGTGGCGACTCTTCTGTTCAGCTGGCGCCGATTTTCGCAGTAGCGACACTCATTCCCGTCGAAATGAAGATACGTAGGCCCAAGATTGCGATGATCTTGGCGAGCTACCTTTTTCTTTTTCCCCGTTTACGTCTATAATTCTATACATCTTCCGTTTTCCCCTCTATCTTTTCCCGTAGTCGAACTACGAGCGCTCTGATTTCTCATTCTCTTCCGAATGAGTATACGTAGGCACAAGGGCCCCAATCCTTGGCGAGCACCCTAACCGAAAACCACCCATTTTCCTCTTAGCATTGATCCTTTTTACCTTGCCATTTCACATTTATCATTGAGAATAAAACAAATAAGCTTAGGTAACCTTCATCACAATTCGAATTAAGAGGTTCCCGTTAAGTACAATGGAAGTGAGGGGTGCTAATACCTTCCCCTTGTGTAACCGACTCCCGAACCCAGTATGTGGCTGCGACGACCATGTTTTTATCTCTCTTTTGAAGGTTTTCTCGATATTTTCCTTTCCCTCTTTTGTGATGTATAAAGTTCGGTGGCGACTCTGTCGAACCATATTTTCTGCGCCTTTCGCGCGAGGGTTGTATTTTAGATGATTTTTCGAGGTGCGACAGTTGGCGACTCTGTTGGGGATATATTACTCCATGCAAGAGAGAGTCAAGCCTATCTTAGTTCGAGTTGTGAGCTTGTTAGTTTTTCTAATTTGTTTTCTTCTCATTTATTTATTTACTTTCCTATTCCTTATCTATGTTACCTTTTGTGACATTGTTGGGCTTCTCTGATTTATGGGTACTTTGTGTGATTGTTCTATACCCGAGTCTGAGTAAAATCCTAGGATTAGGATGGTGGTTGTGTAGTTGAGACTTGCATGGTATCTTCCGTGTAAGGCCTAAGCGAAAACCCCACTTAGAATAGATTCCCTTGGAGATGTTATTGTTGTAGTGAGTCTTTGCCATGGAAATAATGTTTTTGAGCCTGAATCATTGATCCCATGGACCATTAATCTGTTTTATCCATGGTGGTTGGTAGTGTTAACTCTTTTTGGGTTAATACGAACGCCCCAATCTGATGAGATCCCTTGAACGTGTTACTTCTCGACAGTAATATTTTCAACCTCGATCTATGACTCTGAGAACCTATCTTAGAACCCGTGTGTCGATGGTTATGTAGTGGATGCCTTCGAGGAGTCTTTCTTGTGGGGAAGATACGAAAACCTCACCTAGAGGAGATCCTGTCGAGGGTATTATTATAGTGATGAGGCTATGTCATGGCTATAATTTTTTTAAAAGATATCCATGACTTTAGGCACTTACCCGTTTTAGAATCCTACCTGTGGGGTTTCTTTGATCAGTGACTTTGGTTGTTGACCCGTTCCTCCAGCCAACCTCTGAATTGTTTGAACCTATGATCTTGCGATCCTGGATCTTGCATCATGCATTACATTTTACATACATGTCATTGCATTGCATCAGTTATACATCTTACATTTCATTTCAACAACAGAATCTCATTTCGCCTTCCTTCCTTCTCCAGTAAATCAAGCTGATTCCTCAAAACCAGTATGCAACTTGAGTCAACACTGGACGCATGATGGAGCATATTCAACAAAAGCAAGCTTCCTTCAGAGAGGAGTTGGACTCCCTTAAGGGAAAGATTGACCAGATTCTCAAAGCCATCACTACGGCCAGAAAAGAAGAAGAATTGCGTGAAGCTTCTACCGTCAACAACAATGTTCATGTGCAACGATCTACCTCAAGGCTCTCTATTCTTGTTCCTAACCCCATCACTTATGGGATACTGATGAACTTCACTACTACAGCTGAAGGAGCCACTTCTCAACCATTCCCCACACTTGGAGTTACTGTTGGAGCCATCCCGCAAGCCAAACCTACCGTTATTCAAATCCTCGTTCCTCACACTAAAGAGAATCTCCAAGATCAGTATGATGATGTGCAAAATTATCATTTTGCTATCCCAATTTCCAGTCTTGCTGCTGCTCAGGATTCTGAAGCCATCAAAATGTGTCGCGATCTAGCTGAAAAGCTGATTCATAGAAGGGCACAACTCAACTTCTTTGAATGCTCAGGAAATGTGCTTGGTTCCAGATGTTGTCATTCCTCCCAAGTTTAAGGTGAATGAGTTCTGAAAGTACAAGGGTCTCAGTTGTCCTAACATTCATCTGTCGCAAGATGGTTGTCTATGCTAGAGACGAAAAGCTGATGATTCATTGCTTCTAAGACAACTTATCTTGAGCATCTCTTGAGTGGTATATGCAGCTGGAGTGTAGCAGTGTTTGTACTTGGTCTGAGCTAGCTGATGTATTTGTTAAGTAACACAAATATAACATTGACCTTACTCCAAATCATACTCAACTTTGGAGTATGGCTCAAAAGGACAATGAATCCTTTAAGGAGTACACACATTGTTGGAGAGAGTTAGCTGCAAGGGTGCATCCACCTTTGGTTGATCGTGAACTGATTGACATCTTCACGGGTACCTTGCAAGGCCAGTACTACGAGAAGCTAATTGGTAGTGCTTCGGCTGGATTCTCTGACTTTATAATCGTCGGTGAGAGAATTGAAGAGGTTTTAAAAAGCAGAAAGATCCAAGGAGGTTCTAACAGTCAGGCGGGAGCTAAGAAACCTTTCAACGGATATAAAAAGAAGGAGGGCAAAACAAATGCTATCTCTGCTCTAAAAGGGCAAGCTCCTCAACAAGCTTCTGCTCTAATGCCTTACCAAATCCCATACTTCTAGTATCCGTATGTTGCTACTGCGCAATATGCTCTGATGCCTTATCAGTCAACTATTCAAGCTCAAATGCCTCAGCAACAAGCTCCTCAGCAACAGTCCTACAACCAGAAAGGATATCGGTATCCACCTCAGAATCAACAACAATGAGTTGCTCAAAAGCAACGTCAGCCTAATCAATAAAGGACAAGAAGGCCAGAGAGAAAATTTGATCGCCTACCAATGATGTATGCTAAGATCCAAGATGATCCTTAGCCCATCCAGGGGCATCTTCTTCAAATCCATGGGCGTTTCTCATGGAGTTGTATCAACCTTTTGTTGATCAAGACAAAGAATTTAAAGCAATCTCCATCCCAATCAGGGGCATCTTCTTCAAACCCGTGGGCGTTCCTCACAAAGTTATATCAACCTTTTGTTGACCAAGACAAAGATTTCAAAAGTGATCTGCAGCCCAGCCAGGGGTATCTTATTCAAATTTGTGGGTGTTCCTCACGAAGTTGTATCAACCTTTTGTTGATCTCAAGATCTCAAAGAAATCTTCAGCCCAGCCAGGGGCGTCTTCTTCAAGTTCATGGGTATTCCTCATGAAATTACTTCAACCTTTTGTTGATGAACCTGTGATCTTCAATCAAGTCAGTGGGCGTTTCTCATTGAATTGTGTTTCTCAACCTTTTGTTGATGAAGTTGGAATCCCCAAGTCAGTTATTTGCACTTCTCCGAGTCAGTGGGCATTCCTCATTGAGTTGGTTCTCTTCAACTTTTCATTGACAAAGTTGCAATCCTCAAACCAGTCAATGGTTCTTCCTCCAAATAGAAATTCAACTTTCCTCTTGGGCGTTCCCTAGTGAGTTGGCTCCTTTCATCCTTTTGTTGTTAAGGATGGCGAGCCTCGGTGACTTATTTGCTTCAACCTTTTATTGATGTCTCCGAATAAGCCTCACTCATCATTTCCTCAGCAAACTTGACCTTTTGTCAATTGCCTCACTATCATCCTTTTGGTAGTAGCCAAATCTTGTCAATTCAACCTAACCTTCATCCTTTTGGTGTTGTTAATTCTCCATGTGGGAAGTTTATATCATCCTTTTGGTGGTAGAACCATCATCCTTTTGGTGCCGGATATCTGTGGATCTTTGGTTTGCGAATCATCCTTTTGGTGAACAACAATGTCGGATATCTCTGTGTTTACTTACTATTATCCTTTTAGTAATAGCGAGTATCGACCTCACTTTCATCCTTTAAGTGAAGGGTCATGCGTGTTGTCCACTACCATCCTTTTGGTGATGGGTCCGTCATCCTTTTGGTGTTGGAGTTGTGTGTGTGTTTCTCTATCACCCTTTTGGTGATAGAACCGTCATCCTTTTGGTGCTAGTGATCAGTGGATCTTTTGTTTGTGAATCATCCTTTTGCTGAACGACAATATCAAAATCTTGTGTGTGTAGTTACTATTATCCTTTTGGTAATAGCAAGTTTCGACCTCATTTTCATCCTTTTGGTGAATGGTCGTTATGTGTGTTCTCTATCATCCTTTTGGTGATAGATTCGTCATCCTTTTGGTGTTGGAGGTATGTTCACTATCATCCTTTTGGTGATAGGCCTGTCATTCTTTTGGTGTCATATATCTTCGTGTGTGTGCATTCTCTATCATCCTTTTGATGATAGATTTGTCATCCTTTTGGTGTTGGAAATCTATGTGTTTGCTTACTATAATCCTCTTGGTAATAGCAAGTTTCAGCCTCATTTTCATCCTTTTGGTGAAGGATCGTTGTGTGTGTTCTCTATCATCCTTTTGGTGATAGATCCGTCATTCTTTTGGTGTCAGAGATTTGTGTGTGTATTTACTATTATCCTTTTGGTAATGGCAAGTTGTGACCTCATTTTCATCCTTTTGGTGAAAGATTGTTGTGTGAGTGTACTATCATCCTTTTGGTGGTAGAATATTCTGTTATCATCCTTTTGGTGATAACGACCTTTGCAAGTTATTCAGTGTCCACTCGAGGGTCGACATTGATCTGTGATTCCACCTCGTAAGCATTTTATTTCTTTTCGAACAAATTCGTGGTCTTCTTCATATCTAATTGACTTCTACCTTGAAAGAATGAATGTCGTAGTAGTTCATCTTACTAAGTTTAAGGCAATTAGATATGGGCATTTGTCATACCCCAAATTTATCCTACCTGTATATTACCCTCATTTGTACATCCGCCCACCAACCATCATTCAAAAACCAAAAAAATATGTTACTCCTGCTCAAGGTGTTTCTAGGTTAAATCAAACCTCAAGCAAAGTTGTCGTGTCAGGTGTATGTGTAGTATGAACTGAAGTATAAGGGTTTTGATTTAATCTGTCGGTCATACAAGGGTTTGTTTCAAGATCAAGGTCAGGGTTGGTAATGATTCAAGTGGTGTGTGTTCAAAGTTTCAATTAGGGTTTTGTGCCAAATCAGACTTGTTGTGGATGAATCAAGTCCTCAAACTATACTAAAGCAAATGTTTTATGGTTGAAAATCGTCAAAGAGCATTTCATTTCCAATTAGGGTTTTGGACAGTGCGTTTCATATGTCAAACCTTAATCCTCTGGTTTCAAGTCATTTTCTTTCTCAAGAGATTCCATAGTGAGGATTGTGGTTAATCGTGGTTCAAATGGCTATAAGTTCATTATTGACTCATTTGTGGATCCATTCTTCAAGGTATGATCTTTTAGGTCATGACATGGTCAAAGAATTTTCAAGCACGCAATTTGGTTCATGTTCAGTTTTTCTTTGATATCCAAAGCTCTTGTGTAAGGGAGATCATGATCGTAGATTCAAGATTAATGATTCAAGCATATCATTATTCAAAGGCAAAATCAAGATTATTCTTTTTAGTCATTTCTCAAGAATTGATTTAAGGATTTAGATTGTCGGTTTTTTTTGGTATCAACATCATGGTATTACATTTTAAATCTAAGGGTGCAAAAAGTAATACAAGTTAAAAGGACCAAGTCACTTCAAAATTACAAGCCAAGAAAGGAGTCAAGATTCTACAAACACAAAGGCTCATGTTTCAAAATATTTGAAGTCCATTATGTTTAAAGGCCCAAGTCCATATCAATTACAACAATTTGCCAACAATGTTGTTGCATTTCCTTATAGCTTACATTCAAATGTTACATAAGTTGTTTCAAGCCATGATACACACATAATGTTCAAACTACACAACAAAGCCACAAAGCCTTCTACATTAATTCACTAACACCAAGCCCATATACAATTCATCAAAGCATTATGCTTCTCACCATTTAAACCATAGCAGTCACGCAAAATGCAATCACCAAGCAAAGCAATCCATAATTTTTGAACCTCTCCAACACAATGCGTTATTTTGAGAAAAGCAACCTGTACCTTCACAAATTTTTCCTTCAAGCGGACCCCACACAACAAGCCAAACCACATCACAAACTGCCTCCACATTCAACGCCATGCTAAGCCTTCTCCACATTCTGCAAACATGATTCACAACAGTATCATACAAGCCAATCTCGTGCAATACGTTGCAGCCATAAAACTGTTCACATAAATCTTGCATCACAAATACACTAAACCGTAAACCTTAAGCCGTTATAATTGGCACCTTTGTTATTTTTCAGCATATCACACAATGAGCAAAATAGGACCTACAATCATAAAACCAAGACGCACAATAATACATTGGTCCCACCAATTTCCACACACACACCATGACGAAAACAAATCGGTCCCATAACCAAAGCGGCAAAACAAAAAGAAGCGTGACTCCAACACCAGACCTTCCATTTTTACAACAAAACAATCCAAACGCGAACAAAATTATCAGAATGACCTCAATTCCAAATTTATCAAAACGACAACACTGCAATCGTGAAATTCTACTCCCTCTTATAAATAAAATCTCTTAAGCCCATAATAGGGAGCTCCAAAAAAAAGCCATCGTCTTGCTACCCGAAATCCTTCAAAACCTTTTCTGAATCCTCTTCACCCTTCCTTCGTATAACCTCATTCTTCACCCTTTGAATCAACAACAACTCCAAAATTTTAACAAAACCTCATAACCAGAGTGAATCATAGAAGAGAAGGAGATAAAATTGAAACGAAACTAAAAAATCATAGATTCAAAACTTCATTTGTCAAATGTCCACCCCATCGTTGAACCATTGTTGAATCGATTCAAGTCGAGAGAGACTGGAGCGGATTGAGAAGGTCGTGTTGTGTTTTTCATTCATCTTGAACTTTGTTTTTATTTTGGTGATTCAGTATGCTCTATATTTCGATTTTTTTTACTATTGAAAGAGAGAACCATGTTGAGCGTGTCGTTTTGTTGAGTTTTAAGAATGCTAACCCTGTTTTTTGTTTACAGCTTTGATTAGTGGGTTGGGCTCAGCCCATGTCGTTCTTATCCACACACCCACAAGATCCACCACCATTCTTTTGTCATCCGTGTTGTTCCATTTTATGATGATATGGGCTTCAAGCCCATCTGATTTGCTCTACATGAACACTAACTCCCTTCAGCGCACCCCCTGTCCGTCATCTCTTTTGTTCTTTTTCTTTTAAAATGCATTTTGTTTTTAAATTTGTTTCCATTTGTTAGAACATATTGTATTTTTTTTTGCTCTATTGATGTTTTGTTTGGATTTTATTATTTTCATCCTTTTCTCATTTTATTGGATTTTCATTTTAATTTTGTTTTCATTTTAATTTTCTTTCTATTGGTCGATGAACATCTAAATAGTCGTGTATTATCGAATCATCAATGAAAACTCATGATTAAGATTATAACATCTTCTATTTCATTTCATATTAACCTCTTTCATTTTATTTTGATTCTATTTTCGATCGATGAAGTCTTTTTATTCATGAATGTTGGTTGATTGAGGTTGTTAACCTTCATTATTTCAAATATGTAGTGAGTGATCATCGAAATCACTTTCTATACTATGGGATCATGATACGTTACCCTTGATTAATTGACACAAGTTTGTGATTAAGACGAGACCGTCACCTTTTCTTTTCATGTGACATGATTTCTTTTGAGAAAGATTCGCAATATCACTTCTGCATCGTGTTTTAGCATAAATATCAACTTGCACGACCTCCTATAGTATGATCTTCGTTATAGATCGTGCTACGATAGTTTAGCGCTAAAGTCGACCCAATTCATTCAATAATGACTAACCACTAACTTTAATTTTAGTCAATACATTCTTGATTTACTTTTTCGTCAATATATCTTGATCTTATTATCATTGTTCATATACTATTGTTAATATTTTCTTGATTATACTATTGTTGATATTATCTTCTTGATTATATTAATGATATCATATTCATCTTGTTCATACCTTATTCATACTTTTTGAAAACACAATAATAATGATCGAAACGCTAAAAGTCTAAATTGGTGGACTGTTGGTTATTTTTCCGAGCAACGGAACATGGACTATGTACAGAAACCCTAACTTGGAGCTTTTGTCGACTCTTGCTCGTGGCTTAGTTTAGGATACCTTGCGCACACACGGCTTCCTCTTGGACTATCTTACGATGAACCCTTTTATTTCGTGCAATCCCATGTAACTTACATGTACCCCGCTCCCATTTTGAGGTACGCATTTTTATTACTTTGATTGTGGGTTGTTTACTAGAAGCACCCCTAGGGACTAGCATAGACTAAACCATTTTCAAAATAATTCTCGATTCATCGTCGAGCCATTTTCAAACACCCTTTATAAGTTGATTGCTCGTTAGCATTCACCATCAACCTAATGCACACACTCTCACATTCATCGTGGTTTCGTTACTAGGAGCACCCCTAGGTACTAGGATCAATTCTCACCTCTTTTCAACCAAAACCTCGATTCATCGTCGAGCCATTTTCAAATCAACCTCTTCGCACGCAAATACAATCAAAACCTTGATCTAACGTCATACGGATTTTCACAATCAAACTTCAAAATGATTAACAACTGTCGAAACACTATTCAAGGTGAAAAAGAGAGGGATTTAGCCTTTGATCTCTCTTCAGTTGTTTGTATGAGAGTTCTCTTACTCGTGTGTGAGCAGTTGACGCCTCTAAGATACTCCCAACTCGACAACATTCAATTGTCTTCTAACCACTCATCGTTCAAAACACTTTTGAAACACAACCTCTTTTCAAGATCAAAAAGAGAGAGAGTTACGCCTTTGACTCACTCTCCCAATTACTTGGGCCCTAGGATCCTTTCTTAAGCTTCCATTAATCGTCATCCAAACCAACTTTAACATGTTAACCTCTTCTTTTCGTGGTCATCTCCACGAACTACGGATGCTCTGATTCTTCATTCCCATCTGAATAAAGATATGTAGGCACAAGATTGCGATGATCTTTGCGAGCTACCTTTTTCTTTTTTCCCCCGTTTACGTCTATAATTTAATCCATCTTCAGTTTTCCCCTCTATCTTTTCACGTAGTCGAACTACGAGCGCTCTGATTTCTCATTCTCATCTGAATGAGTATACGTAGGCACAAAGGCCCCAATCCTTGGCGAGCATCCTAACCTAAAACCACTGATTTTACCCTTAGCATTGATCCCTTTTACCTTGCCATTTCGCATTTATCATTGAGAAGAAAATAAATAAGATTAGCTAACGTTCATCACAATTTGAATTAAAAGTTGAGTACAATAGACGTGAGGGGTGCTAATACCTTCCCCTTGCGTAACCGACTCCCAAACCGAGAAAGTGATTGCGACGACCATGTTCTTATCTCTCATTTAAAGGTTTCCTCGATATTTTTCCTTTCCCTCTTTTGGGATAAATAAAGTTTGATGGCGACTCTGTCAAACCGCATTTTCCGCACCTATCGTGCGAAGGTCGTATTTTCGATGATTTTTCGAGGTGCCACACTAGGTCACCAACTAGGGAGTCTTGCATCAAACCTGTCACAACTGTTGGAAGAGGATACTCACCGGGGATTTGCCATAACCACTTGAAGTAGATACTCATTGGGGAATCACCTAAACATGTCAGAGTTACCTAGGGTAGAGACCCATTGGAGATACGTGTAAGGCAGGTTGCAAGAACGCACTTGCTTAAAAGGTCACTTAGTTCTACATTGAAGAAGCTACATGATGGACAACCACAACTCTTGTGATCAAAACAAACTCTAATTCTCAAATGCCCCATACCACATGGTTTATGAGAAGAAGTCACCTAAAGAGGATTTTACAGAAAACTTGGCATCAAAAATGCTCTAGTGTCTTCAAACTATTGGAGAGATTAATTGAATCTCGACATAAATGCCCCAGATTGACTGTATTCTGCGTAATAGAGTCTTTGAACTTGTCCTTTAGGGATGGTCAGACCGTGAGAGCAAGAACTTAAAAAGGGAGCCAGTGACTACTGAATTTTGAATACTAATAACAGTTGGACTTTGATGATCAGTATCAGTAATAACTAGGAAACCGCTTGCCTCTGCTTAGCAAAGTTTACAAGAAACATGCTTTTGGATATAATCATATTTTGAAGTGGTTGGCCATTTATTCATCAGAGTTACAAGTCTCAAAAGATTCAGCTCATCACTGATGTTCATATGCAAGCTTTTATGACATTAAGCAATGTTAGCAAGCAACAAAATGTAAAATTTGAAACTGCTAATGCAACACACATGTTTGTCTTGAAATTTTTATTGAAAAGATCGCAATAACTTGTGATTGAATCATTAGTTAGGATACATCATTAAATTTCTTTTACCAATCCAACACAAAATTGAGCATAGCTCAATAGGAGTCAGGAAACGTTATCTGATTGAGTATGCTTTCGAAATAAACCTGCTTCAATTAGGTCTTTTGAGGGTTGTAACATGGCTTGATTCACAGTTTATGAAATAAAGGATATAAGGCCCAAAGTTTGTTTGTACCCACCCCTTCTTCCTGATGTTCTCCAATCCTACGTTCAGTTAACTTGATGTAAGCACACATATCTCAAAGAGGAGTTTTGATATGGTTGAGAAACCAGTGAGACTTTGGTCATGGCAGTCACTCACATTTTTGCTTTTTGGTGTCTGATCACACGACTTTTCTTATCTGTTAAGAATTTTTCTTTGTGATCCTTTCTTTTTGCTTTTCGCATTTTTCATTCTTTCCCTAACTTTTTTCGGGACTAAGTCTTTTTGGATTTTACCTCGAAGTCCAGCGGGATGCCTCAATCTTGTCTAAGTGTCCTTTATAGGTTTTTACTTAGTGAGCTTTTTTTTCATTTTTGATTTATGAATAAATCGTGTGACTCTAAGTCATTTTGACTTATTATAAGAATTATGACTGCCTCACTCCTTAGCTAGTAGTAGACGGACTTAGGTATCAATGTCAATTGGGTCTGATTCCTAGTCTCTTAATGTGTGATGGTATGGTGAAGTGGATCATCTAATGTTCACTCCTTTTCTGAAAGTTTGGACGCTCAATCAGCTTAACCGAAAACTACCCTACCCCTTGGTTAAATTGAGGGTTTTTGATTTGGAAGGAAACTCTTACTTCAAGGCTCGAAGGGGTTAAATGGGGATTATATTTCTTATATCTCTAGTGTTTGAGAGTTTGAAACAATTCCTTACATCATCAACAAGGTTTTACTCAAAAGCACACAAGAGATTTTTCATTTTCGTCATCCTCCCTCCAATTCTCTACCTAAGCAAGAGATTGGGTGGTGTTGGCATTATATAGCAAAAAAAGCATTTAAACGAGTGAATACAAATGGATTTCTTCAAGACAAACATATTCATTGTATTGATCATTCAAAATAATCAAGTTCTTACATGCCAAAACAAATGCGTTAACAAACACAGAAAATCACGCATGAGAAAGCAGTGAATGAGATAAAAATATGACAAGACATAGCCCTAAGGACAACATCAGTCCACCATATCCATGGAGGCGCTTGTTCCATGCTCAAGTAAAAAAGTGATTTGAACATGGGGTTCACACATTTTGAAAAAACAGGATGCCCTTTTGAACCATCTCTTTCACCTTCTCCTTAAGGACATAACATTTCTCAATGTCGTGGTCAGGTGCCCCTTGATGGAAAGCAAAAGGCATCAGTCTTGAAATAGCTCCTATGAAGAATTGGAATAGCAGGCGGGGACCCTTTTGTAAGAGGACAGGGAACAACTTGGCATAATGCACATGGATGCCCCTAGACTCACCACTCTGCTCAGCTAGCTGATTGGTGGAGAAGAAGAACCATCTTGGCATTGGGAGATGACCAATTCTTTGACTAGAGTAGTCAGACGCTTCTTAGCAATTTTCAGGTTTGCAACTTCCTCTCGGAGCTCTTGATTTTATTGCTCTTGGTTGTCTATCAAAGTCTTCAACATGGCAGAGAATGCCCCCATGTGGACTCTCAAGGTGGCAATCTTTTCACGAAGTGCCTAGTTTTCTTGTTCCCGGTGATCCATCTTCTCTTGCAACTAAGTACTTAGGTGAAAAAATTGGTATGAAAAAGTGAGAGGAGGCAATGGAATAAGTCAAATGCAAGAAGGATGCACATGTGATGACATGAATGCATGAAATGCAATTCAAAAAGTTTCAAGGAACTCAAAGTATATTTGTGGACATTATAGAAATGAAGAATACAATCTTTTAATAACAAAAAAGTTTCACTTCATTAATTTAAAATTGAAGCTTAAAAAATGAGCTACACTTTCAAAAGTCATACAAAATGGAAAAATACTAGAAAAAGGAAACTAGCAGTCCTAAGCAATCTGATGAGAAGATCCATCCCCTCCTTGCAACTTATTTGTAAGCCTCTTGATATCCTCTTTCATCTTGGCCTTCTCGAGAATGAGCTTGTCCACATACAACTTCCATGCGCCTAAAGTAGGAGGAATTTCAGAACTGACAGTAGGCACTGATGGTATGCTAGAGAAAAATAAATCCTCTCGCGCCTTCCTCTTTTTGGCAGACTCTTCTTCTTCCCTTTGCCTATGGAGCTTCTGAAGTTCTTCCATCTCATAACTGAGGACTTGATACTTTTTCTTCCAATTCCTCTCTTTCTCTACTTTGTCTAAATCAATCTTCAACTCCTCCTCTTTGCTCATAAAGATCAAAATGGGGTCTCTAGCAGCCATGGGTATGGGCTCATGACGAGGTTAGGGCATCTTCAACTTGATAGCCTATCTTGCATCCATTGGAGATAAGGCTCAAAAGCGATGCAACCATGCTTTCCTAAAGTGGTCATTCCTTTCCTATGCACGTGACGCCAAGCGTGCACGATTTTCTCCTTGAGCATTGGATTCTCACCTTCCTTGAGAAAAAGTCCTTTTAAGTAGATGGTGTTAGGCTTATCCTTCATGGGAGAACCAAGCTGTCGACGAGCTAGGACCGGATTGTAGCTTATACATCCCTTCGTACCAAGAAGAGGTACGTTGGGGAACGCACCACAACTGTAAATCGTAGCCACCCCTCCAAAAATAGGATTATACCATTCAATATCAGAATGTGTGAGCGACATAATCTTCTGCAACTAAAGAAACCCATCCTTGAGGTCCCAAAATGTATCTAAGCGAGGCAAGTGTGAAATAAACCACTTGTAGAGCAAAGAAGTGCAACAAGTAATCATTCCTCCTCCATGATAATTCCTCAGATGCATGGAGTGATAGGCGTCAACAAGCAATGTCAGAACTAGATTCCCAAGTAAGAAGATCTTGATAGCATCCATATCAACAAAGTCATCAATATTCAGGAAGAGAAAGAGCCAATATATAAGCAAGGAAAGGATGGTTTCGAAGGCATCCATACTCTTCTTGTCAACAAAGTAATGAGCTTTCTCCATGAGAAACTTGGCGGGTAACCCAAGGATCCCTCCTTTTGTGGTCATATGAGCCTAAATATCTGACAACTTCAAATGAGTAGCCTCTGCAATGTCTTTTCCACTAGGCATATCCTCCAAACTAGAGAAGGGAGCTTGAGAAGTAATATGAAGTCCAATCAAAGATGAATACTCCTCCAACATCAGCATAAACTGATAGTCAGGGAAAGTAAAGCAGTGGTACAATGGAGCATAAAACTGCACAAGTGTAGAAAGAATTCCATCAACCATCTTGAGCTTCAATAGAGGCGATATCCTCCCATATTATCCTTGAATGTCATAGGATCCTCAACCAGACCTCCCAGTTTCCTTAAGTCTTCCGAATTTGGGATCTTTAAAGTGTACTTCTGTGTTCTTCTCCTTCCAAAATTCATCCTATATTGTTTGCAAAACAACACTAAGTTCCTTGAAGAAGTTAGAAAAATGTGCATGAATGCATGGATGAATGTATACACAAACACACATATACACATATATACAAACATGAGGTTTAGGGTTTGAGATCACGAGCATGAAGCCATGGTCTAACCATCCCAAAGGTATGGGTTTTTATACCAGCGGAACAAGGTTCTAAGAGGTTTCCAAAGTCATCGACCCATCTTTGTGATATTATCGACACACCAATTACTTGGAAATCAATAATATTCTCAAGAGAGTCTCGTTTTAGTGTAGTATCACGTATTAACTACTTCGGGTTTATACCCTCATAGTCACAGGCTCCTAGGTCGAAAGTAGTAATGCATTCACGATTACTCATTCAATAATACTACCCTCAAGAGGGCCTCCACTAAGCGGGGGATCTCAAGTCAACTTCTTCGAGATTACTTTCTCAAAGTCTCTTTGACTATGCCATCCATCCTATCATAAGTGCACTCAAGTCCGGGTATAAGACTTATCTCACCACTCAAAAGGTCACAACCCTGCACGTAGAAAAACCCAAGCAATACAAATATATACGAGTATACAAGCAAGCAAAAATAACACAAATACAAACAAGATAGGCTTAACCCTCTTAGGGGAGAAATCCTCAGTGAAGTCGCCATTTCTATTATGGTGAGAATCGTATGTCAAGCTATTGTAGTAACTTGAATCATAAATATTTAAATGTTTATCACCGAACATTGATTTATCTAAAGGAAAGGGAAAAGATCGAAAAAAACCCTATTTGTACAATGTAACAACAATGCAAAGAGATCTAAGGTTCGAGGGTTTGTTATACTAAGGGAATGTATTAGCACCCTAAGTATCTATAGTACTCTATAGGAACCTCTTGTTAGTATTTGTGTCATTTTATT
Source organism: Lathyrus sativus (assembly GCA_963859935.3). Classification (NCBI taxonomy): domain Eukaryota; kingdom Viridiplantae; phylum Streptophyta; class Magnoliopsida; order Fabales; family Fabaceae; genus Lathyrus; species Lathyrus sativus. The sequence continues at coordinate 215,322,531 of OZ012736.1, read as the reverse complement.
AGGAAATGTTCTATGGGAAATACCTAAGGGTTTTTACTACGTATGCTCGCCAAAACTTCGCGGTCTTGTGCCTACCTATCCTAACAAGGATGGAATCAAAGCATTCGTAGTTCACCTATCAAAGGGTGAAGAACACTTGATAGTAATCAAGGTTCAAGGGGGAAAGTAAGTGTTCATAACAATAACACTTACATAGAGTTTACAAACTCTATCCTAAGTCTAAGTTGAAAGGTTAATGACTCTAACAAGGTAAAAAGGGGAAGTAAGTGTTCATGACAATGACACTAAATTAAACGACTAAGGACTCTAACAAGGTCCAAAAGAGAAGCAAGTGTTCATGACAATGAAACTTACATAGAGTTTACAAACTCTAACCTAATTCAAAATTAAAGAGGGGAAATGACTTTAACAATGTCATATGGGAAGGTAAAGTAGGGCTAAACTATCATAACAATGACATAAAGTCAATATAAATGTTCTTTTCCTTTGGACTTAAGCACATGCAATCATAACATCAAAGAAGTATAGAGAAAATCCTCAAGCATCAAAGCTAATATCATGAATGAATGACAATATATGTAAAGCAAATGTTAAAGCAACTAATCAACTCATGAAGTAAAGCACCATGTCACCAATTAGGCATGTAACATGTTAAGAATAAATGAAACACAAGTAGTGCACAAACACTTGTATCATAAAGTGATATCCAAACATCATTACAAGGACCAAATGAACCAAATAAGATAAGAACTCATAAAAGTCAGTATCTATACCACAACATGTTTAACACACTTAAAAGATTTATAAATGACCACAAGAACATCAAACATGCATCACATCATTAGTCACACACTTGTCAACAACAAGTTCATAAGAAAAAGTCAAAGATGATTCAAATATTGAGGTTAAGGTATGAAACCAAGATGGGAAATTATCATAACCAAATATTTCAACTCACCAATAATCCCATGATATCAAGAAGGTTCAACAAGTATCACATTCAAAACATGAACAAACAACTAGGCATGCATCCATCAAAGTCATCCATAAAAGGAAGCAAATATCCATTGCAAGTAAAGGAGGAAAATGAGAAAGCAATATACTTTTGAAAAATGGAATTCGTAAGCTCAAACATGGTATTTAAGTCATACAAAAGCACCAAGCATCAAAGAGATTCACACAAAAACACTAGTCCTAAAACTAGGTCAAAGACAAATCAACATCATGTTCAACACATTACCAACTTGAGGCATCAATCAAATATATTAAAGTAACCAAATAAATTCAAGTTTAAGGCTCTACCTTATGGCAACACACTCAAGAATATATGAGGAAAATATATCTAAAAGAAACGCACAAATACATCATCCATTGAAATCAACAAGTCAAACATATCTCACTAATCGAGCATGAATCGAGGCTTCACAAAATCAAATGGAAAGTAATCAAACAATCACCAACAAAAAGCACAAGAAAACTACTCAAACATCAAGTAATTAAGTTTCAAAATATGTCCAAAAGCATAGCTCAAGAAGTGGTTCAAAAAGCATCAAAACACAAAACCATAGTTCAAGGGTAAATAGGTAAAACACCCTTCACAAATAAATAAAAATAAAATAGGAAAATAATTAAAACAAAAAAAAATTATTATAAAATTATTAGGATACTAAGTGACTTAAAAAAGTATTTTTGTTGATTTTTAAAATGAAAGGGAAATTAAAAATAAAATAGAAATTGAAAAGGAAAAGAAAAAGAAATAAATAAAATAAGTGAAGGAAGGGGGTGTGAAAGTAAAAATAGAATGCACTAAAGTTGTGTTCAACGCGTTTGGGCCAGAAATATAGGGGTGTGGAAAGGAAAACTGGAAGGCCCATATCACTTTAAAAGAGTTCAGCAAAAAAAAAGAAGAGAGTGTCACACAAGCAATTCATTAATGCGTTGGCACACACATCAGCGCCACACATGCAGTGAACCGATCAAAAGAAGAAAAAACAAATCAGACGCTGAAGCTAGGACTCCGGTCGTCTTCTCTGGCGGCCATCGCCGGAGTTCCCTGTGAACATCACCCAATCACAAAGACAAACACACCCTCTTGCACGGTTTTTCACGCTGAACACATATATGACCTTAGTTTTTGCTTAAACTTACTCTAAAGCTACTAAAATGGAGCACGAAAGAATGATGCATATTATCAAACCTCAACAAACTAGCACAACAACAACACAAATGTGATCTTCATGATTCCAGAACCAAAAATGCAACAAACATACATTCAAAGAGGCATTAAAAAGTGAGAAATAGTTAGATGGAAATGTTACCCAATGGGAGCTTTATAGCTTCTGATTCTTGTTCCAAATTTTCACCAAATGTTTCCTTGAGCCTTGAGGATGATGAAAGGAACTAGGAAATGGAAAATGAACCCTTGAAGAATGAGATTCAAAGAGAGAATTTTTTTTAGAAAGTGAGTGAGTTTTTGGTTCTGTTTTTGAGTAAAACGAAAGTTTTTTGTGGCTTGCTAGGGTTTTCTAGGCTTATATATGAGGTTATGGTGAGGTTAAAAGATGAAAAACTATGGTTAAAAAGTTGTGGTTAGTGATGATTTGTACAAAGTTTGAAAAATGAAGGTGGTATGAAAATGGTACGAGCATGGCATGGTTATGGTTGGTTTTTTGTTGTCATTTTGTGAGTGGCATGAGGGTCAGAATGGGAGAGTGGAGAGACATTCTCGCTATGCAAGTTTTTGTACATTTTTTCATCTTTCTCTTTTTTTTGGCAAAAATGCTTCAAATTAGTGCATGAGGTACATATTAGTGATTGGCTTGTTAGGGCAATGTTTGGTGAGAAAAATGAGATGCCATGCGGATGGTATGGATTAAGGAAACTTGCCGCATGAAGAGTTTAAATGGTGTGCATGATAATAACAACATGACAAGCTTAACCACCATATCAATATATCCAACTTTGAACCATTATATCTTGATGTGTTTTTCTCAAATTGGTGTGTTCTTGATATCAATGGAAAGTATGAAGATCAAGGAACATTTCTCATGCTAAAAACAAATTGAAATGAGGCTTGGAAGTTTATGAAAATTAGCCTTGAAGTCATGTTAAAAAATAAGCCCAAAGTAACTTAGAAAAAAATCTAAGTTATGGATTTTGTCAACTTTGAAACCTTAACTTTGAAATGCCATAAATTAAGATGTATTGATTCATTTCATGAGTTCTTAACATTAATGGAAAGCTTGAAACATAGATAACAACTTTCATGTTAAAAGAATTTTGAATTGGAGCCTAGAACCATGACAAAAATTGTCTTGGAAACACACCCTCCAAGTTAAACTTCAACACTTAGAAAAAATTCTATGTATGGAATCTCAAAATCTTGTTTTTCTCAACTTCATGCTATCATAACTTGAAATATTTTCATTTTTGGGAACTCCTCCCCATTGATAAAGTTGTATAATTGAACGAGCTCTTCAAATTGATATTTGGATCAAAGGGAATGGATGTCTAGATTGGAAGTTATGGCCTTGGCAAGTCAGCACCAAATTAGGGTTTTCTCATGACTTAGAAAATTTTTCAATTTTCTCATTGTTACTCTTTTGCAAGTAACCTCAATTTTCTTGATTTTTCTTGATCAATATCAATCATGAAACATGTTTATTTGATTTGAGAAGTTCATATTTGACCAAAAAAACCCTAAAGTCAAAGGTTTGACTTTGTAGTGAATGACTTGTGTATCAGATGAATCTTCACTTCTTGATCTACAAATGAATTCAATCTCTTGGGCTATTTGAGCACCATGGATGGATTCCAAGTGTGTATTTGAATGTCTTGAATAATGTCTCAAAGATTGAGATCATGTCTTGATCAAAAGGCAAAGATGCAGTTGACTTTGGTTGGAAAACCCTAATTTCATGGCCAAATGAATTTGAATCTTGAGGAACTTGTAATGAAGCCATTTTGAACTTGATATTTGATGAAGATATGTCTTAAGTGTGTGAGAAATTGATTGGTTGATGACCCATCCAAAAATTTGACTAATCAATCCTTTGATCCTCTTGAATCCAACCTTAATTCAAAGATAAAGCAAAACAAAACAATCTCTGATAAATTGGCTAGTTATGTATAAATGATTGACCTAGAACGTTATGCAAATGAGAAATGAATCTAGGGGTAAAGTTTGGGGGTATGAAAACCATTATTGGTCACGTTTATTTCATTTGGACCATTTTGGATGTCGTCACATATACCCTTGCCAACGAAGTTGACATGAATATGCATACAAGCTTTCAGGTAGCCATAATTTTCGTCGGTGAAAATTGGTATTCTATTGTATGCTCCCTTAGGTTCGATAGCCATTCTTCTAAAAAGTAAATCTTAAGAACAAAATTAAATGGAGTTCGTGATACCACTTGTTAGATGATAGGCTTCGATCTAGAGGGTGTGAATATATTACAAATTAAAATTTTAACTTTTGGAAAAAATGGTTTTCGAAAGTTTTATGGCATAGAGGAAACAACCCGAATCGAATTGTCTAACCAAACCTACTATCAAAAAGCTCAGATATATGTTATGTAAACCTGTTGGATGATAATGAAGACAAATTATTCAACAACGATTGATTCACAAATCAATTAAATGCTAAGCTGCATGTAGAGCTTATTTCCAATGATAAAAAATCAATTAAAAGCAATAGACACCATTTATCAAACACCTTGAGTGCAATCGAAAATGTTTGGAAATTTAATTTAATTTGTTGATGTTAAAAACAATCACAATTAAAGTGATTATGATTATATACAAAAATACAAAATTGCTCATAGTTTTGACATCATTCAAAACATGACTATATGGAAGAATGCACTCACAGCTTGAAATCATCTGGAACTTGATCATTCCAAATTATTTCTGACAGAGGTTGAGGATCAAGGAGCTCTTACTCATCCTCCCCCTCCCTCGTACTTTGTGATTGTTGTAAAGTATGGTCACTTTCTTGCAGAGATTCATTTTGTTGGTGCATGTTCTCCATAATTGCTAGGAGATGAGCCATGTCTGGGGGAAGTTGATCCTCGCTCTTGCTGGGAGATGATCCAGACATAGCTTTGATGTTATATAGTGTATGTTTTTCGTATGAAGCCTGGGAAAGTTTTATCGAGACCCCATGATGGGGACCAAATGTTCTTGCTAAACACTATTTGGAGAAATCTCCCTGAAGTTAGTCAAGAGAGATTGCAATCGTCCTATGTGATTATGAGGGTTTAGCAGTTGTCCCCTCTTTCATGGAGGAAGTTCCATTTTATACTGCTTGACTCATCAATGATCCTTAAAGGCATGCCTCTTCACATACCTCATTAAGGTGGCTCCGGATAACATATGTCGCTCTCTACAATTATCAAATAATGTCTTTTTCATCAATTCTGTAACTCCCATGCAATTATGGGGACATTTCGTAACCATCTCTCGTGATTTTCCATATGGTAAGCTAGCACTGAAGTCGGATCTTACTTTCCATCTGTTAGTGTTATCACAGGACTGACTCTAATGTGCTTGCTTTATATCTAAGTGGTTCCTAACTGGATTCTGACCCATGTAAGGCTATGATTGTTCGGCCTACTTGTGTCCTCGTACTCGATTTTCCAAGAACTCGGCCTCAGAGAATTCCGGGGTGTACAAGTATAAAAATACAAAAAAATAATTTGAAGATGGAGAATAATTATAATAAGTTGATGGAAGTAATGGAGAAAAATCATACAAAAGAGAAGTAGTAACACAAATAAAATACATAATTTTAAAATATTAAAATAAAATTAAGTATATTTTAGTAAATATAATAATTTTTTAATTATTTAAATTCACATTCCCCTTCCCCTGTAAATTCCCCCAATTTGGGGGAACGTGAAATGTGTTTATTTTAGGGGTTTCTATCCCCTCCTCTCCTCTCCTAAAATTTGAACCAAACATATTTCATTAGTAATATTCCCTCCCCTCCCCTCCGTCCACCCCAAACCAAACACACCCTTAGGTTCAATAATGATTTTCTGGTATACAAATCTCAGATGTCCCAAGAGATGTCGAAACACTGATCTCTGCATAACTAAACAAGGACATAACATACCAGAACTGAATTATCTAATATCTCAAAGTCATAACAGTGTAATGACATATGTTAAAAACATCTGTTATGACATGTATTTTAGAGCAAGAGAAAGAACTAAAATATTCATAACAGAATGAAAAATAACTATAAGATATGATGACCCAGTTCAGTATACAACAGCACCTACATCTAGGGGCTACCAAGCCAGGAATAAATTCACTATCAGTAGTATTAATTTAGAGCTAAACTCCCCCGTTTACAACCCCTCTCTTCATCCCTATCCAGTGCAACTTTTACCTAGAAATCACCATCTAGATAAGAGAAAATCTCAATTCCTAAATTACCTTAGTGATATCTAATAGTCACAACCTCCAGTGACTATATCACACTGTTCAATTGAAAGACACCCCTTTCAACATAATACTCAGTCCAGACTCTTGTTTAACAATAATACTTGGACTTGCTTAAAATCTTCATCCAAGAACAATATACAGTTCATTACCTACAGGTTTCTAAATATGTAAAACTATGTCTACCACAATGTATCAACTGATACAAAGGGTGACTTACAGTACAAGAAAATCACACGACTCTCAAAACCCTAAACCCTTATTTTTACTTTACAAAAATCTTAACAATGACTCCATATTTTCTCTAGGTCTTGGTCTTCCTTTTATAATCTTCAACAGTCCATGGCCTTCGAAATCTCTGTCCAATCATTTATTGATCCATGTTCGGATTGCACCTTAAATCTTAGAACAGATCTGCAACAAACCTGTTGTATCAGACCAAGATGTCAAGTTCTCAAGATAGGATATCTTGTCTGACATGTTGTTCTTTATAGATTTGTTCATGTTAGAACATCTTGTTCAACATCATGTTTTACCAAAATTTGGTCAAATCTTAGAGCCTTAAATCTCTCCCTTTTGACAAATTTTGTCTAAAACTCTATTTGCACAATAAACCCAGGAAATAAAGGAAAAGAAGGAGTAGAAAGTCCTGAAGTCATGTCAGCTGGCCTATGACGAGTCTAGAAGAAAATAATATAATTCCTGGAAGTTTTCATTCTTCTTGTACTGCATACACCACCTATTGTACGACGTGTATCCTGAACCCTGGTGTATATAAGGAAGAAGATGCAAGACACTCCCCCTCAAAACCAGTCTCAATTTACCACCCTTCATTATCCAGATCAGGGCTTAGAGGACCAGACCCCATTTCTGAATAACACAGAACACAAGACACAATTGTGTTCATAACTCAAATCACAAGACACAAAAAGAACTGAGACACATATCTGAGACACGGACAGGATGTTAGAGCATCCTATCCAACATCCTTGTAAAACAACTGCAAGACCAGAATCAGACCACAAAATAAGATCAGTTACATGTTGCAAGGAACAACACACAACTGAGATAGACACACAACCTATCTCTCCCTTTTTAGCCAAAAATTGACAAGGGTATCCAACACAGTTCTATACCTAAATAGTACTCACCCAAACCCGGAAAAATGCCATAAAGATTCAACACAACAAAGAAACACAACCTGAGACAAAGGAAGCAAAGACCCCTTCAAATACCCGAGCAATTTCCTTAGGAATTAACGAGCCACTGAAATAACCGAAGGACAATTCAATGAAAGAGTAAATTAGGTAAGATAACTTCAGCATAAATGAGTGTGCACCTTCCAACTCAATTTTGACTGTTTCTTCTTTAATAAGAATCATCCAAAGACTATCCATATACCAAGGAAACATGTATTGCACGCCTTCTTTAAGGCACATTTTCACCGTCCAAGTAACACCGTCCACATAGAGCCATGAATCCTAAACAATGTCCTGACACCTAGTCAGACCGTGTCTACTCTCTCTTGTAAATTTTGAAGCATAGTCACAATGTCTTCCAATGAACTCTAAGTATACTCCTTTCAGCCAGAATTAAGACCTTAACCATGATGTCAAGATAGTGTGTGTGACACCTCCCATTTAACAACAAAAGCTTCCATGGACCTTATCCCAATCTACAGAGAAAAATAAATTCTCCCAGACAATATCCAATCCTGTTTCACAGGTCTCTTCTAAGAATTGTGAACATAGTTGAAATAAATCAATAGCCTAAACACGTCAAGCTCACAAGCAGAACTTACTAAGCTAAAGTATCAACACACCAATTAAGAAATTTTGTCTGACATCACAGTCTCACATGAACAGCTTCATGCTTATGGGAGAGAAAAATTATAATTGCACTTCTTATACCATAACCAATAAACTCTTGGTTTAATATCAAATAAACTATACGATTGATCACTCTCCCCCTGAACACATCCACACACAATACAAATCCACTTTGAAACTTACAACCATAGACAACCTTGTTCATTGAGAATAAATCCAATCAAACCTGGAACACTCACATCCCCGAAAGAGACATACAAATTTTCTTAACTCCTTGGTTAGGCAAGATATCATTCATACTTAGAAGACATCATACCCCTTCACCAAATGAAGAGAGATACATCCTCAGCCTGCTTCCTTCTCAAGATTCAGCCTGATACAATCTTTTCTAGAGATACTTCCAGCAGAGCCTACCATCTACTCACATATAGTCAGAATCCACACAGTCTTGACCATACTCCACAATGACTGGATAATTCACTTCTGAACCAACTGGTGAGCAACAAACTTCACACCATGAACCCCAAAGTATCTCCCATGGATGAACAATTTTCCTTTCTGGAGAGATAAGCTACTGAGGTGATGTTTGATTGGTCACCATTCCTATTGTGATTCCGTCACTTGTTCGACATTTCATCCACGAATCAGTAATGTTTATTTTAGTCTTTTGTATTATTTTTGAGTAAATTCTACGGATTTTATGTTTTTCTCGAATTTTATGTTTTCTGGTGATTATGTCATGGTTTGTTGCATTTTATACATTTGGTGGTAGTTTTGATGATTTCAGGTCCATACGAAAAAGGGCACAGAACTCGGGTGAAGAAATTGAAGATTCTGAGAAGTCGGAGGAGATTATAGAGGCAAACCAGTGGCCTAACACGGCCACCCGTTTCAGCAAGTCTGGGCAAAACGTTGATTTTGTGTAGAGAGTAAGGAGCCAACACAGCTGCCTGTGTCGCTTGACACGGCCCGTGTTGGCATGGGCATGTCAGCCCCTATTTTTCTTATTTTTTGACTTTTTTGACCCCTAAGGGTATTTTTGGAAATTCTTTACTGTTGTATTGGACCTGGGGGTATTTTAGATGCGTTCTAAGAAAAAAAATGGGACTTTGGACTAAGGAAGGAAATCACGATCAAGAATTGAGCGATCAAGAGAAAAGGGAGGACTGAAGATTTTCATGTGCAGAAGCAATTGAAGATCAAAGTAATCCAAAATTCTTGTAATGTTTAATCTAATTGTTGAATTTACTTTGAATATTATGAGTAGCTAAACCCCCTAATGCTAGGGGGTGTCCCTTAATTGCTTATGTACTGATATTATTTCCTTTGTTTGAATGACAAAAGTGCTTATTTTATAAATCAACTTTTGTCGTTCATTGTTCTTACAACTTTTTCAATCGGACAAATTGATTTAGATTTATGGTTAACCTTAGGTCGGATAAACCATCATTAACGCAATTTGATCGATAATGCTTCAGTAGGTATTTCCTAGGACTAGGAATACCCTGTTGCACTTAGACACTATTTTCAATGCTTGATTTCAAACTAATTATCTATGGACATAATAATTAGGTTATGATATTAAGAGGTTTTCTCACTAAGGATTTAGGAGTAAAAAAATTTCCAGTCAAGAACTTGATAAAATTTAAGTTATATCTTTGAAATAAGGATTGATATTGTTATAAGGCAATTCATACACTACCCTTAGGGTGCTCTCATATCTGTTAGAATATTATTCTATATTTTGCCTTATTTTTAGTATTGAAATTTTTAATAGTAAAACCATTTTCAAAACCCCCAATTGATTTTGTTTGATTGAATTACCATAAAGCTTGTATTGTTTGATGCAGTCCTCAAGATCGATACTACTGATAAAACCTCTATTTTAACTACAATTGGCAGAATAGTACACTTGCTATTTTACCGATCAAGTTTTTGGTGCTGTTGCCGGGGACTGCCAAAATATAAGCTGAATTTTAATTTAATTGAAATTTTGTTGCTCTGCTACTAAAATTTTATTTTCTATTTGTTTTTAGATTAATTTCTATCACAACTAATATCTATCTAATTTGTGTATGGGAAGAAAGCCCTCAGCTGAGTTTCTTTTTGGCACAGAGCCAGAAAGAGCACTGCATGCGAGACACCGTCAAGCGAAACAAGCAAGACTGGCAACGTCAGAAGAATAATTTTCTGTTCATTATGAGTATTTTGATTCAGAGTCCAACACAGATATAAAGACACAACCAGAAGTTGTGATAATGGCTGGAATTCCACAAATAGAGAGACTTTTGGGTGATAATGGAGGAGAAAATGCTCCAGCAGGTCGATTGACCATCGTGAATCAACCGGTTAATGCAGCAAATTCTAGCTGCACCCTATAACCATCCGTCAGCTCGAAAAGAGACCTTTTACTGGAAAAATCAATGAAGATGCAAATAAGAATTTACAGAGGTTTCTTACGATGAGTACAACATTGAAGATTGAGGGGCACTCTAAAGAAGCTAAAAAGTTAAGAATGTTTCCGTTCACTCTTTTCGAAGATGCCAAAGAGTGGTTCTACTCTTTACCTGCAGGGACTATTACTACTTGGGAGGAGATGGAGACGACTTTCTTGAATGAGTACTTTCCAACTTCTGTTTATATTCGCAAAAGATATGATATTGTGAATTTTAAATAGAAGGAAGTAGAGTCATTTGGTGATGCACACAAGAGGTTTAAGAGGTTACTGGTTGCTTGTCCCACTTATAACATAGACCAAACAGAACAAATGCAGATGTTTGTAAGTGGCCTCAGGATGAAGACAAAACAACTTATTGATACAGCTGCTGTTGGCTCTTCCAACTTTACAAAAGCCACTGGTATCAAAAAGATCATTGAAGTCATTGCTGCAAATGAGCACCAGGAATTATATGACCAAAGTGTGAGCAAACCTAAAGGCGTGATCAATTTGAAACTGGCTAATCAAGTGGTGAAGATGGAAGATCAGATCGCTGCTGAAGTTGAGAGGAGACTGAAAGCTATGAATATAGGTACCCAAATTGTAGCATAAGTTCAACCGATACAAGCTGTTAGTTGTGAGATTTATGGGGGTCCTCATTTTTCTATGCATTGTGTGGCCACTGCTCAACAAATTGAAGCAATTAATTTTCTGAAGAAGAACAACCCTTATTCGAATACCTACAATCCGAGCTGGAAGAATCATCCCAAATTTTCCTGGAAAGAGCAACAAGGAAATGCACAGAAACAATGACCTACTCAGTACCAGAATCAACCAAAACAACCACAACAACAACAATATCCACCTCAGCAACAACAACAACCACCATATCAATAACAATATCAATAACCTCAGCAATAGTATCAACAACAAACACCAAAGAAGGCGGATTGGGAAATTGCCATTGAAAAGATGGCCGCTCAAAGTTCTCAATTCCTAGAAGAGACGAGAAGTAATCAAAGGAACACAACTACTTCTATAAAGAATCTTGAAGTGCATATGAGTCAAATAGCACAACAAATAGCAAGTTCTAAAGCATAAGGAATCGTTCCAAGTTCAACAGTTACAAATCCTAGAGATCATAATAATGTTAGCGTTGTGACAACAAGAAGTGGAAAATATCTTGAAAGTCTAGAAAAAGAAGTCGAAAAAGAAGACCAACTGCTCGAAGTGGATCTTGAGATTAAAGAGAATGAGATGATACCTGAGAAAGTTCTTGAACCTAAGTAGGTAGTGAAAGACAAAGCCAGTGAGCCAAAACCGGTCATAAAGCTCCCGTTCCCTACAAGAAACAAGAAAAAGGGTCAGCATGAGAAGAACTTTGAGAAATTCTTAGAGATGTTCAAGAAGCTAGAACTTAATATCCCATTCTTGGAGGAACTCGAACAAATTCCCACTCATGCCAAGTTCATGAAGGAAATCATATCAAAGAAGCGGACCATTGATATTGACCCGATTATTCTAACTAAAACTTGTAGTGCTATTTTGCAGGGCATGAAGATTCCGGTGAAGAAAAAGAACTGAGGTTCCGTCACTATTCCATGCACTATTAGCAACAAGTCTTTTAAATAGACACTTATTAATTTGGGAGCAAGTGTGAGTCTCATGTCTTTATCTATCTAAAAAAATTGGGTATAGGTACGGTGCAAGATACTAGGATGACACTTCAGTTCGCTGATCATTCGGTAAAGAGACCATATGGGGTAGTGGAAGATGTTCTAGTGAAGATCGATAAGTTTGTGTTCCCTGTAGATTTTGTTATTTTAGAGATGCCGGAAGACGAAGAGATACCTCTCATTCTCGGAAGACCATTTCTAGAAACTGAGAGATGCTTAATAGACATAGAGAAGGGTACCATGACTCTGAAAGTCTAAGATGAGGAATTAAAAATTGATGTTCGAAGCACTATGAATTACAAGGATGATGTTGGCACTAGTCATACAATAGAGGTGATAGATCAAGTGATTTCTTATGAGAGGCCTCTAAATGCACCACAGTTACCATTGGAAAGAGTGTTAAGTTTGTCTATTTTTGAAGAAGATCACGAAGTTGACAGCAAAGAGGCAGAAGTGCTAGCCATGTTGAAGGCACAAACTTAGTGGAAAGGATCTCGACCACACCGATGGGAAGATCTTAGGAAACCTCGGTCGTTAGAAGAATGTAAAGAGATAAAAAAAAGGGAACCGAGTTAAAACAACTACTGGAGAACCTCAAATATGTCTTCCTTGACACTGAAGGAAAATTCCCAGCCATTATAAATTCAAACATTAAGAGTGTCCAAGAGGACAAACTTATCCATATGCTAAAAAAATACAAAAATTTTATTGGATGGGAAATTGAGGATTTGAAAGGCATTAGTCCTAAAGTTTTCATGCATAAGATTCTCATGGAAGATGATCATAAATCAGTTGTGCAACCACAGAGGAGACTTAACCCTATTATGAAAAAGGTGGTTTGAAAAGAAGTGGTGAAGTTATTAGATGTAGGCCTTGTATATCTTATATCTGATAGCTCATGGGTTAGTCCAGTACATGTGGTACCAAAGAAAGGGGGAACCACAGTGATCAGAAATGAGAAGAATGAGCTGATTCCTACAAGAACAGTTACTGATTGGCGTGTATGTATTGACTACAGAAGGCTGAATCTTGCAACAAGAAAAGACCATTTTCCTTTGCCATTCATTGACCAAATGTTGGAAAGATTAGCTGGTCACGAATACTAATGTTTTCTTGACGGATATTCTGGGTATAATCAGATTGCAGTTGCTCTTGAAGATCAAGAGAAGATAGCATTTACATGCCCTTATGGAATTTTTTCTTACAGAAGAATTCCATTCGGGTTGTGTAATGCACCGGCCACATTTCAGAGATGCATGGCGTCTATTTTTGCGGACATGCTAGAAAAGCATATGGAAGTGTTCATGGATGATTTTTTATTTTATTTTTGGATCTTCTTTTGATAATTGCTTGACTAACCTTTCTCTTCTTTTAGAAAGATGCCAGCAGCTTGACTAACCTTTCTCTTGTTTTAGAAAGATGCCAGCAGACCAATTTGATTCTCAACTGGGAAAAGTGCCACTTCATGGTGCGAGAAGGAATAGTCTTGGGTCACAAGATTTCCCACAAGGTAATTGAAGTGGACTAAGCCAAAGTCGAAGTGATAGCCAAGCTTCCTCCTCCAACTAATGAAAAAGGTATAAGGAGTTTCTTAGGCCATGCGGGGCTTTACCGCAGGTTTATAAGAGACTTCTCTAAGATAGCCAAACCTTTACCCACTCTTTTGGTTAAAGACAAGGCTTTTGTTTTTTATAAAGAGTGTGTCAGTGCATTTGAGACATTGAAACAAAAATTAGTGTTGGTACCAATTGTGATTGCCCCCGATTGGTCTCTTCCTTTTGAGATCATGTGCAATGCTAGTGATATTGCAGCGGGGGCAATTTTAGGATAGCGAAGAGAAAAACTTGTACATGTTATTTACTACGCCAGTCATGTCTTGAACCTTGCTCAGATGAATTACGCAACTACCGAAAAGGAGTTGTTAGCAGTGGTTTATGCTTTTGATAAGTTTCAGAAATATCTGTTAGGATCCAAAGTAGTTGTTTATACTGACCATGCTGCTTTAAAGTATTTATTTTCTAAATAGGATTCTAAGCCGAGACTTCTGAGATGGATTTTGCTACTACAAGAGTTTGATGTGGAGATTCGAGATAAACGAGGGTGTGAAAACACCGCTGCTAATCACTTATCACGCATGTCTCCTATTGAAGAAACGGAGGACAAGATACCAATAAAGGATGAGTTTGCTGATGAGCACATCCTTGGTGTTATTGGTGTCCCTTGGTTCACAAATTACGCGAACTATTTGGTAGGTGGGGTAATCTCGGAAGATTTTTATTCTAACAAAAAGAATTTGTTTTTGCATGATTGTAGTTTCTACTTGTGGGATGACCCATGTAACACCCTTTCCTACCCTACAAATATAATGGCAAATCAATCATATTTTTCAGAGTAAAATATTGAATGCAATAAAATCATCTCAAAAGGGTGCACATTTCTCAATAATTCAAACAAAAGTCAATGCTCCGTAAACTACGAGTTTTGTCAAAATTACTCAAAAATTGCTCAAAAGGCAGCAGAACTCAAAAAGGAAAAATCCAAAGTTTTCCTTGCGCCGGAAGGCAATCAACATAAAAAAAACTCAATAAAATATAGTTTGACTCAAAGACCCCAACCCGATGTTACACTATCAGAGCAAGACCCTCTAAGTCAACCATAATGGCCAACGACCCAAAAACTTCAAAAGTCCTCGACAGCATCCACGACTAAACCTAGTCATCTGCATGTTACCCACGTGGAGGAAACATTCAAACAGGCAGGGTGAGTAAAATAATTCATAATAATTAATATAGGAACCAATATATAAAATGGCGTCATTTTCATATTCAACATCATCATAATCATCAAGGAACTTCAAAGGCCACAACATTATAGATTTCACCAAATGTCACATAAATGCAAATGCAACAAGACTCATGCATGTGGTACCAATCAACAAAATTTGATGGACACTGGACCTTAAACCCTCCATAGATCCACAACAGTAGGATCGATTCTACACGAGAACCAGAGCACAACAAAATACCTCACATCTGTACAATGGGACTGAAGCCACAAAAATCAAGGTCCTGAACCGAAGTCTAGATGCATATGAATGCATGATACACATGTCAATATCATACTCATAATAAACTCATTAGGTGCATCATCATTCATTAAAGTCATCATAATAATCATGTCATCATAAATTCATCAAAACTCATGAAATCAACATCATAAATCATCATAATGAATCATAGGAATCATCATATAATCATGTATTAATCACATAGGAACCATAGTCATACTCATGGTAATTCATCAAAGAAATCACAACATCAAAACATCAAGACATCACTGCACAAGATCAGAATTCGTGAAATTCTGCTACGTTCGTTAGCAAGTTTGCAGTGCGAGTCTGGGATGGATGTTCATCATGCGAAGCATTTCTTCGCTGTGCGAACTCGCGATAGAAAATCGCTATTACGCACCAGCACCAAAACCAGACCAAAAACCTCTACGATTTCCTTCCCCAATGCCCCAAAAACATCCCTAAATCATTCCTACGGTATTAAGGCTATAAAGGCACAAGCCTACAACTTATTAGGCCAATGCCGTATCATATTTACGCCTCCAATTCCCATAATTTCTTACAACTACACCATAGTCATTAGAGTTATCACAAACCACTTACCCTACAGGGTTAAACAACATCAACAATAGATTTTGGCCACTGTCACAATTGCGAAAAAGGGTCGGCAGAAACAAACAGAAGAGTCGCCACCAAACTTTATTTATCCCAAAGAGAGGGAAAGGAAATGATCGAAGAAAACCTAAAAGAACGGGAAAGACAAGGTCATGACAACCAAATCTTGGGTTCGGGAGTCGGTTACGCAAGGGGAATGTACGAGCACTCCTCACGTCTGTTGTACTCAACGGGATCCACGTTTGTTGTCTAATCTATGGGTGAAAGTTATTTAAAAGCTACTACTAAACGGGGGAGAGAAAAGAAACGGAGACTCGATAGGACATCGTCGCCCTATGCCAACGTATTCCCTCGTGCAATGGGAAAGTCAGAGTCAACGTAGTTCGAGAAACTACGGGTGATGGGGGGAAGGTTGCTCGCCAAGACATCGTCGTCTTGTGCCTATGTATCCTCATCTGGTATAAGAAATCAGAGCAAACGTAGTTCGGTTAACTAAACCACAGGTTGGTTAAGTGTTTTTTATGAGTGACGCTAAATTTCCATTCCAACAGTTAGGGACGATGTCTGTTTGCCGTAGAACGGAAAAATAACATACTCTTTTCTGAAAATGATTTGAAGAACAATTCCGAAGGATAAAAAGGTTTGAATTTGGTTTAATAATTTTAAAGAAATGGATTGAGTTAGTTTGAGAGTCATGTCGCACTAAAGACTATGACACGAGAGCAAATGTGTCGCATATCGCCCAAAGGGCATACGCTAAACGCTCTAGACAAGCGAGGAGAACCCCCCCACTCATCATTCCCTATGTACTTAAGGCTCATAGCGTATGATGTTTATCATTATTTATTAATTGTCCAGAAGAAATTTAAGATGAGAAAAGAGAGACGCACGAAAGGTCTAGGGGAAACTGAACCCTAACTGTTATCATACAAAGTGGCCCTAAAATCAGGATTAGGAGGGAAACCTACCTAATGTTGTCATGCTTGGATTGAAAGCCTAATGTCTCTCCTACCTCTAACTTAATCGAAAATTAAGTCGAGCTAGGAATCCTAGAGGATCATGAGAAAATAGGAGGTAAATGACAAGTAAACATGAAGCATCGCAATCACAAACAACATCGAGTACCGAAACTCAAATAAATATTCAAAGGCAAATATATACAAGTGTCAATAGAGAAATATTCACATATGTTACTCAAGAGTTAACCGAAATTAAGAATAAAATTAGTATAAGATTAAAAGAGTTAATTAAGTCAAAATTAAAATCAAAGGTCTAATTAGGTTCTAAACAAAGGATTAGGCTTAAGTTAATTCAGAAATTAAGTCCTAATATAAATCAAAACTAATTCTAAAACTAAATCTAATTATAATGTTAATTAAAGTCTAATCTAGTCTTAAATTAAAAATATACTCTAATTCTAAAATTAATTTAAATCTAATTCTAACATATAATCCTATGATTAATCTTAATCTATTCTAAATTAGAGAAAAACCTAATCCTAGAATTAAATCTAAAACTATTATTAATTAAAATCTAATTATGTCTAATCAAAAATAAAAAAAATAAAAAAAATAACTAATCTAATTATCCTAAATCAGTTAACTAAAATTAATTATCTAAACCAAGATTAATATCCAGTTAATATCTAATTCTAATTATAAAATACTAATACCTAATTAAAATTAGTAAGAACTTAAAAAACAAGAAACAAACAATCAGAGGTGCAGAAAATACCAAAGGGGTGGGAATAGAAATGAGGCGCATGGGCTCTATAACCCAGGCCCAAAAGTTAAAAAGAAAAGAAAAGAAAAAGAAAACAGAGGGAGTGCGCTGGGTGAAACCAGGGGTGCGAATGGACAAAAATATTGGGCCTAAGGCCCAAGTCAAGCACCGGATGCAAAACAAAACCCTAAAATTAAAAGCTTCCCCCTTCGTCATTCACTCAGCCGCGTCAATCTAACTCTGTCTATCCCTCGTCGCTCTTCATCTCCCTTATCTTCTCTTCGTCTCCAAAATCTAACCTCCAGATCCAATGCTTCACCAAAAAATGAAACCTTCAATGAAAATGCGCTCAGCAACACCTAGCTCCCATTCATATCTCTCACACGAAACCGGCCACAAGCGCGCAAGCAAACAACGTTAATGTCATAATACGGACTGCAACCACAAGAACAAAAGCAACAAAACAAGAGCGTAAAAAGGAAGTTCATAGCGAGATTACCGGGTTTGCACAATGAAAGAAGTGCTATGATGCTTCAGGTAAGGAGCTTCATCTTGTTTTCTTTAGGCCACACGTTCTTCTTTCGTGTGCTCGTTGCAGTTCTTCTTCTTCTTTTACCTTTCTGGATTCGAAGCTAATGTGATGTGGAAAACTGTTGTGTTATGGACGATTTTTGTTATGAGCTTGCTTGTGAAAAGGAAATCGAGTCTTTGCTGAAGATTATTTTTTATGGGATCAACTTGCAGGTTTTGAATTATTTGGAAGTGGAAAATGAAGATTATCAGTAGGAACTTGTAGACTGGTGATAATGAGAAAAGCAGCAAGGTGGGGAAGATGGAATTTCGAAGGAAGTCCTGAGGTATGCAGGAAAAAGCAAGATAATTTTTTTCGAGTTTACTGTAGTTATTTTTATATCAGGAATTTGGGAGGGGTAAGATTGAGCTTTCAGTAAAAATCTGCTAGGGCTGAATTGTTATTGTTGATTCTGGTTTGTAGCAGGGTTTAGTGGCTGAAGGTGTTTTTGGCGTGTTGTTGGTTCGGCGGAAAAAAGGGGTCGTACAAGTTGGTGCATGCAAACTTAGTGGCAAGTCGTTTATTTCAAGATGATTTCGTGTCGTACGACATAGGGCAAGCTGTAACCTCTTCAAATTTTCTTTACCGCCCTGTACTATGCTTTTGCTGCTGTTAAAAGCTGTCAAAACTTTGTTGTGCATTTTTTGCTATTATGGCTCTCTGTTATGTCACAAAGTTCTGCTTTTTACTATTTCTGTTGTAAATTTCTTGATGTGAATTGTTTTTGTTATTTACATTTTCTGCTGAAATGAGCTTTGTAACCTTACCGTCATGAAAATTGGCATGCAGTTATGTATTTTTAATTAATGAAACTGATATTCTCAAAACGAAACAAACGTAAATACCACTCTTGGCTTTCCTTCAAGTCATCTAAAAATATGCTCCTATTAAAATCATGAACTGTATCACAAAATTTAAAATGTTGTATATCCCGAGGTATGTACCCTAAGACATCAATGGAACTTGCAACTTATAAACCATTCCCATGTAGCGCAAAACATAAGCTCTAAATAGGGCCTAGCTAGAAATTTGTCAAATTAAACTTTCTTTGGTCCAGCAAATAATTCCACCAAAAGTCTAGTTTACAGCTTCAAAGAAAAGAACTTGAGGCTGGAGACGTCCTCTCTCGCACATGGTAAGAACATCAGCCCATCCGTCAATTATCTTAACAATTCTGTCATCACACATAATTGATTGGGTGTGGTCATGCCTACAAGAAAAACAATGATAATGTTGGCCATAGTAGCAGTTATGTCATCAACGCTCTCACACGTATTTTTCCAACCTAGAACCGTTATAAAAAACATGGGGTGGAGCTGAAAGAAAGCGATGGACGTGGTTTTGGATTTTTAGAAAGAAATGGGCTTTTGAAATTAAACTTGCATAACTATGAATATGCACAAGGTTGACTTGAAAATTGAATCAAAAAAGATGTGGATATAGTTAATAGATGTACTTTGGATAATTTGAGATTGGAAAATACGGATTTAGAAAATGGACATTAAAATTGGGTGTGAATTTTATGGTGAATGATGACGAACTTGGATGATGATGATGGATATCTTAAATTTTGAGTAACCTCAAAATGCTCAACTAAACCCCGACAGACTTGAACTCCTAGAATCTCTTGATAACCTCTCTTCCGTGAATGCATATCGACTTCAAGTGACAAGTAATTAAGAGAACAACATTGCTTCGATCATCAAATATGTCCACAATTCAATCTCTTGCCCCATGATCTCATGTTGTACAATTTAATCCACAAGTTATCTCACCTTGATGGCCAATAATCTCAACACATGAACAATCCCCTGAAGAAACCTTAAAGATGAAGATAAAATGTGAAGTGTAGAAAGACCATCAGTTCAAATCAACCTCAAACCTATCAAACCATCAGTTAAAATCCCTCAAACTCATTGAACTCACCATTAGAAAGGCAACAACAATTCAATACTAAAAAATCCCTAAACCCTTAAATCATATTTAAACACATTGAATCACATATTGAAAACAATGAAGGCAATACTCCTCATACCTTAATTGCCGACTCTAAGCCTTTCTTCTTGATTCTTGGAAACCTTGCGAAGCTTTTGCCTCAATCCTCTTACTCAGAGCTCTGGCCTCTATTTCTTCACTTTTCACGGTCTAACAAGAATGAATCCTAATTCCCTCAAAATTCTTTTTTCTTAAACCTAATTTTGGGCCTTAAAATTGGGCTTTCCAACTTCACCCTCACTAAGTCCTCCTCAAATGTCCACTTTGCCCTTAATTCACTTATATTTATTTAAATTAATAATAATACCAATATATTCATATTATATACCATTATTTAAATAAATAACTCAAAATCCATAATTTCCAATATTCACACCAACCACCGAAAATCGCCAAAAATGCGAATATTCATATTTAAATAAATTAAATAAATATTCCAAGAATTTGGGGCGTTACAACTCTCCCCCACTTAAAAGAATTTTCACCCTAAAAAATTACCTCAAGGAAACAAAGTCGGACACGACTACCTCATCGGATCCTCACGCTCCCAAATCATACTTCCTCCAGCTGCTCCTCCCCAAACTACCTTTACCAAGGAAATCTCTTTACCTCACAGGTGTTTCACTTCTCGTTCCTCAATCAGAACTGGCAATGCCTCAACAGTCAAATTATCTCTCACTTGTACATCATCCATCTGAATCACATGTGACGAATCTGGAATGTACTTCCTCAACTGAGACACATGAAACACATCATGCAAATTCGCAAGCAACGACGGTAAATCAATTCGATATGCTGCTTCTCCCACCCTCTGTGCCACTCTGATACAGACCAACAAAATGCGGTGTGAGCTTTCTGGACTTCAAAGCTCAGCCAACACCAATTACCGACGTAACTCTAAAAAACACGTGATCTCCTTCGTGGAACTGAAGTGATTTCCTTCCCTTATCATGGTAACTCTTCTGGCGACTCTGCGGTGCTTTCATCTTTTCTTGGATCATCTTGATCTTTTCAGTCATCTCTTGTGCAATCTCAGGTCCAAGTACAATACTCTCGCCTGATTCATACCAACACAAAGGAGTCTTACATCTCCTACCATACAATGCCTCATACAGTGTCATTCCGATACTAGAATGGTAACTGTTATTGTAGGTAAACTCAATCAACAAAAAATGAATATCCCATGTTCCACCTTGATCCAACACATGAGCTCTCAGCAAATCCTCTAAAGACTAGATAGTTCTCTCTGTCTGTCTATCCGTCTGCAGATGATAAGCAGAACTGAAACTCAGCTTAGTACCCAAAGATGTCTACAAGCTCTCCCATAACCTCGATGTAAATGTCGGATCTCTATCAGACACAATACTTGAAGGAATACCACGCAGTTTCACAATCTCATCAATATACAATTCGGCCAGCTTCTGTAACGAAAAGTTGATCCTCATCGGTATAAAATGAGCCGATTTGGTCAATCTATCGACAATCACCCAAATTGAATCATATCCCTTCAAAGTCTTCAGTAGACCTATCACAAAATCCATAGAAATTCTATCTTATTTCCACTCTGGAATATTCAACGGTTACATCATAAGCATACACAAACTCTGCCACTTCCTTCTTCATCCTGGCCACCAAAACAATTTCTTCAAGTCTTGATACATCTTTGTGGCACCTGGATGAATACTCAACCCACGTCTGTGACCTTCCTCAAGAATACTCTTCTTAATTCGGGCACATCTGGAACACACACTCTATCTCTGAACCTCATCACACCATTCTCATCGACCCGAAAATCACCCCCGTTACCTTGGTTGATTAACGTGAGACGATCCACTAAACTCAAATCATATTTTTGACCTTCTCTGATTTCTTGGAGAATAACACTAGTTAACTTTAGCATACCCAACTTCACACTGTTAGGAGTTTCTTCACACAATAGACTCATATCTCTGAATTGTTCAGTCAGTCCTAACTCTCGAACCATAAGCATCGACATATACAAGGACTTCATACTTAACGCATTAGCTACCATATTAGCCTTACCAGGGTGGTAACTCAGTTCAAAATCATAATCCTTCAGAAGTTCAAGCCATCTCCTCTGCCTCATATTCAACTCTTTCTGATCAAACAAATACTTCAGGCTCTTGTGATCACTAAACACTTCGAACCTGGACCCAAAAAGATAATGTCTCCAAACTTTCAACATAAACACCACAGCGACCAACTCTAAGTCATGCGTAGGATAATTCCTTTCATGAACCTTCAGTTGTTTGGAAGCATAAGCAACGACCTGACCATTCTGCATCAGTATGCCACAAAGACCCATCTTCGATGCATCACAATACACTACAAAAGACTCACTCAGATTTGGCAAGATCAACACTGGAGCACTTATCAACTTTTTCTTGAGTTCTATAAAACTCTTCTCACATGAAACATCCCACACATAAGCTTGACCCTATCGAGTCAACTGAATCAATGGCAGTGCCAACTTTGAAAAAATTCTATAAACCTGCGATAATAACCAGCCAACCCAAGGAAACTTTAAATCTCAGTAGCAGACTTCAGAGTGTCCCACTGCAACCCAGCATCAACTTTTGACGGATCAACATCGATTCCTCCACTAGAAATCACATGGCCAAAGAAACTCACTTCTTTCAACCAAAACACACACTTGGACAACTTATCATAAAGCTTCTTGTACCTCAAAATCTGCAATACAACTCTTAGATGTTGCGCATGTTCTTCCTCGAACTTCAAATATATCAAGATATCATCGATGAATACTACCACAAATTGATCCAAATAAGGATGAAAAATCCTATTCATATACTCCATGAATACACTAGGTGCGTTAGATACACCAAACCGCATAACCGTATATTCATAATGACCATACCTTGTCTTGAAAGCTGTGTTCGCAATATCATCAGGCTTAACGCGAATCTGATGATAACCAGACCTTAAATCAATCTTACTAAACACACAAGCACCCACCAATTGATCCATCAGATCATCAATCCTCAGAAGTGAATACTTATTCTTGATCGTCACTTTATTCAGCTGTCGATAATCCACACACAACCTCATGCTATCGTCTTTCTTCCTTACCAACAACATAAGAGCATCCCACGGAGAAACACTCGGTCGAATAAACTTCTTCTCAAGCAGTTCTTCTAACTGTTTCTTCAATTCTCCTAAATCAGATGCATACATCCGATAAGGAGCCATCAACACAGGACTAGTGCCCGGTATCACATCAACAGTAAACTTTACCTCACGAGGAGGTAAGTCACTCACGTCATTTGGAAACACTTTTGAAAATTCCCAAGAAACTGGTAGCTCCACGTTCACTGCTTCACAATCAACTTTAAATGATGAAAACAATGCAAACATCTGAGCCTCATCTTCTAAGAGTTCTTCTACTTGTTTACCAGATACAAACATCAACTCTCCATAATCACTAAACTCTAGGAACCTCACAGTCTTGCTATAGCAATCGATATGAACATAGTTGAACTCCAACCAGTTCATTCCAAGAATAACATCAATTCGATGCAAAGATAGATAGACCAAGTCCATCACAAAATTCTTATCATAAATATTCAAAGGGCAGCTCAAACAGACTAACGCAGTAGTCACAAAACCATTAGCCAGGGTATCAATAACCATACTCCCAACCATATAAGATAATTTCAAATTCAATCTTGCAGCACATTCAAGCGAAATAAACGAATGGGTAGCACCAGTATCAATTATTGCAATCAATTCAACATCATTAATAAAGCAAGTACCTCTGATCAAGTTATCCTTCTTGGGTTCTTCTGCACCGCTCAAAGCAAACACTCTGTCGTTCGTCTGAGCAGTAGTAGCAGTCTTCTTCAGCTGCTAGCACTGGGTACTGATATGACCCTTCTCTCCATAGTTGAAGCAAGTCAGAGCTTCATCTTTGCAGACAATAATTCTATGACCTCTCTTGCCACAACGATGACATCTTAGCACCTTACAAACCTCAGCATGGTGACCTTGCTCGCCACACTTATAACACTTACTTGGAGCCGTAGCCGCTCCCCCACTTAACTTTTTCCCATCTAAAGTCTTATGCTTCTCTTTTGTTGCGGTGAGAATCGTGATGTCAAGCTATTGATTAAATTGAATCTTAATTCATTAAATTCACAATCAGACTTTGATTTATCCAAAGGAAAGGTTAAAGAAAGAAAGACCTTTTACGTGATGTAACAACAACGCTAAGATATTCGGGGATCGGGGGTTGGTTATGTCTAGGGTAGGTATTTCACATACTAAACATCTGTAGTACTCTACATGAACCTTTTGAAAGTTTGTATGCTAAGTTTGCTAAATGTTTGCTATGGCTTGGGATTGGGTATAAGGTAAAGTTATACATATATATAAAGACCTAAGGATAGTTTCTAAATTTGCTCGCAAAGACATCGCATCCTCTGCCTACGTATCCTAACTAGGATAGAATCAGAGCAATCATAGTTCACCTCACTGAAAATAGATGAACACTTTAATTATGATCAAGGTTCAAAGAGGGAACAAACATAACAATGCTTGTATAGAGTTTAACAAAACTCTCTATTCTAGGTTGTACACTCAAAGGAAGTTGACTTTGATAAAAGCCAAGGGGGAAGCTAAGCAATCATCACCATGATTCTTACATAGAGTTAACAAACTCTATCTTAAGGTTCTAGTTGAGGAATACTCCTAACAAGGGGTAGGTCTTCTAGACTCAAAGCAAAGTCTAAATGGGTATAGGTTCTAACTTAACTAAGTTAGGGTTCAAGATTACTTAGCAAAGTCAAAGAGGGGGTAATAAGTCGTCTATGACCCAAGGGTCAATAGAGAGACTTTCCTTTGGAATGAGGGAAAAGATGAGGCAACTGGATGAGAACTAACAAGTTCCGTCACTTGGGGAATAACTTAAAAAAATTAAAAGCACAAATGAGCATTCATTCAAACATGATGAACATATAAAAGAGTATGGTAACAACCAAGGAAGAGATGCAAGTATGTGACAACATCAAGCAAAGATTACAATAAAATTAAATGGTTACAAACATAAGACACCAAGATATTTGTTGATGCTTTTGATTGGCTGCCTTTTATGGCAAAACATTGGAGTATGTATGAATGTCATAACTGATGTTATGACATACATGAAGAGTGTTCTGTAGGTAAGTGAAGTTGGATGTCATGACTGAATGTCATGACTTCAAGCGTATGACATCAGGGTGCGCAGGTTTAGTTTTTCTGTTATTAGCTCAGGCTATACTTCAGGAAACATTTTAGGGAGCCTAGTTATCTTAGGCGACATAACAGGAACTGCTAAAGATAACCTGGAATGCCCATGACGCAATTGGATGTGTGTAGCTTCATGAAGAGAGGTTTATCTTAGGTAAACCTAGTTTCTCCATCAAGGCCCAAAGCAAGTCTGCTGCTATAAATAACAGAAGGATCAATCCTAATAGAGCAGAGCTTCTGGAGAGAGATTGGAGAGTGTGATTTGTGAGTGAAGAACTTTGTTCTTCACGTGTGTTTAGGAGTCTTAGGATTCCTTGTAGGCCAAGAAATTGTCGGTTGTATGATTGCTCTGGTTTAGTGTTAGTGAACTGTTGTGTTCATTGTGCCACTCAAAGCTTTTAAGCAAGAGTGTTGTGTCTCTTGATCAAAGTTGTGAAGCAAGATCAAGGTGTGTGTGAAATGTGCCTTCATATCTCAATTGTAATTGTGTATTGATATCAATGAGGTGATTGAGGGGGAGTTAGTGGGAAACTCTGGTCTAGTGTTAGGCTGAAGTGTCATTGGGTAGGTCTTAAGTGAAGAGTGCAAGCTGGTTGTGTAGCACCCAAAAATTTGCCTTTTCGTTTTGGCAACATCTGGCTTTTGCTTCTTTGTATTTTCGCATTTATGCATTTGCATAACATTCATTCTTGAGACAGGGGATCAAGGTTTTCCCGTGGCTCAGTTTTCATCTCAGTGCATGAACCTGAACAGCGAGCATCAGAGGCTCTGGCATTTATTTTGCCCAGCGGTCGGGTGACCGATTTTATTTTATTTTGCAGGGTATTTTCAGCTCAGAAAGCAGAATTCAGGCTATTGTAAGCATTTTCATGGTTATGATATTCGAAAGCAAGTTTCAGGAGTTGAACAGAGCTCAAAACGGCAAGAAACGGACAAACGGGCAGATTTCCCTCCAAAAGGCGTAAACGACAACATATTCATATTCGACACATTCATATTACTCACATATGCCTCAAAGGTCACAACATCATAATTTATACACAAAGACTCATAAATGCAATGTAACACAACTCAATGCATGTGGTACCAATCATCACAGCTCGATGGACACTGGGCCATCAACCCTCCATAGATACCCATCAATAGGATCGGAGCACGTCAAAATACTTCACATCCACACAGTGGGATTGAAGCCAAAGCAATCGAATGCGCATGAGTGCATGATGCACACATCACAATAACAATCCTCGTAATACAGCATATGGTGCATCATCATTCATCATACTCATCATCATCACATAAATTGCATAAATCATCATATCTTATGTTATCACATAGTTCATCAAATCATGGTAACTCATCCCAGAAAAACTATCATAACATCATGTACCCATCACCTAAAAACTATCATACATCATAAAAACTATCATAACATCATGTACCCATCACCTAAAACCCACTGTCATACTCGTGGCAACTCATCCCAGAAATCCCAGAATCACACATCACGACATTGCTGCACAACAATCAATTTCGCAAACTTCTGCTACGTTAGCTGGCTTGCTCGCTAGGTGAGTCTCGTAGCGACCCCCTCGCTGGCTTGCTCGCTAGGCGAGCCTCTAGCGAATCCTTGCTAGCTTGCTCGCTAGGCGAGTCTTGTAGCGAACTTTTGCTGGCTTGCTCGCTAGGTGAATAATGCGATGTCAACAACTTCTGCTACGCACCAGAACTGATTTCCACCCAAAAACTCCTACGAATCATTCACCCAATGCCCCCAAAGTATCCCTAAATCATACCTAAGATTATACGACAATAACGGTACAAACTCTATGGTTCATTAGGCTAATCTGGAAACATTTGCACTGCCTAAAACACTATTTTCCTGCAATTGCTCTGAGTACATCAGAGTTACTCATATTTGAATATTTATATTCCTACAGGCTCAAACATATCACAATCCAAGGTTTTGGTTTCCCAACTCACATTAATATTCAGTGATTCATACCATAACCCACATTCTCAGGGTTCTATAATCAAATATCTTAGTTTCCCCAATTCAACTCAGAAACCCTCAAATCCTAAATCCACCATGAATACATCTAAAGGCATACATGGAAAATAATAAACAGAAATACTCCCCATACATTAGTCGATTCGCAGCTTTCACGATTTCTCTTTGGGACCTTCGGCCTCCAACTTTTCCTTCAGAGCTCTGGCCACACCGAACTTTCGCGTTAAACACAAAATGAATTCCAATTCCTCTCAGAACTCTATTTTGTCTAACTTAGTCATGGGCCTCACACATTGGGCTTTTCCATTATTACCCTTACTAACTTCCTCAAATACCCAAATTGCCCTTATTTCACTTATATTTCATTTAATTAATAATAATACTAATAATTTAATATTATATGCTATTAATCAAATAAATATCCGAAATGCACATTTTTTCCAATATTCAAAAAACCACCGGAAATTCACCGAAACATGAATATTCTCAATTAAATAATTAATTCAAATATCATGATTAAATTCGGGGTGTTACAACCCTCCCCCACTTAAAAGAATTTTCATCCTCGAAAATTACTTGCAGGAAACAAAGTCGGAAACGACTCCTTCATTTGATCTTCACGTTCCCAAGTCTAACTTTCTCCAGCTGGTCCTCCCCACAACACCTTCAGTAAGGCGATCTCTTTACCTCGTAGCTGTTTCACTTCTCGTCCGTCAATTCGAACAGGCAACACCTCAATAGTCAAATCATCACGCACTTGTACATCATCCATCTGAATCACATGCGACGGATTTGGAATGTACTTCCTCAACTAGGACACATGAAACACATCATGCAAATTCGCGAGCGACGGCGGCAAAGCAATCCGATAGGCTACTTCCCCCACCCTCTGCGAAATATGATACGGACGAACAAAACGCGATGTTAGCTTTCGAGAATTTAAAGCTCGACCAACACCAGTTACCGGAGTAACTCTCAGAAACACATGATCTCCCTCTTGGAATTCAAGTGCTTTCCTCCTCTTATCATGGTAACTCTTCTGAAGACTCTGCGATGCTTTCATCTTCTCACGGATCATCTTGATCTTTTCAGTCGTTTCTTGCATAATTTCAGGTCCGAGCACAACACTCTCGCCTGATTCATACCAACTCAACGGAGTCCTACACCTCCTACCATACAAAGCCTCATACGGTGCCATTCTGATACTAGAATGGTAACTGTTATTGTAGGTAAACTCAACCAACGGCAAATAACTATCCCAAGATCCACCTTGATCCAAAACACAAGCTCTCAATAAATCCTCTAAAGACTGGATAGTTCTTTCAGTATGTCCATCCGTCTGTGGATGATAGGCATAACTCAACCTCAACTTAGTACCTAAAGCTGCCTACAAACTCTCCCATAACCTCGATGTAAACCTCGGATCTCTATCACACACAATACTCGACGGAACACCATGCAACTTCACAATCTGCTCAATATATAATTTAGCAAGCTTCTGCAACGAATAATTGATCCTCGTCGGTACAAAATGAGCCGACTTAGTCAATCTATCAACAATTACCCAAATCGAATCATATCCCTTCACCGTCTTCGGAAAACTTGTCACAAAATCCATAGAAATGCTATCCCATTTCCATTCTGGAATGCTCAATGGTTGCATCAGACCCAACGATCTCTGATGTTCAATCTTCGACTTCTGACAAGTCAAACAAGCATAAATAAATTCAGCAATTTCCTTCTTCATACCAGGCCACCAAAACAACTTCTTCAAGTCTTGATACATCTTTGTGGCACTAGGATGAACACTCAACCCGCTTCTATGACCTTCTTCAAGAATGCTCTTCTTGATTTCTGGCACATCGGAAACACATACTCTATCTCGGAATCTCATCACACCATTCCCGTCAATTCGAAAATCACCTCCGTTACCTTGATTAATTAATGCGAGACAATCCACCAAAATCAAATCAGATCTCTGACCTTCTCTGGTCTCTTGGAGAATACTACTAGTCAGCTTCAACATACCCAATCTCACACTGTTAGGAGTCTCTTCACAAACAAAATTCAGATCTCTGAATTACTCAATCAGTTCTAACTCTCGAACCGTAAGTATCGACATATGCAAGGAATTCCTACTCAACGCATCAGCCACAACATTAGCCTTACCCGGATGGTAACTCAATTCAAAATCATAATCCTTTAGAAGTTTAAGCCATCTTCGCTGCCTCATGTTCAACTCTCTCTGATCAAACAAATACTTCAGACTCTTGTAATCACTAAACACTTTGAATTTGGACCCAAATAGATAATGTCTCCACATCTTCAACACAAACACCACAACGACCAACTCTATCATGCGTATGATAATTCCTTTCATGAACCTTCACTTGTCTGGAAGCGTAAGCAACAACCTAACCGTTCTGCATCAATACGCCTCCAAGGCCCATCTTCGACGCATCACAATACACCACAAAGGACTCACTCGGATTTGGCAAAATCAACACTGGAGAAGTCGTCAACTTCTTCTTGAGTTCTACAAAACTCTTCTCACAAGCAACATACCACACATAAGCCTGACCCTTTCGAGTCAACTGAGTCAATGACAATGCTAACTGAAAAAAACCTTCAATAAACCTGTGATAATAACCAGCCAACCCAAGGAAACTTCGAATCTCAGTGACAGACTTTGGATCCTCCCACTGCAACACAACATCAATCTTCGATGGATCAACAACAATCCCCCCACTAGAAATCACATGGCCAAGGAAACTCACTTCCTTCAACCAAAACTCACACTTAGATAACTTGGCATAAAGCTTCTTGTCTTTCAAAACCTGCAATACAACTCTTAGATGTTACGCATGCTCTTCTTCAGACTTAGAATATATCAAAGTATCATCAATAAACACCACTACGAAATGGTCCAAATAAGGATGGAAAATCCTATTCATATATTCCATGAATACGCCAGGTGCATTTGAAACTCCAAACGACATCACAGTATACTCATAGTGTCCATATCTCGTCCTGAAAGCTGTCTTCGGAATATCATCAGGCTTAACACGAATCTGATGATAACCAGACCTCAAAGCAATCTTGCTAAACACACAAGCACGCACAAATTGATCCATTAAATCATCAATCCTCGGAAGTGGATATTTATTCTTAATTGTCACTTTATTCAACTGCCGATAATCCACACACAATCTCATAATACCATCTTTCTTCTTCACCAACAACACAGGAGCACCTCATGGAGAAACACTCGGTCAGACAAACTTCTTCTCAAGCACATCTTCCAACTGTTTCTTCAATTACCCTAACTCAGATGCATACATCCGATACGGAGCCACCGATACAGGACTAGTGCCCGGTATCACCTCAATAGTAAACTCTACCTCACGCTCATGAGGTAAGTCATTCATGTCGTTTGGAAACACCTCAGGAAATTCTCGAACAACCGGTAGCTCCACGCCCACTGCTTGACCATCCACTTGAAGCGAAGCAAACACAGCAAATATCTTAGCCTCATCTTCTAATAGTTCTTCCACTTGCTTGGCAGATACAAACATTAACTCTCCAACATCGCCCGACTCAGGAAATCTTACCGTCTTACTATAACAATCAATGTGAACATAGTTGTACTCCAACCAGTTCATCCCAAGGATAGCATCAATTTGATTCAAAGGTAGACATACCAAGTCCATCACAAAGTTCCTATCATAAATAGTCACAGGGCAGCTCAAACAGACTAACGCAGTAGTCACAGAACCATTAGCCGGGGTAACGATAACCATACTCTCACTCATAGCAGACAAATTCAAATTCAACCTCTTAGCACATTCAAGCGAAATAAACGAATGTGTATCACTAGTATCAATAATAGCAATTAACTCATCATCATTAATAAAACACGTACCTCTGATCAAGTTATCCGTCTTAGCTTCTTCTGCACCGCTTAACGCAAACACTCAACCACTTGTCTGAGCAGCAGTAGCAGTCTTCTTTGGTTACTGACACTGGGTACTGATATGCCCCTTCTCTCCACAGTTGAAGCAAGTCGGAGCTTCGTCTTTGCAGTCATTAGCCTTATGACCCCTCTTGCCACAACGATGACACCTCAGCGCTTTACAATTCTCAGCACGGTGGCCTTGCTCGCCACACTTATAACACTTACCTGGAGCAGTAGTCGCTCTCCTACTTGGCTTTTTCCCATCAGAAGCCTTCTGCTTTCCTTTATCACCAGATGCCACATACGGTTTTCCTCTGAACTGACCCTTCTCTTTCTTCTTACTCAGCTGCTTGTAGTGAGTAGATCGAGCTCGACTATCTTCACCATAAATTCTGCTCTTGTTCACCAGTTCCGAAAACTGACGAATCTGCTGATACCCAATTCCCTGCTTAATCTTAGGTCTCAACCCATTCTCAAACTTGAGACACTTCGACATCTCTGCATCAACAAGATTGTAATGCGGACAAAACTTGACCAACGACTCAAACTTTGCTGCATACTCAGCCACAATCATATCACCTTGTTTCAGCACAAGGAACTCCACCTCTTTCTTCCCCCGAACATCTTCAGGAAAATACTTTCTCAGAAACTCTTTTTTAAACACAGTCCAAGTTATCGCGATGCCAGCACCTCCCAATCTTTGACGAGTGTTATCCCACCAGTCCTCAGCCTCTTCTGTAAGCATATGCGTACTAAACTGTACCTGCTGCGCATCAGTGCACGCCATAACTCAGAAAATATTCTCAATCACCTTAAGCCCCTTCTGTGCACCATCAGGATCATGAGTACCCACAAAAGTCGGCGGATTGTTCCTCTGAAACTTTCCCAAAGCACGAAACTCATCTGGAGGTCCACCATTCTGAGCCATCAATTGGGCAAGTGATTCCAGCGCATCAGCAATAGCACGATCATTCCTTCCTGCCATCTACAACCATCAACAAGGTTAGAAGGAAACAACTCATCGATAGTGTTTTCACTCTAACGACTGACAGGGGATTAACAACATAAACACTTGGCCGGACGGACCGACCTGCTCTGATACCACTAATGTAACACCCTTTTTCTACCCCAAAATAACAAGGCAAAATAACACATAAATCAGAGTGAATAAATAAATCTCATTAAAATGCCACTAAAAGGGCGTACATTCTCAAATTCATCAAAATAGGATCCATACTCCGTAACTACAGGTTTTCCCCAAAAATACATCAAAGCATCATAAACAGCGGAATTCAAAACATACTTCAAAGTCTTCCTCAAAGAGGGAAATTAATCAAAATAACGACAATAGCATAACATCAACTCAAGGAACCCAACCCGATGTTACATATCAGAGCAATACCCTCTAAGCTGACCAAAAGACTAAAATACTCAAAAACTTCAAAACTAACTCCTCGCCGACGTCCACGGCTAAACTGGATCATCTGCACGTTACACACGTGGAGGTAACATTCAAACAGGCATGGTGAGTAAAACAGTTCATAATAATCAATATATGACAATTAATGCATAAACGGCAACATATTCATATTCAACACATTCATATTACTCACATATGCCGCAAAGGTCACAACACCATAATTTATACACAAAGACTCATAAATGCAATGCAACACAACTTAATGCATGTGGTACCAATCATCACAGCTCGATGGACACTGGGCAATCAACCCTCCATAGATCCCCATCAATAGGATCGGAGCACGTCAAAATACTTCACATCCACACAGTGGGATTGAAGCCAAAGCAATCGAATGCGCATGAGTGCATGATACACACGTCACAATAATAATCCTTGTAATACAGCATATGGTGCATCATCATTCATCATACTCATCATCATCACATAAATTGCATAAATCATCATATCTTATGTTATCACATAGTTCATCAAATCATGGTAAGTTTATCATATTAACTCAATCAATACATCATAGAAACTATCATAACATCATGTACCTATCACCTAAAACCCACTGTCATACTCGTGGCAACTCATCCCAGAAATCCCAGAATCACACATCACGACATTGCTGCACAACAATCAATTTCGCGAACTTCTGCTACATTCGATGGCTTGCTTGCTAGGCGAGTCTCGTAGCGAGCCCCTCGCTGGCTTGCTCGCTAGGCGAGCCTCTAGCGAATCCTTGCTGGCTTGCTTGCTAGGTGGGTCTTGTAGCGAACCTTCGCTGGCTTTCTTGCTAGGAGAACAGTGCGATGTCAGCAACTTCTGCTACGCACCAGAACTGATTTCCACCCAAAAACTCCTACGAATCATTCACCCAATGCCCCCAAAGTATCCTTAAATCATCCCTAAGATTATACGACAATAACGATACAAACTCTATGGTTCATTAGGCTAATCTGGAAACATTTGCACTGCCTAAAACACTATTTTCCTGCAATTGCTCTGAGTACATCAGAGTTACTCATATTTGAATATTTCTATTCCTACAGGGTCAAACATATCACAATCCAAGGTTTTGGTTTCCCAACTCACATTAATATTCAGTGATTCATACCATAACCCATATTCTCAGGGTTCTATAATCAAATCTCTTAGTTTCCCCAATTCAACTCAGAAACCCTCAAATCCTAAATCCACCATGAATACATCTAAAGGCATACATGGAAAATCATGAACAGAAATACTCTCCATACATTAGTCGATTCACAGCTTTCACGATTTCTCTTTGGGACCTTCGGCCTCCAACTTTTCCTTCAGAGCTCTGGCCACACCGAACTTTCACGCTAAACACAAAATGAATTCCAATTCCTCTCAGAACTCTATTTTGTCTAACTTAGTCATGGGCCTCACACATTGGGCTTTTCCATCATTACCCTTACTAACTTCCTCAAATACCCAAATTGCCCTTATTTCACTTATATTTTATTTAATTAATAATAATACTAATAATTTAATATTATATGCTATTAATCCAATAAATATCCGAAAATGCACATTTTTTCCAATATTCAGAAAACCACCGGAAATTCACCGAAACATGAATATTCTCAATTAAATAATTAATTCAAATATCATGATTAAATTTGGGGTGTTACAACCCTCCCCCACTTAAAAGAATTTTCGTCCTCGAAAATTACGTGCAGGAAACAGAGTCGGATACGACTCCTTCATTTGATCTTCAAGTTCCCAAGTCTAACTTTCTCCAGCCGGTCCTCCCCACAACACCTTCAGTAAGGCGATCTCTTTACCTCGTAGCTGTTTCACTTCTCGTCCGTCAATTCAAACAGGCAACACCTCAACAGTCAAATCATCACGCACTTGTACATCATCCATCTGAATCACATGCGACGGATCTGGAATGTACTTCCTCAACTGGGACACATGAAACACATCATGCAAATTTGCGAGCGACGTTGGCAAAGCAATCCGATAGGCTACTTCCCCCACCCTCTACGAAATCTGATACAGACGAACAAAACGCGATGTTAGCTTTCGATACTTTAAAGCTCGACCAACACCAGGTATCAGCGTAACTCTCAGAAACACATGATCTCCCTCTTGGAATTCAAGTGCTTTCCTCCTCTTATCATGGTAACTCTTCTAACGACTCTTGATGCTTTCATCTTCTCACGGATCATCTTGATCTTTTTAGTCGTTTCTTGCACAATTTCAGGTCCGAGCACAGCACTCTCGCCTGATTCATACCAACACAACGGAGTCCTACACCTCCTACCATACAAAGCCTCATACGGTGCCATTCTGATACTAGAATGGTAACTGTTATTGTAGGTAAACTCAACCAACGACAAATAACTATCCCACAATCCACCTTGATCCAAAACACAAGCTCTCAATAAATCCTCTAAAGACTGGATAGTTCTTTCTGTCTGTCCATCCGTCTGCGGATGATAGACAGAACTCAACCTCAACTTAGTACCTAAAGCTGCCTGCAAACTCTCCCAAAACCTCGATGTAAACCTCAGATCTCTATCAGACACAATACTCTACGGAACACTATGAAACTTCACAATCTGCTCAATATATAATTCAGCAAGCTTCTGCAACAAATAATTTATCCTCGTCGATACAAAATGAGCTGACTTAGTCAATCTATCAACAATGACCCAAATCGAATCATATCCCTTCACCGTCTTCGGCAAACTTGTCACAAAATCCATAGAAATGATATCCCATTTCCATTCTGGAATGCTCAATGGTTGCATCAGACCCAACGGTCTCTGATGTTTAATCTTCGACTTCTGACAAGTCAAACAAGCATAAACAAATTCAACAATTTCCTTCTTCATACCAGGCCACCAAAACAACTTCTTCAAGTCTTGATACATCTTTGCGGCACTAGGATGATCACTCAACCCGCTTCTATGACCTTCTTCAAGAATGCTCTTCTTGATTTTTGGCACTTCGAGAACACATACTCTATCTCGGAATCTCAACACACCATTCCCGTCAATTCGAAAATCACCTCCGTTACCTTGATTAATTAATGCGAGACAATCCACCAAACTCAAATCAGATCTCTGACCTTCTCTGGTCTCTTGGAGAATACTACTAGTCAGCTTCAACATACCCAATCTCACACTGTTAAGAGTCTCTTCACAAACCAAATTCATATCTCTGAATTGCTCAATCAGTTCTAACTCTCGAACCGTAAGTATCGACATATGCAAGGACTTCCTACTCAACGCATCAGCCACAACATTAGCCTTACCCGGATGGTAACGCAATTCAAAATCATAATCCTTTAGAAGTTCAAGCCATTTTCGTTGCCTCATGTTCAACTCTCTCTGATCAAACAAATACTTCAAACTCTTGTGATCACTGAACACTTCGAATTTGGACCCAAATAGATAATGTCTCCACATCTTCAACACAAACACCACAGCGGCCAACTCTATCATGCGTAGGATAATTCCTTTCATGAACCTTCAGTTGTCTGGAAGCGTAAGCAACAACCTGACGGTTTTGCATCAATACGCCTCCAAGGCCCATCTTCGACGCATCACAATACACCACAAAGGACTCACTCAGATTTGGCAAAATCAACACTGGAGCAGTCGTCAACTTCTTCTTGAGTTCTACAAAACTCTTCTCACAAGCAACATACCACACATAAGCCTGATCCTTTCGAGTCAACTGAGTCAATGACAATGCTAACTGAGAAAAACCTTCAATAAACCTGTGATAATAACCAGCCAACCCAAGGAAACTTCGAATCTCAGGGACAAACTTTGGATCCTCCCACTGCAACACAACATCAATCTTCGATGGATCAACAACAATCCCCCCACTAGAAATCACATGGCCAAGGAAACTCACTTCCTTCAACCAAAACTCACACTTAGATAACTTGGCATAAAGCTTCTTGTCTTTTAAAACCTGCAATACAACTCTTAGATGTTGCGCATGCTCTTCTTCAGAATTAGAATATATCAAAATATCATCAATAAACACCACTACGAAATGGTCCAAATAAGGATGGAAAATCCTATTCATATACTCCATGAATACGCCAGGTGCATTCGAAACTCCAAACGACATCACAGTATACTCATAGTGTCCATATCTCGTCCTGAAAGCTGTCTTCGAAATATCATCAGGCTTAACACAAATCTGAAGATAACCAGACCACAAATCAATCTTGCTAAACACACAAGCACGCACCAATTGATCCATTAAATCATCAATCTTCGAAAGTGTATATTTATTCTTAATCGTCACTTTATTCAACTGCCGATAATCCACACACAATCTCATACTACCATCTTTCTTCTTCACCAACAACACAGGAGCACCCCACGGAGAAACACTCGGTCGAACAAACTTCTTCTCAAGCAGATCTTCCAACTGTTTTTTCAATTCCCCTAACTCAGATGCAGACATCCGATAAGGATCCATCGATACAGGACTAGTGCCCAGTATCACCTCAATAGTAAACTCTACCTCACGCTCAAGAGGTAAGTCATTCATGTCGTTTGGAAACACCTCAGGAAATTCCCGAACAACCGGTAGCTCCACGCCCACTACTTCACAATCCACTTGAAGCAAAGCAAACACATCAAACATCTTAGCCTCATCTTCTAAGAGTTCATCCACTTACTTGGCAGATACAAACATTAACTCTCCAACATCGCCCGACTCAGGAAATCTTACCGTCTTACTATAACAATCAATGTGAACATAGTTGTACTCCAACCAGTTCATCCCAAGGATAACATCAATTTGATTCAAAGGTAGACATACCAAGTCCATCACAAAGTTCCTATCATAAATAGTCACAGGGCAGCTCAAACAGACTAACGCAGTAGTCACAAAACCATTAGTCGGGGTATCGATAACCATACTCCCACTCATAGCAGACAAATTCAAATTCAACCTCTTAGCACATTCAAGCGAAATAAAAGAATATGTATCACTAGTATCAATAATAGTAATCAACTCAACATCATTAATAAAACACGCACCTCTGATCAAGTTATCCATCTTAGCTTCTTCTGCACCGCTTAACGCAAACACTCTGCCACTTGTTTGAGCAGCAGTAGCAGTCTTCTTCGGCTGCTGACACTGGGTACTGATATGCCCCTTCTCTCCACAGTTGAAGCAAGTCGGAGCTTCGTCTTTGCAGTCATTAGCCTTATGACCCCTCTTGCCACAACGATGACACCTCAGCGCTTTACAATTTTCAGCACGGTGGCCTTGCTCGCCACACTTATAACACTTACCTGGAGCAGTAGTCGCTCTCCTACTTGCCTTTTTCCCATCAGAAGCCTTCTGCTTTCCTTTATCACCAGATGTCACATACGGTTTTCCTCTGAACTGACCCTTCTCTTTCTTCTCACTCAACTGCTTGTAGTGAGTAGATCGAGCTCGGCTATCTTCATCATAAATTCTGCTCTTGTTCACCAGTTCCGAAAACCGACGAATCTGCTGATACCTAATTCCCTGCTTAATCTCTGGTCTCAACCCATTCTCAAACTTGAGACACTTCGACATTTCTACATCAGCACGATTGTAATGCGGACAAAACTTGACCAACGACTCAAACTTTGCCCAATACTCAGCCACAGTCATATCACCTTGTTTCAGCTCAAGGAACTCCACCTCTTTCTTCCCCCGAACATCTTCAGGAAAATACTTTCTCAGAAACTCTTCTTTAAACACAGTCCAAGTTATTGTGATGCCAGCACCTCCCAATCTCTGACGAGTGTTATCCCACCAGTCCTCAGCCTCTCCTGCAAGCATATGCGTACCAAACTGTACCTGCTGCGCATTAGTGCACGCCATAACTCGGAAAATCTTCTCAATCACCTTCAGGCACTTCTGCGCACCATCAGGATCATGAGTACCCACAAAAGTCGGCGGATTGTTCCTCTGAAACTTTCCCAAAGCACGAAACTCATCTGGAGGTCCACCGTTCTGAGCCATCACTTGGGCAAGTGATTCCAGCACATCATTAATAGCACGATCATTCGTTCCTGCCATCTACAACCACCAAAAAGGTTAGAAGGAAACAACTCATCGATAGTGTTCTCACACTAACGACTGACAGGGGATTAACAACATAAACACTTGGCCGGACGGACCGGCCTGCTCTGATACCACTAATGTAACACCCTTTTTCTACCCTAAAATAACAAGGCAAAATAACACATAAATCAGAGTGAATAAATAAATCTCATTAAAATTCCACTAAAAGGGCGTACATTCTCAAATAAATCTCATATTCAACACATTCATATTACTCACATATGCCTCAAAGGTCACAACACCATAATTTATACATAAAGACTCATAAATGCAATGCAACAACACTCAATGCATGTGGTACCAATCATCACAGCTCGATGGACATTGGGCCATCAACCCTCCATAGATCCCCATCAATAGGATCAGAGAAGGTTAAAATACTTCACATCCACACAGTGGGATTGAAGCCAAAGCAATCGAATGCGCATGAGTGCATGATGCACATGTCACAATATTAATCCTCGTAATACAGCATATGCTGCACCATCATTCATCATACTCATCATCATCACATAAGTCGCATAAATCATCATATCTCAAGTTATCACATAGTTCATCAAATCATGGTAAGTTTATCATATTAACTCAATCGACACATCATGGAAACTATCATAACGTCATGTACCCATCACCTAAAACCCACTGTCATACTCGTGGCAACTCATCCCAGAAATCCCAGAATCACACATCACGACATCGCTGCACAACAATCAATTTCGCGAACTTCTGCTATGTTTGCTGGCTTGCACGCTAGAGGAGTCTCATAGCGAGCCCCTCGCCGGCTTACTCGTTAGGCGAGCCTCTAGCGAATCCTTGTTGGCTTGCTCGCTATGTGAATCTTGTAGCGAACCTTCACTGGCTTGCTCGCTAGGCGAACAGTGCGATGTCAGCAACTTCTGCTACGTACCAGAACTGATTTCCACCCAAAAACTCCTACGAATCATTCACCCAATGCCTCCAAAGTATCCCTAAATCATCCCTAAGATTTTACGACAATAACGGTACAAACTCTATGGTTCATTAGGCTAATCTGGCAACATTTGCACTGCCTAAAACACTATTTTCCTGCAATTGCTCTGAGTACTTTAGAGTTACTCACATTTGAATATTTCTATTCCTACAGGGTCAAACATATCACAATCCAAGGTTTTGGTTTTCCAACTCACATTAATATTCAGTGATTCGTACCATAACCCACATTCTCAGGGTTCTATAATTAAATCTCTTAGTTTCCCCAATTCAACTCAGAAACCCTCAAATCCTAAATCCACCATGAATACATCTAAAGGCATACATGGAAAATCATGAACATAAATACTCCTCATACCTTAGTTGATTCGCAGCTTTCACGATTTCTCTTTGGGACCTTCTGCCTCCAACTTTTCCTTCAGAGCTCTGGCCACAACGAACTTTCACGTTAAACACAAAATGAATTCCAATTCCTCTCAGAACTCTATTTTGTCTAACTTAGTCATGGGCCTCACACATTGGGCTTTTCCCTCATTACCCTTACTAACTTCCTCAAATACCTAAATTGCCCTTATTTCACTTATATTCCATTTAATTAATAATAATACTAATAATTTAATATTATATGCTATTAATGAAATAAATATCCGAAAATGCACACTTTTTTCAATATTCATAAAACCACCGGAAATTCACCGAAACATGAATATTCTCATTTAAATAATTAATTTTAATATCATGATTACATTAACACTGTGCCAGTGGGTCTGTTTTGCTGATTTTCTTGCATGTTTGGGTACCGTTTCACATCGAATCATCGTAATTCAATACAATGCATTAGAAGTGAAATGTTCTGGGCATTTTGTCGCTGTTTTGGTTGTTTAATCGAGACTTTGTCGCCTTGTTTTTGTTTTCCACTTGGATGCACACTTGTGTGTTGTTGTTCATAGTGATGATGTTCTTGCATTTGCATTTTCTCTTGTGCTTGCATCTTTATTTCTTGCATTAATAAAGGTCGAGATGTGCTTGTGGTGGTGTTTACCCCATACTTTGTTCCTCCCTTTGCTTGTGTGTTGCATTCCATGTTTGCATCTCTTACTTGTGATTGAATTTACTTGGTGCTTTCTTGTGCTTTTTGCCATGATCCCCATAGGGTTCCTAGTCCCTCCGTTTAGGATGGGAGTAGGAGAGACATTAGGTGTTCAATCCAAGCATGCTAACATTAGGGTAGATGTTTCCCCCTTTCAATCCTAACGTTAGGACCATTTTGCATGACAACTATTAGGTTTGAGTTAGTCTCCCTTTAGTTTTGTCCTCTCTCCTTCTCATCTTCAAATCATGTCAAGACACTTAATAAAGATTAACGAATGTTGTGCGCTACGAGCCTTAAGCTACTTGGGAAATGATGATTGAGTGGTTGCCTCTCAATTGTCTAGAATGTTAGCATATGTCCTTTGGACGATATGCGACACATTCGCTCCTAGGTCATAGTCTTTAGTGCAACATGAGTTACAAATTAAACTCAAAACATTTCTTCTCTAAAAAACACAAAATAAAGTTCAAACCTTTTTCCTTCGGAATTAATCGAATATCTTTTTCGTAAAAAGAGTGTTGTTAAGCTTTGATTTTACCGCAAACAGGCATCGTCCCTAACTGCTGGAACAGAGGTTTAACCCTACTCAGTTAAAACACTTAATCAACCAGTGTTCTCGTCAGCTCAAACTACGTTTGCTCTGATTTCTCATACCAGATGAGAATACGTAGGCACAATACGCGATGTCTTGGCGAGCAAGCTTCCCCCCTTTCGCCCGTAGTTAGCCGAACTACGTTGACTCTGACTTTCCCATTGCACGAGGGAATACGTAGGCACAGAGCAGTGATGCTCTGTCGAGTCTCTTTTCTTTTCTTTTTGTCCTGAGACCTTTAGCATAGATAGTTTAAACACACCCTTAGATAGACAACAAGCATGGATCCCGTCGAGTACGACAGACGTGAGGGGTGCTAATACCTTCCCCTTGCGCAACCGACTCCCGAACCCAGGACTTGGTTGCGATGACCTTGTCTTTTCCTTTTCCGTTAGGTTTTTTCTGATCGTTTCCTTTCCCTCTCTTTGGGATAAATAACGAAAGGTGGCGACTTTTCTGTTTTCCTCCGGGTGTTTTTCGCAGTTGCGACAGCTGGCGACTCTGCTGGGGACTCTGGTTCCCTATGCGAGTCAATCCTAGCGCTTGTTTGTTTATTTTAGGTGTATGTATATACATGTCGTACTTTATTTTTCCCGCATTTATTTTCAGCATTATATATCATTATTGCTGTGCTGTGGGAAGGGAATATTCCATTGAGAGATAAGTTGGACCTGGGCTGTAGTACAAACATAGTATTAGAAGTGGAAAGTAGTGGTGAACCTGTATGTTAGGCATGCACTAGTTCCCACGAAATTCGCGCTCATACGAGATTCTCTTTGATGACTTTCTTTCCAGCCCAGTGGGCCGTTGAGAGGATTTTAGATCTGAGGGTTGTCGACTTTGGGGACCGATCATCTGTGATTCAGCTAAGTGAGGCCTCTTCGGGAGATGATGATGCCAAACCAGAAATGGTGAACGCATCATCATTTCTTGAAAGTCTGTGATGCTGATGAACGCATAGGATGCCGAACCTTATCGGTGGATATATCCATACCTGTGAGAGGGATTGGGGTGTGCAGGAAACCTTGACTTTCAGACTACCCGGTTTTCTTTGCAGTGTGAATCTGTGTTCTCGATATCAGAGGTTCCTATTATCAATATCAGTGCTATGTTCTTGCTAAAGTGGAGCGCTGGTTCTTCTCGATCTACAACACAAAAATCTTGATCCCCTGTTTGCATTTGCATGTGCATCATCATCATATTACATTTCATTAACATGTATTTATGTTGCAGGTGCATATTTCCCTCTGATTCTAGTGTTCTTTCATCTGACATGGAGCCCATAAGGAGGACATTGGCCTACAAATTTCCAACACCCAATATTGGAGCTTTGCGAAGTTTGATTTCTTCAGCCGACAAGAAAGTAATGGAAGACTTCAGACAGTCCTATGGGAAGCTTCTGAGCATTGTATGTAAGCCTTCTTTGAATGAGTTGAATGGTCTTCAGACTCTGTTACAGTTCTACGATTCTCAGTTGAGAGGCTTTACTTTTCAGAGTTATGTGTTGGCGCCCACATTAGAGGAATTCTCTGCACTGTTAGGAGTGCCTATTCTTGACCAGATACCATTCTATCATACTGAGGATGAGCCAAATCTGGCTAAGCTTGCTGCAGCTTTACATTTAGATGCCTCTGAGTTGACAGGAAAAATATCTAAGAGAAATGGAATATCTGGGTTTCCGTTACCTTTTCTGGTGGATAAAGCTCGACATTTTGCCAAGGAGGGTTGTTGGGTGGTGTTCAGTGCTATCTTGGCCTTATGTGTCTATGGTATTATGTTGTTCCCTAATATCCCGGACTTCGTAGATGTGGATGCGTTCCGTATTTTTGCTTCGAGGAATCCTATACCTATGCTATTAGGTGACGTTTATCATTTTGTACACTATAAGAATGAGAACAGAAGAGGGAAGAGTGTATCTTGTTGCACACCCTTGTTCTATCTCTGGTTTGTAAGCCATCTTCCCAAGACTAGTCCATTCTCTGATACTGCAGGTACATCGGAATGGTCTGAATGTTTGATGAGGTTGTCTGTTGAGGATATTGTTTGGTTTGATAGGGATATGTTGGGTATCGAGATCATTTATAATTGTGGAAGCTTTCCTAACGTCCCTCTAGTCGAAAGGAAGGGTTGCATAAACTATAACCCATCCATTGCAATCAGGCAATTTGGGTACGCATTGAGAAGTCCTCTGAAGGATGAAGAGATACAGGAATCTCTATATCTCACCGGGTTATTGGAGGGGGATACCTTAGCCAGAGTTGAGCATGCTTGGAGCAATGTCCACAAAAGAGGGAAGGTTTCCTTAGGGAAGAGCAATAGTCGAGCCTATGACCCCTATTTGGCTTGGATTCAGAGCAGAGCCGAGAAGTTGATGATGCCTTACCCATCTGCTAAGCCTATATGTTCTCTTGTGATTGAAGAACCCACTACGGTTGACATCCAGAAGTATAATCAGGTTTGGGCTGAAAAAGAAGAGTTGAATAAGGCTAATGAGAAGTTGGAGGAAGAGATTACTCAGCTTCAGGGCGAGAAGAATGAAGCAACTTATTCTTTGAAGAGGCAGACTGAGCTGGTGAACAGTTTGGGTATGGATTTGACCGAGCAGACTAGTTCTCAAGAGCGTTTGGGCTTGGATCTCAAAGCTGTTAGTGATGTTCTTGCTTCCAAGAAGAAAGAATTAGACAACGCTTATCTGAAGATTTTGAAGTTCAACGAGCAGTGGAATGCAACTCTCACCAACAACAAAGCACGTGAAGACGGGTTGAAACAATAGATCAACAAGCTGAAGGCTCATATCAGAGTAAAAGACGAGAGGATTTCAGATGAAGCCTCGCTCAGATGACACAGTGAATGTAAGCTGCACGAAGCGCTTGCAACCTTGGAGGATTTCAGAGCTTGGGCTGGTTCGAAGAGGCACAGGCTGGAAGAAGTCTTTGGTGAAGATGCTTGGGAAGACCATGTTGAGAATCTGCAGCGCACTATTAGCTAGCGAGAGCTACTCATCCAGGGGTTGCTCACTAGACCAGATCATCCTGAGATGCAGGAATTGTTAGAGGAGTTTCGGGCCTGGCATCGCGCTTGATTTTTTTACTTCTT
Organism: Lathyrus sativus; assembly: GCA_963859935.3. Lineage (NCBI taxonomy): Eukaryota > Viridiplantae > Streptophyta > Magnoliopsida > Fabales > Fabaceae > Lathyrus > Lathyrus sativus. Next base: position 215,277,612 of record OZ012736.1, on the reverse strand, counting down.
TGTAGCTTGTTGTTGCTATTGTATTGACCATCACCAAGCTTGTTGGTTGAGGTCATTCTGTTTGTATTGCCTGTACGCTGCCAGTTTGGCTGTTCATCTTTATATACGAGATTTTTTCTCTATGCTTGTGGATTCTCCATTGTCGTCCTGTTATTCTCGGAACTAGAATCAGGGGGGGGGGTTTCCGTATTGCATATATACATGTTTTCATTTTGCATCTTGCATTTTCATTTGCATCGCAGGTGTTCTCAGTGGCTTCTGTTCCTAACTCTGCTTGGTTTTCTTTAGTTCAGGATTGAGGAAGTTGAGGAGTTCAGTTTCTATAGGTATCCAACTCGAGGGAATTAGCAAAGAGTGATGGATCAGGTTCAAGCCGAGTTGCAGAAAGTTAGGGCTTGCATGACCCAATTCATGGAGTTGATGCAGACTGTTGCTAGTGGACATGAACAGTTAAGACCTTTGGTTCAGCCATTGATAGCACGGGTTGACGAAGAGGGAGTTTTGCATGGAGGAGTTGGTGTTATTCCTCCACATATCGGTGGATCTATCCCACAGGGTATCCCTACTGTTGTCATACTTCCGGGCGGAGGAGCTGCGAATGAGAATGGTAACGTTGCTGGTAATGGAAGTGTGTGCGTTGTGCACGGGGCCACTAACCCTCATTGGGAAGATAACCAGGATGATGTATTTTCCATGAGAGATATGGAGGGTGGTTTACCGACTGAATCTGACCGAAGGTTTAAACTGATCGAGGAGAAAATCAAATCTTTTGAGAATCAGAACTCTTTGGGCCTTGATATGTTTGATCTTGGTCTAGTTCTTGGGGTCAGAATTCCTGCCAAATTCAAGGTGCCCGATTTTGACAAATACAAAGGGACGACTTGTCTAAGAGTGCATATTCGGATGTATTTCAGCAAGATGTCTGCTTACTCCAACAATGAAAAGCTGCTGATTCATTTTTTCCAAGACAGTCTGGCAGGGGCGTCTTTGGAGTGTTATATGGGACTCAAGAGAACTTATATCTACAGCTGGAGAGAATTGGCCGAAGCTTTCGTGCGTCACTATCAGTATAATAGTGATCTGGCACCAAACAGGGTACAATTGCAGAGCTTGTCGCAGAAGAGTACTGAAAGTTTGAAGGAATACGCCCAGAGGTGGCGGGATTTAGCTGCAAGGGTACAACCCCTATGGTTGAAAGGGAGTTGATCGACCTGTTCATGGCCTCACTACCTGGTGTGTACTTTGAGAAGTTGATAGGTTGCATGTCTGCAGGGTTTTCTGAACTGGTAATTGCAGGTGAGTGAATCGAAAGTGGGATTAAGTTTGGAAAGATTTCAAATGGTGGTGGATCCTCTTCGGGAGGAACGAAGAAGCCTTATTCAGCAAACCCTAAGAGAAAGGAAGGGGACGCAAATGCTATTTCTCACAAGGGTAAAGGTAGAGCTCAGTCCCATCATAATCAACAAGTCGCTACGGTAAATATCCCGCCCGCAGCTCCGCAACAAGTCAATGCTCCACGACCTTATGCTGCTAGGCGCAAAATGCCTGATAGACAGTTCACGAATCCTCCGATGCCGTATTCTCAGTTGTTACAACATTTGTTGCAATTACAGTTGGTTCAGAAGAGGACTCTGGCTCCTTTCACTGGTACACCGCCTCCTGGCTACGATGCGAATGCTCATTGTGATTTTCACTCAGGTGCTCTGAGCCATGATATTGACCACTGCAAAGCCTTCAAGCACAAAGTCCAGAATCTACTTGATTCTAAAGCTATTAACTTCACCAACGATGGGCCCAATGTGACTCAAAACCCGATGCCGAATCATGGGGCGGCAGGAGCCAATGCCATTATTGAGGGGGAGAAGTTAAATCTGGTAACTGATGTTGGAGATTTGAAGACTCCGTTGGGGTTTTTGAAGTCGAAGAAAGGGGTGTTTCCAGGATGTTCTTTTGACTGCTCAGAGTGTGAGGTGCACCCAGAGGGTTGCGATTTTTTGAGAAAGGGTATCCAGAGAATGATGGATGAGGGTTGTTTGCAATTTGATAGAGTTGTGAAAGAAGATGACAAGAATAAAGTGAGTAATGATGGAAGCGAAGTTGCTACGATATCCATTCCATATCGGACGATCAATATTTCAGCGCCCGCTAGGCTAGCTATGGTTATCATCACTGTACCTGGACCCGTTCCATACGAGAGCATTAGAGCTATCCCATGGAATTATGGGGGAAAGGTGTTCTATAATGGGTAAAAGCAGGAATGGATATCGTCTACAGATGGAATTTCGTCGGTTGAGAATATTGTTGGGGTCGAAGGTATCACTAGAAGTGGTAGGGTCTTTTCACCACCGGAGGTTAATGCTGATAAGAATGACAAAGTTAAAAGAAAGTTCGTGATTGAAGAGAATGTCCAACCATAGGTCGATGCAGATAATCTTTCGAAGGACGCAGAGGAATTTATGAGGCTTACTCGAAAAAGTGACTACAAGATTGTGGATCACTTGAATCAAACTCCTTCGAAGATTTCTATCCTGTCGTTGTTGTTGTGTTAGGAGGCCCACCACAACGCATTATTGAAGATCTTGAATGCAGCGTACGTACCTCAGGAGATTTTTGTTAACCAGTTGGAGGGGGTAGTAGCTCATGTGAACGCCGGTAATGGTCTCGGTTTTACTGATTTGGATCTGACTCCTACTCGGAGGAACCATAACCGTGCTTTGCATATATCTTTGGAATGTAGAGGTTCTTTGATGTCGCATGTCTTGGTTGATATAAGATCATCCCTCAATGTGCTTCCATAGAAGGCATTGATGAAGTTGGACATTCAAGGTTTGATATGCACGCCAAGTGATTTGGTCGTGAGGGCTTTCGATGGATCTAAGAGATTTGTGTTTGGGGAGATCACGTTGCCTATTCAGATAGGACCAGAGATCTTTGATGCAACTTTCTACATTATGGATATCCAGCCAGCATACAGTTGTTTGCTTGGCCGACCTTGGATACACGCTGCAGGGGCAGTCACCTCAACATTGCATCAAAAGTTAAAGTATGTGGTGGAGGGGAAGATAGTCACGGTATGCGGTGAAGAAGATATTATGGTTAGCCATTTGTCATCCTTCAAGTACGTGGAAGTGGATGGGGAGATCCACGAAACACTCTGCCAGGCGTTCGAAACAGTTCAGATTCAGGGGGAGTCTTCTAAAGAAACCAAGGGCCCATAGGTTTCAATGTCATCGCTCAAGGAAGCTCGTGCTATCATAGAATCCGGGTCGTCTCAGAAGTGGGGCCAAGTTCTTAATGTTCCCGTCAAGTAGGACAAGTTCAGCATGGGATACAAACCCTCCAGTTCTTCTCAGAGCACTCCGAGGTACAGGGGACCTGTGCAGTTCACCAGCAGCGGTGTGATATTTGACAGGATTAATGTCGTTGGAGATGATGAAGGTGACAGTGATTGCGATATGGATGCTTGGATTCATCCATGTACTCCTGGCCAGAAGCTGTGTAACTGGACTACCGAAAAAGCCATTCATGTTACTACTACAGAGTAATGTTCATTGTTTTGATTATGTTCAGTCCTACGTTCTGCCCAAGACGTAGTGACCCATTTGTGGGGCCCTCTTGTTATTTGCACTTTATCATTAAATAAATGACGTTTTCGCATTCAAATATTGTGATCCCTGTTTTTCTTGTTTTTGTTTTGCATTTATATTAAACAGAAAAATGGCAATGTGTTTGTTTTTTGCATCGCATAATAAACATAAACATCCTCATGCAGGTCTTTTCTATCAGATGCCATCGATTCAGGTTTGGCTATAACTTTGATAATCCCATTTATCAAGCTGAAGAAGAGACTGACGAAGACTGTGAACTACCCGAAGAGTTAGCTAGGCTTCTCAAGCAGGAGGAAAGGGTTATTGTACCTCATCAGGAGGATATTGAGATTATCAATTTAGGCACCGAGGATGATAAGAACGAGGTTAAAGTAGGGGCTGCATTGGAAGACAGTGTCAAGAGAAGATTGGTTGAAATGCTCCGTGAGTATAAAGATATCTTTGCTTGGTCTTACCAAGACATGCCCGGGATGGATACCGATATTGTGGTACACCGGTTACCTCTCAGAGAAGAATGTCCGCCAGTCAAGTAGAAGTTGAGACGAACGAGGCCTGACATGGCAGTCAAGATCAAAGAAGAAGTTCAGAAGCAGTTGAATGTTGGGTTTCTTGCTGTCACGAATTACCCTTCGTGGGTTGCTAATATTGTTCCTGTGCCTAAGAAAGACGGAAAGGTCAGGATGTGCGTTGATTATTGAGATCTGAATAAAGCGAGCCCGAAAGACGATTTCCCGCTCCCCCGTATCGATGTATTAGTTGATAACACCGCTCAGTATTCTGTGTTTTCATTCATGGATGGCTTCTCTGGGTATAACCAAATCAAGATGGCCCCAGAGGACATGAAGAAAACTACTTTCATCACACCATGGGGGACTTTTTGCTACAAAGTAATGCCCTTTGGATTGAAAAATGCAGGGGCAACTTACCAGCGGGCAATGGTCACTTTGTTTCATGATATGATTCATCATGAGGTTGAAGTCTATGTTGATGACATGATTGCAAAGTCACATACGGAGGAAGGACATCTGGTCGATCTTTTGAAATTGTTTGAATGATTGAGGAAGTTCAAGCTGAGGCTGAATCCAAACAAATACACCTTCGGGGTGAGATCTGGAAAGTTATTGGGTTTCATTGTTAGTGAAAAGGGTATTGAGGTAGATCCTGCCAAAATAAAAGCTATACAAGATATGCCTGAGCCGAGGACGGAAAAAGATATTCGTGGTTTTCTAGGGAGATTAAACTACATTGCAAGGTTTATATCTCATCTTACAGCCACCTGTGAACCGATATTCAAATTGCTAAGAAAAATCAAACGGTCAGGTGGAATGAAAATTTACATAAGGCGTTCGAAAGAATAAAAGAATATCTGCAGGAACCTCCAATACTCATGCCTCCAGTTGTAGGGAGACCACTGATCATGTACCTCACGGTTCTTGAGAATTCAATGGGATGTGTGCTCGGTCAACAAGACGAGTCAGGTAGAAAAGAGCATGCCATCTACTGCCTAAGTAAGAAGTTCACTGATTGTGAGTCAAGATACTCAATGCTGTAAAAACATGTTGTGCACTCGCTTGGGCCGCTAAGTGTAACACCCCACTTCCCAAAACAAATAAAATATGAATAACATAATAAAAATCAGAGTTTCCTTCCCAAGTGGGATATCACATAAAAATCACGTTTCCTTATAAAAAGGTTTTTCTCCAAATACAGCGGAATATTTAAATAATACAATTAAATAAAAAAATTTGATACGTTCGCAGGAAAAAAATATGAGTTCAACATGAAACAATAAAAATGCCCAAGTCCCGTGCTACGTATCAGAGCATTCTAGACTCGACAGTCACACCAATATCCAAGCTAGCTAAGCACCTGGATTATCTGTACTTCCGAAGAAGCACAGACCACAACAACAACAAGGGGGGTGAGAAATCATGATCAAAAATATAATGGTAATATAATACATGTAAATAAGGCAGTAAAACACACCAACACATCAATTATTCACCCCAACAATCACCATATAGCGAACCTACTGTTCAAATTACAATATAACATATTATAATGCAATTATGCAACACAACACCATGCATGCGGTACCGACTCATTGGTTCATTTAATCGAACCTGGATAGATCACTTACGCTCCTCCTGAGACATGATCTATCCCCCACCATTCTCCACAAAGGAGTACGAATGAATCACTTACGCTCCTCCTGAGACATGATTCATCCCACCAAAACACCATGATATGCACACACCAATGCATAACTATTATATGTAGGCATACTAAGTGCACACGATCCTCCTGATCATATCATCATACATCAATGCATATATGTACAGATATAACATACACCAACATTTTATGATTCAATCACACCGTGAGTAGTCTCACTCTCTGACACCAACTATAAACACATCCCACCGCTCGGGGAATACACGATCCTACTGATCACTACACCCATATACATTAACTAATTGCTCATCAATTATTATTAAAGGAACGCGTACTATCACCAAGTACACGAGTTATATCTCGCACTCATCACCTTACAATGCATCCAGGCCAAAGGGATCACACAAACTCAAGCTCAAGGCCAAAACCTCACAAATTCTGCAGTGCTATTCTAGGCCAAATAACTCTAATCTTCTATCCCAATTCACACCTTAACATCAGTACCAACATTTTATGTAATTCAGCCTAAACGGTTCATAATCCCAATCCCAAAATCATCACCTAAGCACTTTATCGATACCTCAAAACCATATAAGCTTTCCCTAAAAACCGTAAAATCACCTATATGCCAAATTGGCCAAATCAACCAAAAACAACAATTCATTAACGATTACTATCCAACCATCAACAATCAACAACAATCACCACATATAATATATAAAATCATATATCTATCAATTCCTACGGGGTTAAGGACTCCCCACTACCCTATACATGCATATACCATTCCCAATCAAATTTCTCCCCCCTTACCTTGACAATTGGTCGATCGATAGAATTCCTCCTAGAATTGGTCTCTTGGCCTTCTCCTTCCTCTTCCGTTCTTCGTTCCCTTTTTCCTTCGTTCTTTTTCACTTTCCTCGTTCTTTCCTCTTCTCTCTTTCTATCGCTCTTTTTTCTCAATTTTCTAAAATGTATCGTAACTCTCCTAACCCCTCATATTCTATTTCCCTTTTTAATTATTCTAATCCCAATAATAATAACTAATAAAATAATATAATATTAATAATCTTAATAATAATAATACTAATATAATCTTACTAATATTAATAATACCACATATTAATAATAATAATAATAATAATAATAATAATCTTAATAATAATAATACTATTAATAATAACAATAATAATAATATTATTATCTCTCCAATAATCATAATAATACTTTTAATAATAATAATAATAACACTAATAATAATAATAGTAATAATAATAATAATAATAATAATACTATTATTATTATCACACCAATATCCCACGCCTATGGTAATCCCTTTCCTCTCCATTCCAACTTTTCTAATATCTCCTTGCTACCCCTTCATATTTCCTTCCTCACGGTTTCTATCGTGACTTTTCATATTTCCATTCTAACTTCCCAATAACCCTTTCACCTCTTATTTTACTTATTCCAACCACTAATATTCCCAATAATAATTCTAATAATAATAATTATAATAATCATTATAATAATAATAATAATATAATATAATATAATACTATTATAATATTATAGTAATATTCAACATAATAATAATAATAGTGATACACCCAACAATAATTATAATTATAATTATAATAATATTATCACACCAATAATAATAATAATATTAATAAAAATAATATAATAATAATATAATAATACTAATATTATTATTTCACCAAAATAATAATAATATTAATAATAGTAACAAATATAATAAATATAATAATAATAATAACACCCCCACCAATGTTACTATTATTTTTATATTACTATATTTCACACCAAAATATCACCAATAGTCCTCCCACATTAGGGACACCCACCAAACATCATCAAATACACCCCCATCAAAGGGCACACCAACATATAATTTTTAAAATAATAATAAAGTGACTAAATAATTAAAATGGGTGTTACACTAAGCGTTTGAGACAGTACATATTAAACCACACAACCCTGATGATTTCAAAGATGGATCCAATAAAATACGTCTTTGAAAAGCAAGCACTCTCCGGAAGGATTTCCCGATGGCAAATGGTTTTAACAGAGTATGATATTCAGTATGTTTCCCAGAAAACCATTAAGGGAAGCATCCTGTCGAAATATCTCGCGGAACAACCGATTGAGGATTATTAGCCGATGAAGTTTGATTTTCCATATGAAGATGTCATGTTTCTGAAGATGAAAGATTGTGATGAGCCTTTACCTGACGAGGGTCCTGAGAGGGAATCTCAGTGGAAACTGGTTTTCGACGGAGCGGTTAATTCATATGGCAATGGGATCGGGGCTATTATTACTACTCCTCACGGTTCTCATATACCGTTTGTCGTAACTGCGAAAAACAGAAGAGTCGCCACCTTTCATTATTTATCCCAAAGAGAAGGAAAGGAAACGATCAGAAAAACCTGACGAAAAGGGAAAGACAAGGTCATCGCAACCATGTCTGGATTCTGGAGTCGATTATGCAAGGGGAAGGTATGAGCACCCCTCACGTCTGTCGTACTCGACGGGATCCACGCTTGTTATCTATCTAAAAGGGTGATCAATCTATCTACGCTAAAGGTCAAGGGACAAAAGAAAAGAAAAGATACTCGACAGAGCATCGCCGCTCTATGCCTACGTACTCCCTCGTGCAATGGAAAGTCAGAGTCAACGTAGTTCGGCAAACTACGGGTGAAAGGGGGAAGGTTGCTCGCCAAGACATCGCGTCTTTTTCCTACGTAATTTATCTAGTATGAAAGATCAGAGCAAACGTAGTTCAGGCTAAAAGAACCACAGGTTTGGTTCAAAAGTTTTTTAGCCCCGAGTAGGGTTAACAAGCAGTTCTAGCAGTTGGTGTATGCAGCTCGACCATTGGAGACTTAGGCGTTACCGTTTGCGATAGAACTAAGAGTTAACAAAACTATTTTATCTGAAAAGATTTTCCTGATTAGAATCCCGAAGGATGAAAAAGGTTTGAAGTGTTTTTGTGTTTTTTAGAGAAGAAGTGTTTTGAATTTGAGTGTTTATAATGTATGTTGTACTAAAGTCTAAAACATAGGATCGAATACGTCGCATATCGTCCTAAAGACGTATACTAAATACTCTAGGAAATTGAGAGGTAACCGCTCATTCACCGTTTCCCAAGTACAAGGGTCATGGCACAACATCCATTATCTTTATTAAGTGTGTTAAGATTGTATGAAGATGAGAAGAGAAGAAAGGACCACTAATGGCAGACTAATCAATCCTAAAAGTTATCATGCAAAGTGGACTTAAAGTTGGAATGCAAAAGGAAACTATCTAATGTTATCATGCATGGTTAGGCACCTAATGTCTATCATAACCTCAAAAGGTTAGATAACTTATGGGGAACATGGCAAAGAAAAGTAAAAGAAGAAGAAGAAGAAAGAACATGAAAATGTAAACATGCAAACATAAGAATGCACAAGTAGAATGAAAGTGGGAGGAAAATAGTGTGGGGGCAGTTGTAACAGCCCAATTTTCAATAATTGATTAATTATAATAATTAATTGGTTTATGTGGTTTATTTGATTAAATGAATTATTGGATTTAACTGATTTATTCTATTTGGTAGAATAATGTGGGTTTACTAGATATTCTCTAATAGTGATGAGATGAGATATTTTATGAGAAAATGAATTGGTAAATATTTTGAGAGAAGAAATATATTGGAGAGAAATAGAAGGGAAAGATATATAAGGAAAAGTGGAAGGAAAAGGAAAGAATAGAAAATATAAGAGAAAGAAAGAGAAAGAAGAGAAAAGAGAAGGAAAAAGAGGGGAAAGCTTGGAAAGCTCAAGAACAACTCCTAGCTTCAATTTAATCAAGGTAAGGGTGTGAAATGTTGTTATTCTATCAATGTTTATGATTATGTATGTGTTTGTTGGTTTGATTGAGATTGTTGGAGAGTTTCTACCATTTTCCATTCTAGGGCATAAATGAGTTTAATTGGTAGAATCGAGTTTTAAACGGTTAGAATCGAAAATAAATTTCGTAGTTTAGTCGGGTAATGCTTAGCCGTGATAATTGGACTTCGTTTGATAGAATTTGGTTGAGTTTGTGAGTTTTGACATTTTTGGACAATTGGGGGTTAAAATTTTGGATGAAAATCGGAAGTCGTATGCGCTTTATGATCCTAAAATGTTACTATATGATTGGTAATGATGAGTAGGTATTTAATCGGGAGAAAAGAATTAAATCGGTCGGATTTTCGGGCGAAAATGCAAAATCGAGTATCCATGTTTAGACAAAATTCTGGTTTTTCAGAAAATTTCAAAAATTCATATCTCTTGATCCGTAAGTCGGTTTTAGTCTCCGTTTGAAGTGTTGGAAATTTAAAGAGATGTTCTTTCTAGGAAAAATGGTTTTGATGTCAGTATATGTTCCAATTATAGCATAATATTCAAAATGTGTCATTTTGTCAACTTTTACCGTCGTAAACGGGTGCGTTTGATGTGTTATCATATTGTATGCTTTCGATATATAACGTGTAGCTTGTGTGTTGTTATATGTTATGCTGTGGGTAGCCGTATGGCGTGAATCCTAGATTGTGGAATCGATTGTGAAATGTGGCCTTTTGGCAAATATATGCATTGTTTAAATTGATTAAAAGTGCATGATGAATGTGATTGAGTTCGTTGCCGTTGGCGCGATATTGTAATGCATGAGAACATATTGTGGATATGTGTGCATTGCTTGTGATTGTATATGAGGATGCATGAGAACATATTGTGAATATGTCTGCATTGGTTTATAAATGTGGTGATGGTATTGAATTGTGAATGCATCTTGTTTGTATGCGATTGTATGTGAAGGATGCATGAGAACATGTTAGTGAATATGTGTGCATTGCTTGATAAATGTGGTGATGATGTTGAAAGTATGAATACTTTGATGAAATATGTGTGTGTGCAAAACTCGTACTCACTGGGGTATAATGATAAGATATCGTTCCTAGTGGAGTAATCACTGGGGTAGAATGATAAGATATCGTTCCTAGTGAAATGATCACCGAGGTAGAATGACAAATGTTGTTCCTGGTGAGGTATAGTGACATGGTCGTATACACTGAGGTAGAATGAGTAAGATGTCGTTCCTAGTGGAATAATCACCGGGGTAGAATAACTGAGATGTTGTTCATGTTGGGGTGCTCCCTGGGGTAGAATAACTGAGATGTTGTTCCTAGTGGAGTATACGTGATACAGTCGTACACACTTGGGTAGAATGACTATGATGTTGTTCCTAGTGTTGGTGTTCACTGGGGTAGAATGACTATGATGTTGTTCCTAGTGGGGTTTAAGTGATGTACCCATAATTTTGAATAAGAATTGATGAGTTGCATTGAGTTGGATTGAGTTGTATTGAGTCACATGGCATAGAGATAGATGTTGTGTGAATATATGCATATGTGCATGAATTGTTGAATTGAGAACTTTGGATATATGCATGATAAATATGCTTGATGTTATATATATATATATATATATATATATATATATATATATACTTTATGATGAATTGTGATGAATAAACATAATTGTAAATGTTTATGTGCAATAATGTGAATTGTGAATGTGTAATTGTGAATGATATTGATTGAGAAATTAATGAATAAACATGATTGTATATGTTTATATGAATTGTGGTAAATTAAACATAATGTGTATGTTTATGTGGATTGATTGAAACTATGGATGTGTGCATGATGAATATGCTTGGTGATTATCGATATTTGTTATATCTATATATTGTGATGTATATGATGAGTTATAATAAATTATGGTGAGAAATGTGGAATAAGTGTTTTCTATGCTTGTGTTTATATATATATATATATATATATATATATATATATATATATATATATATATATATATATATATATATATATATATATATATATATATATATATATATATATATATATATATATATATATATATATATATATATATATATATATATATATATATATATATATATATATATATATATATATATATATATATATATATATATATATATATATATATATATATATATATGATTATATGCATTGTTATTATGATAATATTTCTCACCCTTCTGTTGGAATGATGTCCTATCTGGCATCGTGCAAGTATTAAGAGTAGAGCTGCTTGTAGTTGCTAAGTCGCTATTGGTGTAGTTGTTTAGTAATTTAATTATGTTGGGTCGAGTCATGCTCTGGTCATGTAACACTGGGATTGTTTGGTTTGTATCTTTGAGATACATTATGTATTCTATGTTATGTTTTTATATTCATTGGAATATTATGATGTTGGCGTTGGTGCCTAAGTAATGTTGAAGTATGTGATGAATCTGAATATTCTGTTAAGAGAATTATGTTATAAAATGAATCCGCTGCTACATGTAAAGTGAAATTGTGAGAAGCATGATTATTTATTATAAGTGTTAATGAGCATGACAGGTGGTTTTGATGTTTCGAAGTTATGTGTGACGCCCTTTTGTGAATGCATGAAAATGTACTCTGAGTATTCGCATATTTTCCGCGGGGTTTAGAAGGGTGTTACATTAGTGGTATTAGAGCAGATCGGTCCGTTCGGCCAAGTTGTCTAATGTTGTTTGTTCCCTGTATGCGACATGTGTGTGAAAACACTGTCGGTACACATTTGTTTTTCTAACCTTTGTCTGCAGGAAGTGGGAATGATTCAAGTGGGGGAGAAAGTTGTGCTTCTCCAGGATGCTGCAAGTGTGGAGTTGTAGCTTAGTGTGTGGTTGAACGCTCTTATAGTTGGGATTGTGTTGGATGGGATAGACGTGTCTTGCAAACTTAGATTGCGTGATGCAGTGATTTTTTTCGAGTTAAGCTAAGTGCTTAAGAATTGTTGTGTTTTGTGATGCTTTGTTGATATGATTGAGAGGTATGTTAAGTGCAACATCAGCGAGTTTTAGTTATGCTGTAAGGCATCTTAAGGTACATAAAAGGGAATTATCTGACAAGTGATTTAGAATTGGTTGTTGTGTGTCTGTGTCGGAGTTTGGAGGCCTCAATTGGCTAGTGTGAGAATTGAGATGGTTGGAGATCTTACGAGCTTAAGGTATTTGTTTAATTTGAAAGAGTTGGATATGAGGCAGAGGAAATAATTGGAAATCTCTGTATATATCGATGATGATGGTAATGAAGTTAGAACTGATTGAGCAAATTCGGGATATGAATTTGGTCTGTGAGGAGACTTGTTATGGAGTTAAGCTTTGTATGTTGAGACCGACTATTGGTATTCTTGATGAGATGTCGTGGTAGGAGGTGTAGGACTCTTTTATGTTGATGTGTGTCCGGCGAGAGTGTTGTACTCGGACCTGAGATTGTGTAAGAGACGACTGAAAAGATCAAGAAGATCCAAGAAAAGACGTGTTTTGAGAGTTACGATATTAACTGGTATTGGTCGAGCTTGAGGTCTCGGAAGCACCCATTGTGTTTTGTTGATCTGTATCAGAGTGGCGCAGCGAAAGCGTGGAAAAAATAGCATGTTAGACTGTTTTACCGCTGTCGCTTGTGGGAATTGCATGATGTGTTCATGTGTCTAAGCTGAGGAGGTACATTAATTCAGATGGATAGTGTACAAGTGAGAGATGATTTGACTGTTGAGGCATTGCTAGTTCAGGTTGATGAACGAGAAGCAACTTCGAGGTAAAGAGATTCCTTTGGTGGAGGTAAATTGGGAGATTAGGATGCGAGAGTCGTATCCAAAGTTGTTTGAATCAGGTAACATTTTCGAGGACGAAAATTTCTAAAGTGGGGGAGGGTTGTAACAACCCAATTTTCAATAATTGATTAATTGTACTAATTAATTGGTTTATGTGGTTTATTTGATTAAATGAATTATTGGATTTAAATGATTTATTCTATTTGGTAGAATAATATGGGTTTACTAGATATTCTCTAATTAATGATGAGATGAGATATTTTATGAGAAAATGAATTGGTAAATATTTTGAGAGAAGAAATATATTGGAGAGAAATAGAAGGGAAAGATATATAAGGAAAAGTGGAAGGAAAAGGAAAGAATAGAAAACATAAGAGAAAGAGAAGGAAAAAGAGGGGAAAGCTTGGAAAGCTCAAGAATAACTCCTAGCTTCAATTTAATCAAGGTAAGGGTGTGAAATATTGTTATTCTATCAATGTTTATGATTATGTATGTGTTTGTTGGTTTGATTCAGATTGTTGGAGAGTTTCTACCATTTTCCATTCTAGGGCATAAATGAGTTTAATCGGTAGAATCGAGTTTTGAACAGTCAGAATCAAAAATAAATTCCGTAGTTTAGTCGGGTAATGCTTAGCCGTGATTATTGGACTTCGTTTGATCGAATTTGGTTGAGTTTGTGAATTTTGACATTTTTGGACAATTGGGGGTTAAGATTTTGGATGAAAATCGGAAGTCGTATGCGCTTTATGATCCTAAAATGTTACTATATGATTGGCAATGATGAGTAGGTATTTAATCGGGAGAAAAGAATTAAATTGGTCGGATTTTCGGGCGAAAATACAAAATCCCGTAGCCATGTTTAGGCAAAATTTTGGTTTTCCGAAAAACTTTGAAAATTTATATCTCTTGATCCGTAAGTCGGTTTTAGTCCCCGTTCGAAGCGTTGGAAAGCTAAAGAGATGTTTTTTCTAGGAAAAATGGTTTTGATGTCAGTATATGATCCAATTATAGCAGAATATTCGAAACGTTTCATTTTGTCAACTTTTACCGTCGTAAACGGCTGCGTTTGATGTGTTATCATACTGTATGCTTTCGATATAAAACGTGTAGCTTGTGTGCTGTTATATGTTATGCTGTGGGTAGCCGTATGGCGTGAATCCTAGATTGTGGAATCGATTGTGAAATGTGGCCTTTTGGAAAATATATGCATTGTTTAAATTGATTAAAAGTGCATGATGAATGTGATTGAGTTTGTTGCCGTTGGCGCGATATTATAATGTATGAGAATATATTGTGGATATGTGTGCATTGCTTGTGATTGTATATGAGGATGCATGAGAACATATTGTGAATATGTCTGCATTGGTTTATAAATATGGTGATGGTATTGAATTGTGAATGCATCTTGTTTGTATGCGATTGTATGTGAAGGATGCATGAGAACATGTTAGTGAATATGTGTGCATTGCTTGATAAATGTGGTGATGATGTTGAAAGTTTGAATACTTTGATGAAATATGTGTATGTGAGAAACTCCTACTCACTGGGGTAGAATGATAAGATATCGTTCCTAGTGGAGTAATAACTGGGGTAGAATGATAAGATATCGTTCCTAGTGAAATGATCACCAGGGTAGAATGACAAATGTTGTTCCTGGTGCGGTATAGTGACATGGTCGTATACACGGAGGTAGAATGACTAAGATGTCGTTCCTATTGGAATAATCACGAGGGTAGAATAACTGAGATGTTGTTCCTGGTGGGGCGCTCCCTGGGGTAGAATAACTGGGATATTGTTCCTAGTGGAGTATAAGTGATACAGTCGTACGCACTGGGGTAGAATGACTATGATGTTGTTCCTAGTGTTGGTGTTCACTGGGGTAGAATGACTATGATGTTGTTCCTAGTGGGGTATAAGTTATGTACCCATAATTTCTGAATAGGAATTGATGAGTTGCATTGAGTTGTATTGAGTCACATGGCATAGAGATAAATGTTGTGTGAATATATGCATATGTGCATGAATTGTTGAATTGAGAACTTTGGATATATGCATGATAAATATGCTTGATGTTATATATATATATATATATATATATATATATATATATATATATATATATATATATATATATATATATATATATATATATATATATATATATATATATATATATATATATATATATATATATATATATATATATATATATATATATATATATATATATATATATATATATATATATATATATATATATATATATATATATATATATATATATATATATATATATATATATATATATATATATATATATATATATATATGTGTGTGTGTGTGTGTGTGTGTGTGTGTGTGTGTATATATATACTTTATGATGAATTGTGATGAATAAACATAATTGTAAATGTTTATGTGCAATAATGTGAATTGTGAATGTGTAATTGTGAATGATATTGACTGATGAATTAATGAATAACCATGATTGTATATGTTTATATGAATTGTGGTGAATTAAACATAATGTGTATGTTTATGTGGATTGATTGAAACTATGGATGTGTGCATGATGAATATGCTTGGTGATTATCCATATTTGTTATATCTATATATTGTGATGTATATGATGAGTTATGATAAATTGCGGTGAGAAATGTGGAATAAGTGTTTTCTATGCATTGTTATTATGATAATATTTCTCACCCTTCTGCTGGAATGATGTCCTATCTGGTATCATGCAGGTATCAAGAGTAGAGCTGGTTGTAGTTGCGAAGTCGCTATTGGTGTAGTTGTTTAGTAATTTAATTATGTTGGGTTGAGTCATGCTCTGGTCATCTAACACTGGGATCATTTGGTTTGTATCTTAGAGATACATTATGTATTCTATGTTATATTTTTATATTCATTGGAATATTATGATGTTGGCCTTGGTGCCTAAGTAATGTTGAAGTATGTGATGAATCTGAATATTCTATTAAGAGAATTATGTTATAAAATGAATCCACTGCTATATGCAAAGTGAAATTGTGAGAAGCATGGTTATTTATTATAAGTGTTAATACGCTTGACACGTGGTTTTGATGTTTCAAAGTTATGTGTGATGCCCTTTTGTGAATGCATGAAAATTTACTCTGATTATTCGCATATTTTCCGTGGGGTTTAGAAGGGTGTTACAGCAGTAGCCTCCATAAGCTCATCTCAACCAAGCATGCATATGGGAATGCAAGAAAAGAAGAGAAAAATAAGTGCACAAGATGATATCAAACAACAAAGAAAATCCACACCAAGATGCACCAAAAATGGGACGAAATGACCTAAGTCAAACAACATCAACCACAAGTGCCAAAAGCCAAACCAAATGACATGAAAAGCTCAAAACAAAAGTGAGGATGGGAGACTATATGAGGACAGAAAGGAGCTCATAATATGCACTCAACCATAAGCATCACAAACAAAGTGCAAGAGAAAGCACAAAAGAGTCCTCATGGATTCATCATTTTAGGTATGCTTCAAGTACCTCCTAAGGAGGGACTAAGATGCCTTAAATGAGACTCCAAGGTCATGGGACAGAATAGGAGATGAGAGAAGAGAGCTCAAAAGAAAAAATCAAATCACATCAAAAGGAAATGCAAGCAAAATCACAAAGGAATGCAAACATACCTCACATTGAAACCCTAATTGAAAGCCTCAAAAGGAACACACAAATGAACAAGGAAGAAACAATGTTATGACCAAAAATTGAGCAAGCATCATCCTTAACATGTTAGTAACATGAAACAAAAGGCATTGAGAGCTCAAAGGATCCAAAAATGTCATATCCAAGTCAAACTAGGTCAAGATGTATGTATGAACCTCCCTTGGAGGTAACTTGACTTGCAAGTTACCTCAAAATTAGGAAAATGGTTCAAAAATGGCCAAATAAAATGCACAAGGTACTCAGACATGTTGGAAAATAGAGGCCAAAATATTACAATCAAAATCAATTCACAACACCACCAAAGAAATTGATTCACAAGGGTGTCCCATTGTGAATGAAGATTGTCAAGGGTCAAAGGAAATGCAATAAAAGTCAACCCAAAAGTCAACTAACAGGGGAAAAATGGTCCTAAAAAATTGATCAACTCATCATAGATATAAGGATCAATTTTCAGTCATTGGATCAAAAGGAGATGAGAGAAACAAAATCAAGAACCAAACACGTCAAGATTTAACTCAAATAAAACACTTCCAATATTTAATTCCATTTCTAATTGAAAATAAAACCAAAAAAAATAAAATAAAAATTTCTAAAAATAAAAGACAATTGAAAATGTCTAAACAATATTTTTGTGGAATTTTTACATCATTGGAAGTATTTTAAATAGAATTAAATCAAAACAGTTGCAAAAACAAAAAGAAAAGAAAATAAATAAAACAAAGATGCAAAAAGTAATCCAAGTACGTTGAAAGTTAAATGGGCTCAGGCAGGGGGTGCCAAAAACAATCAGAGGCCCAAGTCCACATGCGTACAAAAAACTGAGAGTTCAAACAATGATTGTGTGTGGTTAGGTCAACGTGAGCACATAGTAGGCCAGGCTCTGGGCTGTTGGATCAAGCAGGTAAGCAAATCAAAAGGACCAAAGCAAGACACGTGGCCCAGGCTTGCGTTTAAATGGAACGCAACATTTTGCTAGAGATCTGATGAGGTTAGTCAAACAAGACCCATGATAGGTCTTAATCGTGGCCATGGAAATAAAAGTAAACAAATCTGAAGGCATACACACGCACACATCACCATCTTCTCCATTTAAACCAAGGAACGAAGGGAAAAACCAGGTGCCGGAGCACGGCGGCTCCGGTCACCTTCTCCCGTGAGTTTAAAAACTCAGGTGGAGTTACACTTAACCAAATCACATAAAATGATAGTCAAAATTCATCTACGCATCATGTAGAATCCAAATATGCAATTAGTTTTCATTTTTAAGCAACACACAAGCCAGATCGAAGCCAAACAAAAATGAGCTTCAAACACAAATCATCACAAATGCCAGTCCATTTTAGTTATAAATGATCTACATAGTTCCTAGGTCTCAATCATGCAAAAATGGCAAGCAAATGCATCATAAACGAAGAGAAATGTTGATTTGAAAGTTACCTAGTGGAGAGCTTCCACTGAGCCTTCTACACTTGAAGAAGCTTGAAGAAAATCTCCAGAATCACTCAATGAACCTTGCTGGAGATGAATTTGGCCTTGAAACGCTTTGAAAATGCTTCAATCAAGATTCACGAATTTCAAATTTCCTCTCCAAGTTCAAACTGCTCTGAAGCTATCTGGGCACGAAATGCACTGAATGATGCTCCATTCTTCATCTAAAACCTTTATATGTTGGACCTAACAGCAAATGGAGGCCCAATTGTGGCTGAATTGTGAGAATTTGTGAAATGCCCAATCTCACTTTTTCCATGCCCATGTGTTGCACCCCAAAATTTGCCTAACCTTTTCTTACTTGGTTTATGTCTCATTGCATTAGCATATCATTGATCTAACATTTGCATAGCATAGCATTGTTCACCTGTGCAGGGGATCAAGTGAGGTTTATATCCAGAGAAGCCTATCTAGAGGACTTATGCAAGTTTGAGAAGTCACCATAATCATCAGGAAGGGGTTGGGTTCTTAATAAGTTCATTTGCTTGTATGGGGTCAGTCTCCTAATTTGAGGACCAGTTGAAGATCATCAAGGGGTGGTGAGGTCTTGACCAAGGATGGAATGTGTGAGTAGAACTCATTGAAGTGCCTTGAAGGTCATGTTGGAGCTCAATCAAGTCATTATTCCAGGTGTGGAAAGTCACAGTTGAGGGTGTTGCAAGTGGGGTTTTCATCTGAGAAATTCCAAGTCAACTGGGCAATTGAAGAGGATCAAAGCTCAAATCTAGGTTTCTTTAATCATGGATAGTTGTGTTGAGACACATGAGATAATATTTCAAGATCAATTCATCAAGGATCAAGAGTGTGAGGAGTTGCTAAATTAGGTTTCTCAGGGTAAAATCCCCTATTTAGTGCCTGACTTCAAGACCACTTATCTCAAGATACAAGTTTCATCTCCACTTTTGGCCAACATGAAACTTGTAGAGCATGCTCTTAGCTTTAATATGAGTACTAGAAGTCCTCCATTGGATTTATAGAACTCAAGTTATGGTCCAGACAAGTTACAGGTCATCTGAGGAATGTGAAATTTGTCTGTGAAAGTTCACCAACTTCAAAGGAACGTTTGACCTAGAAGGGTGTTTCTCATAAACTTTTGGCCAACATGAAAGTTGTAGGTATTGATCGTATCTTTCCAAATTGTATTAAAAGTCTTCCATATGATTTGTAGAACTCAAGTTATGAGGTTTACAAGTCAGGGGTATTTTGGGAAAGTAAGATTATAGGTCATTTGGCATCATAGGTCAATTTCACTATCTTGCAAGCTTCAAATGGATTTTTGTTCAACATGAAAGTTGCTCAAAATGATGTTTATAGATTAGCCAAGTATTAATAGTTCATTGGTATGGATTGTATCAAGCATTGGTTGAAGAAAATCCCCAAAAAGACCATTTTAATGGATTAAAATGTAAAAATTCAAAACAATTGGAAATGGGATGTTTTCAGGCCAAATTTGTGATCATTATGATTGGAATGGACATTCTAAAGACTTTGGCATCATCACAATTTTTAATTGAAGCTCATAACATGGCCATATGGAGTCTTACTTCATTATGAAGAAACATACCACATGCATCCCTTTGATTGGAATCAAGGAGGGAAAACTCTTCACTTGTACTCCACAACTGTTAAGTAAGTGAAATGGAATGGATTTGAGGGAGAGAGCAAGGCAAAACGTGTACCACCATCATTGAAATTTTGGAAGGAAAGTGAAAATGGAAAATCCCAAATTGGGCTTGGTTTGGGCCTCCAAAGTTGTTAGACTGATTATAAATTGGATGTGGATCATGCTGAGAACCTTCTAATGTCAAATTCAGTTGAGAAGCCATTGGAGAAATTTGGTGAAAGAGCTTGAAACTTGATTTTCGGTTTTGGAGATTCAGGGAGTTTCATCAAGAATTGGTTATCAAGAAATGTTTATCATCAATCACTGAAGCTATCTGCACTTGTTGGAGGAGAATTGAGGTCTGAAACCACCATACTCGAAGCTCAAAATCAGGTTTCCATTTCTCAAAATTTCTCTCAATTCATGCGTTTTTAGCATCTTAGATTCATGTGGCTAGGTTATAATTAAGGTATAGATGGATTCTGGATAGTGAAATTGAGGTTTAGTGACAAATTAGGGATTGATCCATTTTCGGTTGGGATGTAGATTTCTCTGGTCTTGAGGTTTTAGCGTGATTGAGTAGGATATTTGTAATCCTCATGGAATTTCCCTCAAGTTTCATTCAAGAACCATGTAGTTTCGTTGAGTATCGAGAGAGATAGAGTTGCCCGAAGGTTGCCGAAAGAATATCGTCGCCGGTCGGTCGTGTTCTGCGTTTTCCCTCCCCTGCGTTTTTCAAATTGGGGAAGACGAGTTGGTTGCCATCCGATTGGGTGAAGAGAGAAGACTCGATCATGGTATCCAATGACTCCAGGTGCGCCACGTCATCCATCCCAAAACGCGGCCGTTTTAATTAGTGAGGACACCAAGTTCTTTTCAGCGTGTTGTATGAACCTTTGAGGCGTGCGTTCGATCCCTCATGTGGTCTTTCCATTTAATTGTGAAAACTGAGTTGATTTGAGTATTGTTTTGGGCTTTGGTTTCTTGCACTATTCACACCTCCCCCTTCGCAGGCCCAAACGCAATACACATGGAATAACTGCTTAATACACCCCTGGTCACGTTATTAGGGAATGAATTTGCTGAATTCACACTCAAATGGGCCCAGCGCCCATGCGCTATTAGCACCCCCTTGTATTGGGCCAAGGCGCAATAAACCTTGCTTTCCCTGCTAGTTGAACCCCTCCCTGTTCATGCTTTTATTTTCTTTTCTTTATTTATTTTTGTTTTAGTGCTTGTTAGATTTAATTCATAAAAAAATAGTAAATGTTGGTAATAAATTTTGGAAAAATTTGTGGATATAGATTGAGATGTTTAGGATTTTATCATGCTTTTTATTTTAATTTCCCATGCATTTTCCATTTTATTTCATATTTTCTCTTTTAGAGTATTTTTAATAATGTGATAATGGTATGCTGAGTTTGTTCATTTTATTTCTCATCCATACTTCTGAGTTTGATCTTGAAATTTTGTGTGCTGGCTGTATATATGTTAAGGTTGATATGTGATTTTTGTTGCGATTTTTAGATGATTTTAAATGAGGTTTTAGGATAGTTGTTTAGGAGTGTTCTTTAGTGGACCTTTTTAGTGTACCCTTGAAGTTTTAGATTTAGTTTGAACCTTTTGACTTAGGTTTAACCTCTGATTTTTCTACCATGGAATGTTGACACATATAGGATGATGTAGTATTTTCCTTAGAATTTTTAAGAGCAATTTTCCATTAGTTCCCCATTTTACAAATTGGCCTTAGTATAGCTAATCATTAGGAGATAACATTTGATGTTCTTTAGAGATTCAAGTAGGTGATGATATTTCCATAGGATTAATTCCCCTTTAAAATATTCCTTTGCTTAATTAGGATCCTCCATTGTGAGTATAATTCCTCCTGTGGAGGAATTCCCTGCCTTTCACATTGGAGTTGAGCCTAAGCAAGCTCTCTAAAGGAAATGGATTTGGTTGAGTGTCTGTGGTAGGTTCCTGTGGAACTTACCTTGCTTCTCATCTCCATTCTCCTAAAATTCTCTCATTCTTTGCTCTTTAGGAACCTTCTTGAGGTAGCACAATCCCTCCTGTGGGGGGAATATGGCACA
The DNA here is from genome assembly GCA_963859935.3 of Lathyrus sativus. Taxonomy (NCBI): domain Eukaryota; kingdom Viridiplantae; phylum Streptophyta; class Magnoliopsida; order Fabales; family Fabaceae; genus Lathyrus; species Lathyrus sativus. Next base: position 215,255,215 of record OZ012736.1, on the reverse strand, counting down.
CCTCTTGAAGGAGCCAAACCTTTAGGTTTCCCCAAACTTCTCTTAGTTGGTTGAGTGTCTGGGATAAGTTCCTGTGGAACTTACCCTTGCCTCCCAACACCCAATTTCCTTCCATAGGATAGAAGCTTGTTTGATTACTTTTAGTAAATTCCTTTCCTTCTCTTGAAGCCGATGTGGACTTGAAGAACAGTTACAGACTTTGGATTGGATTGCTTCCAGAAGATTGCTCTGCTGTGGAGATTGCTGGCTTGTTTTCCCTGTTTGTCTGTTTTCTTCTTGTTTAATTGTATTGATCTGTATTGATGTGACTTGCTTGGAGTGTTGCATTAGTAGTAGGTTTCATGTAGAGATCATAGGCCTAAGAGCATCCTAAGGGTTGAGCTTCTCCCCTTGCTTGTATTGCATTAGGGTTGAACTTCTCCCTCTGCTTGTATTTTTACTTTGTGGCTTTGCTTGCTGGTATTTGGTAGAGCTCAGCTCCCTTGCCTGTGTGGTGTGTGGTCTGTTCGATTGCATTTAATTTCTTCTATTATCTTTTGCAGTTATTCATATCTGGCTTGAGGTTTAGATGAGCTTTTGGAGGCTTCTGCCCCACACATATTTCCTCCCTCACTTGCATTACATGCATCTTTACAGTAATTTCTTTACAATTATTTCTTTTACTGTTTGCTTTCCATTGCCCTGTTCCCCTAGGAACTCTGACTTCTCTTGTTCAAGAGAAGTTATGACAGACATTAGGATTATAACCATGCATGATAACATTAGTTAGTTTCCCTTTTAACCACAACCATAGGACGAATATTGCATGATAACTGTAGGATCGAGTCAGTTTCCCTGTAGAGAGTTTGTTTCTCTTCTTATCTCACACAATAGTAAAAAACATAATAAAGGCAAGTTAGTACAAGCGTGTTACGAGCCTTAAGCTACTTGGGAAATGATGATTGAGCGGTCTCCTCTCAATCATCTAGAGTGTTTAGTATATGTCCTTTGGACGATATGCGACACATTCGCTCCTAAGTCATAGTCTCTAGTGTTGTACAAACTACAGACAACTAAAAAACACTTCTTCCGTAAAAAAACAGAAAACAAAGATCAAATATCTTTTTGTCCTCTTGGACCCTAATCCTTGGAAACCCTTTTTTAGAAGGAGAGTTCTGTTAACTTTCAGTTCTACCGCAAACGGTAATGCCTAAGTCTCCAAAGGTCGAGCTGCAAACACCACTGCTGGAACTGTCTGTTAACTTTACTTGGATAAAAAGCAACTGAACAAACCTGTGTTCTTCGTATCCCGAACTACGTTTTCTCTGATCTTTCATGCCGTATGAAATTACGTAGGCACAAGATGCGATATCTTGGCGAGCAATCTCCCCCCCCCCTTTTTACCCGTAGTTAGGCGAACTACGTTGACTCTGATTTCTCGTTCTAGACGGGAATACGTAGGCATAAAGTGCGATACTTTGCTGAGTCATTTTCATCTCTTTTTAGACCAGACTTTTAGCGTAGATAATTTAAACACACCCGTCAGATAAACACAACAAGCATGGATCCTATCGAGTACGATGGATGTGAGGGGTGCTAATACCTTCCTCTTGCGTAACCGACTCCCGAATCCAGACAATGGTTGCGATGACCTTGTCTTATACCTTTGTGTCAGGTTTTTTCCGATCGTTTCCTTTCCTGTTCTGAGGGATAAATAATGAAAGGTGGCGACTCTCCTGTTTTGCCGGCCTCGTTTTTCGCAGTAGCAACAGCTGGCGACTCTGCTGGGGACTCCAACGGTTCCCTGTGCGAGTCATTCCTAGCGCTTGTGTGTTTACCTGTTGGGTTGTGTTTATTTATCGCTTTTTACTTTCCGCATTTTATTTTCAGTATGATATTATTATTATTGTGCTGTTGTGGGAAGGGGCTTTGATGAGTGATAAGCCAGACCCAGGCTTGAGTATGTACATAGCTTTAGAAGCAGATTTGTGGTGAACCTGTATGTTAGGCATGCACTAGTTCCAACGAAATCTGCACTCAGACGAGGTTCTTTGAGATGATTTCCATTTCCAGCCCAGTGGGCCGTTGAAAGGATTTCAGATCTTAGGATTGCCGACTCTGGGGACCGATCATTTGTGATTCAGCTAAGTGAGGCCACTTTAAGAGATGATGATGCCACACCTTCTGGGTATCGTATCATTGTTTCTTGAAAGTCTGTGACACTGATGAACGCATAGGATGTCGTACCTTTGTCAATGATTAGGTCCATACCAGTGAGCAGGGTCGGGTTCATTGTAGGAAACGGTAACCTTCAGACAACCTGGTTTTCTTGTCAGTGAATCAGTATTGTGGGTTTCAGTAGGCCTTTATTATCAGAATGTGGTATTTTCTTGCTGAAGCAAAATTATGATCTGCCACTTCACCGCACAGCACAACACCGCACGACACTTGATTCCCTGCTGCATTTTGCATCTGCATTTACATTTTCATATTGCATTGCATCTAACACGTATCTGTGTTGCAGTTGTGCAGTTCCCCTCTCGATTCTAGCAATCTTGTCCTTTCTATGTCCATCATGGAGCCCAGTGTGAGAAGAACTTTGGCCTACAAATTTCCTACTCCGGATATTACTACTCTGAGGGGTTTGATTTCCTTGCCTGGTAAAAAAGTGATGAGAGATTTCAGAAGAACCTATGGGAAGCTGCTCAGTGTTGTGTGTAAGCCATCTGTGTATGAATTGAACGGACTCCAGACTTTGCTTCAGTTTTATGATCCCCCGCTGCGTTGCTTCACATTTCCGAGCTATGTGCTGGCCCCCACTTTGGAAGAGTTTTCTGTCATATTGGAGATACCCATTCTTGCCCAGGTACCCTTTTGGCCTATCGATCAGGAGCTAGATCTGGCTAAGATTGCTCCAGCTCTGCATATTGATGTTTCTGAGTTAGAGGGAAAGGCTGTCAAGAGAAATGGAGCCTGCGGATTCCCACTACCTTTTCTAGCTGAGAAAGCCCGACACTTCGCCAAGAAGGAATGTTGGGTGGCGTTCAAAGCTATTTTGGCCCTGTGCATATATGGTATCATGCTATTCCCCAATATTCCAGATTTTATGGATGTGGGTGCTCTTTGCATCTTCGTCTCAAAGAATCCAATCCCAACCTTGCTCGGAGACGTGTACCATTCGATGCACTACAAGAACGAAAATAGAAGAGGCAAGGGTGTGTTCTGTTGTGCTTCATTGTTCTACAGATGATTTGTCACTCATCTGCCGAAGGATGGTCCTTTTATAAAGACGGCGGAGACGAAGGAATGGTCGGAGCGACTGATGAGCTTGTCTGCCGAAGACATTGATTAGTTTGATAGAGATCGTCTGGGGAGTGAAATTATTTACAGCTGTGGGAGCTTTCCTAATGTCCCTCTTGTGGGTAGGAAAGGCTGTATCAACTACAATCCATCCGTTGCTATCAGACAATTCGGGTATGCTTTGAGGGGCCCTCCTAAGGATGAAGAGGTACAGGAATCTCTGTACCTCACTGGTGCGTTAGAAGGAGATGATCTGGTTAGGTTTAAACATGCTTGGAACAACGTTCATTGGAAGGGAAAGACCTCATTAGAGGGAAAAAAATAATCATGCTTATCCTCCTTATGTGGATTGGATTCTTAGCAGAGCAAAGAAAGTGTTGATGCCTTTTCCTCCTGTCAAACAGGACGAACCTTCAGAGCCTACCATGATCGAAATCCAGAAGTACGAGCAGCTTCAAGCCAAGAATGCAGAGCTAGTCAAAGCCAATGAAGAACTGGAAAATGAGATCGCTCAGCTCCGAAGAGAAAAGAGCGAGGCTGTCTACACCTGCAAGAGGCAGACAGAGATGATCAACCACCTGGGCGCCAACTTAACCAAAGAAACCGATTCTAGAGAATGTCTTGGGTTGGACCTAAAGGTAGTGCACGGGGTATTGACCACCAAGAAGCAGGATCTAGATAAGGTATACCGGAAGTTGACCCAGTACGAGAAGCTGTGGAATAATACCTTGACTAGCCACAAAGAGAGGGAAGAAAAGCTGAAGCAGCAAATAGTTCAGTGTGAAGCCCAGGTTGAGGCCAAAAACAAGAAGGTAGAGGTTGAAGCCTCACTCTGACGAGATGCCCAATATAAGATGATTGAGATCAAAGCTAACTTACTGGATTATCATCTCCGGGCTGACGCTAAGAGGAGTAGGGTGGAGAACCGTTCTGAAGAAGGTGTGTGGGGAAGCATTGCTGAGAGCCTCCCAGATGCCATCAGGCAAAGGGATATGTTGATCTAGGGCCTGCTCACTCAGCCTGACCATCCTGATACGAAGAAGCTACTAGAGGATTTCCGTGCCCGCGGCCGCACTTGATTTTCTTTGTATTTCTTTGTACCTTTTATGCATTAATATGTTTATCACCACCAGGCTTGTTGGTTGGGGTCATGCTGCTGCTTCAGTTGTACTTTGCTTTTGTTGTACGCTACCCACGCGGGCTTTTCATGTATATATGAGGGTTTCGTTTCCATGATTGGATGGTAGACTTTATTTGTCTTGGAGCTAGAATCGAGGGGGACTTCCTCCTAATGCATGGATACGTGTTTGCATTTGCATAAATCATTTGCATGACAGGGACTTTGAACTGTTTCCTAACCCTCTGTTGATGCAGGTTCCAGGATTGCCGATCAGCATATTCATCGCTACTCTACCAGAAGCAACTGTAAGAAAGCCATGGACCAGGTGCAGAGTGAGATGCAAGAGATACGCGACCGAATGGCGCAGTTCATACAGGTGATGGAAACTGTGGCCAAGGGCCAGGAGCAGCTGCAAACTCTGGTGCAGCCTCTCATTGCTAGGGTTGATAGTCAGGGTGTGCTACACGGCGGGTTGGCTAATAATATTTCTCAAGTCGAGACTCCTCGAGTAGATGACATTGTACCAGTGGTTGCCCTCAGTACTGCTGAGAACGGTAACAGAGCTAAGAATGTGAATGTGCCTGGGAATGCTGGTTTCCCTGTTGGTGCTGGGAATGTTGGTTTCAATGTTGGAGCTGGGGATGCTGGGTTCAATGTTGGCATTGGGAATGCTGGTCTCGATGCTGGGAATACTGGTATGGGCGTTGGTATTGGCAACACTAGTTTTGGTGGTAATTAAGGCTATGGTAATCAAGGTTACGGAAATCAGGGTTACGGTAATCAAGGCTTCGGTAATGCTGACTTCGGCAATGGGAGTCACAATGGTATGGGTACTGGTGCTTACAATGCTGGCTTTGGGCCAGGGGCTGGAAATCAAGGTTTTGGTAATATGGGATACGGTCCTAGGATTAATCAGACTGGTTTTGGTCCTCATACTGCTTATGTTGGTTATGGTAATGAGGATTCTCACTGGGGCGAAGATCGCCAGGAATATGCTTTCCCTCCTCCAGGAAGGGATCGTGAGATGCACGTGGACAATGATAGAAGGTTCAGGTTGTTGGAAGAACAGATGAGGAATCTTGCTAATTAGAACTCCACGGGGTTGGACTTGACTAACATGGGATTGGTCCCTGGTTTGAGGGTGCCCCTCAAATTTAAAGCACCCACATTTGACAAGTATAAGGGAGATACTTGCCCGAAAGTTCACGTGCGATCTTACTATCGGAGAATGTCCGCCTACTCTGATGACGAAAAGATGCTGATGCATTTTTTCCAGGATAGCTTGTCGGGACCATCATTGGAATGGTACATGGGGTTAGAGCCTACTCAAATTGGTAGCTAGAAGGAGTTAGCGGAGGCTTTTGTCAAGCACTACCAATATAATAGCGACCTTGCGCCGAATAGGGTCCAGCTCCAAAACCTTTCTCAGAAGAATAGTGAAAGTTTCAAAGAATACGCCCAGAGGTGGCATGAGCTAGCTGCCAGGGTGCACCCGCCCATGGTAGAATGCGAATTGGTGGATATGTTTGTGGGGACTTTCTCTGGGTTGTACTATGACAGGCTCATTAATTGTTCGAAGACTAATTTTTCCGAGTTGATACTCTTGGGGGAACGTATCGAGAATGGTGGTAAGATTGGTAAGATTCAGGCTGGTAAATCGACCTCATCTGGAGGTGGTAAGAAAGCTTTTGGGAATAAGAGACAGGGGGATACAAATTCAGTATACAACTCTCGAGGGAGAGGTAGAGGTCGAAACCAATACCGTCAGCAGCAAATTGCTAGCGTGGCAATTCCGGTACCTCAACAGCAACAACAACAGCCACAACAGCAACAGGGACGACAGAATGCTGCTCCACAGAGGTATCAAGGTCGGGATAGGGCTGTGAAGAGAGTATTTGAGGCACCACCGCTGCCATATTCTCAGCTTCTTCCAACTTTGTTACAGTTGCAGTTGGTCGAGAAAAGGATGATGGCTCCGTTAACGGGTACACCTCCTTTCGGGCATGACGCCAATGCGCATTGCGAATTCCATTCCGGGGCACCTGGTCATAGCATTGAAAACTGCCATGCTTTCAAGCACAAGGTGCAAGATTTGTTAGATAGCAAGGCTATAAACTTTGGTAATGAAGCGCCCAATATTGAGAAGAATCTGATGCCGCCTCATGGATCGAAGCAGGTGGGTGAAATGCTGGAAGATGCTAGTCTAAACCTGGTTATGAATGTGGATGAATTAAAAACACCTTTGGGTTATGTCAAGAGCAGATTGTTAGAAGGGGGGTGTTCCCTGGTTGTGACGCTGATTGTATTGATTGTTTGGCCTAGGCTGAGGGTTGTGATAACTTGAGAAGAGGTATTCAAGGGTTGATCGATGAGGGTACGCTTCAATTTGATCGCACTGCTGAAGAAAAGCCTGTTGAGGCAAGAGTTGAGAAGCAGGGTGAAGTGGCAACGATTACAATACCGTTCAAAACTGTCACGATATCGGCACCTCCCCAGAGGCCGACTATTACAATTACCAAAGCTGGACCTATTCCGTATGAGAGTACTAAAGCCATCCACTGGAATTATGGGGCGGAAGTGTATTGCAATGGGGAGAAGATTAACTTGCCAAGCCCGCCTGTAGGATCCGTTGATAATCTTGTGGGGGCAGGGGGCATAACCCGCAGTGGCAGAATCTTTACATCGCCAGAAGTAGAAGCTGAGCGAATTGCTAAGGAGAAAGGTAAAGTTTATGAAGAAGGACCTTCTCAAGAGAAGGAAAGGGGAGGCTTTGACCAAAGATGTAGAAGAATTCATGAGATTAATTCGGAAGAGCAATTACAAAATCGTCGATCATCTGCAGCAGACGCCTTCCAAAATATCAATCTTGTCATTGTTGCTTTGTTCCGAAGCCCATCGGAATGCTTTGCTGAAGGCTCTGGACGCTTCCTATGTACCCCAGGAGATATCAGTCAATCAACTCGAAAGAGTGATTGCGCACGTGAATGCGGGGCATGACCTTGGCTTTACTGATTTTGATTTGACACCCAGGGGTCGTAACCATAACAGTGCGTTGCATATTTTTGTTGAGTGTAGGGGAACTGTTATGTCCCATGTCCTTGTTGACACTGGCTCATCCCTAAACGTCTTGCCCAAGAAAGCATTGCTGAAGCTAGATGATAACGCGAAATTATATATATATATATATATATATATATATATATATATATATATATATATATATATATATATATATATATATATATATATATATATATATATATATATATATATATATATATATATATATATATATATATATATATATATATATATATATATATATATATATATATATATATATATATATATATATATATATATATATATATATATATATATATATATATTGATGTACTTTTCTACTAATCGGCGACCGTTTTCACTCCGAATTCGGGGCATTCCATGTTATTTGTCTAAGTATTCTGTAGGTATTCAAAGAACATGTCCAAGAAAAGCAATATGAAGAAAAGGAGCAAAAACAGGTGAAAACCAGATGAAAAACCAAGAGAAAAACAGCAGATACGAGTTCTACTGATGTGACGACCGTCACATAGCCGTTACGCTCGTCATGCGTGTGACGACCGTCATGCACCCAGAACGTGCAAAATGAGGTCACGTGCTATAACTTCCCCTCAAAGACCAAAAGAGTGACCACTAACTCCTACTTTTCTGCCTCAAGCCCACTTCCTGAAGAAATAACCATTAGATACTCTCTCTATAAAAGGAAGAGGCTGGGACCTGAAAAAGGGAGCCGCATTCAAGACAACGAAGTGCTGCTAATTTATCTTCAGAGCAACTTTACCTTTCTCATATTCTTATTTGTTTCTCTTTTTCTTCTCTATATTCTTTGGTATTTTTGTACTTTCCTTTTCTTGTACGATCAATTGGCACAAAGACCAGAATCTTGCCGACATTGTGGAGGATCTGCCCAAAAGCCAATAGGGGTATTTTCAGGTTTTTTATTTTAATCGTAATTGCAATTTTCATTATGATGTATGTTCTCAATTACTGCTTTTATTTATGCATTATCAATTCTTCTTCCATGTGTAGCTAAATTACCGTAGTCGATATGTAATAATAATTCGGACGGGATTTGGTAATAATTGGCGTAATCTTTCTCTTTTCAAAACTCATTTATGGTTTTAGTTTTTAATCAAAATTTCTAAGTAAACGTTCGTCGCGACAACGAGAACTTATTTAAAAATAGTTTTGCCACGACAGTGGGAAATTAACTAAGGTACGAACCAACAAGCGACAGCTGCGGCTAAGACCAGATAGTAAAAACTAGGCATTCGATTTAAAAACAGCGAAAGCGCTTTAAAAAGGATTAGAACTTAGAGATTTTCAAAAAGTAACTTTAACCCCAAACGGGATAGCGACAGCATACGTTCCGCCTTAGAGTTGCGACTAGCGTCAACAACCATCGTGAGACAAAAGTCTTTAGATCACTATCTTCTTCTTAAACTAAGTTTGAAAACACTCAATACACAAGTAATTTGTTGAATCCCCGAAGAACAAAATTATTGCATATCGATTCATAAATTCATACCTTAATTAACGTTTTAGTTTCTTTTTTTTTATACACGATCCTTCTGCTATTACTCCCTAAAACCTTACTGACCTAGCTAAACATAGTAACCCCAGAGAACACTAGATTGATTACGAGTCCCTGTGGGATCGATATCTTTTATTACTACGCGATAGACTGTGCACTTGCAGTTAGATTTGTTAGACATAGAAAGTTGCGATCAAGTTTTTGGCGCCGTTGTCGAGGACCCGTTTAGTCAATAGTGTAATCTTTTGTTACACAGTATAGACTAGGTTAACAATTCTCTCTCCCTCTACTCGTTCTTCGATTGTATGCCAAGTACTCGCTCACAAGGCGACATCTTACAACCTACAATCGCCAAACTAGAGCGCTTCTTACATCTAAGAAGGCGCATCATCGAATATCAACGAAGACACAACATTCCTGATCTTCTAGCTCATCCTCTTGTTGAAGAAGCAAAGATGGCTAAAGGACCTCAGAACAAACCGCTGAAGGCCTACGCTACACCCTCTCAGATGGAGCCTCGAAGTAGCATAGCTGCCCCAGCTATCGATCGAACCGATTTCGAACTAAAACCGTCATTGCTGTCAGCTGTACAACAAAATCAATTCTCAGGAAATGCAACTGAGGATCCAAACAAACACTTAACGAAGTTTGTGCAATACGCGGACACAGTGAAGGCAAATGGAGTAACTCCAGACGCAATAAGACTTCGTCTTTTCCCTTTCTCTCTTAGAGATAGAGCTTGGACATGGTTACAATCCTTACCATCCAACTCCGTTACGACGTGGGAACAGTTGAAGAACGTTTTCTTAGCAAGATACTTTCCGCCAAGCAAAACTGCTATGCTTAGAGCCCAAATCAACGAATTTCGACAAAAAGATACTGAATCTCTCTACGAAGCGTGGGAAAGGTTCAAAGATATGATGAGAGCATGTCCTCACCACGGTTTAGAAGACTGGGTGACGATCCATACTTTCTATAATGGGCTTCTGTATAACACCAGATTAATGGTAGACGCCGCCGCGGGCGGTGCACTTATGGATAAGCCATACGACGAAGCCTATCAACTAATCGAAAAAATGTCTCAGAACCACTGCCAATGGGGAGGTGAACGAATTCCAGCGGAGAAACCCGCAGCGAAAGGTGGGATGTACGAGATCAGCAACCTTGAAAAGTTCAACGCTAAAGTAGATGCTCTAGCACAGAAAATCGACAGTCTGACCGTTAACCCAACTGCAACTGTCGCTGTGTAACTCCAAACTGCGAGTTATGCGGAATCGCCACTCATAATGCGCCCGAGTGCCCATTTCTGGCCGGAATCCCACCAGACCAAGTAAATTACGCTCAAGGAAATCCTTATGCAAATACTTATAACCCAGGATGGAGGAACCGTCCAAATTTTTCCTACAAGAACGATAATGCCTTGCAAGCACCAGCTCCTTCGCCAGGATATCAGAAACCAGCCGCTGCTGCTCAGACTGCCCCTAGGAAATCAAACCTCGAGTTGATGATGGAAAAATTCATAGCTACTCAAGCTCAAACAAACAAAGAATTCCTAAATCAAAACATACACACTAGCGAGCAAATTAAACAGCTGACCGGAAAAGTAGACGCTTTAGCCACCCACAACAAAATGCTCGAAACGCAGATATCACAAGTGGCTCAACAACAAGCCTCTGCAGCTGCCCCAGCAGGAACATTTCCAGGCCAGCCCGAACCTAATCCGAAAGGTCACGCAAACGTTGTTATATTGAGAAGTGGAAAAGAATTGGAAGGCCCAACAGATCCTAGGAACGAAGATTTAGTAATGCAACAGAAATCCGATAAACCAACCGAAAAGGAGTCTGAAACAGAAAAGAAGGAATGTGACGAGCAAAAGGCCGCCAAAGATGAAAACTCATATGTGCCTCCAGCACCATATAAACCACCGATCCCTTATCCTTAAAGATTACTAAACTCCAAAACTTCAGGACAATTTAAGAAATTTGTTGAACTTCTGAAACAACTAAACATCACTATTCCTTTCACAGAAGCGATAACTCAAATGCCGTCATACGCTAAGTTTCTTAAAGAAATCTTGTCTAATAAAAGGAAAATAGAGGATAACGAGACAATGACACTTGCTACCGAATGTAGCGCAATCATTCAAAACCACATGCCTCCTAAACTAAAAGACCCAGGTAGTTTCTCCATACCCTGCGTCATAGGAAAGTTCGTTATAGACAAAGCTCTATACGATCTAGGAGCTAGTATAAGCGTCATGCCTTTATCTATATGCAAAAAGCTGAATATGGAAGAACTAAGACCAACTAAAATGTCCGTACAATTGGCTGGCCGATCAGTCAAATACCCCGTCGGTGTACTGGAAAACGTTCCAGTACGCATAGGCCAATTCTATATCCCAACCGACTTCATAATCATGGACATCAAAGAGGACTCTATTACCCCAATTATCCTAGGAAGACCGTTCCTAGCTACAGCCGGAGCTATTATAGACGTAAAAAAAGGACGGCTAACATTCGAAGTAGGAGAAGAAAAGATAGAGTTCATCCTTACTAAATTCTTGAAGGCACCAGCCATCGATGACACATGCTATATAGTAGATGTCATTGACGAATGCATACGAGAATTAGAAAAGGAGGAAACTACATATTCTGAAATCATGAAAATCCAGATCCCTGCTATTCATGAAGACGACAACTGGTGTGCAACATACAAAAATGATAGTCTGAGCGAGATCTTAGCACTCACTCCAAATCACATGCCAGGTCCGAAAAACCCAGCTTTAGAACTTAAAGAGCTACCCAAAACCCTCAAGTACGAATTCCTAGATACATAATTCAAAAGACCAGTAATAGTAAACACTAATTTAGGGCAGTCAGAAACCGAGCGATTATTAGAAGTCCTAAGGAGATACCCAACTGCGTTAGGTTATAATATAAGCGATCTAAAAGGCATAAGTCCCTCCATCTGTATGCATCGTATCATGCTGGAGGAAGACTGCAAAACTTCAAGAGAACATCAGAGAAGGATAAACCCGATCCTAAGCACTGTAGTCAAAGACGAGGTGAAAAAGCTACTAGACGCAGGAATCATATACTCGATCTCCGACAGCCAATGGGTCAGCCCAGTACACGTAGTACCCAAGAAAGGAGGCGTTACTGTAGTAAAGAATGCAAAAGGTGAATCGATAACCCAAATAGTTGTGACCGGAAACAGGATGTGTATCGATTACAGAAAACTGAACAAGGCGACTCGGAAAGATCACTTCCCTTTACCTTTCATAGACCAAATGTTGGAAAGACTAGCGAAACATTCGTACTTCTGCTATCTAGATGGGTATTCGGGATTCTTTCAAATTCCTACTCACCCCGATGACCAGGAAAAGACAACATTCACCTGTCCCTATGGTACTTTTGCTTATCGCCGAATGCCGTTCGGACTATGCAATGCTCCAGCAACATTTCAAAGATGCATGATGGAAATCTTCGCAGATTTCATAGATGACATCATGGAAGTGTTCATGGATGACTTTTTCGTATGCGGACAAATCTTCGAAAGCTGCCTGTCGAATTTAGAAATGGTACTCAAAAGATGCGCCAAAGTGAACCTTGTCCTTAATTGGGAAAAATGCCATTTCATGGTCCGACAAGGCGTCGTTTTAGGACACGTCATCTCTGAAAAGGGGATCGAAGTAGACAAAGCTAAAATAGATATCATAAAGGATCTCCAACCTCCGAAAACCGTACGAGAAATACGAAGCTTCTTAGGACACGCTGGATTCTACCGAAGATTCATAAAGGATTTCTCGAAAATCACAAAACCTCTTATAGGTTTGTTAATGAAAGATGTCGAGTTCATCTTCGACAAAGAATGCTTAGAGGCATTCGAAACTCTAAAGTCAGCGCTTATCACCGCACCAATCATGCAACCCCCAGATTGGCGACTACCATTTGAAATCATGTGCGATGCGAGTGATTACGCCGTAGGCGCAGTTCTAGGACAAAGGAAGGAAAAGAAGCTTCACGCTATCTACTATGCCAGTAGAACGTTAGACCCTGCCCAAATGAACTACACCAAAACAGAAAAGGAACTCTTAGCAGACGTTTTCGCTCTTGACAAATTCCGTTCCTACTTGGTAGGAGCCAAAATAATCATATATACAGACCACGCTGCCATTAGGTACCTAATAAGCAAAAAGGACGCCAAACCCAGATTATTGAGATGGATCCTATTATTACAAGAGTTCGACTTAGAAATTAAAGATAAGAAGGGGATCGAGAACATAGTTGCAGATCACATATCCCGTATAGAGGGCATAAAACAAGAACCAGTGCCTATCAATGACGACTTTCCCTACGAACGTCTGATAGCCAAATTGGAAAGCGATATGTCTAACTCTACTTCGGAAGAACCGGAACTGGAAAAAGCCGTGGAAGCTGTCTATGCCCAAACCACTTTGCCGTGGTTTTCCGACATCGTTAATTACCTGGCCGCAGGCGTGCTTCCACCGGACCTGACTTATCAACAAAAGAAGAAATTCTTCCACGACTTAAAGCATTACTACTAGGAAGAACCTCTACTCTTCAAACGAGGCGCCGACAACTTATATCATCGTTGTGTCCCAGAGGAAGAAATAGAAGACATCATCACCCAATGCCATTCAGCACCATAAGGTGGTCATGCTAGCACCTCAAAGACGTGCACTAAAATTCTACAATCTGGACTATTTTGGCCCAATCTCTGGAAGGATGTCCATATCGCTGTACTAAAATGCGACCGGTGCCAACGCACTGGCAACATCTCACGACGCGATGAAATGCCTTAGAGTGGAATTTTGGAAGTAGAAATCTTTGACGTCTGGGCAATCGAATTCATGGGACCTTTCCCATCTTCTTTTGGAAATAAATATATACTCGTCGCTGTCGACTATGTATCGAAATGGATAGAGGCCGTTGCCGCTCCAACAAATGACACGCGAGTAGTCGTTAAACTCTTTAAAAACGCAATCTTTCCAAGATTCGGTGTGCCGAGACTCGTCATTAGTGACGGTGGTTCGCACTTCATATTGCGAATCTTTGACAAACTCCTCTCCAAATACGGAGTCAAACACCGCGTAGCCACACTGTATCATCCTCAAACTAGTGGACAAGTGGAGGTTTCGAACAGAGAAATCAAGCAAATTTTAGAAAAGACTGTCGCAACCTCCAGGAAAGATTGGTCCTCAAAGCTGAACGAAGCTTTATGGGCTTATAGGACCGCCTTTAAGACACCGATAGGCACCACACCATTTAAATTAGTCTACGGAAAATCATGTCACCTGCCGGTAGAATTAGAGCATAAAGCCTTCTGGGCTATTAAGACGCTAAACTTCAACTACACTGCGGCAGGTGAAAAGCGAATCTTGAACCTTCATGAATTGGAAGAGCTAAGATTAGACGCGTACGAGAATGCACACATCTACAAAGAAAGGACCAAGAAATGGCATGATAAACGTTCGATCCGGAAGCAATTCAGAGTGGGAGACATCGTGCTCCTATTCAACTCCAGATTGAAACTATTCCCTGGAAAATTAAAATCTAGATGGTCTGGACCTTTTGAGGTCACCAAAGTCCTTAAGAGTGGAGCTGTTGAAATCAAGAATCAAATCAACGCACCGTTTATAGTAAACGGACAGCGTTTGAAACATTATAATCAAAGTGAACACAGCGACCACGTAAGCAATATGAAATTGCTCGAGCTTCTCGAATAGCTTATATCCAAGCTATCGTCAGACTTCTGACGTTAAAGATAGCGCTGATTGGGAGGCAACCCAAATTCTTCCCCTATTTCTCCTTCTAAATTTATTAAAACTATTCTTTTTTGTTAACTTATGATTTCTATAAATTTCTATTATCTTATTTTCCAATATTTATATTTATTTTATATTTTTCTCTTTTATCACTCTTTACTTCTTAAAAATATGATCTGAGTGAATGTGATTCTTTTCTAGGATTTTAAAATTCGTTCTACTTTTCACCCGTTTTATCCGACTAACGAGTATGGCCGACATCGACGTTACGACTGTTGTGTTTAGAGGACGGGCTCATCAGGCCAGATTCGAGGCACTGACTCAAAGAAGCTTTGCTTCGACTCTGTACTACGATAGACCCACCATGGACAAGCTAGGAATCCAGGATAGCATTCAGTACTTATTCTACCAATTAGGCTGG
The DNA here is from genome assembly GCA_963859935.3 of Lathyrus sativus. NCBI lineage: Eukaryota > Viridiplantae > Streptophyta > Magnoliopsida > Fabales > Fabaceae > Lathyrus > Lathyrus sativus. Next base: position 215,240,010 of record OZ012736.1, on the reverse strand, counting down.
GAGCAAACTGCTCTAAAGACCCGATTTGCTACCTTCCGCGAACTGACATTCGAATTCCTTAGCTCCCTAAGTTACTTACCTGAATATGGCTATGGATCCACTAAAGAGTTGATAACCTTTAGAATGTTTGGAATGGACCAAACACACAACCGTACCACGTTAGCTAACATCCTAGGCTTCCCTAGCGGACCTTTTGTGTTTACCACCACTGAAGAGGATATTAATCTCGAATTAGACCAATTATGGGGTTCCATCACCGGAAACTATCACCCAGAACCGAACAACATGCACAACAACGAGATACACAATCCAGCCTTTCGCTATTTCCATAGGATATTAACCCATACCCTCTTTGGGAAGGAGGAAAACATTACAACAATCTCAAAGGATGAGCTGTTCATCCTTCTCTGTGCTTCACAAGGCTGCCCTGTAAATGCTGTCCCTTTTATGATAAGGGCATTTACACGCCTCAATCAGGATCCGCACTCACCCATTTTAATAGGAGGCCTAGTCACCATGATCGCCCATGAAATTGGCCTGAGGTATTACCTGAACAAAGCCGTTCGTTTCGGCAACCTCAGATCAATGGACATCCAGTTCTGCTTCAACAGACGTATCTTAGGTACCTTAGGACCAGGAGCCTACGAATACCTCATAGCTGATCAACCTGTCCACTTTTTCACATTGCCCAACCATGAGCTAACCAGTATCCATAACAAAGACAACTGGCTTTATGAATTGGACGAGCCTATGGGACCTCCATCACCTCACTCCACACCCCAGGCTTACATGTATGACAGTGATCAAATCTCAGAAGCACATGACTATTTGTACTACCAAGATCATGAGTCCGAAGTGGAGATCGATCCTGAGACCCCTCCTAACTACCATAACTTTCCTGACCCCACGCCTAAACAAAACACAGACAAGCTAGACACTGTTCTAAGAACTGTAGACGGCCTCAAGCTGGAAGTAACTACTATCAAAGATGAATTAACGCAGCTTCACATGGATTTAGTTACTTACATGGACTTGGTTAGCGACCAATTTAAGGACGTTATTCAGCAGGTCAACAACTTGAAGAAAGAGAAGGAGTGATATTTTAGTTTTCTCTTTAATTTAAGTTTACTGCATTTCACATTGTTTTACAGTACTTCATTTTGCAATTGTTTCCTCTTTTTGGATATTGTATTACCTTAAACTCATTTTTCGATTTAATGTTATTTTCATTTCAGTATCTCCCTTAATTATGTTTCCTATTATTTCTTATTTCGTCATTAGTCCATCATAAGTCAAAATATCATACTTTCCACTGTTAAAACGCCCCACAAGCAAAATTCTGCAGTTCTACAGAATTTGCTGCTGTGACGGTCGTCACATTCCCCTGACGGTCGTCACACGTGTTACGACCGTCACACATCCCTGACGGTCGTCACGCAGTAAAAACCCCAATTCTGTCAAAACAGAGGTTGCGCACCTCTCCACTTCCTCTCCCATAATTCCCCATTATCCCAATATTAAAACCCACTAAAAACCCTCCGAATCCCCCATTAGACCTCCACCATTTTCAACCTCCAATTCACCCTTATATATTACCCTCTGCATTCCCTTACCTCACCATTCTCTGAAACCCCATATTCTCAAACCTCTGCACTTCTCCCACCAAAATGGCCAGACAAACCAGTGCAAACCCCGATTTGAGCAACATCACTTTCCAAGAAGGAGAGGCCGGCGAACGGCAGCAGACCAACTTCCTAGCATTCCATCAACGGTCGCTTCAACCAACCCGGTATGCTCACCTGGATTCTCTGACGGAACTCGGGATTCTCGATGGCGTAACTTGGATGTTGCAGAGAGCCGGCATCTGGCTTCTCTGCACCAATCCCCAACCCACCTACGAGTAACTCACTTTGGAGTTTCTCAGCTCTTTCGCATACGCAACATCATCCGGCGATACCAACCAACTTAACGGCGCCGCCTGCTTTCGTCTGTTCGGCACTGAATATCAGGTCCCCCAGGACTGCATCGCCATCATTCTACAGTTAACTCACAGCGACGATGATCACCGCCGCATCTCCGATCAGTTCTACCAAGAGGCCTTCCCTCTCTGGAACCGACTGACCGGAACCACTCCAGACAGTTGGGACACTCTGAACGCCACTCATATCCACAACCCAACTTTCCGCTACTTCCACCGCGTGTTGAGCAACACAATATTCGCTCGTGACAGTAACCATAAGGTCAACTCGAAAGAGCTGTTTTTCCTCTGTTGCGTGTTCGCTTCGGAACCTATTAACGCCGCCCCGTTTCTCTTGGCTCATATTCATGCCAATTGTAACCGCGGCTATAAACCTTTCTATTTCAGTGGCATCATCACATCCATTGCCATAGGCCTCGGTCTTGGCGACCGCCTCCAGACACTCCGCCAGATGCCCCCTGTCTTTCTGGACACCGACCACTGCCGCGCCTCCCACCTCATCAAGGCCCGCCGTGATGAGAGATATCATCCGGTAGTGCGAGGCCGCACTATCAGAGCACCCGAATGCATCCAGAGGATAGAGCCAACTGGCTCTTCGAAACCACTGCCCCTGCTGCCCCGACACAGGATGATATCCAAGAGCCCAGGGACAAAGTTCAAGAGGAGCTAGACAGAGCCGACCGACCTGAGCCATCACAAGCGGCTGCTACCGAAGGCCCTTCCACGCGCCGCCGCCCCCGTCCTGCTACTGATGACACATCCGCGGCCCTCCTCCGCTGCATCGAGCAACAGAACCAGATGATGCTTCTGATGGAGCAGCAGAACCGAAGGGCTGAGGAATTTGAAGCATGGCAAAGAGAGCAAACCGGTCAAATTCAGCAATCTTTGCAGATGATGCACGATATCTATTCCGGCATGGCCGATGAGATGGCACACCTTACTGTGCGAGTCGACGGCCTCCGTGATTATATAATCCACACCGGAGCTCTGAACCTCGCCGCACGCAACGCCCCAGCCAGAGGTCGAGGAAGAGATCAAGGACGAGGACGGGAATAGTAGTATTTTTCATTTTTGTCATTTTTGTTTTCTTTCTTTATTTCCTTTGTATTCCTCCCTTCCGCATTCTTTCAAATCAGTGAGGACACTGATTGAGATAGTGTGGGAGCAGACCGTTCTTTCCCTTTTCATTTCCCTTTTTCATGTTGTTTCCCATTTCCCATTGTACTTTCTCTGTCGAATTCTCAATTTAAAGTAATTTTAATTTTTGGAAAATAAGCTCTTATATATATATATATATATATATATATATATATATATATATATATATATATATATATATATATATATATATATATATATATATATATATATATATATATATATATATATATATATATATATATATATATATATATATATATATATATATATATATATATATATATATATATATATATATATATATATATATATATATATATATATATATATATATATATATATATATATATATATATATATATATATATATATATATATATATATATATATATATATATATATATATATATAGATATATATATATATATATATATATATATATATCTCCGTTACGTGAACTCCCCGCACTTCATATGACATATACAAAGAAACTTTTATCCTCTTCGAAGCATCACGCGATACGCCTAAACCTTACCAAGTTGGAATTTCCGAGAAGAAAGTTTTAACAAAGCTTTTACGCCCTGACACCGTAGACCTCTGGTTTATGCGAGTCAGTCTCACCGCTTACTCGTATCGAAGCCTCTAGTTTCGACTCAAACAGAACCCCCAGTAGTTTATACGAGCAGTCAGCACCATCCTAAACACTTCTAAGCAAGAAACCGATGCAAATAAGTGTATGATCTCTAGTAAGAATTCAATAATTTTGAAAGAAAAGAAAAGCCATATTGCATGAATACAGAGATATGTCCCTTCTAAGTTAGGTGCTCCTTATCCGAGCATTTAGCCCAACGGTACGAAACTCTTGCGGATTTATAGCAGAATAAGCATATGTGCAAAGTAAAACAAAAATCAAACTAGCAGAGAGATCAAAAAAATCACCAACAGGTTTTCTTGCCATGAACATGTGTGGATAACAGGCTTAATGTGACTGCGCCAGAACGAAGACGGGTAAAATTTGTAGCGAGACACTTGAAGCCGAGCTGCAGTAACATGGTTGAGACTGACCTGCATAAAGAGAGGCCTTCAAAGACCTACAACAAAGTGTCGTCGCCGTATATGCTTTGATTCCACTGGATCCCCGGTTCCTCTCAACTTGGCATCCGAGAAAATATTATCAAGGGAAGAGCGTGCCACGTGCTTGTCGAACTTTAAATTTTTCCTACCTTTACTTGAGGACAAGCAAAGATTCAAGTTTAGGGGAGTTTGATAACGCGAAATTATATATATATATATATATATATATATATATATATATATATATATATATATATATATATATATATATATATATATATATATATATATATATATATATATATATATATATATATATATATATATATATATATATATATATATATATATATATATATATATATATATATATATATATATATATATATATATATATATATATATATATATATATATATATATATATATATATATATATATATATATATATATATATATATATATATATATATATATATATATTGATGTACTTTTCTACTAATCGGCGATCGTTTTCACTCCGAATTCGGGGCATTCCATGTTATTTGTCTAAGTATTTTGCAGGTATTCAAAGAACATGTCCAAGAAAAGCAATATGAAGAAAAGGAGCAAAAACAGGTGAAAACCAGATGAAAAACCAAGAGAAAAACAGCAGATACGAGTTCTACTGATGTGACGACCGTCACATAGCCGTTACGCTCGTCATGCGTGCGACGACCGTCACACATCCATGACGACCGTCATGCACCCAGAACGTGCAAAATGAGGTCACGTGCTATAACTTCCCCTCAAAGACCAAAAGAGTGACCACTAACTCCTACTTTTTTGCCTCAAGCCCACTTCCTGAAGAAATAACCGTTAGATACTCTCTCTATAAAAGGAAGAGGCTGGGACCTAAAAAAGGGAGCCGCATTCAAGACAACGAAGTGCTGCCAATTTATCTTTAGAGCAACTTTACCTTTCTCATATTCTTATTTGTTTCTCTTTTTCTTCTCTATATTCTTTGGTATTTTTTTACTTTCCTTTTCTTGTACGATCAATTGGCACAAAGACCAGAATCCTGCCGACATTGTGGAGGATCTGCCCAAAAGCCAATTGGGATATTTTCAGGTTTTTTATTTTAATCGTAATTGCAATTTTCATTATGATGTATGTTCTCAATTACTGCTTTTATTTATGCATTATCAATTCTTCTTCCATGTCTAGCTAAATTACCGTAGTCGATATGTAATAATAATTCGGACGGGATTTGATAATAATTGGTGTAATCTTTCTCTTTTCAAAACTCATTTATGGTTTTAGTTTTTAATCAAAATTTCTAAGTAAACGTTCGTCGCGACAGCGAGAACTTATTTAAAAATAGTTTTGCCACGACAGTGGGAAATTAACTAAGGTACGAACCAACAAGCGACAGCTGCGGCTAAGACCAGATAGTAAAAACTAGGCATTCGATTTAAAAACAGCGAAAGCGCTTTAAAAAGGATTAGAACTTAGAGATTTTCAAAAAGTAACTTTAACCCCGAACGGGATAGCGACAGCATACGTTCCGCCTTAGAGTTGCGACTAGCGTCAACAACCATCGTGAGACAAAAGTCTTTAGATCACTATCTTCTTCTTAAACTAAGTTTGAAAACACTTAATACACCAGTAATTTGTCAAATCCCCGAAGAACAAAATTATTGCATATCGATTCATAAATTCATACCTTAATTAACGTTTTAGTTTCTTTTTTTTTTATACACGTTCCTTCTGCTATTACTCCCTAAAACCTTACCGACCTAGCTAAACATAGTAACCCCAGAGAACACTAGATTGATTACGAGTTCCTGTGGGATCGATATCTTTTATTACTACGCGATAGACTGTGCACTTGCAGCTAGATTTGTTAGACATAGAAAGTCGCGATCACTAGATACCCGAGGTGTAATCTGCACGCCAAGTGACTTGGTAGTGAAAGCATTTGACGGGACGAGAATGTCGGTATTCGAAGAATTGACTTTGCCAATCCAGGTTGGTCCAGAGGTGTTTAATACCGTATTTTACATCATGGATATACACCCAGCTTATAGCTGTTTGCTCGGACGACCGTGGATCCACGCTGCAGGGGCTGTAACGTCTACGTTGCACCAAAAGCTTAAGTATATGATCGGTTGTAGCATCGTCACCGTATGTGGGGAGGAAGACATTTTGGTCAGTCACCTATCGTCGTTTAAATATGTCGAAGTGGATGGTGAGATCCATGAGACATTATGCCAAGCCTTTGAAGGAGTGCAAATCAGAGATGAATCTCCTGTCTTAAGTAGTGGGTCAGAAGTGGCTATGTCGTCGTACAAGGAAGCCCAAGCGGTAGTTCAGGCCGGGGAGACCAAAGGTTGGGGTCAGGTTCTGGAGATTCCTGTTAAGCAGGATAAGTTCGGCTTAGGGTATCACCCGTCGGCGTCATCTTCTTCGTAGAGCAAGCCAAAGTTCAAAGGGCCGATTGTGTTCACTCCGGGAGGAGTCAGTTTTGAGCAGATCAACGCTGTGTCTGACAGTGAAGAGGGCGATAGCGATTGCGACATGGATTCGTGGATCAAGCCCAGCAAGCCAGGACAAAGCCTCTGCAACTGGTCTATCCAGGACTTTATCCAAGTGACGCTGAAACAGTAATGCCTTGTTTTTCGATTATTGTACAATCCTATGTCCTACCCGGGGCATAGTGATTTTATTTCAGGGCCTACTTGTTTATGTGTATGCTTTGTTTTAATCATCAAATAAAGGCGTTTTTCTCATGCAAATTTTGTGATCCCTGTTTTTCTGCTTTTTGTTTTTTATTTTTACAATAAAATGGCAATGTGGTTGTATGCTTCGTTTGCATATCATTTGAAGCATTTAACCCTTTCTTTTGCAAGATTCATATTTCAGATGACACCGACCACGAACTCCCTATGACTCGCTTCGACTTCAAGCACCCGATATTCCAAGCTGAGGAAGAGATTGTTGAGGACGACGACTTACCAGAAGAGCTGAATCTGAGCTTCGCATCATCAGAACAGATGTTCTTCAAATTTGAGGCCACAGAGTTGAATCTGTTAATGAATCCATTCCAGATGATGTCAGATTCTTTGGTATCCATTGTTGCTGAGCATTTCTTCTGAACAATACCTAAATACATCTGTATTTCTTGCAAAAAAGTTTGAAATAAATGATCAACATTAAGTCTGGGCTTTGTACGTAACAAAGTTTCCAGAGTTACAGGTTTAGGTTGGGGAGTTGGTGGAAAAATTGAATTTTGGGTGGAGATCAGAGGAGGAGGATAGTATGGAATGAAGGGTATCTCAGGAGCTTTTTCTTTTGATCTGATTAAGGCATTTAGCAAATGAGGTTTTGTTCTGGTGTGAAGGGTAACTACATCAAAAGGTGTATTTGAGTAGGTTTGGAAGGCAGATTTTGGTGGTTCATCAGATGCAGCATTGTTATTAGATGCAATTGGCAGAGCTGAAGCAACAGCTTTATCAGATTTTGCAGAACAGGATATGGTTGCTAGAGATCCTACATCTGACATGGATTTTATGTAATCAAGAATCACAGATGGAAGGGTCATGGTGAGTTTTGGTTTCAGAGGGTTGATGGGGTCAGATGGTTCAACTCTATCATAAAAGTCTTTTAGTTTGAAACCATAGGCCAAATTATGAAACAAAGAAGATACTTGGGCATAAGATATAGAAGATCTTGGGTTTGAATTTGGTATCAATATCTCAGATGATGGTGCAGGTGTGGGAATAGGATCTGGAATGGGAGCTTTTGAAGGTATAGTAGGTTCAGTTTGGTTTACCTCAGAGTATTTTTGAGATGGAGAGACTAGAAAATCTGGGTGGAGGTTTGATTCTGAGGAGTTTGAAGATGTGGTTGGTGTGCAGGAAGTAGAAGATACTTGAAACACCGTTTTTAAGGGTGTGACATCAAGAACTTCTGTCTCAGGGATGTGAGGTTCAGAAGTGTTCTGAGATGGGTGAATCAGATGGAATAGTGATTGGTTCTGATGAAATTGGAGCAGAAGTTACTTTTGTAGGTTCAGAGGTAACAGGTGCAATGAGTTCAGATGATTTTGATGGTGGATTATCAGAGGCTTTTTCTGGTTGAGATTCTTGTTGTTTTTCTGGTTGATCAGATGATTTTTGTTGTACAGATTGTTGTGGTTGTTGTTCTGTAGGTTGTTGTTCTGATGGTTGTTGGTCTGATGGTTGTTTCTGTGAGGATTGTTTTTGTGGAACAAACTGTTTGATATGGATATTTGGTTGAGATGATTTTGGTACCGAGACTGTTGGTGTTTGAGTGATTTTTGTTGTTGTTGTTGTCGGAATAAAAGTTTGTTTTTGTGGTGATTTTGAACTGGGAGCAGTAACAGAAGTAGTTTGTGTTGAGGGTGGTTTTGGAACAGACTTAATATTAGAGTCATTTATAACAATATTTGCAGAAGATACAAAAGATTTAGTACCTTTTATTTTGATCCTCTTGGCTGGTACAGAAGCAGCGTCTTCAGATTCTTTTCTCTTCAAGAGCTTCATTGGCTTCTCAGCAATCTTGACCTTCTTCTGAGCAGGTTCAGATTCTGCTACTGGCTGAGTCCTTTTCCTCTGGAGTTGTGCTTCTTCTTCTTCTTCTTCTACATCTGGTAGGGGTTGTCTTGCTAGCTGAATCACATTTGCAGGAATAGGCTTTCCTTCTTTCTTACATTCATCAATGTACATAACCACAATGTGTCTGGGCTCTTCAGCAAAGAACAATGGAAAGTCATCTACAGGAACCCTCTTCTTACTTAGTTCAGACACATTCAGCTTCTTGGGAGCTGTTGTGAGTTCATCAACTATTTTGAGTCTCTTCAGACTTTTAGCATTCAAAGGCTTTCCCATTATAAATTCTAATTCCTCTGTAACTCCAGCAGCGTACAGAGCAGTGACCAAACCATTCTCAGTTAGAAGATCTGAGATCAACCTTCCAAAGGGGATCCAGGGTCTGATCTTCTGTCCTTTCTCTTTCACATACTCTCTAGATGCATTTATATGGTTCCACAGATGCATAAACAGAATATATGGAAGATCTACCTTGGTGCTCTGACTAAGGCAATACATGAAATAGAGCTGTTCATTATTGACATAGTCTGGAGAATTAGTTGACTTCCTATGATGGATGCATCCCATGAAGATCTTGGCCCAGATCTTGTAGTCAGGCTTCAGATCCTTGAATTTGTTAGAAGCTTGACCAGCAGTCATCACTTATTCATATACTTCATCCATGTCCACACGCCCAGCTGGCAAGTGGGAAACACCATCTGTTTCTTCATATCCAATTTTCTGATCAGATCCTCTGTGATAATGATTTCTTTTCCCAGTACAGAAGATAAGATGAACTTGGGGTAAACTGAGGCATGGATCTAGAATTCTTTCACAAGGAGGGGGTAAACTGGTCCAAAGAGTCTATCAAAGTACTTAACCCATCCTTGAGCTCCAATGATAGAACGAAATTCAAAACCATTTTCTGTAAGAGAATCAAACTCTACCATGGATTCACACAAAACCTCCAACTTCTCAACAGGAGTTAAAAGAGTTATTTTGGGAGGAGAATAAGGAGCAACACCCATGTTTGCTGAAGTTACTGCAGCCATTGAAGATTGGAATTGAGCAGCTGTTGATGATGAAGTTGCCATTGAAGAATGCTTTGTCACACGCTTAGGTTTAGGGTTTTTATGCAGAGAAAAGAGGATATGAAAACACATATAATTTTCTGAGAGTGTGAAAAGTGTGAAAGTGAAGATAAGTCATGTATTTATACTAAAACACTTAGGCATACCATCAGTCAGAATTTGCACGTTTTAACAAGCATTAAATGAAAAGAATAATAATCATTTCAAACATTAATTGCTTCTGACAATTTGGGGGGAAAATCAAGATTTTCACTATTCAAACTTCACCTCAAACGTCTCTTCATTTATGTACACGCCACCTCTTCAGATTTGGTGTGACACGTGTTTTCTTGCATGTGTTCTGAATTCTTTTGAGAAATGAAACGTTAACCAACATTCAGATCTTCTAAGGATTGTCAGTTCAGAGTTTCACAAAAAAAAATATTAAGCAGAATAAATAAGCAATCAGAAGAAATACTTCAGAGCATTAGGCATTTTTGCATCTGTAAAATTTTTCTTCTGACAAATATCATTCTGGACAAAAATCCATACCAATATTTTTCAGAATAAATTTAAATCTATCTTCAACAAGGGGTTTTGTAAAAATATCTGCCCATTGATGATCTGTATCAACAAAGGCTAAATTTATGATTCCCTTCTGAACATAGTCTCTGATGAAATGATGCTTAATTTCTATATGTTTTGCCTTAGAGTGTAAAATGGGATTCTTGGACAAAAATATAGCAGAAGTATTATCACAAAAGATAGAAATGTTACTTTCAAAAATTTGATAATCTTCTAGTTGACTTTTCATCCAGAGCATCTGCGTGCTACATCCAGCAGCAGCAATGTATTCAGCCTCTGTGGTTGAAAGTGCAATTGTGGGTTGCTTCTTGCTGTACCAGGAGATTAGATTTCTTCCTAGAAATTGACAACTTCCAGAAGTACTTTTTCTTTCTACTCTGTCTCCAGCATAGTCAGCATCACAGAATCCAACTAATTTGAAATCATCAGATTTTCTGTAACACAAACCCACCTTAGAAGTACCTTTCAGATACCTTAGAATCCTTTTGACAGCTGTCAAGTGTGATTCTCTAGGATCTGATTGGAATCTATCACACAGACAAACACTGAACAATATGTCAGGTCTAGAAGTAGTAAGGTAGAGAAGAGAGCCAATCATACCTCTGTAGAGCTTCTGGTCTACTTTCTTACTTACCTCTTCTTTGCCAAGTGAGCTAGTTGGATGCATGGGAGTCTTTTCCAGCTTACTATCAGACATGTTAAATTTCTTCAGAAGTTCTTTAACATATTTTGTCTGATGTATGTAAGTGCACTCTGGAGTTTGATTAACTTGGATTCCTAGAAAGAATCTGAGTTCTCCCATCATGCTCATTTCAAATTCTGCCTGCATACATGTAGCAAACTCCTTTCCAAGCATAACATTTGTTGATCCAAAAATAATATCATCTACATAAATTTGGCAAATTAGAAGATCTTTTTTAATTGATTTACAAAAGAGTGTTGTATCCACTTTGCCTCTGATGAAATTCTTCTCCAGAACAAAGTTGCTCAATCTCTCATACCAAGCTCTGGGAGCTTGTTTTAAACCATATAGAGATTTCTTTAGTTTGAAAACATGATCTGGAAATTTTTCATTTTCAAAGCCAGGAGGTTGGTGGACATAAACTTCTTCTTCTATAATACCATTAAGAAAGACACTTTTAACATCCATCTGATACAGAGTGATGTTATTTTGTGCAGCAAATGAAATAAGAAGACATATAGATTCTAACCTTGCCACTGGAGCATATGTCTCAGTGTAATCAATACCTTCTTGTTGACTGTACCCTTGAGTAACCAGCCTTGCCTTATTCCTTTCAACTTCTCCTTTCTCATTTAGCTTATTTCTGAAGACCCATTTTGTACCAATTATATTGAATCCTTGAGGTCTTTGAACTAGATCCCATACATCATTTCTGGTGAATTGATTTAGCTCTTCTTGCATGGCAATAATCCAATCATTGTCTTGCAGAGCTTCATCTACAGAAGATGGTTCAATTTCTGACACCAGTCCAAATAGTGATGCTTCAGATGATCTTTCCAATAATAACATCCTCTGGATGAGAAGCTTTAATTCTGGATGATGATCCTCTAATAGTTGATTCTTCAGAAATGTTTAGATTATTTATCTGAGAAGTTAAAGGAATAGCATATGGCATTGCTTCTGGTTCCTTCACTTGAATTTTGTCTGCTTCTGGAACTTCAGAGTCAATGAAGACTACTTCCCTATCTGCAGAGTTTTCAGACTGCTTTGGCTTTTCAGAGCCAAGCTTATCATCAAATCTCACATGAATGGATTCTTCCACAATCTGTGTCTCAGTGTTGTATACTCTGTAGCCTTTAGAGCGTTCAAAATATCCAAGCATGAAACACTTCATTTCCAATAGTTCCAGATCCAATGATCTTGCCCTTCTGGATCCCTCCAAACTTTACATCACCTTCAGATCTAAGTTCCAGGCTTTGGAACATAGACTTTTCTCCTGTCATGTGTCGTGAGCATCCAGAGTCCAGGTACCATGATTGGCGTCCTGACCTTGCTGCTAAGAACATCTGCAACATGAATTATTTTGTTTTTAGGTACCCAGATCTTCTTGGGTCCTTTGGGGTTAGTTGGTTTGTAGGTTTGTCTAAACTTCTGTTTTTCAACATAATGTTTATTCTGACTTGCCTTGGGTTTAAACACATAAGTATTCTTCTCAGAGCTTGTGTGTTTAATGTCATTTAAGTGACCAAATTTAAATTGAGAATACAGAGGTGTCTTCTTGATGAAAAGTTTGTCAACAGATTTTGGATTACTTCCAGATGAAGATTCATATCCAATACCTCTTCTGTTGTTCCCACTAATACCATAGATCATAAAAGCCATCTTGCTTCTGTCTATGCTCTTAGTAAGGAATCTCTGAAAGCTAGAGTCATATTTTTCTAAAATGTTTTCACATGACTTAGTCTCAGATTCAGATTCTTGTTGAGTTATTTCAAAGTCATTTTTGATTTTCAGATTAATTTCTTTTTGCTCAACAAGTTCTGTCTTCAGAAGATCAATCTCAGATTCAAGATTGCTTTTCAGCTTCTTGTATTTGAGTTTGATATTGTTATAACTTTTAAGAACTTCTGATAAAACTTTTATAAGTTCTTCTTTGGTAAGTTTAGCCATTACCTCTTCTGCGTCATCATCAGATTCAGAATCTGATTCATATCCTGAGGTTCCTTCCTCCTGATCTTCTGTGCTGGCCATCAGTGCAACATTAGCACATTCTTCTTCTAATTCAGAAGATGATTCAGATTCATCTAAGTCATCCCATGTTGCCATCAAAACCTTCTTCTTTTTGTTAAACTTCTTCTTGGGTTTTTCTTTTTGAAGTTTGGGGCAATCATTCTTGTAATGCCCAGGTTCTTTGCACTCATAGCATACAACTTCTTTCTTGCCAGATCTTCTGTGCCCAAAAGATTCCTTTCTATGATTAGATCTTCTGAAGTTGTTGAACTTCTTTCCCTTGTGCTTCCAGAGTCTGTTGATCCTTCTGGACAACATGGATAATTCATCTTCTTCTTCAAAAGAAGATTCTTCAGAGCTTTCTTCAATAACCTGCAAAGCTTTAGCAGATTTGTTAGATTTTAAGGCAACAGATTTACCTTTTTCTTTCGTCTGAGGTTCATCTTCCTCAAGCTCAATTTCATGGCTCCTCAGTGAGCTGATGAGTTCTTCTAAAGAGATTTTGTTCAGATCTTTAGCCATCTTCAAGGCAGTCACCATTGGTCTCCATCTGGTAGGTAGACTTCTGATGATTTTCTTTACATGATCTGATGTAGAGTATCCCTTGTCCAGAACCTTTAGCCCAGCTGTGAGGATCTGAAATCTGGAGAACATGGCTTCAACAGATTCAGAGTCTTCCATCTTGAAGGCCTCATACTTCTGGATCAGAGCCAGAGCTTTTGTCTCCTTGACTTGAGAGTTTCCCTCATGAGTCATTTTTAAGGATTCAAACATATCAAAAGCAGTTTCCCTGTTTGTAATTTTTTCATACTCAGTATGAGAAATTGCATTCAATAATATAGTTCTGGCCTTGTGATGATTTCTAAAATCTTTCTTCTGAGCATCTGTCATAGATTTTCTGTCTATCTTCTTGCCATTCCCATCTGTGGAATGGACATATCCATCTATGACTAGATCCCATAGATCAGCATCATATCCTAGGAAAAAACTCTCAATTCTGTCTTTCCAGTAATCAAATTTCTCCCCATCAAACATAGGGGGTTTGGTGTTGATTCTGTCCCTTTCTTCATATTTATTGTTAATGTTGGATATTGTATTATCAGCCATTGTAACAAATAAATATATATCAAAGTATTTCTCTCTGGATCTTTACTGTCACTGTTAAGTGGTAGCACACACAGAACCGGAGCTCTAATGCCAACTGAAGGTGAGATAATACTTAGAAGGGGGGTTGAATAAGTATGAAAGATTAAAACTTAGAATTAAAACACAATTATTTTTATCCTGGTTCGTTGAACTCAACTACTCCAGTCCACCCTTCCTAGAGTGATTTGCCTTTCTCAACAAGGACTTAATCCACTATTCAATCAAACAGATTACAATAGTAACACCTAAGAACAACTTTTCTTAGTCTTCTCAAGAGCTACTGATTCCAACTGAATCCTCTTAAGGAAATCCTTTACAATCAATGTAAATCTAATACAAGAGTATGAATGCTTCTAAAAAGCTTTTATCACAACAGTGATATTTCTCTTAAGATTAAGTACAAATAATTCTAAGAATGAATATGAAAGTATGAGAGCTTGAATGTTATAATTTCTTTTCAGCAAAATGTCTAAGTGAAGAATTTGGTGGAGTCTTCCTTTTATAGGCAGCTGATCCAAGGAGAGCTGAACGTTGAGAAGAGTGTCCCAAAAAGGTCTGAGCCTTTTTGTCTTCACATCAAGTGACCTTTCCTAGAAGAAGAAAGCACAAAAAAATCCTTTTTGTATGTGTTCTTGTGTCTAGCACAAATGAGGAAAGAGACGTTTGATTTACTCCAACGGATATAATCTTTGAATATTTCTTCTTCAGTTTTTAGCAAGTTCATCAGAATATGATTGGGTCAGAGTCTTCTAATGATGTTCAGAACTTTGCTGTATCAGAGTCTTTTGCAGCATGTGTGCTTTCAGCGTGTTAAATATCAGAGCATATTTGAAACAGAACTTCAGTACTGGCAGCTTTAGTACTTTCAGAAACTTCTGTAGAAACTATGCTTTGAGAAACTCTTCATACAATATTCTTCTTTGCTTCAGATGCTTCTGCTTTCTTCAGATTCTTCTGGAGCTTCTGCTTCAGAATCTTCTGGAGCTTCTTGCTTCAGATCCTTCTGGAGGCTACGCTCAGGATCTTCTGTAGGAAGCAATCAGAATCTTCTAATGAGTGCATCTGGCGCTTCAGAGTCTAGTTAGTTTCTTGTATACAATTCAGATTTGCTTCTGGAGTGTTAATTTCATTACAATCTGCAGTAAAACTCTCAAGCAAATTTTAGAGTATATAATTCTTAAATACAAAATTTCCTAATAGTTATCATCAAAACAAAGAGATATTATTAAGAACCAATATGTGTTCTAACATATAGGATGACGTAGTATTTTCCTTAGAATTTTTAAGAGCAATTTTCTATTAGTTCCCCATTTTACAAATTGGCCTTAGTATAGGTAATCATTAGGAGATAACATTTGATGTTCTTTAGAGATTCAAGTAGGTGATGAAATTTCCATAGGATTAATTCCCCTTTCAAATATTCCTTTGCTTAATTAGGATCCTTCATTGTGATTATAATTCCTCCACAGGAATTCCCTGCCTTTCACATTGGAGTTGAGCCTAAGCAAGCTTTCTAAAGGAAATGGATTTGGTTGAGTGTCTGTGGTAGGTTCCTGTGGAACTTATCTTGCTTCTCATCTCCATTCTCCTAAAATTGTCTCATTCTTTCCTCTTTAGGAACCTTCTTGAGGTAGCACAGTCCCTCTTGTGGGGGGAATATGGCACACCTCTTGAAGGAGCCAAACCTTTAGGTTTCCCCAAACTTCTCTTAGTTGGTTGAGTGCCTGGGATAAGTTCCTGTGGAACTTACCCTTGCCTCCCAACACCCAATTTCCTTCCATAGGATAGAAGCTTGTTTGATTACTTGTCGTAAATTCCTTTCCTTCTCTTGAAGCAGGTGTGGACTTGAAGAACAGTTACAGACTTTGGATTGGATTGCTTCCAGAAGATTGCTCTGCTGTGGAGATTGCTGGCTTGTTTTCCCTGTTTGTCTGTTTTCTTCTTGTTTAACTGTATTGATCTGTATTGATGTGACTTCCTTGGAGTGTTGCATTAGTAGTAGGCTTCATGTAGACGATCATAGGCCTAAGAGCATCCTAAGGGTTGAGCTTCTCCCCTTGCTTGTATTGCATTAGAGGTTGAATTTCTCCCTCTGCTTGTATTTTTACTGTGTGGCTTTGCTTGCTGGTATTTGGTAGAGCTCAGCTCCCTTGCTTGTGTGGTGTGTGGTCTGTTTGATTGCATTTACTTTCTTCTATTATCTTTGCAGTTATTCATATTTGGCTTGAGGTTGAGATGAGCTTGTGGAGGCTTCTGCCCCACACATATTTCCTCCCTCACTTGCATTACATGCATCTTTATAGTAATTTCTTTACAGTTATATCTTTTACTGTTTGCTTTCCATTGCCCTGTTCCCCTAGGAACTCTGACTTCTCGTGTTCAAGAGAAGTTATGACAGACATTAGGATTCTAACCATGCATGATAACATTAGTTAGTTTCCCTTTTAACCACAACCGTAGGACGAATATTGCATGATAACTGTAGGATCGAGTCAGTTTCCCTGTAGAGAGTCTGTTTCTCTTCTTATCACACACAACAGTAAAAAACATAATAAAGGCAAGTTAGTACAAGCGCGTTACGAGCCTTAAGCTACTTGGGAAATGATGATTGACCGGTCTCCTCTCAATCATCTAGAGTGTTTAGTATATGTCCTTTGGACGATATGCGACGCATTCGCTCCTAAGTCATAGTCTCTAGTGTTGTACAAACTACAGACAACTAAAAAACACTTCTTCCGTAAAAAAACAGAAAACAAAGATCAAATATCTTTTTGTCCTCTTGGACCCTAATCCTTGGAAACCCTTTTTTAGAAGGAGAGTTCTGTTAACTTTCAGTTCTACCATAAACGGTAATGCCTAAGTCTCCAAAGGTCGAGCTGCAAACACCACTGCTGGAACTGTCTGTTAACTTTACTCTGATCTTTCATGCCGTATGAAAGTACGTAGGCACAAGATGCGATATCTTGGCGAGCAATCTTCCCCCCTTTTTACCCGTAGTTAGACGAACTATGTTGACTCTGATTTCTCGTTCCAGACGGGAATACGTAGGCATAAAGTGCGATACTTTGCCGAGTCATTTTCTTCTCTTTTTAGACCGGACTTTTAGCGTAGATAGTTTAAACACACCCGTCAGATAAACACAACAAGCGTGGATCCCATCGAGTACGATGGACGTGAGGGGTGCTAATACCTTCCCCTTGCGTAACCGACTCCCGAATCCAGACAATGGTTGCGATGACCTTGTCTTATACCTTTGCGTCAGGTTTTTTCCGATCGTTTCCTTTCTCATTCTGAGGGATAAATAACGAAAGGTGGCGACTCTCCTGTTTTGCCGGCCTCGTTTTTCGCAGTAGCGACACCATGCACATGTGAACAGCACCAATTACCCTTGTTTTTCATTCCAAATCACTGTTGGGAAGTTAATTTGATCATGTGGATGTGATTTGTCCCTTGAGTTGATCAAATGTTGGATATTGGTTTGTCAAAATTCCACTTGAAAATGCCTTTGGAAATCACATGAAAATGGCACCAAAACTTCAATCCAATGCTTGCATCTTGTTTAGTACATCTTTGTGAGTCAAAAAATGCACAAACATGCCTTAAAATGATTAAAAACCAATTAATTCCATTTTGTGATTTTAAACTTTCTTCATGAAAAAGTTACACATCAATTCTCCAATCCAAGCCAAATCCATGACTCCTTGATCTTTAGTTGGGCAAATTACCCCATTTGGAGCAAGTTTCATGTTGGAAAGATTTTCATTTGAAGTGTGTAAAGTGGTTAAATGGACCTATAATGAAAATGATCTGTAATCCTACTTTCCCAAAATACCCCTGCCTTGCAAGTCTCATAACTTGAGTTCTACAAATCAGATGAAGGACTTCTAGTACTCTTTGGAAAGCTAAGATCATGAGGAACAACTTTCATGTTTTGGTCAAGGTGAGGAGAAACATACTTCTAGGTCAAAAATGGCTTGGAAGTTGGTTGACTTTTGTTGACCAAAATCACATTCATTTGAGGACCTGTAACTTTCCAGCATCATAAGTTGAGTTCTAGAAATCAGATGAATGACTTCTAGTACTCAAAAGAAATCTAGAAACATTCTCTACAAGTTTCATGTTGGAGTCAAGATGAGATGAGACTTCTATCTTGAGATATGTGGTCTTGAAATTGGGCACTAAATAGGGGATTTTACACTGAGAACCCTAATTTAGTAACTTCTCACACTCTTGATTATTGATGAATTGATCTTGAAATGATACATTTGACATCTCAACACAACATACCATGACCATAGAGACTTTGAATTGAGTTTTAATCTCCTTCAATTTCACAGTTGACTGAGGATTAACCAGATGAAAACCCTAGATGCAACATTCTTGACTGTGGCTTTTTACACATGACACAACAACTTGAATAAGCTCCAACATGGATCTCAAAGCACTCAATGAGATTTCTCAACATCCCCTATCCATAATCATGAATTCACAACCCTCTGATGATCTTCAACTGGCCTCCAAGTTAGGAGCTGACCCACATACCTCCATCAATCCTTTCACAAGACTTTGACCACTTCCTGGTGACTTGATGACCATTCATCCTTGCTTAGGCTCAACACTCTGAGTAACCTCCTCTTTCTATGCATAATCTCTTGATCCCCTATTCAAAGAACAATGCTATGCAGTGCAAATGCTAGAAGAAAATGAAATGAAACATAAACCAAGTTGAGAAAAGGTTGGTCAAAGTTTGGGGTACAACAGCTACCCCTATTCAAAAACGACTTGAACCTGAATGAGTGAAAAGCGAACGACTTTCACACCATCAAGGTAAAAGACGGTTGAATACCAAAGAACCCGGAAATTTGCCAACCGTTGAAAATAAAACTGCAAACAAGAATCTCCGGAGATAACTGCTTTGATTACAAACATACTCCGCTGGGGAAAAGAGAAACTTAACGAGTAACTCTGCTTGGGGAAAACATATAAAAAGGGGAATACTTCAAATTGTTAGAATCTGGATATTCAACGAACAAAATGAATCAATGAAATTTTCCGGAGCCTGAACGCTCAACGTAAATGACCGGAGTCTGAATACTCAACGTAAAAACCGGAGCCTGGATGCTCAACGTAGGATAAGCCGGAGCCTGGATGCTCAACATAAGAAACCGGAGCCTGAATGCTCAACGTAAAAAGCCGGAGCCTAAATACTCAACGGAAAAAGGAGATCATCGACATATGAAACTTACCAGAGTCTGGATACTCAACGGAGGGGCCGGAGGCTGGACACTCAACGGACAAAATAGAATACCACAAATCGGAAATTCACCGGAATCTGGATATTCAACGGAGAAGGAGTACAACCACAAAACTTATCAAGGTCTGGATACCCAACTGACTTTACCGGAGTTTGGATACTCGACGGAAAAAGCAATACGTCACGAATTGAAAATATACCGGAGTCTGAATACTCAATGGAGAAACCGGAGCCTGGATGCTCAACGAAGATTGACCGGAGCCTGGATACTCAACGGACAAAGAGACACTTGCTAGAGTTTTAAGAATACTCAATGAACAAGATGAACTGCATCACGAATTGCCATGGTCTGGATACCATAAAGGGCTAATAGATACACCACACATTGGAAATTTGCCGGAGTCTGAACACTCAACGTCATTGACCAGAGTCTAGATACTCAACGTACGAAAGGAAAATATCACAAATATACCCATCAGAATCTGAACACTATACTGTCTTCACCGGAGTCTGGATACTCGACGAAAAAAAAACAATAATATCAATCATCATGGTCTGGATACCACAATCATCTTTACCGGAGTCTGGATACTCAACAGAAAAAGGAAAACCCCATCAATTGGGAATGGACCGGAGTCTGGATACTCGACGGACTAAAGAATTCATCATAAAATACTTATCATGATCTGCTGAGATCCGAAGATACTGCTGGGGAATAACATGAGCCGGGGTCTGGATAGCACGCGGGCTAAGAGAAATCACATGGTCTGGATACCAAGGGAAAAGATCAAATCTCCGAAGATACACTTAAAACAAAGAGATAACATCATGGCTTATGTTTCACATCCATATGTTTGAAAATGGCGTAATTCTCCATACGAAATGGAAATGCTATGCATTTGGGTAGATACTATGCACGCATGCAGATGCAACGGAACTGAACCAGCAAAATAAATGCTAGAGATACAGAAAACACCCTTCCGGGGGAAAACAAACTACTCATGCCAATAACAAATGGACTTATGCCGAGAGGCAGACCCTTGCTGGCCTGTGGGGATTGCTCCGCTGGGGGACGAACCTAACCAGGCTGTAGATTACTCCGTGGGAAGAAAATCCAATCAAAATTCACTGGGGAGTACAAACACGCACTTCGCGGGGATTGAATGCGCACCAACTACTGAAGCGTACACGCTACTTGCTCGCTCGAACTGCATACAAACTCCACTGGGGATAGAGATGCAAAATTCACTTACTGGGGATAAGACTCTGGCCGGGGATAGAACGAATTTCATTCATACCTCTTTGCCCCAAGGGTAACGACCCTGCATAACCGAACAAACAGACAAGATATCCTACGCAAATGGAACTATCTCAGTCATCATTCGTGATATTGTTCAATTAATTCAAAGTTTTAACGATTATTGGCCAAGGCCTGCAAGTTTATATAAGTGCAAGTTTATCAAAACATTGGGTGTTTTCACAAACAAAACAGTAAAAGTTAACAAAACAAACGAGATACTAAATAGTATATGTTTATTGATAGATGACCTGTAAATAGGCAAAGTTTTACAACAGATGCAACTCCTGAAAAGAGGAAGCTGTGCAAAAACCAATACAGATATGCACAGAAATATACAAAAGTGTACAAAAATGTCGGCAATGTGGTACAGAGAAACACCATGAGCTGATCCCTCTATGACTCGCCTGACCCTGACGCTTTCCCGACGCTTCGTATTTAGAAGAGATTGGTTCGGATAAATGGACCTCAAGTTCTCCTAATCCACTAAGTAATGAAGCTCCAACGCAGACAACACTCATTTGCTTTTCAATCCCTAACTTTTTCCTGAACCGCCCTTTCGGGTTTTCGATTCACCGGGATACCCATTTTTGCCAAAGTCGCCTTTTCAGGTTTTCCACTTTGCTGGATTACCTCTTTTCATTTTTATCCCTAATTTTTGCCCGAACCTATTTTCTTTTTTTTTTATGGTTCGCCGGGATGCCCCATTTTTGCCTGGACTTTTCTTTTTATGTCCAGCGGGTCTCTTTTAAGCAAAATATTTTTTAACTGCGTCTGCATTCACAAGGGATGTAAAATCCTCACCATCCATGGTGGCTAACAACAAGGCTCCTCCGGAGAAGACCTTTCGAACAACATATGGACCTTCATAATTGGGAGTCCATTTGCCCCTGTGATCTGATTGTGGTAGGAGAATCTTTTTCAACACAAGATCGCCCGTCTGAAAGCTTCGAGGGCGCACCTTCTTGTCGTAAGCTTTCTTCATCCGGCTCTGATACAACCGACCGTATGCGATAGACGCTAGCCTCTTCTCATCCATCAGGCTGAGCTGATTCAATCTGTTCTTTATCCATTCTGCCTCATCAAGCTTGACGTCGACCAGAACTCTTAAAGAAGGAATCTCGACCTCCAATGGTAGGACAACTTCCATACCATATAACAGCAAGAAAGGAGTTGCCTCGGTTGATGTGCGTACCGTCGTATGATAACCGTGAAGAGCAAAGGGCAACATCTCATGCCAATCCTTGTAAGTGACAGCCATCTTTTGCACTATCTTCTTAATATTCTTGTTGGTCGCTTCAACAGCGCCATTCATCTTCGGCCGATAGGGCGATGAGTTGTGATGCTCGATTTTGAAATTCTGGCACAATTCCTTCATCATATTATTGTTCAGATTTGAGCCATTGTCAATAATGATTCGCTCGGGTATTCCATATCTGTAGATGATGTCCTTCTTTATGAACCGAGCTACGACTTGCTTTGTGACATTGGCGTACGAGGCTGCTTCAACCCATTTGGTGAAGTAATCAATGGCAACCAAGATGAAACAATGACCATTGGATGCGGTTGGTTGTTGCTGTTCTTTGACAAAATCGAGTTCTATCATGTGCCAAGAGTCGAGAATCAGATGGCAGATGCCTTGGCCACGCTATCTTTGATGTACAAAGTGAACTTCTGGAATGGAACTCCAGCCATCACCATTACGCGTCATGATAGACCTGCTTTTGTGTTTGCAATTGAGAAAACATCGGATGGGAAGCCTTGGTATTTTGATATCAAGCATTTTCTCAAGACCCACGAGTACCCATCTGGGGCATCCAGCAAGGATAACAGGACCTTGAGGAGGTTAGCCGGTACTTTTATCTGAATAAAGACGATGTGCTCTACAGGAGAAATTTCGACATGGTCTTGCTGCGCTGTGTTAATGAACTTGAAGCAAACCTATTGATGGAGGAAGTCCACGAGGGTTCTTTCGGAACTCATGCCAATGGACATGCAATGGCCTGAAAATTGTTGAGAGCTGGGTATTATTGGATGACTATGGAGTCCGGTTGCTTCAAATACGCCAGAAAATGCCATAAATGCCAGATTTATGCGGATAAGGTGCATGTGTCACTGACTCATCTGAATGTGTTAATGTCTCCTTGGCCTTTTGCTATGTGGGGAATCGATGTGATCGGAAAGATTGAGCCGACTGCTTCTAATGGACATCGCTTCATCCTGGTTGCGATTGATTACTTTACGAAGTGGGTAGAAGCAGCGTCATACGCTAATGTCACGAAACAGGTGGTAGCCCGATTCATAAAGAAAGACATCATTTTTCATTATGGTATTCCCGAGAGAATCATTACCGATAATGGTTCAAATTTGAATAACAAAATGATGAAGGAACTGTGTCAGAGTTTCAAGATCGAGCATCACAATTCTTCTATATATCGTCCGAAGATGAATGGCGTTGTTGAGGCAACTAATAAGAATATCAAGAAGATTGTGCAGAAAATGGTAGTAACCTACAAGGACTGGCACAAGATGTTGCCCTTTGCTCTTCACGATTACCGTACTTCGGTGCGTACATCAACCGGGGCAACTCCTTTCTCACTGGTGTATGGCACGGAAGCGGTCCTACCATTAGAAGTTGAGATTCCTTCTTTAAGGGTATTGTCGGATGTAAAGCTTGACGAAGCTGAGTTGGTGCGAACCAGGTTGAATCAACTGAGCTTGATTGACGAGAAGAGATTGGCAGCTATTGCTCATGGCTGGGTGTACCAGAGTAGGATGAAGAAAGCCTTTGATCAGAAAGTGCATCCTCGGTTCTTCCAGACGGGTAATTTGGTGCTGAAAAGGATCCTTCCTCCTCAGACAGATCATAGGGGAAAATGGAATCCTAACTATGAAGGACCGTATGTGGTAAGAAAGGTTTTCTCTAGCGGAGCCTTATTGTTATCTATCATGGATGGTGAAGATTTTTTGTCCCCTGTGAACGCAGACGTGGTTAAAAAATACTTTGTTTAAAGAGACCCGCTGGACAGAAAAAGAAAAGTCCAGGCAAAAATAGGGCATCCCGGCGAACCATGAAAAAGAGAAGGTTCGGACAAAAATTAGGGAAAAGTAAAAAAAGAAATATGTAAACCCGCAAAGTTGAAAACCTGAAAAGGCGACTTTGGCAAAAATGGGTATCCCGGTGGATTGAAAACCCGAAAGGGCGATCCAGGCAAAATTTGGGATTTGACAGTAAACGACTGCGGTCTGCGTTCGATCTTTGAGCTTAAGAGAAGCTATCGAAGGAAAGGAATCAATCCAGTTAGTCTTTTCATAAGGTAAAACACGGGGCATATTGTTGCACCCTAAAATTTGCTCAACCTATTTCACCTGGGTTATGTTTCAATTGCATTGGCATTTGCGTAATAAGTCATGTACATAGTCTAATCATTTGCATAGCATAGCATAACAAGTCATCTAACAGGGGATCAAGTGCCTTTCTTATCAGAAAGAGGCCCATCATGGGGTTTTATTCAAGTTCAAGACCATCCAAGTAATCAAGAAATGAGTTGAAGCTTTGAGAAGTTTGAAGGTCAACCAGTGGATTTCTCTCCTAATCTGGGGGTGTGGAAGATCATCAATGAGTGTGTGAGACATGGCTGAGGGTATGGAATGTGTATAGAGATCATGGAAGACCTAGAGGGTCATTTTGCAGATGATACAAGTCATTGATTCAAGTACAAGAGCCAGAGTTGAAGTACAGTCAACTAGGGTTTCATCTGGGTCAACCCTAGGTCAACTGAGTGATTGAAGAGCATCAAGGCTTAATTGAAGAATGTGGGATTCATGAATTAATATGTGGATACATGTGTGTTGTTTTGCCAAGGATAAATCAAAAGGAATCAAGAAGAAGAGGAGTTACTAAATTAGGGTTTCAGTGTAAAATCCCCTAATTTAGGCCTAACTTCCAAGCCAGATAAGTCAAAATTCAAGCTTCAAATGAATTCTTGGTAAACATGAAACTTGTAGAGCTTCTCAATAGCTTTAATTTGAGTACTAGAAGTCTCCAAGAAGATTTGTATAACTCAAGTTATGGTTCTTGCAAGTTATGGGTCCTCAGAGGACACTGAAATTTATCTGTGAAAGTCACTTGACTTCCAAGCAACTTTTTCCCATCAAGGAGTTTTCAAATGGATTCTTGGCCAACATAAGAGTTGTAGATATTGATATTATATTTAATTTGAGTACTAGAAGTCCTCAAGAGGATTTGTAGAACTCAAGTTATGGTCTTGGCAATCCAGGGGTATTTTGGGAAAGTTGAATTACAGGTCATTTTTGAGCATAGGTCAAAATCTCCATGTTCCACTTCTCAAATGAAAAATTGTTAAACATGGAATGTGCTTAAAATGATGTTTTTAGGTCAAATAAGTCATCATGGTGGATTGATCGGCTTATTTCAAAAAGTCACTTAAAATGGCCTAAAAAAAGGGAATAAGTCAAATAAAGTTTGGTGGGAAAAATCAAATTTTGGGTTAGAGGTCACAAACAAGCCATATGACATACCAATTGGATTGTAAAATGCATTTTAAGAACATTGACATTGCCACAATTTTGAATTGAGGGTTATTTCAAGGACTTGCTTTGTAAATGGGCTACTTGCATGATAAGGCACATATGCAAAACCACACTTCCAAGCAAATGCAAGGCTCCTTTCCATCCATACACCTCCAATATCTCATTTGGAGAGAATTTAAACTCAGAACCAAGTGAATTGCAAGCCAAAATATGAGATGGTATGTGCATAGCATAAGAAGAGATTTTCATGACATGAGAAGTTGATTTTCTCATTGGATCAATCTAGAACTTTCTAGGGTCTTCAAATACATTCTATATATACTTGTGAAGAGGTTCAGAGCAAGAGTTGGTGATTCATTGGAGCTAGATTTGGAGAGAGCATTCCAACTTTCAAGGAAGCAACTCAAGTTTGGATTCTCATTTCAAGGCGTTTTCGGATCGATTTGAAGAGTGCAGCATCTTCCTTGCATATTGTTGAAAGAATCTGAAGATTTCAGAAGCACGAAAAGAGTCGTAGATACTCCGTTTCGAAGCTCCGATCGAGGTATGTAAACCTTCACTTTACAATGGATTTAGGAAGAGATAATTAGAAATATTCATGTGGTTAGGACCGTGGACGATTGTAGATGATTTTAGGATTATAAATTCGAGATTTAGCGACACTTTTCGGTTGGAGGAGTTTTCTTGTTGCTGGTTTATTTTTTTATACATTGAGAATTAATGCATTCTAAGACCGTGGTTGCGTTCCTTGCGAAAAATCCTTCGAAATGGATATAAATTTCGCGCGAAACCGTTAATTTTTGAGAGAGTTAGAGGTGTTTGAATTTTCCGGCGAAACCACCACCACCACCATGCATTTCCGGCGAGTTTAGTGGGGAAGACGGCCAGCAGCCGTCCGATTGGCCTTTGACCGATTGACTGGCCACAGATCCAGCGCGTGTGGAAGCGCCATGTGGCGCGAGGAAGTCCGCCCCCGCCCCTGCCGTCGTGGGTTCGATACCCCTTGGCTGCATTTCTTCACATATTATGTTTCTTCTTTTTTCCAAACTCAATTCAAGGCCAAGTTCCAGGACAGCTATGCGCCCCCCCCCCCCCCCCCCCTTGCGCAAGGCCCACCAGTATTACCTTGGTTTTTCACTTCCTACATCCCTAGGGCCATTTGCTTTATTTCTTTATAGTTTCTTGTTTCTTTATTTTTCTGTTTTATGCCTGTTTACTTTAATTGCGTTAAAAATAGTAAAAATGATCGAAAAATTATGAATTGTTTTTCCGTAGATCTTGGTTGTCTTAAAAAACTGTAGGAGTTGAGTTTTCATTTTTAGGATTTTATTTGAATTAGTTACGAATTTTCTTTTGTGCTAATATCCATTATTATGCATAATTGATATTGCTGTTTGTTTAATTTTTTCTCTTTGATGCTTTATGCTTTTGAGCTGATTCTTTCGATATTATTTATAGGACATACATAGGTTTCCCCTGGAATTTTTTTAGAATTTTTAAAATTGATTAGATTCTGTTTTAGGTGTGTAGTTTAGAGCCTTCCCAAGTAATGGTTTCCCATGACCAAATTTCATTTAGTAATTGTTTAGATGACCTAGAAATTTATTTAGGTCCTGATTCTGGAATTTTAAAATGTTCAAACATGCATGTTTACATAGGCATTTTATTAGAATTTTACAATTTAGTTTTCTATTTTTTTTGGGTTTTGCAAATGATTGTTGCTTTCAGTGTTCTCTCTTGAGTGCTTTGCCTTGTTTGGAGCATTTGGTGGACTTGGAGCTTGAATACTTTGGATTCCTTTTTAGAGGAGCTTCTGGACATGATGAAGATGCTTTGTCTTGAAGAGTGGGGCTTGGAGTGGAGCTTTCTTTCTCTTTTAAGTTTGTTTTAGGAGTTGGTAGAATTAGGCTTTTAGGGAGAGCTTTTGTAGAATTAGTTCATTTCTTCCATCAAACATAGAATGCATTGTTTGCTTCTATTCTATCCTATGATGCAAAGTCCTCTTAGGGAATTTCCATCTCTCCTTAGGAGGGAAGTGGGGCATACCCTAGAGAGTATAACTTTTGAGGATACACTTCCACTTCGATGTTGGTTCTTGTTGAATTCCTTTGGTTTTCAGCAAGTATGCCAACATTGCAACTTGATCTTGATGACAAATCTCTTTTTGGAGTGTGCCTGCTAAAGCTTGGAGATGAAGGTTGAAGAAGCTTGAAGATGGAATCTAGCTCAAAGATAAGACCTTTGCTGTCATTTCAACTTTGCTGTTCAGAGCATGTTGTTGCTGTTTGTTGTAGGAGTTTGTTGCTGCTGCTTGGGCTGCCTCCTCTGTATCTTTTGTTTTTCTCTGTATTGTCTGTTGGCTTGTGTTGCTTGCCCTTTAGGCTTGAAGTGAAGTTGATTCACTTTTCCTGTTTCTTTCTTAGGTTCGAGGTTGAGTGGGACTCCCTTGCCTTGCTCGTTTTGCTGCATCTCATGCATACTTACTGTTTATGGTATTTTTGTTGTTTCTTTTCCATTTATCCCCTAGGATCTCTGATTTCCTCTGTGCCGGAGGGAATTATGACAGACATTAGGTTGTAATCCATGCATGATAACATTAGGGTAGTTTTAATTCCCTTTCAAACCCTAGGATTTTTTAGACTTCTTTCTCTTCTATATCAGAACAATTCAAAACACAGTAATAAGGATAATCGATGTCGTACGCTACGAGCCTTAAGCTATTTGAGAAAGGTTGCTGGAGGGTCACTCTTCAGTAACCTGATTGCTTAGTGTGTCACCCTTAGGGTGACATACGACGTAGTCACCCTCAAATCATAGTCTCTAGTGCGTCAGAGATTGCAAACATCATAAAAGACAGTTCTTGCGTAAAAGACTGATAACAAACATTAAAGTGTCATTTTTGTCCGCTTGGACTCTTAATCAGGAAAAACCCTTTCATAAGGAGATAAGAAACATTCAGACAAGCTTGTGTCTTTCGTAGCCCGAACTACGTTTGCTCTGATCTTTCATGTTGTATGAAAGTACGTAGGCATAGGATGCGATATCCTAGCGAGCAACCTTCCCCTCCTTTCCAGTAGATAGGCGAACTACGTTGACTCTGATTTCTCATTCTAGACGGGAATACGTAGGCATAAAGTGCGATACTTTGCCGAGTCATTTTCTTTTCTTTTAACCCCAGACCTGTAGAATAGATAGAACAACAACCTGTACTAGAAAACAAGCGTGGATCCCGTCGAGTACGACGGACGTGAGGGGTGCTAATACTTTCCCCTTGCATAACCGACTCCCGAATCCAGGATTTGGTTGCGATGACCATTCCTTTCCCGTCTTTGCGT
This sequence comes from Lathyrus sativus, assembly GCA_963859935.3. NCBI lineage: Eukaryota > Viridiplantae > Streptophyta > Magnoliopsida > Fabales > Fabaceae > Lathyrus > Lathyrus sativus. The sequence goes on along the minus strand of OZ012736.1, from coordinate 215,211,272 downwards.
GAGGTTTACTTCGAGCGTTTCCTTTCCCTTCTTTGGGATAAATAACGCACGGTGGCGACTCTTCTGTTTAGCCGGCGCCGATTTTCGCAGTAGCGACAGCTGACGACTCTGCTGGGGACTGGAATATCCCCTATGCGAGTCAATCCTAGCGCTTGTTTATCCGTCGGGGTGTTGTATAGATTTATGTTTCTGTCTTTACTTTCCGCATTTTATTTATCAGCTTTATATTGTTATTGTTGCTGCGGGAAGGGGATAATCTGTTGAGAGATAAGCCGGACCTGGGCTTGAGATTACACATAGACTTAGAAGTAGAGAGTAGTGGTTAGCCTGCTTGCTTAGCTCGCACCAGCTAGCCACGAAATTTACGCTCGGACGAGATTCTCTTTGATGCTTCTTGCCTGGCCCTTAGGGCTCGACAAGTTGTCTGACCCGAGGATTGTCGACTCTGGGAACCTATCAATTGGGATTCAATTAAGTGAGGCCGCTTCAAGGGATGATGATGCCACACCTTCTGAGTATCGTATCATCGCTCTTGAAAATCTGTGACGTTGAACCCGCATAGGATGCCGTACCTCGTCTGCGAGTTAAGTACATACCTGTGAGGGGTAGGTGGGTGTGTTTGCAGGAAACCTGTGACCTCAGAACACCCGATTTATCTCTGTCAGTGAGATGTGGTTACAAGGTTCATTTGAGTAGTTTGGTTTGAGATAAAGATTGGATGGTTCTCAGGCTTCAGTACAGAGCAGCCCAGTTTATCAGAATTGCACTTGGTCCCTTGTTTGCATATGCATGTGCATTTTCATGATTGCATTTCATTAACATGTATTTATGTTGCAGGTGATCATTCCCCTCTGATTCTAGTGTATCTCCTAGCCAGACATGGAGTCCCTGAAGAAGGCAGTTGCTTACCGGTTGCATTCACCAGACATCAGTTCATTGCTGGGTTTAGTTGCTCTAGCAGATGAGAGTGTGAGGGCTGAGTTCAGAGTATCTTATGGGAGATTGCTTAGCTTGTTGTACAGACCTTCGACATTCGAGACAACTGGGGTATATACTTTGATGCAGTTTTATGAGCCGCAGTTGAGATGTTTCTTATTTCCAGACTATATTCTGGCACCCACTTTGGAGGAGTATTCTGCGATATTGGGAGTTCCTGTGTTGGACCAGATGCCCTTTGTTCATGTTGATACCGAGCCTGAGTTGGCTACGCTCACTGAGATTGTCAGTTTGGACGCTTCTGAGTTTTCGGGAGGCTTGGTTAAGCTGAATGGAGCCTATGGCTTTCACTTGTCTGTCCTAGTTGAGAAGGCTACACAGTGCGCGAAGAGTGGATGTTGGGTTGCCTTCAGTGCTATTCTAGTTGTCTGCATCTATGGGATTGTCCTATTTCCTAATGTACCAGATTTTGTCGACTCAGACGCCTTCTTGATTCTTGCCTTGAAGAATCCAGTTCCTACTCTCTTGGGCGACGTTTATCATTCCATTCACTACAAGAATGAGAAACGTCATGGCAAGAATGTTTCCTGCTGTCTTCCTCTCTTGTACAGGTGGTTTCAGGGTCACCTTCCGAAGACAGGACCTTTTGTTGATGTCGTTAATACTTTGGATTGGTCTTCCCGGTTGATGGGGTTGTTTGCTGAGAGTATCGTTTGGTTTGATCGAAGTATGCTTGGTACTGATATTATGTATAGTTGCAGCGGCTTTCCGAATGTCCCCCTGATTGGACGGAAAGGTTGTATCAACTATAATCCTTCATTGCTGGTACGACAGTTCGGTTACGCTTTGAGGGATGCTCCCATTGAGAAGGAGATACAGGAATCTCTGTATCTCACAGGCTTATTGGACACAGCTGTTTTGATCAGATTGAGACATGCATGGGCTAACATCCATAGGAGAGGGAAAGCTTTGCTCGGTAAGAGTAACAGCAGAGCTTATGATCCTTATTTGGCTTGGATTCGCGAGAGAGCTAGTATTGCCTTGATGCCTTATCTTGCTGTGGAACCTCTGTATATTCCATTGATTGAGGCACCTCCTTCGGAAGATAGTGAGAAGTATAACAAATTGTTGGCTGAAAACGAGGAACTGAAGAAAGCCAATGAGGAGTTAGAGAAGGAGATCTTCCAGTTACGTCGTGAGAAGAAGGAAGCCACCTTCACTGTGAAGGAACATACTGAATTGATTAACAGGTTGGGATCAGAGCTGACAGAAGCAACCAACAAGAAAGAAAAAGTGGGAATGGCCTTGAACGGTGTTAGCAAGGTGCTTACTTCCAAGAAGGAACTCCTAAGCAAAGCTTATGCCCGTATCAGCAAGTGGGAAGCATTGTGGAGTACTACGCTTGCCAAGCGGAAGGAGCGGGAAGACGAACTGAAGCTGCAAATTGCCACGCTAGAGGCACAGATTAGAGCCCAGGACGCAAAGATCGCTGAAGAGACATCACTTAGGAGCGCTGCTGAGCTCAGAGTAAGTGACATTGACGAGAAGCCGAGAGGTTATGATGAGAAGGCCGGTTCCAAGAGGTACAGATTTGACGAGAGTTTTGGCAAAGGAGCCTACCAGGATGATGCCAAAAAGCTGAGATCCACTACCGAGCGGCATACTTTATTGATACAGGAGCTGATCTCCTGACTAGGGCACTCGGAGACGATGAGGATATTGGAGGACGTCAGAGCACGCCATTTGGCCTGATTTATCTTTGTCTTGCCTTTGTTATTTGTACTTGTATTTGGACCATCGCCAGGCTTGTTGGCCGAGGTCTCGTCAGTTGTATTCAGTTGTACTCTTGTACTCAGCTCTTGGCATGTGTTTATATATGAGGGTTTTCTGATTCCATGCTTGTTGAATAGGGACTCCATGGTCGTGATGGCATTCTCTCTGAAACTAGAATCGGGGGGAATGTAACCTGTAGCATATTTACACATTTGCATCCGCATTCGTATTGCATAACCGGTATTCGTGAATCGGTATCTTATTTCCTTCGTCTGCAGGTTTCCAGGATTGACGAACCAAGAGTTCACCGCTACTCAACCTGAAACAACTGCAAGAGAATCATGGATCAAGTCCAAGTAGAGATGCAAGAGATTCGCGAGAAGTTGAACCTGTTCATGCAGGCCATGGAAAGTATTGCTAAAGGCCAGGAGAATCTCCAGACTTTGGTGCAGCCGCTACTAACACGGGCTAATGGGAATGGCAACAATGACCACAACTCTATGCATGTCGAAACTCTTCATGAAGAGGGGCCCCCTACGCCTGTGGTTCCTCCTGTGGTGACCCCACCTATTGTGGTTGTAAACAATGACGCTGGCGCTGGCAATGGTAATACAGGGAATGGAAATGAAACTGCTGTTAACAATGTGGGATTCGGAGAATCCAATATGGGCGGTGGTAACTACAATGGCGGTAACGGTTTTGGTAACCATGGATTCGGCTATAACGACCAGGGGTTTGAGTACGGCAATCAGGGCGGAAAGTTCGGCTTCAACACTCAGGGTTTCGGCTATGACGGTTTTGGTAACGCCAACCAGGGTTATGGTGGAAATGGTGCTGGATTGGTTCCTATCAACACTGGTTTTGGGCAAGGTTATGGTAATGGGGGACGAGGTCCCATGACTAATCAGCAAGGGTTTGGTCGCAACACTGGTTATAACGGGTATGGAAATGAAAATATGAACTGGGGCGAAGACTGTCAAGAGGACGCCTTTTCGGGAAGAGGCATGGGATTTAAAGGACCCGTTGACAATACTCAGAGGATTAAAATGCTTGAAGAACAGGTGAAGGGTATGGCTAATCAGAATTCTACCGGACTAGACATGACCACTATGGGCTTGGTGTCTGGGCTGAAGGTACCGCTGAAATTCAAAGCGCCCACATTCGACAAATATAAGGGGGACACTTGTCCTAAGGTGCACGTCCGCTCTTATTACAGAAGGATGTCCGCGTATTCGGATGACGAAAGGATGCTTATGCATTTCTTTCAAGACAGCCTATCAGGACCGTCACTCGAGTTGTACATGGGGTTGGAGCCCGCTCAAATCAAAACCTGGAAGCAATTGGCGGAGGCTTTCGTCCTGTATTATAAATATAACAGTGATCTGGCACCGAACCGAGTTCAGTTGCAAGGTTTGTCGCAGAAGAAAGAGGAAAGATTTAAAGAGTATGTGCAGAGATGGCGCGACATGGCAGCAAGAGTACATCCTCCGTTGGCTGAGAGAGAAATGAATAGCATGTTCATTGGGACGTTCACGGGGATATACTACGAAAAATTGTTTAATGTTTCGTTGAGTAGTTTTTCAGATTTGATTCTTATGGGTGAGATGGTGGAAGACAGTATCAAGGTTAGAAGATTCCAAGCAGGGGAGTCTGCCCCCGCAGGAGGTCCAAGAAAGGCATTCGGTGGTAGACGTCAAGGTGATTCTAGTGCTGTGTTTGGCGGCAGGGGCCGAGGCCGAGGACGAAGTCAGTATGCTCAGCATCAACAGGTCGCTAGTGTTACTATCCCTTTTCCACAACAACAACAGCAGCAACAACAAAGGCAACACCCCGCCCAACGCAGAATCCTAGAGGGCAAGCCCAGGCGAGTATTTGAAACGCCTCCTTCAACATACGCTGAACTACTTCAAACACTGCTAGGGTTAAAGTTGGTTGAGAAAAGGACCATGGCACCGTTAACGGGCAATCCTCCGTTTGGCTATGATGCTGGTAAACACTGTGAGTTTCATTCCGGGGCGCCCGGACATGATATTGAAGGCTGTCATGCGTTTAAACATAAAGTCCAAGACTTGTTGGACAGCAAAGCTATTAACTTTGGACAGGCAGGTCCAAATATAGTACAGCAGCCTATGCCCAATCACGGGGCAAACGCCATCCTAACCGAGGAGAATTTGAATCTAGTGACGGATGTCAATGAGCTGAAGACACCGCTAGGTGAGATTAAAAGCAGGTTGTTAAAAGGGGGTGTATTCCCGGGGTGCGACAAATTTTGCTTGGATTGTTGGGTACAGCTAGAGGGTTGTAATGATTTGAAACAGGGTATTCAGGCTTTGATGAATGAAGGGACATTGCAGTTTGATAGAACCACAGTTGAAGAGCCGATAGAGGCATTGTGTGATGAGCGGAACGATGTTGCGACGATAACTATTATGAGAAAAACAATAACAATAACGGCGCCTGCCAGGCGGCCGACAATCACTATTACTAAAGCAGGACCGATCCCTTTTGAAAGTACTAAAGCAGTGCCATGGACTTACGGGTTGGAGGCATATTGTGACGGTGAGAAAATTGAAGTAAATAAACAACCAGCTGGGGTTATAGATAATGTTGTTGGAACAGGAGGTATGACCAGAAGTGGGAGAATCTTCACATCGCCTGAGGTAGAGGCAGAAGGATTGGCAAAGGGGAAGGCCAAGGTAGACGATAGTGGCCCCTCGCAGATAAAGGCAAAGGAGACATCACTTAAGGATGTGGAAGAGTTTATGAGGCTCATCCGTAAAAGTGATTACAAAATTGTTGAGCACCTCCAGCAAACGCCATCAAAGATCTCGATTTTGTCACTGCTATTATGTTCCGAGGCCCATCGAAATGCCTTGCTGAAGATCCTAGACACGTCATTCGTTCCCTAAGACGTTTCGGTTAATCAATTAGAAGGGGTGATGACGCATGTTAATGCAGGTCATAGTTTGGGCTTTACGGATTTTGATTTGACCCCAAGGGGGAGAGAGCATAATATGGCGTTGCACGTCTCAGTCGAATGCAGGGGCACGGTCATGTCCCCTGTGCTGGTGGATACAGGGTCTTCCTTGAATGTGCTTCTGAAGAAGGCCATGATGAAGTTGGATTTCAGGGGGATTCTCTGCACGCCCAGTGATTTGGTGGTCAGGGCATTTGATGGTACGCGGAGGTCAGTTTTTGGATCCATAACATTGCCGTTGCAAGTGGGGCCGGAAGTATTTGAGACTGAATTCTATATAATGGATATCCAACCAGCGTATAGTTGTTTGCTCGGACGACCATGGATTCATGCTGCTAGGGCAGTCACATCCACATTGCACCAAAAGTTGAAGTATATGGTTGGGGATAGTTTCGTCACTATTTGCGGAGAAGAAGATATTCTGGTTAGCCATCTGTCTTCATTCAGATACGTGGAAGTCGACGGAGAGATTCATGAAACGCCCTGTCAAGCATTTGAAGGGCTAAAAATTAAAGAAAAAGCTCCAGTGCCCAAGATGTCAGATGTGGCAGTGTCATCGTACAAAGAGGCTCGGGCTCTAGTGCAGGCAGGCGAAACAAAGGGCTGGGGTCAGGTGCTGGAGATTCCCGTGAAGAACGACAGGTTCGGGCTTGGATATCATCCTTCCTCATCAGCATCCTCTTCCGGAGCGCCCAAGTTCAGAGGGCCAATAACCGTTACGCCAAGTGGAGTGAGCTTCGAGACCATCAATGCTGTTTCTGATTCTGAGGAAGGAGATAGCGACTGTGATATGGACGCGTGGATCAAGCCAGGCGTGCCAGGACAAGGGCTTTGCAATTGGTCTATCCGGGAAACTGTTTCTGTGACAACTAAACAGTAATGATTTGTTTTTTTAATTGTTGAATAATCCTGTGCCCTACTTGGGGCACAACGATTTTTGCTTAGGGCCATTTTGGTTATGTACAGTACATTGTTTAATCATGAATAAAGGCGTTTTTTCATATACAGATATTGTGATCCCTGTTTTTCCTATTTTTGTCTTTTACAATAAAATGGCAACGTGATTATTTGCTTTGTAAGCGTTTTGAAGCATTTAACCATTTCCTTTGCAGGATTACTATTTCAGATGACATCTATGAACCGCCTATGACTCGCTTCGACTTTGAGCACCCGGTATTTCAGGTTGAGGAAGAGATTGTCGAAGATGGCGAAGTGCCAGAGGAGTTGACCTGGTTATTGAAACAAGAAGAAAGAATCATTCTGCCTCATGAGGAAGTCATTGAGATTATCAATTTGGGGTCGGAAGGGGTTGAAAGGAACATTCGTATAGGAGCCGCACTGCAAAACGACGTCAAGCAAAGGTTGATTGAGATACTCAAAGAGTACAGTGATATTTTCGCCTGGTCGTACGAGGAAATGCATGGGCTGGATACAAATATGGTTGTTCACCGTCTGCCATTAAAAGAAGAATGCCCGCCGGTTAAGCAGAAACTACGAAGAACTAGACCGGACATGGCTGTGAAGATTAAGGAGGAAGTTCAAAAACAGTGGGATGCTGGTTTCCTGGCTGTTACAAAATATCCCTCATGGGTCGCTAATATTTTGCCAGTACCAAAGAAAGACGGTAAAGTGAGAATGTGTGTAGACTACCGTGATTTGAACAAAGCAAGCCTGAAAGATGACTTTCCACTTCCTCACATCGATGTGCTGGTTGATAACACTGCTCAATTCTCTGTATTCTCCTTCGTGGATGGCTTCTCGGGCTATAATCAGATCAAAATGGCGCCAGAAGACATGGAGAAGACTACTTTCATCACTCCCTGGGGAACATTTTGTTACAAAGTGATGCCCTTCGGATTGAAGAACGTTGGGGCAACATATCAACGTGCTATGACGACTCTCTTTCATGACATGTTGCATAAAGAGATCGAGGTTTATGTTGATGATATGATTGCCAAATCCCAGACGGAGGAGGAGCATTTGGTTAATCTGCTGAAACTGTTCAAGAGGCTTAGGAAGTTCATGCTGAGACTGAACCCTAACAAGTGCACCTTCGGGGTGAGATCGGGTAAACTGCTGGGGTTTATCGTGAGCGAAAAAGGAATAAAGGTTGATCCTGCAAAAATAAAAGCAATACAAGAAATGCCGACGCCTAAAACAGAAAAAGAGGTGCGCGGATTTTTAGAGAGGTTGAACTACATCGCCCGGTTCATCTCTCACTTAACTGCGACGTGTGAGCCGTTATTCAAGTTGTTGAAAAAGGACCAGGCTGTGACTTGGAATGAAAATTGTCAAAAGGCGTTCGACAAGATAAAAGAATACTTGCAGGAACCTCCTGTTTTGATACCCCCAGTGGCCGGGAGACCATTAATTATGTATTTGACAGTTCTTGAGGAAAGTATGGGTTGTGTTCTCGGTCAGCACGACGAGATAGGACGTAAAGAGCATGCGATTTATTATTTGAGTAAGAAGTTCACAGACTGTGAGTCCAGATACTCAATGCTCGAGAAAACGTGTTGTGCGCTAGCCTGGGCCGCCAAACGTTTGAGGCAATACATGCTAAATCATACAACCCTGCTCATTTCAAAGATGGATCCTATCAAATACGTGTTTGAGAAGCAAGCACTCTCCGGAAGAATTGCCCGATGGCAGATGGTGTTAACCGAATATGATATTCAATACGTCTCCCAAAAGGCTATTAAAGGTAGCGTTTTGTCAGAGTACCTTGCGGAGCAGCCTGTTGAGGACTACCAATCGATGAGGTTTGATTTTCCTGACGAGGATATCATGTACCTAAAGATGAAAGATTGTGAAGAACAGTTGTCGGACGAAGGACCAAAATTGGGTTCCAAATGGCAGTTAATATTTGATGGAGCTGTGAATTCCTATGGTAGCGGAATAGGTGCAATTATTACTACTCTTCATGGGTCGCACATCCCATTTACTGCTCGATTGACCTTTCCGGTTACCAATAATGAAGCTGAATATGAGGCTTGCATCATGGGTCTTGAAGAGGCTATTGATTTGCGAATCAAACATCTGGATGTATACGGAGACTCAGCTCTAGTGGTGAACCAGATAAAAGGAGAATGGGAGACACGTCAGCCCAATTTGATACCATATATGAATCATGCAAGGAGATTATTGCCTTTCTTTGACAAGGTGGAATTGCATCATGTGCCGCGAGCGGAAAATCAAATGGCTGACGCCCTGGCGACATTGTCCTCCATGTATAAAGTTAACTTCTGGAACGAGGCTCCCCGAATTGTTATCTTTCGGCTTGATAGGCCTGCCTTCATATTTGCTATTGACGAAGCATCTGATGATAAACCCTGGTACTATGACATCCAGAATTTCCTGAAGAGCAAGGATTATCCGGCTGGGGCATCCAGTCGAGATCAGAAGACTCTCAGGAGATTGGCTGGCAATTTCTATTTGAACCCTGGCGGTGTCCTATACAAGAGAAACCACGACTTGGTGTTGCTACGCTGTGTAGACGAGAAAGAGGCGAAGTTGCTCATGGAAGAGATACATGAGGGTACATTTGGTACACATGCTGGTGGGCATGCTATGACGAGAAAACTGCTGCGGGCAGGTTACTATTGGCTAACTATGGAAACAGAATGTTTCAAGTTTGCAAAGAGGTGTCATAAATGCCAAATTTATGCGGGCAAGGTCCATGTACCCCCAAGTCCTCTGAATGTGATGTCATCACCGTGGCCATTCTCGATGTGGGGAATTGATATGATTGGCAAGATCGAGCCTACAGCATCCAACGGACACCGGTTCATCTTGGTGGCGATCGATTACTTCACCAAGTGGGTGGAAGCAGCATCTTATGCCAATGCCACCAAGCAAGTGGTCGCCAGATTTATCAAGCGAGATATTATCTGCAGATATGGAATCCCTGAGCAGATTATCACCGACAACGGTTCGAATTTGAATAACAAGATGATGAAAGAGCTGTGCCAGAATTTTAAGATCGAACATCACAACTCTTCTCCTTACCGACCCAAGATGAATGGCGTTGTTGAAGCGGCCAATAAGAACATAAAGAAGATTGTTCAGAAGATGGTTGTGACGTATAAGGACTGGCACGAGATGCTACCTTTCGCTTTGCACGGTTATCGTACGACGGTACGCACATCAACCGGGGCAACCCCTTTTTCATTGGTATACGGAATGGAGGCAGTGTTACCATTGGAAGTAGAGATTCCTTCCTTGAGGGTTTTATGAGATGTCCAACTTGACGAGGTAGAATGGGTTAAAGACAGGTTGAATCAGCTGAGCTTAATGGATGAGAAGAGGCTAGCTTCTCTCGCATACGGTCGGTTGTATCAGAGCCGAATGAAGAAAGCATACGATAAGAAGATATGTCCGCAAAGCTTTTAGACGGGCGACCTTGTGCTGAAGAGGATCCTCCCGCCACAAACAGATCACAGGGGCAAGTGGACCCCTAATTACGAAGGCCCATACGTTGTCAGAAAAGTCTTCTCAGGAGGAGCTTTGCTACTATCTACCATGGATGGTGAAGACTTTTCGTCTCCTGTGAATTCGGACGCAGTTAAAAAATACTTTGCTTGAAAGAGACCCGCTGGACAGAAAAAAAGAGAGTCCAGGCAAAAATGGGGCATCCTGGTGAACCAAAAACAGAATAAAAGGTTCGGGCAAAAGTTAGGGATAAAATTGAAAAGATGTACATCCGCGAAGTCGAAAACCTGCATTGGGCGACTTCGGCAAAAAAGGGTATCCCGGTGAATTGAAAACCCGCAAAGGGCGATTCACGCAAAAGTTAGGGATTTAAAAAGTAAATGACTGCGGTCCGAATTAGATACCTGCAGTGCTTAGTGGTTTGGGAATACTTGAGGGTTCGTTTATCCAACACAATCTCTTCCGAAAATTGAATACCGGGAAAGCGCCAGAGTCAGGCGAGTCATACGAGGATCAGCTCACGATGTTTGTCTGCACCACGTAGCCGACATGTGTACAAATTCGAGTTGTATTTGTATTTTTATGCTTCTTGTGCATATATGCATGTGTGTGTACGTGACTTCCTCTTTTCAGGAGTTGCATCCGATGTACAAAACTTTGCCTATTCAGAGGCCTGTTATTAATAAAACATGTTATTCAGTATTTGATGTTTGTGCTTTACTGTTTTGTATGTGGAAAACGCCAATGTTCCGATGAACTTGCACGTGCATAACTTTGCTAGCCCTTGCCAATAATTTCTAAAACTTCGAATTGACTGGAGTAATGTCACAGACACTAACCCGAATAGATTTGGTTGTATAGATTTGTCTTGTCTCGTTTGTGTTTTGCAGGGTTCTCGCCTTTAAAGCGGACAATCAGAAGTTATGGCCCCCGGCCGGAGGTTCATGGTGAAAGACTTGATTTGGCGACGCCAATCCCCGTGCAGGTCGCACCTCAGCTTCAGAAGTTGAGATGATTTTTGTCCCTTGCCGAAGAGATCAATTTCCCCAGCTAGTCGCAGCTTATCCCCAGAGGATATCCCCAGCCAGTCAAAATCAGTATCCCCTATGGAGGTTGCACTCCCCAGAGAGTCGAGTATGTGAACGATCAATCCCCAGCTTGGAGGATTCCCGCAGAGTTTAGCCAAGTCATAATTGGTTCAGAAGGGTTATTCCCATAGAAGATGGTTTTCTCCCCGCAGGTCGTCATGCCTTCGTCAGGGTGATTATCCCCAGCGGAGCGGTGACTCCGAGCTTGTAAACTATGCCCGGACAACATCGTTTCTTCCAGAAGGACTTCCTCGTTCCCCAGCTGAGTCGTTTCTTGCTCAGTCAGTTTACCTTCCCCAAGAGAGTCAACTCTTCCCCAGCGGAGTTACTCTCCCTAGCAGATGTTGTTCTTTCCTCCCAGTGGAAATCAAAGTTTAATCTCCTCGGCAGCATTGGTGATATGTCCGACATTTATTTTGCCGGAGGGCTTTATGATACTCGTTCATCCCCAGCATGGTGGTATTTGCTCTCAACAACTGTGTTGAAGCAAGCGTGTCAACGTTTCCCCAACAGCTCGAGCTTGCATTCACATTTGCATATAGTGTCATATTTGCATCTACCCAAAAACGCGTAGCATATCCGTGCTGTACGGAGCATTACGCCATTGTCAAACATGCGCATTTTAAAACATAAGCCAGGTTGGTTAACCTTTGGTTTTCAAGTGTTGTTTCCCTTGCAGGTGGAGAGGAGCTCTTGCTCAAATCAATTACCAAATACTAAAAATCTCAGCTTGAGACATGTGAGGATAATGGTCGTCTTGTCATTATTCCCCACAGAGTTGCTTGCTTAAGTTTCTCTTACCCCTCCCGCGGAGTATTTCTTCAAGATTGTTGTTATGTCAGTATCAAAAAGATTTCGTGAATCAGTTTTTGGAAAATGCCGCCTATGTCGAAGTAGGTGTCTGGCAGTTTGGGTTCAGAAAATCCCCAATAGGGTCCTTTTCAGATTTATTGTCGTGTCAGCATTAAAGATTGAAAGATTGGACCTTTATGTGTTGCCCATGTGATTGATGGAGTTAGCTACTGCAAAGATAGGCAGAGGAGCTGTATTCGAGAGTTATTACCCGTAGCGATGGCGGTGTTATTTTCCTGTAGTGGTGACAGAGGTATTACCCGTAGCGATGGCGGTGTTATTTTCCTGTAGTGGTGACAGAGTATTACCCGTAGCGATGGCGGTGTTATTTTCCTGTAGTGGTGACAGAGTATTACCCATAGTGATGGCGGTGTTATTTTCCTGTAGTGGTGACAGAGTATTACCCGTAGCGATGGCGGTGTTATTTTCCTGTAGTGGTGACAAAGTATTACCCGTAGCGATGGCGGTGTTATTTTCCTGTAGTGGTGACAGAGAGTTATTACCCGTAGCGATGGCGGTGTTATTTTCCTGTAGTGGTGACAGAGAGTTATTACCCGTAGCGATGGCGGTGTTATTTTCCTGTAGTGGTGACAGAGAGTTATTACCCATAGTGATGGCAGTGCTATTTTCCTGTAGTGATGACAGAGTATTACCCGTAGCAATGGCGGTGTTATTACCCGTAGCGATGGCGGTGTTATTTTCCTGTAGTGATGACAAAGTATTACCCGTAGCGATGGCGGTGTTATTACCCGTAGTAATGGCGGTGTTATTACCCGTAGTGATGGCGGTGTTATTTCCCGTAGTGATGGCGGAGTATTACCCGTAGTGATGGCGGTATTATTTCCCGTAGCGATGACGGTGTTATTTTCCCAGAGTATTTCCCGTAGTGGTGGCGGAGCTCTTTTCCCTGTATCGTTGGCAGAGTCATGTTTTGTTGACAGAAGTACTTCCCCAGTGAAGTCGTCCAGGTTATTCCTATATTGATAAGTTTGGTGCTGCACAGGCAGTTAATCAGATCTGTATCGTGTGGTTGATCGGTTGTTACAGTAACAATCAAGTCCAATTGATGAATGGTGTTCCCCCAAGCAGTGGTGCAGTTTATCTCTACGGTTGGCAAATTTCCAGGTTCTTGGTATTCAACCGTCTCGTACCTCGAATGTTTGAAGGTCGTTCGCTCTTCACCCAGTCGGGTCCAAGCCGTTTGAATAGGGGCAGCTGTGGCACCCTAAAATTTGCTCAACCTATTTCACCTGGGTTATGTTTCAATTGCATTGGCATTTGCATAATAAGTCATGTACATAGTCTAATCATTTGCATAACATAGCATAACAAGTCATCTAACAGGGGATCAAGTGCCTTTCTTATCAGAAAGAGGCCCACCATGGGGTTTTATTCAAGTTCAAGACCATCCAAGTAATCAAGAAATGAGTTGAAGCTTTGAGAAGTTTAAAGGTCAACCAGTGGATTTCTCTCCTAATCTGGGGGTGTGGAAGATCATCAATGAGTGTGTGAGCCATGGATGAGGGTATGGAATGTTTATAGAGATCATGGAAGACCTAGAGGGTCATTTTGGAGATGAGACAAGTCATTGATTCAAGTACAAGAGCCAGAGTTGAAGTACAGTCAACTAGGGTTTCATCTGGGTCAACCCTATGTCAACCCTAGGTCAATTGAATGATTGAAGAGAATCAAGGCTTAATTGAAGAATGTGGGATTCATGAATTAATATGTGGATACATGTGTGGTGTTGTGCCAAGGAGAAATCAAAAGGAATCAAGAAGAAGAGGAGTTACTAAATTAGGGTTTCAGTGTAAAGTCCCCTAATTTAGGCCTAACTTCCAAGCCAGATACGTCAAAATGAAAGCTTCAAATGAATTCTTGGTCAACATGAAACTTGTAGAGCTTCTCAATAGCTTTAATTTGAGTACTAGAAGTCTCCAAGAATATTTTTAGAACTCAAGTTATGGTTCTTGCAAGTTATGGGTCCTCAGAGGACACTAAATTTCTCTGTGAAAGTCACTTGACTTCCAAGCAACTTTTTCCCATCAAGGAATTTTCAAATGGACTCTTGGCCAACATAAGAGTTGTAGATCTTGATCTTAGATTTAATTTGAGTACTAGAAGTCCTCAAGTTTATTTGTAAAACTCAAGTTATGGTCTTGGCAATCCAGGGGTATTTTGGGAAAGTTGAATTACAGGTCATTTTTGAGCATAGGTCAAAATCTCCATGTTCCACTTCTCAAATGAAAAATTGTTCAACATGGAATGTTCTTAAAATGATGTTTTTAGGTCAAATAAGTCATCATGGTGGATTGATCGGCTTATTTCAAAAAGTCACTTAAAATGGCCTAAAAAAAGGGAATAAGTCAAATAAAGTTTGGTGGGAAAAATCAAATTTTGGGTTAGAGGTCACAAACAAGCCATATGACATACCAATTTGATTGTAAAATGAATTTTGAGAACATTGACATTGCCACAATTTTGAATTGAGGGTTATTTCAAGGACTTGCTTTGTAAATGGGCTACTTGCATCATAAGGCACATATGCAAAACCACACTTCCAAGCAAATGCAAGGCTCCTTTCCATCCATACACCTCCAATATCTCATTTGGAGAGAATTTAAACTCAGAACCAAGTGAATTGCAAGCCAAAACATGAGATGGTATGTGCATAGCATAAGAAGAGATTTTCATGACATGAGAAGTTGATTTTCTCATTGGATCAATCTAGAACTTTCTAGGGTCTTCAAATACATTCTATATATACTTGTGAAGAGGTTCAGAGTAAGAGTTGGTGATTCATTGGAGCTAGATTTGGAGAGAGCATTCCAACTTTCAAGGAAGCAACTCAAGTTTGGATTCTCATTTCAAGGCGTTTTCGGATCGATTTGAAGAGTGCAGCATCTTCCTTGCATATTGTTGAAAGAATCTGAAGATTTTGGAAGCACGAAAAGAGTCGTAGATACTCCGTTTCGAAGCTCCGATCGAGGTATGTAAACCTTCACTTTACCATGGATTTAGGAAGAGATAATTAGAAATATTCGTGTGGTTAGGATCGTGGACGATTGTAGATGATTTTAGGATTATAAATTCGAGATTTAGCGACACTTTTCGGTTGGAGGTGTTTGCTTGTTGCTGGTTTATTTTTTTATACATTGAGAATTAATGGATTCTAATACCGTGGTTGCGTTCCTTGCGAAAAATCCTTCGAAATGGATATAAATTTCGCGCGAAACCGTTAATTTTTGAGAGAGTTAGAGGTGTTTGAATTTTCCGGCGAAACCACCACCACCACCATGCATTTCCGACGAATTTAGTGGGGAAGACGGCCAACAGCCGTCTGATTGGCCTTTGACCGGTTGACTGGCCACAGATCCAGCGCATGTGGAAGCGCCACGTGGCGCGAGGAAGTCCGCCCCCCACCCCTACCGTCGTGGGTTCGATACCCCTTGGCTGCATTTCTTCACATATTATTTTTCTTCTTTTTTCCAAACTCAATTCAAGGCCAAGTTCCAGGACTGCTATGCGCCCCCCCCCCCTTGCGCAAGGCCCACCAGTATTACCTTGGGTTTTCACTTCCTACACCTCTAGGCCCATTTGCTTTATTTCTTTATAGTTTCTTGTTTCTCTATTTTTCTGTTTTATGCCTGTTTACTTTAATTGCGTTAAAAATAGTAAAAATGATCGAAAAATTATGAATTCTTTTTCTGTAGATCTTGATTGTCTTAAGAAACTGTAGGAGTTGAGTTTTCATTTTTAGGATTTTATTTGAATTAGTTACAAATTTTCTTTTGTGCTAATATCCATTGTTATGCATAATTGATATTGTTGTTTGTTTAATTTTTTTCTCTTTGATGCTTTATGCTTTTGAGCTGATTCTTTCGATATGATTTAGAAGACATACATAGGTTTCCCCTGGAGTTTTCTTAGAATTTTTAAAATTGATTAGATTCTGTTTTAGGTGTGTAGTTTAGAGCCTTCCCAAATAATGGTTTTCCATGACCAAATTTCGTTTAGTAATTGTTTAGATGACCTAGAAATTGATTTAGGTCCTGATTATGGAATTTTAGAATGTTCAAACATGCATGTTCACATATGAATTTTATTAGAATTTTACAATTTAGTTTGCTATTTTTTTTGGGTTTTGCAAATTATTGTTGCTTTCGGTGTTCTCTCTTGAGTGCTTTGCCTTGTTTGGAGCGTTTGGTGGACTTGGAGCTTGAAGACTTTGGATTCCTTTTTAGAGGAGCTTCTGGACATGATGAAGATGCTTTGGCTTGAAGAGTGGGGCTTGTAGTGGAGCTTTCTTTCTCTTTTAAGTTTGTTTTAGGAGTCGGTAGAATTAGGCTTTTAGGGAGAGCTTTTGTAGAATTAGTTCATTTCTTCCATCAAACATAGAATGCATTGTTTGCTTCTATTCTATCCTATGATGCAAAGTCCTCTTAGAGAAGTTCCATCTCTCCTTAGGAGGGAAGTGGGGCATACCCTAGAGAGTAGAACTTTTGAGGATACACTTCCACTTCGATGTTGGTTCTTGTTGAATTCCTTTGGTTTTCAGCAAGTATGCCAACATTGCAACTTGATCTTGATGACAAATCTCTTCTTGGAGTGTGCCTGCTAAAGCTTGGAGATGAAGATTGAAGAAGCTTGAAGATGGAATCTAGCTCAAAGATAAGACCTTTGATGTCATTTCAACTTTGCTGTTCAGAGCATGTTGTTACTGTTTGTTGTAGGAGTTTGTTGCTGCTGCTTGGGCTGCCTCCTCTGTATCTTTTGTTTTTCTCTGTATTGTCTGTTGGCTTGTGCTGCTTGCCCTTTAGGCTTGAAGTGAAGTTGCTTCACTTTGCCTATTGCTTTCTTAGGTTCGAGGTTGAGTGGGACTCCCTTGCCTTGCTCGTTTTGCTGCATCTCATGCATACTTACTGTTTATGGTATTTTTGTTGTTTCTTTTCCGTTTATCCCCTAGGATCTCTGATTTCCTCTGTGCAGGAGGGAATTATGACAGACATTAGGTTGTAATCCATGCATGATAACATTAGGGTAGTTTTGATTCCCTTTCAAACCCTAGGATTTTTTTAGACTTCTTTCTCTTCTATCTCAGAACAATTCAAAACACATTAATAAGGATAATCGATGTCGTACGCTACGAGCCTTAAGCTATTTGAGAAAGGTTGTTGGAGGGTCACTCTTCAGTAACCTGATTTCTTAGTGTGTCACCCTTAGGGTGACATACGACGTAGTCACCCTCAAATCATAGTCTCTAGTGCGTCAGAGATTGCAAACATCATAAAAGACAGTTCTTGCGTAAAAGACTGATAACAAACATCAAAGTGTCATTTTTGTCCGCTTGGACTCTTAATCAGGAAAAACCCTTTCATAAGGAGATATAAAACATTCAGACAAGATTGTGTCTTTCGTAGCCCGAACTACGTTTGCTCTGATCTTTCATGCTGTATGAAAGTACGTAGGCATAGGATGCGATATCCTAGCGAGCAACCTTCCCCTCCTTTCCAGTAGATAGGCGAACTACGTTGACTCTGATTTCTCGTTCTAGATGGGAATACGTAGGCATAAAGTGTGATACTTTGCCGAGTCATTTTCTTTTCTTTTAACCCCAGACCTGTAGAATAGATAGAACAACAACCTGTACTAGAAAACAAGCGTGGATCCCGTCGAGTACGACGGACGTGAGGGGTGCTAATACCTTCCCCTTGCGTAACCGACTCCCGAATCCAGGATTTGGTTGCGATGACCATTCCTTTCCCGTCTTTGCGTGAGGTTTACTTCGAGCGTTTCCTTTCCCTTCTTTGGGATAAATAACGCACGATGGCGACTCTTCTGTTTAGCCGGCGCCGATTTTCGCAGTAGCGACACATATCGAAGACATACAGGTCATAGCTGAAATGACACATGGTGGATGTCTGTTTCCATGTTGTCGACATTTGTATATACTTCTTTTGCTTTTTCGCAGTTGCCTCTTTTCAGGAATTGAATCCAAATTGTAATTTTCCTATTTACAGGCCTTTTTATCAATAAAAGTATTCACTTCAGTAAAAGAGATTTCCTTTTCTTGTTTTACTTTTACAGTTTTGTTTGCAAAAATGTTCGATATTTTGATAAACATTGCAGGAAAAAAACAGGAGGCTTTACAGAGCATAACGAAAGCAAGTGACTTTGCTTGTGTGGTAAGTGTCATGAATGGTAGCTGTGGCAACTACAAAAAACACCCGGCGGAAAACAGAAGAGTCGCCATCTTTCATTATTTATCCCAAAGATAGGGAAAGGAAATGATCGGAAAAACCTCACGAAAAAGGGAAAAGACAAGGTCATCGCAACCAAGTCCTGGATTCGGGAGTCGGTTACGCAAGGGGAAGGTATTAGCACCCCTCACGTCTGTCGTACTCAACGGGATCCACGCATTGTTGTCTATCTAAAAGGGTGATCATCTATCTATCTAAAGGTCAAGGGACAAAAGAAAAAGAAAAGAGAGTCGACAGAGCATCGCCGCTCTGTGCCTACGTATTCCCTCGTGCAATGGGAAAGTCAGAGTCAACGTAGTTCGGCTAACTATGGGTGAAAAGGGGGAAAGGTTGCTCGCCAAGACATCGCGTCTTGTGCCTACGTACTTTCATCTGGTATGAAAGATCAGAGCAAACGTAGTTCGGGCTAAAAAGACCACAGGTTGGTTCAAAAGTTTTTAGGCCCGAGTAGGGTTAACAAGTAGTTCTAGCAGTTGGTGTATGCAGCTCGACCATTGGAGACTTAGGCGTTACCGTTTGCGGTAGAACTAAAACTTAACAACACTCTTTTATCTGAAAAGGTTTTCCTTGATTAAGATCCCGAAGGATGAAAAAAATTTGAAGTATTTTTGTGTTTTTTAGAGAAGAAATGTTTTAATTATTGAGTATTTATTTATAATGTATGTTGTACTAAAGTCTAAAACCTAGGAGTGAATGCGTCGCATATCATCCTAAGGACGTATACTAATCACTCTAGGCAATTGAGAGGTGGCCCCCCAATCACCATTTCCCAAGTATAAGGCTCATGGCACAACATCCATTATCTTTATTAAGTATGTTAAGATTGTTTGAAGATGAAAAGAGAAGACAAAATCTAAAGGGAGACTAATCGATCCTAAAAGTTGTCATGCAAAATGGACTTAAAGTTGGGATGCAAAAGGGAACTACCTAATGTTATCATGCATGGTTTGAACTTAAGGTCTATTACAATCCAACTTGAACAAGAAGAATTGGAAGTCCTAATGGGAACATGGCAAAAGAAGTAAAAAGAAGGAAGAACAAACACGAGTAAGATGCACACATAGAACACAAACATGCAAAGAGGGAGGAAAGGAAGTGTGGGGCAGCAAAAGCCACAAGCACATCTCAACCCCTTTGGAGCAAACAAAAATGCAAAACACAAGATGAAATGCACATGCAAAGATAAGCAACATGAACATGTAAATGCAAAAAGAAAATGAGTGGATGAGACATAACGGGAGAAGACAAGCCTCTACAACCATCAACTATCAATCATCAGAGACAAATGGGAGGAAAAGAAGTGTGGGGCAGCAGCCTCCACAAGCGCATCTCGACCATAGTTCTTCGCTCAAGAAAACAAGGATGAACATCACATTCAACAATATATACAAATATGCATTCAAGCGGAAATCGAACAAAACGAGTCGACAAAACTATCATCAAATGATCATGAACAACGACATATATACCAAACATCACACTCCTAATGCATTACACTGATCTATGATGATTCGAAGTGGAACGGTATGCGAAAACACCTTGAAAAACAGCAAAACAGGCCTACTGTTACAGTGTTAATTGGTTAACCCCTAGGGTTAATCGGTTAACACCTTAAAATGTTTGAAAAATCTGGAATTTTGAATAGGTTAATAGGTTAACCGTATGCGTTAACTGATTAACACTGTTAACGTTTGAAAAATTTGAAAGTTTGAAATGGTTAATCGGTTAACCATATGGGTTAACCGATTAACACTGTAACAGAGGCCAAAAACAGCAGCAGAAGAAGCACTTTCAGCACAAAATCAATTAATCAAATGATCCAAACGACCAGCTTATCAAATAAGCACAAAATTACACTTGCAAACAGAAAACTAATAGACATCCAAACATGTCTACACAGCACAAACACAATTTAAACGGATCGAAATCCCCTAAAATTTAATCGAATATGAAGATTAACATGATAAGCTCAAAAATTAAATCGGATCGAGAATTCCAACCTTCGAAGCGGAGATTTACTTCGGTAAGTGTTGATCAACTAAATTTGAGCAGATCCAAATAAGATTATTTGAAAAATTTCAAGATCTACAATAATTCTTTCAAGAGGAATGAATATTAAACACTTTTAAGCCAAATTACTCCAAATAAGCACTTCCAACTCAAGCTCCAAAATCAGATCTCAATTTGCACGAAAATTGATTATGAAAACTGATCCAATGATGATGATAAATGGAGGTTTATGCCCAAGAATCCATTGATTTCAATGAAAAACCAATGAATCCAAATGATGAAGAGCTTTGAGTGAGGGTTGGGAAATGGAGAAGTTTGAGAGAAAATTGAGAGCTCAAGAGTGAATTCTGAAAAATGAATTGAATTATGAGAGATTAGATTGCGAGGTTTGGAGTGAATCATTTAAATATCACTTATGTTTAGATCCAATGCAAGGTTTGAAATTTGGATTGGAAAATGTGGTGTGGAATGTGGAATGGGCATTTGGTGGGAAATTGAAATTAAACAAATTTCAAGTGGGGTTCTAGATCCTTCCCAAGTGTAAAAATGAAATTCAAGTGATCAAAATGGGACTCCAAGAGTGGTTGGACTTGAAAATTCACGTACAGGGCAAAAATGCACAGGTTAATCAGTTAACGCATATGGTTAACCGGTTAACACTGTGAAAACCTGCAAAATTATCCTGATTTTCATTGTGTTAATCGGTTAACCATATGTGTTAACCGATTAACACCTTCAAAAAATTTGAAATTGGCGCCTTTTGGAGGGAAACGTGTCCACTTGTCCGTTTTCAGCTGTTTGGATATCTGTTAAGCCTCTGAAACTTGTTTTTCGATCATCCTAAATGTGAAAATGCTCGAAGTAGCATGAACGCTGGAAATTAATCTGCACAATAAAATAAAATCGACCGCTCCATCGGGCAAAATAAATGCCAACTACTGCTTTGATTGCTTGCGCTGAAGATGAATTTTGAGCCACATGAAAACCTCGATCCCCTGTCTCACGAACAAATGCTATGCAATGCAGAAATGCTAGAAGAAAAATGAAATGAAACAAAATCCAGGTTAAGAAAAGGTTGGTCAAATTTTGGGGTGCAACAGTAACTGAGGTGACCATTCCGCATGTGCATATTGTTTTGTTTTATTGCAGGATGGCAGATCTCCCCAACAGATGTGTTCCTCCACGACATTGAAATTATATTACAGATTTGTTTATCCCCTAGCAGAGATTTTGTCATACCCGCAGAGTCTCATTATCAGGTCAGGTATCGCCAGCGGAGGTGTGTAGTGAATCTCCAACGGAGTAGGTTTTTGACTCCCTCCAAAGGCTAACCCCCGACAGGGTGGGGTTGTTCTCAGCATTTTATCCTCCAGCAGAGGTGGCGCCTTTGACGCCCTCTCTCCGACGGAGTTGACTTTCTGGTATTCTCCTGGTAGTATCGGTATTCAGGGTTTTTTCCCAAGCAGAGTTCAGTGTTGATTCCCTCGACGTGACAGATGTTTAGGAGAAGCATGATCCGTTCCTCAACAGAAGTGTTTGATATCCTCCAGCAGGGTGGGATTTCTTTTCGAGTAGAGTGGAGCTATTTCCTAACAGTTTACTTCCCAGTAAGGTGGTATTCTGAATGTTTCTCCCCGGTTGAATGTGTTCATTCCATGGGGTGTTGGAAGGTTATTCCGGGTGTTTCCCTAGCCTATGAAGTTGATACCTCATAAGAGTTGTTTCCTGGGAAGCCATCCAGGGCGTTTTCCTCAGCAAAGTTTTGATTCCTAGCGGGGTGTTTTGTTGTTCTCTTTAGAACAGTTGTATCCGAGAAGGTGCTTTACAAGGAGGTCATCCAGGGCTTGTTTGTTCCCCAGTATGAGTCCGATCATACTCGGCGTCATGTTTCTCCCCAGCGGCGTTTGGTCGTTTCTCTCCAGCACTTTTTTTGTTGGGGTGGTTCCTTTGCATTTTCATTTTTGCATAGCATCCTCCCAAATGCGTAGCATTTCCATTTCGTATGGAGCATTACGCCATTTTCAAACATATACATCTGAAGCATAAGCCAGGTTTGGTATCTTTAAGACCGGATATCTTCTCAGCAGAGACCGTTAGATTCAAGGGGTTTTCGTGTTATCCGCGTCAGGATGGATCTTTGGGTTGGTTATTTTATCGGATTCCTTCCAGCTGAGTCATTTGGTTAAACGTCTTCGCTCTCCCCAGGTGAGTCACTTGCGGGTGTTGTTTTCCCTGGTCGAGCCTGTTGTTCTTTTCCCCAATAGAGTTGTTCGATTTCCTCTGCAGAGTCCTTATTCCAACTTTTGGTTGGTCATCTTTGCTTTATTTCAACTTTTGGTTGAAGACCCAATGGCTTTTGGATGTTGTTCCAACTTTTAGTGGTTAATCCTTATTTTCCTCAGCAAAGTCAAGGGTTCCAACTCTTGGTTGGTACTCCCCAACGTACTTCAAATTATTGTGTTTGGTGTTCTAACTTTTGGTTGGCCTAGAAGGTGATCCTAACTGTTGGTTGGTAATCTTTGGTTTCCCCTCGCAAAGTCTTTGTTCCAACTCTTGGTTGACAGCCTTTGTTATTCTAACTCTTGGTTAGTAGTTGTTATTCTAACTCTTGGTTAGTAGCCTTTTATTCCAACTCTTGGTTGGTAGTTCTGGATGATCATCCCAACTTTTGGTTGGTAGTCTTCTTTGGTGGAGTTAGCTTCGTTTAGCGTCCTCAGCTATCTTAACTCTTGGTTAGTAGCTTTTGTTCTGACTTTTGGTTGAAGAGGATTTTTTTATGGTATTCTAACTCTTGGTTAGTAGCTTTTGTTCCGACTTTTGGTCGAAGAGGAATTTTCCTGGTATCCTAACTCTTGGTTAGTAGCTTTGTTTCCCAACTTTTGGTTGGATGTCATCACCTGCAGTTGTTATCCCAACTTTTGGGTTGGTGGCTTGTGGGTTGTTGTTCCAACCTTTGGTTGGTAGTCCTCCTATATTCCTCAGCAGAGTCATTTTCCCAATTTTTGGTTGGTGAGGTTTGGTTGACGTTTTCCAACTTTTGGTTGGTAGTTCTTGATTCCCCAGTAGGGTCAGTCTTGGACGCCGGTTCATTTTCCAACTTTTGGTTGGTAGTCTTTGGTCCCCAGTGGAGTCCGATCCCAACTTTTGGGGTAGAGTGGTCGCCTCGTTGACATTATCCCGACTCTTGGTTGGTAACCTTTGATTTCCCGGTTGATGGTTCCTACTTTTGGTCAGTGTATCCCCCCAGCAAAGTCGTCTCACCATTTAAATTCCGGCTGATGTTGTGGTGGTTCCAACTCTTGGTTGGTAGTGTGTGGTTTTATCCCCAGAGTGTAACCCTTATCCCATCTTTTGGATGGTATTGCTCGATTATTATCTTGTAATGGATGTTTATCCCGTGCAGAGTCGTCTGGTTAGTCTACTCTTTTCCCAGGGGAAGAAAGTCGTCAGGTTATTTTCTCGCATGAGGCAGTTTGCTTTGTTGATTTTCCCTTTTATTCCCCAGCAGGGTTCGTTATCTCGACTCTTGGTTGGTATCTGTTGTTGGTTGCATCCAAACTCTTGGTTAGTATCTTTGGTTGTTTCCCGACTCTTGGTTGGCATTTTTCCATATGATGTTCAGATCGTATTGGATTGTTATTCCCCATTGCGTCGTATTCCGACTCTTGGTTGGTGTTCGCTGTTTTGCATTCCCACAGGGTGCAAATTTCTGGGTTCTTTTGTATTCAATCACCTTATACCTTAAATGTTTGAAAGCGGATGCTTTTCCTCCCTTCAGGTCCAAGATGTTTGAATAGGGGCAACTGTAGCACCCCAAAATTTTCCTTTTCATTTTGGCAGCATCTGGCTTTTGCTTCTTTGCATTTTTGCATTTCTGCATTTGCATAGCATTCGTTCTTGAGACAGGGGATCAAGGTTTTCCCGTGGTTCAGTTTTCATCTCTGTGCATGAACTTGAACAGCGAGCATCAGAGGTGTCGCTTCCGCGAAAATAAGGTGTCGGCAAAACAGAAGAGTCGCCACCTTTCGTTATTTATCCCTAAGAACGGGAAAGGAAACGATCGGAAAAACCTGACGAAAGGTATAAGACAAGGTCGTCGCAACCGTTGTCTGGGTTCGGGAGTCGGTTACGCAAGGGGAAGGTATTAGCACCCCTCACGTCCATCGTACTCGATGGGATCCACGCTTGTTGTGTTTATCTGACGGGTTTATTTTATCTATCTACCTATCAAGGCTGGCTTAAAAGAAAAGAAAATAACTCGGAAAAGCGTCGCACTTTATGCCTACGTATTCTCATCAGAGAATGAGAAATCAGAGTCAACTTAGTTCGCCTAACTACGGGTTACGAGGAAGGTGGCTCGCCAATACATCAGTATTGTTCCTACGTACTCTCAACAGGCTTGAGAGATCAGAGCTTACGTAGTTCGGGATAATTCGGATTACGGGAATTCAGATTCATCTGTTTTTTCGAGTAGGGTTAACAAACAGTTCCGGCAGTTTGGCGTATGCCGCTCGACCCTTGGAGACTTAAGCGTTACCGTTTGCGGTAGAACTGGGGGTTAACGACACTCTTTTCTTCAGAAAAGCTTCCTTTGAATTATGGGCCCGCGGGGCAAAAAGGTTTGAAGTTTGTTTTCTGTCTTTTACGGAAGAACTGTTTTTTATGGATGTTTGCAACTAATATCGCACTAGAGACTATGACCTGAGAGTGAATGAGTCACATGTCACCCAAAGGCTGCCATACTAAACATTCAAGCTGTCGAAAAGAAACTCTCCGACAACCCTTTCTCAGATAGCTTAAGGCTCGTAACGTACAACATCAGTTAACCTTTATTACTGTATTTTAATTTGTTTTGAGAGAGAAGAGAACGAACTCTATGGGGAGACTATCAAGTCCTAATGTTGTCATGCCAAGGATTCATCCTATGGTTGAGGTTTGAAATAGGGAACTCCTAGAAGTTATCATGCATAGGTTTCAACCTAAAGTTCTAATCATCACTTCCTTATCAAAGGAAGTGAGATTCCTAGGGGATCATGTCAATGATAAACAGAAACAGATAAAGCATCAGCTTAAACAGTAAATAGTAAACGACTGTAAAATGCATGCAATGCAAGTGAGGGAGGAAATGTGTGTGGGGTATCAACCTCCACAAGCTCATCTCAACCTCAAGCCAGATATGAATAACTGCAATCATACAGAGGAAATAACATGCTGTCAAGCAAGATATAATAACTGCAATCATACAGAGGAAATGATAACATGTTATCAAGCAAGATACAAACCACATGGGCAAGGGAGCAGGGCTCTACTGAATACCCGCAAGCAAAGCCATACAGTAAAAATACAAGCAGAGGGAGCAACTAAACCTCTAGTGCAATCATGCTCCAAGCTTACATCAATCTAAACATGAACTTATTCTAATGCATCAAGCAAATCAAACAAGGCACATCAATACAGAAAAGAAAACAGACAGGAAAGAAAGCAGATCAACCCCTCTTTCAATTTCAAGCTTCAGCTCTTCTGACAGCAATTCAGTCTTCAGACTTCAATCACCCTTCAAGGCTATCATCTTCCATGGCAAGTATCAACTTGCTTCTCCAAGGTTTCAACCCATCAAACATAATTATCCACTTATTCTTTCTTCCTCAAGCCTCAGCTTTACAGTAAATCCCACCTTCAGGCTTTACTCTTAACTACAAGTATCAACTTGATTCCCTCAGGCTCTCAATGCATCAATGTAAGTGTCAACTTATCCTTTATTCCTCAAGCCTCATCTCTTCACTCAATCTCAATTGATTCCTCTTCATAAGTATCAACTTGTTCTTCTTGCTTCAGCTCTCTTTGCTTCACCAGTATCAACTTCTTCATCTACAAGCTTCCGCTTCTCAGAGTAACCTTCAATCACATGGAAGTGTCAACTTCACTCTTCAATCTTCTTCAAGCAAGGAACTCCATCCTCTAACAAGGGAGAAAGATGCATCTATCAAGAGCAAAGTTTGGATGGTTGGTAGCAGAGTGAAGACCAAAGGTCACCACTAAGCATCCTGTCATCAGAGAAAGGGACCCTCAAAGGTTCTACAAATTTGCAAGGAGCCACACATCCTACCAAAGGAGGGATGAGGCCTTTACAAGGGACCTTACATCATAGGGAAGAATGGAATTGATCAACATATTCCATGTTTATGAAGGAAGAGAACTATCTAGAAGCGCTGCCTACAAAACCCTAATCTTAACCTAATCAAAACTACACCACAAGAAGGGAAGATCTTCAAATCCAAGCCTCTTCAAGCAATCCAGTGCATCTTCAACTTGCCTTCAACATCATCCAAGAACAAGCAAAGCAAAACCCTAATCTAAGGGAACTAAAGATGTTAATCTAGTTGAGTTAGTGCCTTAGAATCATCTAAAACTAGCACCTAAACTAAAATCAATCAAAAATAGCAAACTATCTTATAAATTTATACAAAAATTCCTAAGGGATCCTAAGTCAATTAAGAATGCCTCATACAAAAACCAGGGACTAAATTATCTATTAAGTCCTAAATCCAAGGGTATCAATCATAAACCCTAAAAATGGAGCTTCTAAAGGTTTCAACCTAAACTACCACCTATGTTCATCACAAAAAGGTTAGAAAATTCTATGGGGAGCATGCATATCTATGCTAACAACTCACAAAAAATCAGGATCAAAATCATCATCACATGATCACACAAAATTCCACAAAATCAAGCATCAAACATGACTATTTTAATATCAATTAAAATGTGAAAATTCCCATAAAATCAGAAAATGCATGAAATAAAAATCTTTTTTTATCTAAAAAAAACTAGATTCAATCATGAATCAATGGAAAAAAGGATGGAATCAATTGACTTATTTTTCAATTTTTTATGATTTAATTACTAAACTACCTAAAATGAAGGAATTAAAAATGGAAAATATGGCCAGAGGGTGTGATCAGCAAACAATTTCCATTACCCTCGCTTGGGCCCTTCATCCTGGGGGTGTACACAGCAACTGGGCGCTAGGCCCATTCAAATCTCAATTCAGTCACAAGCAAAAGGACCAGGGGAGGTGCGTTGAGTACAGATTTGCCTTGTAAATCCCATGTTGGGCCTGGACAGGGGGTGTTGATATCAAATGAAATCCAAGCCCACACGCCTGAGTTTCCCATGTATTCAGTCTCAAAAATAAATGAAATAAGCGCACGAGAGGACTTGAACCCACGTCCCTTTGGCATATGCAGCGAAGTGAACAAGGCTGGGGGACCTCACTAATCAAAACGCAGTGTTTTGAGGGAGCATACGTGGCACAACGCGGAGCTTTGGATTGCTTGACTCAGTCTACATTTCCAAACGCATGGACGTCCTATATTATGTCTTCAACCTTTCAAATGTGCAAGAGGAGGGAAAGATGCAGAATCCGGCGAGGGCGGCCGGAGCCTCACCGGAAAAATCATGGATCCCTAACTATCTCTATAATCAACCATTTCGCGCGATTTCTGAACCAAAGTTGCTCGAATTTTCACAAGGAATTCAACCATCCCACTAGTTTATGCTAAAAACGCAAGGTTTGCAAAACCAAGATCTCAACCGAAAATGGCATAAACCCTAACTTGTCTCTAATCATCAAATTAACCAACCAGAATTCATCTACATGCTAAGGGGAACTTAACCACATGCTTCTAATGGATTAAAAGTGCATAATCAAAGAGATATTTCAAGAACTTAGAACCAACCTTGAAGCTTGGATTGCAGTGGTTATGCGCCTCAATTCTCTTCCAAAATATGCAGAATCCTTCAAGGAGTAATGGTGGACAATTCTTGATGCTCAATTCTTGCTGAAACCTCTTGATCCTCCAAAACGCATTTCCAACTCTCAAGCTTTTTCTTCACTTCACATCAATGGATTCTTAACAGAATTCTGCTCCAGAACCTTCTAAATTCGTTCTAAGTCTTATTTATAATGTGTTCAGATGGATATCAAGCCCAAACTAGGCCCAATTATGGATTTTGGATATTCACTTTTCCTTCCAAATTCCAACATGGATGTGTACCTTCAAGCCTTACTCATGCTCTACACTTAGTCCAAACCATTCACTTAATCATTAAGGAGTGCGATGTAATGGTTTTATTCCTTTGGTTTCAACATATGGAATGTATATGATACGTTTCTTAATTGTGAAGTAACCATCCAAATGACCATGTTATGGACCTCAAATCAAAAATGTGGCAATTCCAATCTTTCTAAAACATCAATTCCATTCAAAATGACCACAAATTTAACTTGGAAACATGTTAATCTCATTTATTTTGAGTTTTCTCATTTTAATTCATTAAAATGGCTTTTATGTGAAGTTTCTTCAACCAATGCTTGATATAATCCATATCAATGGACACTTGATGTTTATACAAGCTAAAAACATCATTTTGAACAACTTTCATGTTGAGAAAAAAAGCATTTGAGACCCCTAAATTGGTGAAAATGGCCTATGATCACAAATGACCTATAATCACCAAATGTCCAAAATACCCTTGACTTGTCAAAGCCATAAGTTGCGTTCTACAAATCCTATAAATGATTTCTAGTACTCTATAGAAAGCTAAGAGGATAAGGAACAACATTCATGTTGACCAAAAGTTCATAGGAATCATCCTTCTAGGGCAAAAGTTTCATGCAAGTTGGATAACTTTCAAGCTCCCAAATTCACATACCTCAGATGACCTGTAACTTGTCAAAGTCATAACTTGAGTTCTACAAATCCTATCAAGGACTTCTAGCACTTAAATTAAAGCTAAGATCAAGCTCTACAACATTCATGTTGGGAGAAAGATGAGATGACAATCACATCTTGAGCTAAACTGCCTTGAAGATAGGGGTCAAACTAGGGGATTTTACACTGTCAAGCCTTAGAAACCCTAGCTTGAAACTTCTCAAACTCTTCAATCATGATGAGTTAACCTTGGAATCATCCTTATAACATCTCAATGTATCAATCCATGATCGCATGGCCTTTGAATTAAGTCTCAACTTCCTTCAAATCCTCAGTTGACTTAGGGTTGACCCAGTCAAACCCTAGATGCACCAATCATGGCTGAGGCTTCTTATTCTTGCATAATGACCTGTCTAGGCCTCAAAGTGATCTTCAACACTTATCATGAGCTCCATCAAGACCTCAAGTCTAACTTTATGGCTTCATAATCATCTGATGGCTTTCCACAATTCTCAAGTTAGGAGACACACCCTCTTGGCTTCAACCACTCTCTCTGAGGATCTTTTAACTTCTCTGACAAGGATATCAACCCTTGAACACTTGAATAAGCTCCTTAGCTGGCCTCAAA